>CM052894.1:11203981-11313516 GCA_028534135.1 Potos flavus | reverse complement strand
GGCGAATGTTTACCTTACAAAAGTGAAATTAGAGCCAGAGTGGTTCCTGCTTGTCTTACAAGGTATTTACATGTCTCCGGCTTTGCCCTCCGAGACTTTGCCTCTTGGCTTTGCAGTCACTGCAGCTACTTTGAACGTAGCTTCTAAGGGAGGAAGACACCCGGGCGAAGGGGGTCACCATGAGTGGGAGCTTGGAAACAACGGGTATGCTCACTGTTGTCTGGCTATTTGTTTCACCTCGTTTTAGTTGAAGGACAGAGAAATGCAGTTTGGAGTGCGTATCTTGTCAAGCACAGTCACCCACAATGCCAGCATCCGCATATGACGCACATATAATTTCCAGATCACCCAAGAGGGAGGGTGCAGGGTGGCTCTGATGGGCCCTTCTCAGAGGGGGATGCCACCCAGTGCTGGCACAGGCCAGGAACTTGACGGCCATTTTGGTTGTTTTTAATGTTTAAATTTTTTTTCTTTTTGCTTTCTAAAAATAGCCAAATATACACAAAAAGTAAAAAGAATGATACAACAAACCTCCAAACACTTCACTCAGATTCAACATTTATCAAGATTTTTTTACATATGATTTTTAACTCTTATTTGGTGTATAATATATATACAGTAAATGCATAAATTTTAAGTGTGAAGTTTGATGAATTTCTAAATGTATTGTAAAATAATTTCATATAGAAAGTTGCAAAAAAATAATACGAAGAATATCCATATACTCTTCAAAGAGATTCCCCAAATGGCAACAAATTACCACATTTGCTTTATTATACATTATACACACACACACAGACACACACACATTTTTCTGAACCATTTGTCGGTTGATGAGTTTTGCCAAATATTATGCCCATGTAATCATCACTCAAATCAAGTTACAGAACATTTTCAGTACTCCAGAAAGTTCTCTGGTGCTCTTTTCCACTTGTCATTTTTCATTTCTTTTTATTCATTTCTTTTTCAATTCTCAATCTTATTTTTATCACCATAGATGAGTTTTGCCCGTTCTTGAAACTGATGCTTGTTCTCATCTCCCACTTTGTTTTTGCTGAATTATTTTAAAGCAAACCCCGGATCTCGTGTTATTTCATCTCTACATAATTTGTAAGTAATTCTGAAAACATTTTCTTGCATAATCACAAAGCCAATGAGATTATGTAAAAAGTCTTCCTAACAAGCTGCTGTGATTATCTCCATTTTCCAGGTGAGTGCTCAGCCTCAAGAAGGCGGGAGAACTGGCCCAAGGTCACCCAGGAGGTAGCTGGGGGAGGAGGCAGTCTTCCTCCAGAGCCCGTGCTTACTGTCTGGGCTGTCGGCCGCAGTGGAGGTGCTTGCTGCCTTTGGGGAACAGGAAAGGCTGGCATCTCTGTGGACCCTTTCTTTTGGGGGGCCCCCCAGCACATGGCTGTCCAGAAATGCACTCCCAGAGACCCTTTGAGCATACCTGCCCACATACACACTCACTCACACCGGCATGTTTTACAAAGGCTGCCTGCAGCCTCTGGCTTCCCCTCTTTACAAACAGAGGAAAGGGACCGACCACTTAGGCCTCCAGTGGCTACACAGACTGAGAGGCAGATGTGTTTGAAAGCCGCTGAGAGCTCCCCAGTCACCAGGATCCAGACCTTACCAAGGTGCTACGTCAAGTTAAGTGATCAGAACACGGAAAAGACCCACGCCTTTAATATTTTAGATCACATTTGCAAACAAGTTATTGTAACACACAAACTCACGCGGGTCAGAAAACAACAACTAGAACCTGCAGCAATCTGTTCTTCCAGGAGACAATTAGGCAGAAACAAATCTAAAAGAGTATTTCTGTGCACCAGCCCCGAAACCAAGCACAGAACTCACCAGGAGCAGACAATTTACAACTTATTGTAAACCCAAATCAGCGGCTAGTAACCAGGCTTCTGGGGTCTGCCCAGCAACTAGATACATTGTGGGGTCTGCCTAGCAACTAGATACATTAAAACAGATACATTTGTTTTCACAGATGGAACCCTATACCCCTACACCCCTCCCAGAGGACATATTGGTAAAAACAGCCTTACTGTTTGTTTCTAAAACAGAGCTAGATGGAGCTATTTAAAGGGATAGAATTTTCAGCAAACATGTATTTACCAATTACTTAGAAATAGAACCCCCCCAACCTCCCCCACCATCATCTCGTCTGTTCTCCACATTATGGGCCAATTGAACATGATGGGGTTTTCTAGCTGTGTTTCTTTTCTAGGCACAGAGATCAAAAGAAGGACTGAGGGATGGGGATGTGGGGGATGGAGGGGGATGGTTGAAGTTCCCTCATCCCTCCTTCACAAGAAGTTGCCTGGCTCCTTTGTAACTTGTTTTACATTCTACTGAACGAGATTGCCTTTGGAAAGCCACTGGCCTGGTGGATCTTCTCTTTTTCTGGCATGTGAGGTCCTAAGGCAGTCACCACGAGGATGTGTAATTACCTACATTGTCGGCACCTTGCAGGACTGGGAAGGGACCTCGGGTCCTGCACTTGTAGATTTGGGTCTGATGCTCATACACCTGTCACCCGGTGCTGTTTTCTTCCTCCCCCTTCCCCCCAGTGACTTCCTGGGATCATGGGAGAGTGAAAGCGCGATTTTAAATGGGAACTGGCAATACATGGAGGCTTGAGAGGTCTTTGAAAGTTCTTTATCTCCTCCTCCTCCTACTTCCCCTTGTTGTCATTATTATTATTATAAAGATACATGCTGTTTGAAAAATTAGTAAAATACAGAAAAGTAGGAAGATGGAAAAAGCTTTCATCAGCCATTGCATAAAGGTAAGAAGGTGTATTTTCATTTTCCTAATTTAAAAATGTATTTTAACGTAGCTTAGATCACACAGTATGTGCAACTGTGTACTCTGCTCTTTTCACAGACCTTCTCAAGTGCAAAACCTTTTTCCTGACTATGTAATATTCCATTGCGGGATTGGACCAAGATTTCCACCCAAGTGGGAGTTTGCAGGAGCATTTCCTTTCCTATGAAAATTGCTTTAAACTGTTGCAAACCTTTCACCAGAGAACTCACTCTCCTCTCTCTCTGTCTCTCTCTCAAACAGGAATCAAGGAGCCCTTCATTTTGCACACAGCCCATGCTCACCATGGTGGAGAAGCCAGCCACAGAAGGCCCACTAAGAATGGACTTACTGTACATCCTAACACAAGACTATTCACGTGGAGTGTGGTGAGTGCGAGGCTGAGCTCGGTGACCCAGAGAAGTGCTCTTGAGTTCCCCCCACCTACTGGTGCTGGAACACCTCTGCCTCTTGTTCCTCTGCCATAGATCACCTCCAGGGAGCAGGTTCAGGAGGCTTACGGCCCCCTCCTCTCATTAGTCCTATGTGTGCTTCAGGGTCTTGGAGCCTTTCCCAAATCTTTAATATCCCCCCCCCCCCCCCCCCCGCAAAAAAAGGTCTATGGTTCTCCCTGAGCCACCAGGAGCCATGTTCTAATATACAGCACTCTGGAATGTCATGCCAAAAAACGGATGACCAAAATAGTTGTTGGATGCCGTCCCTGTACTGGGCTTTGTGCCAAAGCATTATACATATGAGATTTCATTTAATCCTCCTGGCCACCTTAGGAGGCAGGAATTGTTCTGTCCACTTGGCAAATGACGAAAGTGAGCCTCAGAGGGAGCTTGAATTACTTGCCCGAGAACTAGGAACCCACCTTCCTGCCTTGGAGCCCCCAGCTCGCCCGCCAGCCTCTTGGGCCTGATTTCAGCGGCGTGACTTCTTTGCTTTGGCCTGTCAAGGATCTCTTCCTTGCCCCTCCCCATGATTCCGGGCGCATCAAAGGCAGGCAGGACTTGGATCCACCTGCATCTGGCTGGACCAGCAATGCCTCCTCCCAGGCCTTCTCGACACCAAAGCAGAGAAGCACAGTTGCCCCCCCTCCTCCCCCAGAAGACCTCATGATCTCCCTAGAACTTGACGGCGTGCAGAGAAATGGGGCAGGAAGAATTCTCTGGAGACAGGTCCTTTTATTTTATTTCATTTCACAAACACAATGAAAAAAAAAATCCTGCTAATAGGATTGCCAACTCAGCAGGCCTAGGCAAGCTATTCCAAGTAAATATAAAGCATCCTGGCACACCTTGAGATTGATGACAAGTCAGAAACAATGACAGGAAGCCAGAAATTAATCAGAAGAGTTGCCTTTCATTAAAGGGAGGGGGTGGGGAGAAAGTTCGAGAGCAAGGGCACAGCTATAAAGACCAACTCCCGTGGATTTTGTGCCGCTGCCCTTGGGCCCCCACAGCTCCTGGGAGCAAAGGAAGCAGCCAAGGTGCTCCCCAGGCTGCCTGAGTGCTTGCCGCTCTGACCACGAGGACCTCTGCACCCCGACCGGAAGTGCACGGCCTGTGGAGAGGGAACTTCCTCTGGGCCAGGTGTGATAAGCCCTCTGTGGTCTGGGCCGTGCCCTGCAGGCCTCGCTGGGCCAAAAGGGGCCTGTCCTTTCTAATCTTGGCCTAGCACCAGCAGCTCTAACTTGGGGCTGATGGACCAGAGCCAGCCTGTGAGCTAGCGGCCATCTCCCGGGTTGGGCTGATCTTGTGTTGACGGTCTGCACATCGCGGTCTTCTCTCTCACCTTGCCAGGCAGCTGGCCACCGTAAGGGGCTGGGTGAGCGAGGGGGCCGGAGTTAGCGGGCAGGGGCCAAGAAACACAGCGGGCCCCTCCCAGGGCTGCATCTGCGGGCGGGTCGTTCCCTCATGGCTCACCCGGCCCCAAAGTCCATCCTCTGCAGCCAAGTGTAGGAGGGTATTCTCCAGCCCCATTGGGCTCGCTGGTGGAAAGAGGGAACAGAGGGATGCTCAGGCGGAGAGGATGTTGGGACTGGAGAGCGACTGCCATCAAGAAGCCACAGCTGGATTGTCGGTGGGGACTTGCAAAGTCAATCAGCCCATCTCTGTCTTGCCACTTAGTAACACTGAAAGTTGGATGGTTTTGTTTTCATTTAAGAAGAGTATAAACCTCTGCGCATGATGAAAGTAACTGAAGAGGGAACGTGGCAATCCACATGATCGGGCGCCGGACCACAGTGGATGCCCATTGGGTGCATTACAATGGCTTAAGCAGGGAAGATTCAGCGCCCACTCGAGCTCACATTTCCTTCACTTCCTTCCTTTGGCATTTCTTTGTTATAGATTGTATCTTGAAACTTTTTCAGGTCAAGGCTGATTTGGCATCAGTCCTCCCCCCCGCGACCCCCCTCCCCCCCCGCATTTGACGTTTGGGCTCCTGCTCAGTCTTCATTTTGAAGTTTCCTGCTACTGACATCTTTAGAAAAGAGTTTCACAGTTGGGCTTTGGAATTCTTCCCCAATGATTCTACATGCTGGGAGGAAGGTACTAAAGCCATCATTTATTCCTTCTAGGGCTGAGCTTGGCGAGGTTGTGTGACTCGCCCTAGGTCACAATCCTAGTTGCAAACCACCATGCCTCCCATTAAGTCCCAGCTCTGTCACCCCACCACCTGGCCTCTCAGCTCTATCAGTGACTCTGTTTGCAAATGATCACCAGCTTTGAACAAAACCCATTTTACAAAAGCTCTTTTGCACCCATTTTCAATGGATCTGCACAAAACGCTGAGGTTTCGTGGATATTTTCATCATGACTTGTCAGCATCTCTTAACTTCTTTCTCGGCTTTGCTCCCTTTTTTCAAGGAACCACACCTTCTTCTGTATAATGAATTGGGTCTAGGGTTAGGCCAGTAGATCCTGCCCCCCAACCAAAAAATCAAATCAATCAAACAAACAAAGAAAGAAGAAAGCTGGGCCAATCATTATATCTCATTCCACTGGCTGCACTGATTGGCTCAAGGATGTATGTGTGACCCACGTCGAGCTAATCAGAGCTCTTGAGGATTTTTACACTTTCAGCTGGAGGAATTAAACCTTTACCTCTTGGGTAGTAATTATATATGTTTGAACCCAGAGCTGAGATTAGTGTTGTTCCAGGCTCTTAGAGAAAACAGGTTTGAGGAATGAACCCAGAGGCCAAGGAGAGAGATTGAATCTTGAAGCGTTGGGAGGCCCTTGTTTTGATTCTTCCTGCTCTTCTGCCAATACGATTCTTTTTCATCTAAGCCAGTTTGAGTTAACTTTCTAGGACACACTCTCAGTGAGAGGCCAGAAGGAGCGCTTTTCTAGGGCAGCAACTGGGTGTAAGGATAGACGTTGCATATAGGTTGTTTTTAGAGGCTGTAGAAATGAAATGCCCCTGTGGGCGATACGTAAAAAAGTGTCCATCTCTGTATGATGCAAATGCCAAAAAACTCCAATTTAAACGGATTCTGTCAATAAAATAGATATAATAGCTAATGTAATTTAGAAGTCTAAAGAGAAGTCCGCCTTCAGGTGATGCTTGATCCAGGCTCTAATAATGTCTCTGAAGTCATTACTTTACCTCTCTAATCTGCCTTCCTTGGGTTCACAGAATGACCCTCAGAAGCTTCAGGCTTCAGCCTTCCCCTTATAGTAGCAGCGTTTCAGATCTTCAGAGAAAGACAGGATAATTTTCACCACAGATTTTGTACAAGTGCTGGGATTTACTTTTCCTTGATGACTCCAGCTGCATCAGATGTCCATCCTTGAAATCAGCCATTGGTCTAGGAAGGGGGATATACTGTGGAAAGGGTGGGAAGCAATTCTGCCCAGATTTCAGAGCAGAGAATGGAGGAGGGCGTGTTCTCTCATCTTTGGGGAGAGAAGCAGGGTGGATGAGGTGGACAGAGCAGCACATACCTACTGTGACCCTTATTCCTGAGGCCTCTGTGTGTATAGGCTTGGGCTGGGATTGGCTGCGATTCTGCCGGAGGCCTAGCTCACGTAGAGATAAGCTCAAGTGAAGATTCTAAAGACAACTGCAGAGGAAACACACTTTGGGGTGATCTGTAGCAGCTGGTGCTACTTTGCCAAGGGATGTCACATGTCCTACTTGGCCATCTGGGGACCCAACAGATGATGTGTGACCCAGGCTTCCTTCTGACCCCCTGATACTCATGTGGTGGAGGATTCTTAATCTTAGCTTTCTGGCACTCTCGACTTAAATGTCCATTGAGGTCAATGCCATGTCCTCTTTCCTGCTCTCCTAACCCTCTGCGTCTCACCCCCCTGGGTACTAACCAGCTGTGTGCATAGACCTGTGTGGTCCTAGCAGAGAGCAGGCCCCTTGGGGATAAGAACAGGGAGGGAGGTATGTTTGTGAACCCCTCATGCTTACAACTGAGGCTCCATCAATGTCTGCTGAGTCAAGAATTTTCAGGGCTTAAGCCAATTTTTTTGAGTCTTAAATTCTGGCCTGCTGAACTCAATCCCCTGACTGTGTGGTGGTTAGGAAGACATAGCTTCGAAATCTGGTACAGGTTTATCACTTCTGGAAAACCGACCTTTCCAAATGCTTGAACAGCTGTTCCTTTTGAATTATGTATAATAGAGAATAATTAGAGACAACTTTAATGTCTGTCACTAGGGTACCTCTCTGATGGGATGCTTGGCAGCTCTTTTTAAGGCATGAGTTAGAATCACGTGTCCTTTCTCGGTCAAGATGTCTAGGATCTATGCTCAAGTGACAAAACAAATTTCAGAGTGGTATGTAGTACAATGCCCCACCCCCAACCACCACCACCAAAATGCATAGAAACCACACTGTGAACAGTGATTGCCTTTGAAAAATGGCATTGGGGCAGGGTACTTTCATTTTTACTTCATTTCTATATTGTTATGTTTGATGGTGAGCATGTAATTAAAAAAAGATTAATATAACAAAAAAGAAAAATAACTCTAAAAGAAAATAAAAATAAGTCATCATGGTGGGCACGGTGGATTGGTGCTCCCCATTCATTCTGCTCTCCTGGTGTCCCTTACAAATTACAGAAGCCAGAAATGGGAAAACTACATCTTCCAGAATCCCTTGCAGCTAGGATTCTGGGTGTGACTTCTACTTAGCCAGCCAGAGAGATTTGGAAAGTGGACATGATGTTGAGGCTGTTCTAATGTTGCTGGCTCTGACAAGCACAGGTGAGGAGGGGGGGGGGCTCTACTGGGGCAATGTTAGTGGAAATCTCAATGTCCAATCACTTCCTCACTTTGTGGGGACAAGGTGCAGGGCACTACTTGCGGGTCTGGGTTGGAGTGACTGTGGTCTGCCTCTGCAGCGCAGGATGGAAGCTTTCCAGTTCAGCTGGTCGCTTCCTGGTGCTAGAAGAGTCGGCTGCTCCCCAGTAGCCTGATTTTGCTGTGGGATTGGAAGTTGTACTTTTTTCAGCCCCTCCTATGATTCTGTAAACTGGGATAAACCCATAAAAGAGATGAACCCCTTTCTAGGGCTAGAATGGATTTTTTTTCTCAACAGATACACTTATAGGGAAATCGGGAAAAAGGAGCATGATATTTCTTTGGGTTCAAAGCCCTCTGATACCTTTAGGAAGTATCAGAGGATTGGTTGTTTCTTTTAAATAAAGCTCACTAGGGAGACTCAACTTCTTAAAGGTACATTCTAATAAGTGATGAAATCTGATGGCAAAACTGAGTAAGGAATGTGGTCTTTGAGTCTCTAAAATCACCCCTCTACATTTTCTCTCTTATGTACACACAATTTCTCTATCACTAGTCATCTGATAATTTCATTTAGAGCCACTCTGTGAGACTAGTCTCCCTGGGCAAAGCCCTAGGCCAAATACAAATGGAATACAAGGAAAAAACGATAAGGAAATGAACAAGGGTGTGGTCTACTAGTCCAGCTGATATTAACGAGAGCTCCCTCTGACCGAAGAATGAGTAGTGCCTCCAAGTTTTCATTTGAGTTATATCTCTATTTTACAAAATCGTTTTGAGATGTAATTTTTGAAGTTAGATGTCTCTTGAAGTTACTCGCCGATGCTTATCTCAGGAGACTTGAGTCCAGAGGAAAATGCAGAGGAAATGCTTTTCTGATGAAGCCACACTGGCAGTCCAAGGCCGGGTCTCCAGAGCTTTAGTGATATTGGAAATTGGAAGTGTCACATGGCCATGCCCCCAGAGTCCTAGTTCTTCCTGGGACCTCCCTACGAGCTCTGTTTGGTCCTCTCCATCACCACTGTCATCTCGGCGGCCCAGCTGCTTGCAATTTACAAACCGCTTTGCAGACATTCCCACTGGACATTGACCACAACCAGGTAGCCTCAGCCTCACTTCAAAGATGAGGCAGCTGAAGCACAGAGAGTTTAAGGGACTTGCCCAAGGTGACACAGAAGCAGCAAGTCTTGAATCCAGGTTTCTCACTTAAAGTCCTGTGTAGCCACTGGTGTTTTATTTTTTCCGGTCTTAACCACATCGCCAGTGACGAGCCGCATTTCTCCCTATGACTCTGGGGTTAGCATTCTCTTACCCCATGGGCCTCTTGCAAAATGGCAAGGCCTTGGCCCAGGTTACAGAGCCTCCGGCTGCAAATCCCATGGTCACCCCGAATTAACAGCACTCACCAACAGCCTCTATCACTCCTCCTGCCTCTGGGTGAACATCCACTGGATTCTGGGCAGAGAGAGATGGGGAGCTTCAGGCAGACAATTCTCTGTGACCACTGGATGTCAGTACTGATCTATGCCTGATAACCGAACCTCTTCCCAGGCCAGGCACGGCCATCAGCATCAGGATTTAAAATGGAATGGGAGGAAGCTTGTTGATTAAAAGCCAAGGGTACAGTGACTACATATTTTAATTGAATGGTTGGGCTCCTGCAGCTCCATGGCTCACAGGCTACTGGTCTCGGAGTCCTTCTTTATGTTGTTTTAGCTAGCTCTCCTCAATCTGATCTAACAAGAGTGAGAGAACAACCGGCCTTCTGAGCAGGGCCCTAGAACGTCTCCGTTGGCTGATTCGTTCCCTCCCCAAGGACAGTACAACTCCAGGTATATCAAAAGTATTCGCAAAGAACTGAAGTGGCTGTCTTTGAGATAGGGAAAACGGAGAGGGGGAGAGCCTCGAAGAACTATGATGCTTTAAACTATGCAAGTGCATAGCTTGAATAAAAACAGAAACAAGAAAATGTTAGAGAGCAGCCAGTAAATGAGGAGGAAGGGGAAAGAAGGGAAGGTACGACCAGCTTAGGGACTGGCCCCAGTGGTGCTGGGCGCTGGAGTTGGGGCGACCCTGGACTAAGTGCTCTCCTTGCACGAACTCAATCCCGTCTCTGGGGGCCCTACAGCAACCCCACAAGCTACTACTATATGAGGCAACGGAGGCTCACAGAGGCCAAGTACGGTGTTCGAGGAGCCAGTGGTGGAATTGTGCTTCAAACGCAGGCCTGACTGATCCCAGAACTCATGCTCTTCACCGCTCTGCTATGGCCTTTCACTGCCACCCAGCAGCTCTGTGTGATTTGTCCAAGCTCGCACAATGTTTGGGGCCAGGGTGAGTGGACTGGGGCTTTCCACTCCAAAGTACTGGGGCTTCCTGACTGTCTCAAACGTTTTTCCATTGGCCGTCTGGGGCTTGTCCAAATGTCTGTGTCAGACCCCAGGGAAGGGGAGGCCCAGGGACCTTGCATCTTGGGGACCGGCCCGGATGCCCATGGCAGCCCTTTTGGAGGGAGAAGGCAGATTCGACAGCCCGCACGAGCGTGGCTCTGAACCAGCCCAGCAGAGAGCTCCCACTTCCCGGGATCCTCCCTGCCTTTCCTCATGCAGCCTGTACCCCTGACTTACTCTGCTCTCTCTAAACTGCCAGATGGTGTTGGTTTCCCCCGTCCTCTTACTCAGCCCCTGGGAGCTGGGAGCTGTTTTTAGTTCAAGGCAGCCTTCCAGTCCCCTCAGTCTGGTACACATATCGTCAGGGCCTTTTTCTCTTAGATGGAAACCTAGCAACAGGGTGGACCATGGTGGCTGGTGGTCCAGCACATTCTGGCCTGGCCACCCAGGGCACAGGGTGACATGACTTAAAATAAAATTTGGGTGGACGTGTTGTGTTCTGGGGCCCAGGACCCTTTGCTGTGGGTCATCTGTAGAACGAGCATAACCTAGAGGGAGTGTGTTTTTCTCCCGTATTTCCTTAGGCATATGGTATGGATTTCTACCCTTGCTGGAGACAGTGGGAGCCTCAGAGAGGCACTCCAAGACATGGGTCTGTCACAGGGCTGTATAGTCCTGGACTCGGATGCAAGCAGTGACCAGGGCTGATTCATGGGTACATTTAGGCACCTCTGTAAACCTTGGAATTATGGGGGGGGGAGTGGAAATATTGATTCCAAATGTATTTTTAATAGAATTTATTTTTTAGAACAGTTTTAGGTTCACAGAAAATTGAGTGCAAAGTACAGAGAGTTTCCATTTTCCTTCTGTCTCCAGACATACACAGCCTCCCCCACTAACAACCTCCTACACCAGAGTAGTACCTTTGTGACCTTCAATGAGCCCATAGGGACACATCATTGTCACCCAAAGTCCATAGTTTAGAGATCACTCTTGGTTCTGCGTATTCTGTGGGTTTGCATAAATGTCTAATGATGTATATCCACAAGGACAGTAATGTACAGAGTAGTTTCACTGCCCTAAAAAGCCTCTGGGCTCTGCTATTCATCCCTACCTATTTCCTCACCCCTGACAACCACTGATCTTTTTGCTGTCTTCAGTAAATAGGCATAGTTTTGTTGTTTCTGGAACATGATATAGTTGGAATCACACAGTACATAGCTTTTTTTAAGATTGGCTTCCTTTACTTAGCAAAGCACATTTAAGTCTCCTCCAGGCCTTTTCATGGCTTGATAGCTCATTTCTTTTTAAGGCTAAATAATATTCCATTGTTTGGATGTACTATATAGTTTACCCATTCACCTACTGAAGAACAAACATCTTGATTGCTTCCAAGTTTTGGCAGTTATGAATAAAGCTTCTGTAAGTGTACATGCGCAGGTTTTTGTGCAGACATACGTTTTCAGCTCATTTGGATGAACACCAAGGAGTGCGATTGCTGGATAAGAATAAATTTAGTTCTGTAAGAAACTTCCAAACCATCTTCCAAAATGGCTGTACCATTTTGCATGAATGAGTGTTCCTGTTGCTCCACATCCTTGCCAGCATTTGGTATTGTCAGTTTTTTGGATTTTGTCCATTTCAATAGGTATGTAATGGTATCTCTCTGTCGTTTTAACTTGCATTTCCTTGATAACATATGATGTGGAGTATAGTTTTTATAATCTTTTTTACTATCTTTCCATCTTCTTCAGTGAGTTCTGTTCAGATCTTTAGCCAAATTAAAAATCAGCTTGTTTGTTTTCTTATTAAGTTTTAAGAGTTCTTTGTATATCTTAGATAATAGTCTTTTATCAAACGTGTCTTTTGCAAAAATTTTATCCTCATCTGTGGCTTGTCTTCTCATTCCGTTGATGTTGTCTTTTGCAGAGCAGAAGTTTTAATTTTGATGAAGTCCAACTTGCAAATTTTTTTTTTTTTTTTTTTTTGTGGATTGTGCCTTGGGTGTTGTTGTTTTTTTTTTTAAAGATTTTATTTATTTATTTAAGAGAATGAGAGAGAGAGCCTGAGTCGGGAGAAGGTCAGAGGGTGAAGCAGACTCCCCGCTGAGCAGGGAGCCCGATGCGGGACTTGATCCCGGGACTCCAGGATCATGACCTGAGCCGAAGGCAGTTGCTTAACCAACTGAGCCACCCAGGCGCCCCTGCCTTGGGTGTTGTATCTAAAAAAGATGATGCCAACCTGAGGTCATCTATGTTTTCTCCTCTGTTATCTTCTAGCAGTTTTATAGTTTTTCTATAAATAGATCTATGATCCATTTGTGGTGAATTTTGTATAAGGTCTGTGTCTAGATTCTTTTTTTCGTATGTGGATGTCCAGTTGTTCCAGCACCATTTGTTGAAAAGACTGTCTTTGTTCCATCATCTCCATCATCTCCATATCTCTTTGCTCCTTTGTCATAAAATTTATTTTTTGACTACTCCTATCTAGGTTCTGGGAATAAAGCATGGAAGAAAACAAGGTTGGTCCCTGCCCTTTGGAGTTGATATCTGTGCACATGGCTATCTTCTTCTTCTTCTTCTTTTTTTTTTTTTTAGATAGATAGAGAGCGAGCACCTGTGTAAGCAGGGGAGGGGCAGAGGGAGAGGGAGAGAGAGAATCATAAGCAGGCTCTACGCCCAGCACAAAGCTGATACAGGGCTCGGTCTCATGATCCTGAGATCATGACCTGAGCTGAAATCAAGAGTCAGACGCTTAACCACCTGTGCTACCCAGGCACCCCAAGTGCACATGACTTTCTTAAGCCAAGCAGAAAGGTGCCTGAACAGTGACACTGGGTATGTATGCCTATTACCACTTTTGTGTCCCCAGGCTGGTGAGGTTGGTGTTATACCATAAGAAACCAGAGACCTGGACTTTAGTTTTAGGGAGGGACTGATTTGCTGGGGTCCTCAGCTGACATGTGACCCAAATCCCATCGGCTGCTGGGTGAGCACAGGGACTCTGACTGTGTCAGTATGGGGAGTTCTGTGTTCTCAGAAAGAAGGAACACCCAGGAGAGAAGGCTCTTCAGGAATTCTTGCCCACCGTCCTGGGCAGTAGAAGAAGACACACTGACTTCTGTTCTCTACATGTCAGGGGTTGAAGGCCAGGTTGGACTGGTTCAATGGTGAAACTCAGAGGGACGGGAAGCTCCTCTACCCCCTCCAGTTAGTGATGGGGGAGGGCCCAGGGTCCCCACCTGTCAAATGGCCAAGTGGGGCTGGATGACCTTTCAAGTCCATCCACCTCTAATGTCCTATGTTTCTTTCTTTCTTTTTTTTTTAATGTCCTATGTTTCTAAAGGAAGCTGAGTTGGGGACATGGCCTGAGTAGTCGCATTTGGCTGACCTCATTCATGACGAGCAAGGTGGGCAGAGCCTCAGCTCACCCTTGACAGTGGGGAAGAGTGATTCAAAGTCCCAGATGGCAGATGGGGAAGGTTCTGGGGGAAGGGCAAGATTGCTTTTATCTTTAATCAAACAAAAATCCCTGCCCAAATTACAGCTTGATTTCAGGAGGTGAGAAAGCACCATTGAGGTAAGTGACAAGATTTATAGGGAGGCTGCCCACTGTTACAAGTTCACCACCCATCTCAAAGGAAACTCTAGAACCTGGCAGAGAGGATTTTATGGGAAGGCAATTATGGTGGATATTGATGGGGTGGAGACGTGTTCAGTGTGTGGGCGGGTGAACTGGTAGGAGAGATGCAGGGATGAGCCCAGTGAATTGAGAAAGACACAAGTGGACATGTAACTCTAGTGTGTGCATGTATGTGTGTATGTTACCTTGGGCGATACCTTGCTGAGCAAAGACACTGTCCCCCAGCCCACACACTGGATGGCCTCAAGAGTCCCCTGACTGGTCTCTCGGCTCCCAGCGCACCCACTGGCCTTTCTGCACAGACCGATCAGCCTAAAGCACCATCTTCACCCCACCACTCCCAGATCTTCCTGTGTGGGCCTCAGGACTTCCCTACTTGACCAAAGCCTCCCCGCCATCTTTGTGGTTTTCCACTTCCTGTCTCACCTGTACACACCCACATGCGTACACGCGCACACACCCACACACTCAGGTTGCCACGCTTTTGATCATGTTTTTGCCCATCTGTAGTTCTCTCACCCTCCTGTCACCCTATCCACATTGTCTTCTTTTCTTGGGGGTGGTGGCGAGGGGCATGGGGGGAGGGGGCGAGAATCCCAAGCAGACTCTCCGCTGAGCACGGAGCCCAACGCAGGGTTGATCTCACGACGCTGACATTGTGACCCAAGCAGAAAGCAAGAGTTGGGCACTTAACCGACTGAACCACCCGGGCGCCCCTCCTCTTTTTTTTTTCTTAACAGCTTTATTGAGATACAATTCACACGCCACACAAGTCATCTATTTAAAGTGTAAGATTCAGTGATTTTTAGTGTATTCACAGATACGTGCAACCTTCTCACAGTTAATTTTAGAACATTTTCCTCACCTCAAAAAGAAACCCCATATCCTTTAGTTCTCACCTCCCAGTTTCCCGGGCTCCTGCTACCAGACCTAGGAAATCAGTAATCCGCATTCTTTCTGCATCGATTTCCCTGCTCCGGATGCTTCATGTGAGCAGAATCCCACATGCGGTCTTTGCGTCTGGCTTCTTTCACTTGGCCTAATATTTCAAGGTTCATCCATATGTCGTAGTGTGTTTTAGTACTTCATTCGTTTTGATGGTCAAGTAATAATCTAATTCTCCCTGTCTTTCAAGGTTCACCTTGGTCCCCACCTCTGGCAGGAAGTTGTCTGTAACTGACCTCTCCCTGAGATAGTCACGGTGTCGCATGGGATCATTCCAGCATCCCCTTTGAGAGCCTTCCTTCCCCATGGGACAGTGGCAAGCCAGAAAGCAGACTCTGAGATGGAGATCTGCAAGCAAGAAGTTTATTGGGGGAATTTGGGGTTAACCTCATGGGGGAGAGATGGCTGCAGGAGGGGCAGAGGGAGAAGGGGAGCTGCAGTGCAGTCACAGCCAAGGTCCTCATCCCCGCGAGCTCTAAACTGGGAGGCCCCTCTGAGCAGGCCAAAGGCTGGCCTTTATAATCCCAAGTCAACAGTCATTGGAAGCTGGTGCTCCAGGAAGAGGACTTTTCTCAGCCAAGGGCATGTCTTGGAGAGGGACTCAGCCAAGCCCTGCAGCTGGCAGCTGGAGGAATGAGGGCACAAGGCATCCAAGATGGAGCAGAGGTCCCTTGAGTTTGGAGCCATGTCATCCTTCCTGCTTGCTTCGCCCCTCCCCTGGCCCCTGACTTTTGCTTGAAGTCAGGCCCTATGGTCAGACAGACACGGACTCAATCCCAGCTCTGCCAGATACCAGCTGAGGAACCCCAGAAAGTCCCGGCTCCCTTTAAACTGGAGTTTCCTCATCCGTGAAATGGTTATAACAACAGTCCCCACCTTTAGAGTTATTGTGAATCCAAGTGCGTTGGTGTTTGTAAAGTATTTAAGTGTTGGTTCATACTAAGCTCCCCCCAAATGTGAGCCATTGATATTATAATGGTATTATGAGAAGATCGTCAAGGCCATCTGATAATCGACTGACTTAAAGAGGTGGAGGCAGATATAAACCAAGGGGCAACGAATGAACCGGATGTCTGCAGGTGAGTATTCTAAGGTAGGAAATTATTTTTTTTAAATCATAGTTTAAATAGTTCAGACATCCAGAAAGGCACAGAGGTTTACTGAACATTCACGTTCCCACCACTGAACTTGATTTTCAAAATTACAGATATATGTGAAGCCTTTTGTGTTCCCCTCCCCAGTATGCACCTGTCCCCAAGGTGAATCTTGAAAGCGACGTTTATCATCCCAAGGAATGTCTTGGTGCTATTGCTGTATATGTATGAATCTCCAGAAAATATCTCCTCTCCAGATAATCTCATCTCATCTCATCTTCTGTATGTTTTAAAACTTTATATAAATGACACCATAGCTTATCATCCTTCTGCTTTTTTTACTCAACACAATGCTTGACATCAGACATGAGATTTGCTCGTGTTTGTACAGGCAGCTCTGGTTTGTTTATTTTCCTTGTGGTACAAAGTTGAAAATGCTACTTGCATGGCATAAGAAGCAGTGGAGGGAGAAACTCTTTCCAGCAGACCCGCTTGACCCCATCTGCGTCTTCTGGAAAGGTAGCATAGCCTAGAGCTTAAAGCTCCTGGAGCCAGATTCTCTGCCATTTGCTAGCTGGGAAATGCCGGGTGGGCTACTTAACCACTCTGTGCCCCCACTTGCTCATGTGTCACATGAGGACAATAATACCTACTTCGTAGCCTTGCTTGTAAACACTTGCTGTGGGAGCTGGTGGACAGCACAGCACCAATAGGGTAGCCATTGGGCTGCTTCTAAGCAGACAGTATGGAACACAGCTCCATGAAGCAAGGCCCCAGTCAGGAGGACCTGATTCCTGCCATGTAGCAAAGGGTCGCCACATATCCCGGAATTTTCCACATTTGAAGCAGATGCAAAGCTGACCTCTGGAAAGCTAACTGTGTGATTGTTCTGTTCCCTATTTTGCTGGTGGTTCCTGGCACAGCTGTGAAAAGAGAACCCCCAGTTTCCCATCCCCCTGCTGCCTTTGGACTGTTCAGCTCCCTCAAGGTCACTCTTATTGTTCCTATCACATAGGTGAGTAAATGGGCTCAGAGCCTTGACCCACATCGGGGACCCCCAACTTCTCCGAGTCATTCCCAGCCTGTTTTCTTCCCTGAGGACAGTGGCGGGAGCCTAGAGGCTGAGAAAGGAAGGGAAACAGTTTTCAGGACCACGCACCCTGTCGAAAATATGGTCTTGTGTCTTCAACAGTCAGAGGAAAGAAAGTCATTCTAGAACTAGAGGTTGTGTGGTGGTGTTTTCTCGGTCTTCCCTTAAGGGCTTTAGGTGAACCGGCAAAAAGTGTTTTCCAAACTCCCTAAAAAGCTGAGTAGTCAGCAGGTTGGGTGTTAGGGGAATCTGCAGGTGAGTGAGGAGCGTGGAAGCTGATGGTGGCCAGCCAACGGTTTGTATTCATCCAGATAGGCAAGTTTTGGCTTGCCTCTCCTTGAAATGGAGTTTCCACAGAGGAAAATATGTCAAAGTAAACAGATTTTCTCCTTTATGAGATGTCATAGGACTATTCTTGCATACAGATATTTTTTCAAAATAATTTGTAATGGCATAGCCCAGTACCATAATCATTTTGTGTTTCCATTATAATCCAATTTTGGTGGGTGACGGTGTCTCATTTTATCTTCCTCAGGGTTTAAACTTTATATTTTTCTCTTTTAAAAAAAGGAAACAGTTTGTATATATGGTTTAAGAAACTAAGGACCTGGGTTTTGGGGGCTGGCTTAGCAATAGGAGTTTAGGCAAGAACAAAGAGAGCCAATAGGTTTCAACTCCTATGTCAATTTTGATCTATTCTTACTGGATGATAGGAGTGTCATGTGAAGGATTCTGAGACCATGCTCCGTGCCAGCAGAAAAGAGCAGTGATTGACTAGTGATGTCTGTCATGAATCTCTGCAATGAAAGAGAAGAGAGCCCAGAGGGAACCCAGCAAACATCCACTTAAAAGTAGAGTGAGCTTGGCACGATTTCTCCGAACAGGAACCCCTTACATCTTGATAGCACTTGATAGTTTCAACAGCATTTTTCATTTGCTTTGTTTTCATTTAACCATTATATCAACTCTGTGAACTCAGGAGGACAAATCTGCCTTCATATTGATTAATTTACCCCTTAAATGCTTGTTGAGCCATTCCCGTACTAGCCTGTGGTAGATCATCTGTAAGGATGAACACCACTAGTTCCTCCCCTTTCTGTTCTGGCATGTTGCCCCTCATCCAGAAGTGGAATCCACTTCTCTTCCCCTTGAATCTGGGAAGTTCTTAGTGACTTGCTTGGCCCAGAGGATGCAGCTGAAATGATGTTCTGGGACTTCTAATGATAGGTCTTAAGAGCTGTTCAGTTTCAACCTACATCTTCTTGAAATATTTGCTTTTTGAGCCTTGGTCTGGCACATAAGAAATGTGGCTACCCTGGGGCGCCTGGGTGGCTCAGTTGGTTAAGCAGCTGACTCTTGGTTTTAGCTCAGGTCATGATCTCAGGGTCGTGAGATCCTGTGTGGAGTCTGCTTGAGTTTCTCTCTCCCTCTCCCTCCCCTTCTGGCCCTCCCCATGTTCTCTCTAAAATAGATAAATAATAAAATCTTAAAAAAAAAAGAGAGAAAGAAATGTGGCTACCCTTCTAGAAAGACCACACGGAGAGGCTATGACACTAGACAGAGGGTGCTGGCTGTGCCCAACTTTCCTTCTAGCTGTCCTACGAAGGCACCATATGCACAAGGAGCCATCTTGGACCCCTCTAGACCAGCCCAATTGCCAGCTGGATATTCCGGAGTCACCCTAGTTGAGGCTGCGTGCAGCAGAAGAATCACCAGGCTGAGCCCTGCCTAAATCCATGCTCACAAAATCATGAACTGAAATGGTCATTAAGTGACTGAATTTTGGGGTATTTTTTTACACAGCAACA
Organism: Potos flavus; assembly: GCA_028534135.1. NCBI lineage: Eukaryota > Metazoa > Chordata > Mammalia > Carnivora > Procyonidae > Potos > Potos flavus. The sequence continues at coordinate 11,294,460 of CM052894.1, read as the reverse complement.
GGTAACAAGAACATTGACCCAGAGCTTCCAGAGATGAGGAAGACCCAGTTTCAATCCATAGAGAATTCCAAGTTTCTTAGGAGAGGTGGATACATGGACAAATTAATTAGAATTCAATGAAACCAAGCATGTACAAGATAAAGTGAGAGCCAAGGATGCAGATGGGTAACTCCATCTTAAAGGGAGTGGGAGTGCTTGCAGAAGGGTGATGTCACTGTCCTCAGGGAAGAAAATATGCTGGAAATGACTCAGAGAAGTTGGGGGGCCCCCGATGTGGGTCAAGGCTAGATCTTGGGGCTTTAGAGGATTATGTTCCACTGAGAATATTTCTCCTTGTTGAGGAACCAATTGCTCCTAGATTTTAACCCTGTCCGTGTTTCACTGACAAACTAAAATGAGGACCGAAGTCATTTTTAAAACTTTGCTGAATCCCACATGTCTTCTCGGTGTGAGGCAAAAGTGGACTCCTTTAGGCTTGAGTCAGTTGGATAAAAATGTCTCATTGTCCACTTGGCAATATGCGCATGTGTTTGGTGCATGAATGAGGATCCTTTGGTCACAGAGATCTGGAACAAATTCAGATGATCTCAAATTATAGGGCGCATTGTTGTCCGCATTCTCTCAAGCAGCCATGCTCCAAGAGCCTTCCTCGCTTCCTCAGAGACTCGGAGTCTCTTAGCTTCAAGTTCCACGGTCCTTGCTAGTAGTAACAAATTCTCTGCAAGTCTCGGGTTCAAAGTCCCCAGGAGAGAGTCGTTGGTGGGGCTCTGCTCTAGGACAAAGCTTTGGCTCCTGGCCAACCATAAACCCTGCCTCGGGGGCCTGTGTCCAAGCCCAAGAGAACTAGGGTACAAAGCATGGCAGACCCCTGTGGAAAAACGGGTCTCAGAAGAGGCTTGTAAGGAAACAGGACCCCTCAGCTGTCCCAGGGTCAGGGGAAGGGTCCTTGTCAGGCACAGTTAGGAGTGCTGGAGTCAGGGCTGAGCCGCGCTACTGATCTCCCCTCACAAATTTCCAGTGGTGGCTCTGGACCCAGAATTCCCTTTTCTAACCAATTGGCCAAATCCAGTAGCCCTGGACCAGGGGCACCCAGGGGAGGCCACTTTTGAGAAGTTAGCTTCCAGGAATAAGTTCCCTTGGGAAACTCTGCGGGTAGCTTACATCTCAAGAACAGTACTCATTAGGAGCTTGGGGGGCTGTTAATTGCTCATTCCAGCCAAGACACAGTGCTGCCACTTGATGAAAAATAATGAAGTCACTGCAAGTTCCAGCTTCCTCCCTGTCCGCCTGGTTCCCTCCTTCTTCCTCTTCCGCCTCTCTCCCCAGGCACTAGAGCCCCCCATTGTCCTGCTGCCCAGAGGTCCTCGCTGTGGTGTTTAGGAACCTGTCCCTGGGGCAATCGTATTCTCAGAAAAAAATATACAGAACCGGGCAAAGGGTTGTTTCACTGAATTATAAATGTTTTCATCTGCAAGCTGTGTTTACAAAGGTATAAAGATTAAATTATATAGAGCTGCTACTCCTCCTGTCTCAGAAGGTTAGGACCCCTCAAGAAATTCATCCGACCGTGGAAGAGCTGTGCCTCTCCGTTGCCATGGTAATGCCCAGCGCCTGGAGGGGCCCAGCTCAGGCTGGAGGACAGTGCAGCGGGGCAGGAGGACCTGGGAGGTCAATGCTAGTCCCAGCTCTGATGCTAAGCAGCCACGTGAGCTTCTGAAACAGGAGTGTTGAACTCCTGACGCCAGAAGTCTTTTCTAGCAGGAACATTCCATGGTCAATTATCTCAGTGCAGAGGACTTTAGACCCTTTGGCGGGGATTTAGTGTGTGAAACTGCTTGGTACTGGGGCACCCTTCCAGAGCATGGGTTAAGCTGGGAGGCAGGGCGCCCAGATCCTTGGGGAAGGTGGAGCGGGGCAGAGGCCTTCCCTCTGCTCTCACCACCCAGAGGGCAGCACCGGACCTGTGCTCAGGCAGCTGGCTTTCTCCCCTGGGACTTGGAATTTGGCGAGTGATCCAAAGACATGGGCTCCGGTAGAGGTTATTCAGGGTGGCAGCGGCTGAGCTGCCAAAGCAGGGGCCACGGGGGCGGGGGGATGTCCAGTGGTGCCAAGGTCAGTGCTTCAATCAAGCCTCTTCTGTGGAATGAATGTGACTGTGTTCTCACGTTAACTTCCCTGGTCTCGCCTCTCTTCTCTGCCTCTTGCTCGATTTGGTGAACACCCCAATACCTTCGGATTTGGTGTTCTCTCTGGAGTTGGCCCAAGTGGATTTTTATTGTGTGTCACCAGGAATCTTCGCTCAGAGCCTTGGTGAACTCATTACTGTGTGGTTTGCTGTTTAGGATTTGAAACCATTTTAAGGTCTTACTGAATCCCAAAAGGTTTCCAGGTTTCAAAAAGGATGCTAGCACCAGCGATCCCTCAACCCGAGGCCACTATCGAGCTATCACCTCCCCTGCCAACTCTGCTCAGTCAGTGGTGGCTACATGAGGCACTGTGTTGAGGAGGATTCTGAGGCTCAGACTCATTCGTGGGGTTTGCCAATGGGGAGAGGGGAGAGAGGGGCAGTGCTCCTACCAAGTGGATGTTTTCCATGCCTAAACTCAAAGGGGGCATTTCAGGGGCTTGGGGGGGATATATTTTGTGGTGGTGGTGGTGGAGTGCCCCAGGTCCCCTCAACTCTCCTGCCTTGGTAGAAGGCATCTGAACTTCCTTTGTCACCATCCCTTGGTAGGACAGCCTTTCTGACAAACCACAGTGCAAAACCAAAGATAAGATCAGCATCCCTTATGAGACCCGGCACAGAGAGACGCAGTGTGACTGCCCCGGTGACAGCAGCTGTAAAGCCCAGGGACCAGCCCCTGGAGTCAGATTACCAGAGCTGGAAGGGTGCTCAGAGGCCAACCACTCCAATACTCCCATTTCACAGACAGGAAAACTAAGACCCAGAATGAAAAAGAATGACTTCTCCATGGCTCTGCCGTCAACGTAGTGGCAGTTTGTGGTTTCACACATCAGTTGGTTCTTGGCCAACATGCTTCTCATCTGACTACCACCTCATATCTACTCAGTTCCCTCTCTATTAGTCACCCCACCTCTGGAACACCCCAAAGGCTACCAAAAACTTACTAGCTTACAACAACACAGATTTATCCTAGAATTCTATCTAGAATTCTATTCTATAAATTCTATCCTAGAATTTATCCTAGAATCCTATTTATCCTAGAATATCCTAGATTCTATTTATCCTAGAATTCTATCTATCCTAGAATTCTATCCTAGAATTCAGGGGGCCAAAGTCAAGGTGTCAGCAGGCTGCGTTCCCTTCTGGAGAGGAGAATAATTTCCTTGTCTTCTCTGGCTTCTAGAAGCTCCTCCCATTCCTTGGCTCGTGGCTCCCTTTGTCCATCATCAAAGCCAGCAATGGCCAGTAAGTCCTCACATCACTGTGACGCTGACTATTCTCTTCCTTCTACTTTTAAAGACCGTTGGGATACGTTGGGCCCACCAGATCATCCAGGATAATTTCTCTATTTTAAGGTCAGCTGACTAACAACCTTAATTCTGTCTTTCACCTTAATTCCCTTTTGCCATGTAAGAGACCATATTCATAGTTTCCAGGGATGAGGACAGAAACATCTTTGGAGGCCATTATCTTACCCTCCGCACCCATGTTCTAAGGTCAGGGTTTCTCATCCTGAAAAATCATTTCTTTGAGCCTGTTACTTGCCTCCAGTGCCACCAGTCCTCCCGTTGGAGTCCATGCTAAACTCCTCAGAGGAGGGTCTAATCTCACCACTTCCTGTCCACCATCAGTGGCTCTTTTAAAAAAAAACTGATAAATTGTTCACTTACCATAATATTCAGTCTTTTAAAGTGTACAATTTAGGGTCCCTGGGCGGCTCAGTTGGCTAAGCGTCCGACTCAATTTCGCTTCAGGCCATGAACTGAGTTTGTGAGATCACGTCGGGCTCTGTGCTGGGGGTGGAGCCTGCTTAAGGTTCTCTCGCTCCCTCTCTTTCCCCCTCTCCCCCCACCACTTGTGCTCTCTCTCTAAAAAACAAATAAGGTGTACAATTTGGCAGTTTTTAGTGTATTCCCTAGGTATGCAACCACCAACATTATATACTTGCAGAACACTGAAATCACCCTAAAAAAGAAGGCCATGCCAATTAGCTGGTATTTCCCATCCCCCTCCTTTCTCAGCCTCTGTCAATCACGAAACTACTTTCTGTCTATGCAGATTTACTGATCCTATCTTGGACATTTCACGTAAATGTAATCACAGGACTTGTGACCTTTCGTGTCTGGCTTCTTTCACTCAGCATCGTGTTTTCGAGGTTCGCTCCCGCTTAAACGCCTTGCAGCCTGGCTCCCACGGACCTGCCCCAAGCTTCACTTGCTGAGCTCTCCCGGGCTTCCGCTATGCAGTCCCCAAATTCCACAGCCTTTCTGGACCCTCAGTGAGTCACGGGCAGCATCTTCCTCCTCGGGACATTTCATCCTTGGCTTCCATCACGAGGCCCCTTCCCGGTTCTCCTTCTGCCCCTGTGCTCTTGCTTCTTCTCCTCTGGCTCTAGTCTCTCCTTGTCTTCTGAAAGGATCTGTGCCCCAGTGTTCAGTCCTAGGCTCTCTGCCGTCTCCTGTATCCCAGGGCACGTAGCCCCCACGGGCGGGCTCTTTGACCGGCCCTCCCTGAGACTGTAGACGACACTTGATACACATCGTAGCTCTTCGTCAGCTTCGCAAACGGGTCTGTGAACAGTCAAGTGTTAGAAGTCGCAGCTACGTAATCTTTCGGTCTTTGAGAGCTGAGTTAGCCAAGGCTCTTTGGGTTGCAAGAGACAGAAACCCAACCTAAGGGGAGTTGAACAAACAGGGAATCGAACAACTCACACGCCTGGAGTAGCTCAAAGGACTGAAGGAAGCACAGCAGCTTTGGAGGTTTTGGGGACTGGATTCAGGAACATGTTGCTGTTAGGATTTTCCCTCTCTTGACTTCTCAATTCTGCTGGCTTCTGCTTGGCTTATTCTCGCCAGCGCATTAGCTTTCTTCACACATCACAGAAGATGGCACCTGGCAGCCCTCAATTTCTTCCCATTTGGGACTCAAACTTCTCCAGTTTCAAATTAAAAGTCCTGAAGAAGGACTCTGAGCACCCTGTGTTGGGTGGTACACTCGCCATTGGCACAACCACGGAGCCGTGGGCTGGGTCAAGTAGACCCAGGCCTGTCGTCTACGCTTGCATGTTGCGGGGCAGGACGCAGTGAGGGTGGTCCTGCCAGGTGCCCGAGATGGGAGAGGAGGAGGAGCAGTTCTTCAGAGTGGTGTGTGTGTGTGTATACGCCGGACAGTGAAAAATGGGAGGTGTCTCCTACAAGACATCTCCCACGCCCACTGCGTCTATGACTCCGCCATGTGGGGAACCCCTACGGTCCCCAACGGCCAGATGTCCATCGATGTCTACTTGGTTGGCCCACCGGCACCCCCAAACCTCCCCGGCGCCCCAGTCTTTATCAGTGGCACCACCCCCAGCAAGCCTCCCAAGCTTTTTCTAGTTCCTTGCCCTCGGGAATGGTTGTTCCTGCTCTATCTGGATACTTGATCAGGTCCCACCAATCTTAGCACTCTGCTGTCTTTGCCAGCCGTTGTTCCCATCCCTAGTGCCCTTGCCCTAGCTCAGACCCTCAGTGCCTCTGGCCGAAGCCACCCTCCCAATCTCTCCATGGCTCTCCCTGCCTCAGGGCAGATTCAGTCACCATCTGTGGAGCCTCCACTCTATGTTGGAGATGCGCAGAGTATCAGGGTTTTTTTTCTTTTTTAATCCTCATAACAATTCCATGAGTGGAACAGTGGTATCACCAGGAAAATGAGGCTCAGTAAAGGACGGGCTTGTGAAGGGAGGCAGGGGTGGTTGAAGGAGGATTTGAACTTGGGTCTCTAATTCTAAGGATAGTGTCAATTCTGGTTCCCTTCCATTGTCTTTTCAAATAGTTGCCAAATGCACTTATGAAAGATTGAATCATGTTGACTTCTTTTGGCTCCACAGCTGTTGTGAACCTTCCTCGTTTACGAATAAGAGCCTTTAAGCAGCCGTGAGCCTTGCACATCACTCACAAAGGGAAGTGCTGCTGAGCGCACTCTGATATGGGGACTTCCCTGAGAGCTTGTGGGGCTCCTCTCTCCCACTGGAGGCCTGGGCCTTGAGGGAGGGAAGAAAGCCTGTTTCCAAAGAGTTAAGAAAAGAATCCAGTGTTGAGCACTTACCACCGGGCACTTAGTAAACCGCAAACATCTGATAAATTGGGGGTGGGGGCGGGGCTGCACTGTCCCGGCTGCCCCTGGAGGGGGTGCAGGGTGGCTTCCTCCGGGCTGCTCCAGAGCTCTTTGGCACCTTGTTTACATACTTGGCTTGTTTTCAGTCTCTCTCCACTCCTCTAAAATATGCTCCAAGTGAGAACCTTGCCTGTTTTCCTCTGAACCAGGGCTAGGCCCACGAGTAGGTGCTCAATAAATATTTGTTGTGGATGGACAGGTGGAAGGTGGGATCACATGGAGGGATGAGAAAAAGAGTTTCTAGCTCAAGTCCTAGAATGAGATACTTCAAACTGTTTTTACATCTGGTTATTCCACTCAAGTGTGCCCAGACGGCAAACCAGCAATGACGGGGCCTCTGAACACTTTATGGGTTCCATGATAAATGCTCTCCCTTCCCCCCTCCCACAGTTAACCCAGCCGTAGAACTGGGCTGACCTTGAATGAGGTGGTGTTTCCAGCTGCAAGTTCACAACCATCGATCTGGAGTTGATTAAGCCAGCATTGTGAAAAGGAAAACTATAAGAATGGGCCAAAGAACCCCAAATCCTGAAAACTTCACACCATCCATTCACCCCCTTTGCTCCACACATCTAGTGTGCGGGCGCTTTTAAAAAAATAAACAAACAATTAATGCACTGCTGTGGAGAGAGAAGAGGAACGGGGTCCAACTCTGTCTCCACAGGAGGGCGGACTGGCTGCCTAGGGCCCCGAAAGGACATTCCCGTCAGTTTTAACTGGACGGTCTGTCCGTTCCCCCGAGAGTGGGCAGCCGATCAGGGCTCAGGCGGTTGGGGCTTTGTGAGTGGTTGTAAACTCTTCGGATCTGCCTTTGATTTTGTTTTGTTTTGTTTTTGTGGTAGTTCCAGCCCTTGGCAGGGCCCCCAGAAAGAGCAGAAAACTTGGGTTCTCCTCTTGGCTTTGCTTGGCTGAGCTTGACTGGGCAAATGACCTCAGTTCTGAGGCCTCAGATCACTCATCTGTAAAATGAGGGGGTTGGACAAGAACAGAAGTTTCCAAACCTTCTATTATTTATTATTACGATGATTATTATTTGGCTCTGGAATTGGTTCTTTAAACAAAAACGAACTGGGCCACCTCTCTCCCTACAATATATTAAAGTGAAGTTGGAAAAAAAAAGATGGGGTGGGGAGAAGTAGTATGGTTCTGTACCCCCCCACACCAGTCTCTAGTCTGAGAGGGGGGCCTCTGTGGGGCCCCTAACTTCTGCAGCACACCGTTCGAAAACTACTTTAGTTCTCATCTGGCTCTAACTGGAATTACCCCTCATCTGAAGGAGTTTAATGCTTGTATCACCTAAGAATTGTATATGGCTGCTAGTAATGGGAACCTGACAAATAAGGCTTACGGAGATTAGGGGGCTATTTATTTATTCACTTATTTGGTAACAAAGTCCACAGGGAGGCACTGCAAGGCTAATGGAGCAGCTCTAAGCATCATCTGGGAGAAGAGACCTAGGCTCCTTCTATCTTTCTGTTTTATCATTCTGAACTCAGGGCTGCCATTCTCAAATTTGGCTCCTAGTCAAAACATGGCTGCCGAGGCACCAGACATCACATTTGTACTCTAAACAAGAAAAAGGAGGAAGGGGAGAAGGGCAGATAGGCACACAATTCTGCTCCCTTTAAAAACCTTTCCTGGGAGCACCAGCTGGGATTCCAGTGGCTGTCTCCTGGGCAAGAACTGTGTCACATGACTACCTCTGGCTTCAGGGGAAGCCAGAAAAAGTTATCATTGTTTTTTAAATCGAAGTATATTGGCACCCAGCATAAAACCAGGGCTCTGCTAATAATGATGACAGAGAGAGTGGATACTGGGTGGGCCGCAGGAAACACAGCCCCCACAGCTCACATCTACTGAGCACTTACCAAGTACCAGGTACATGCTGAGAAACTTCATAGGCTTTATCTCTTTTAATTCTTACAACTGCCCAGGGAGGTCAACGCTCATCATCCCCATTTTATAGCTGAGGATGCAGAGGCTCAGAAAATTAAGTGACTTGGCCAAGATCCCACAGCAAAGAGATGATGAAGCCAGGATATTAACCCAGGCACTCAGATGCTCGAGTCCAAACCCTTCATCACCAGATTATACCGCTATGGTGAACACGGAGAATAAATTACACCCTAGGCCCTTCAGTGCTGTTTCAGCGTCTGCAAAAAAAGAAGCTGGGGTGGGGGGCGGGGGTGTTGGGGGAACACAGAGCACTCTACGCAGAGTGCTAGGGCCCCACCTTTTCTGCTCCTCACAGTTTCCCTATCGTCTTCCTCCTAGTAATGAAGGCAGCAGTGACACACTGAATTCGTTATGATGCATTTACTGGAAGGTAAGTATTTTAGATACGGTTTGGAGGGAGTTCAGGGGAAACATTTTCAGGGACTTGACCTGCAGGAATGATTTATGGAGCAGGGTTAAAAGAGCTAAATATACATGGGCTGGCACAATATGAGAAGTGAGAAGGGGAGGGAGGAAGGCGGCACAAAAGGAAAACATGGAGTCAGCCCCAGTGTTCCAGAAATCTAAGGGAGGGCTGCAGCAACACGGGGCAAAAGGGTCACGACTCAGATCCAGTTGAAAGCAGAAAAACAACAAGCCCTTGGCTCCCTCAACCAGATGCTTCCTCAGCTCTGCGATGGGAGGTGGCAGTGTCTCCTGCTTCCTGGGAGTCGAGGGGCACCAACAGAAACGAAGCCATTTGCTGCGGGATAATCGTAGAGGCAGAACTCAGAAACGGTGTCCCGAGAGGAATGGGCAATGTCTTTCAGTCGAGCTTTGAATGTACAGACCACCTTGGCAACATTTTCCTCTTTTGATCATGGCAACCATATTTTCCTCACTTTGCAGATGGGAAACCTAAAGCAGAGGTGGTCCAAGGGCCAAGTTCAGGTGATGTCACACATGTCCCGTCAGGGGCAGATCTAGCAACGGGGAGGACGGCAAGAAGGGGCATCTTCGCTCCAGACAGCTGCTGGTACATTCTAGGTGCACAGTAAATGCCCTCTCTCCGTATCTAACACAGCTTATAACCAAGTCCATGGACATATGCCCTTTTCAGGATTTCTCTTCAGGGAAGTTCAACTTCTGTTTCTGTCCATTCGTCAGGAGACATAATTACTGAAGAGAAAGTGGAATGTAACCCTCTGAGACTAAGGACTAATGCAGACGAATGTCTCATGAGCCAATGCTGAATGGGAGAGCCGCTAACCTGGGATTTTATTTAATAATGGACTTCTTTCTTGTTATAAGGGGGGCTTCCTGGGGTGTTGGTAACTTTCTATATCTGGATCTATTTGTGAAAGTCGCTGAGCTTTATTATTTGCATACTTTTTTTTTTTTTTAAGATTTTATTTATTTGAGAGCGAGAAAGAGGGAGAGAGAGCACAAGCAGGGGAAGCCGGAGAGGGAGAAGCAGGCTCCCTACTGAGCAGGGTGCCAGATGCATGGCTCGATCCCAAGACCTGAACTGAATGCAGATGCTCAACTGACTGAACCACCCAGGCGCCTCTATTTGCATACTTGTTCCAATTTATTTATTTGAGAGAGAGAGAGAGAGAGAGAGAGATTGAGAGCATGTGAGCAGGGGGAGAGGCAGGGACGGGCAGAAAAATCTCAAGCAGACTCCATACTCAGTGTGGAGTCCAACATGGGAGTTCATCTCAAGACCCTGACATCACAACCTGAGCTGAAACCAAGAGCTGGATGCTTGACCTTAACTCACTGAGCCATCCAGGTGCCTCATACTTGCATACTTTTTATTGAAATATATTAAACATATAGAAAGGTTCTTTTTGGGGAAAAAAAAAGGCATCTTCAATAATTTAAGGTCCTAAGTTGGCATTCTGGTTAAGACTATGATGAGGCAAGGACCACAAGGTATCTCTTAATTTTACTCTGTTTCCTTTTTAGAATGAGACTTTTGATTTTTAATTGGGCACAGGGCCAGCTGGAATAAAAACTACAGCTTCCAGCTTCTTTGTCACTGAGTATGGCCTTGTGACTAAGCCGGGCTAGTGAGATGTAAAGGGATGATAGCATGCAACTTTCAAGAAGTTGCTTAAGGCAGGTGACATGCCCTTCTTTCCTTCTCTTCTCCTTCCTGCTGGCTCAGAAGTAGACGAGATGGCTGGAGCTTGGCAGCTATCTTAGTCTGGGAGGAGGAGCCCATGCTGCAAGCAGTAGCACTTTGGATGGCTGCTCCTTGAACACTATGGAGCTCCCCCAGCATCCCTGAGCTATTTTCCTCCAGATCTCTTTTTACAAAGGTGGATACACTTCTCACTTCTCCCTCATGTAAGCAACTATTTTGTGGTTTCTGTTATTTGTAGCCAGACTTAATCTCAATGGATATGTATGGTGGGCACCAAATTCAGGTTACTTTGAGGAGGGGGAAGAGAGTGTGTGATAAGCTTCAACATTATTGGTTAAACCTCTGTTTCTTAAGCTGGGTGGTGGGCACGGGGGTGTTAATTATGAGATCTCATAACTTGGGGGTTTATCGGAGTATCACGAATGAAATCTTTTTAAAGGCACTGGCAGAAATAGTGTCAAAGCAAGACCATGAGATATGTAGAAAAGAGAATCAAATGGTGGCAACTTTTGGCTTTATCCAGGTGCTATGTCTGGATTAGCTTTGGTGTTGGGATCTGAGTACAGCCTCTGAATAAGGCTCGTGGACAAAATAAACAAGACTTGAAGGGGCAAAGGTGGGCTCAGTCTGTGGAGACCCAGTGTCTGGAAGCAAAAAGGAAAGGAGAAGAAGAACACTGGGCACCAACACCCCCCCCCCCCCAGGCCGCTGAGACCCCATGTGAGTCAGGTCCATAGGAAGCTCTCATTGCCGACAAGGTATGGAAGAGTCTCTTGCTCCCACCTACCTTCATTTTAAGGGAAGAAAAGAAGTACTTCACAGAACACATTTTCTTTCTTTCTTTTTTTTTTTTTCAAGTAAGCTCTATGCCCAACATGGGGCTCAAACTCACAATCCCGAGATCAAGAGTCGCAAGCTCTACCGACTGAGCCAGCCAGGCGCCCCCACAGAACACATTTTCATTGCAACAAATTCAACCAGATGTGATTAAAGTAAAGCATGAACATACTCGCTACTCAGATTGTAGCCTACCTCTCAGAGCTAGCCATGCTGAACAGTATAGTGAGCATGTGGTTGTTGGCGAGGCCAAAGCAAAGGCGGGAACACCAGGGAGACCGGGCAGGTATCTCCAGCCCCCGGGGGGCCCTCTGCCTGGATACCACTCACAGACACGATAGGCTATGGGGGCCGGGGAAAGGGCTCTGCTCTTGAGAGGGTAGGCCTAGGAACTCCTTGAACGTGTACCTCTGTGCATGCTGGGGATCAGGATGTTCCAGAAGAGGCAGACGTGCCTCTTGCCTTGACCGGTCCTCAGCCTATAAGCCACACCTCAGCAGGACACGCCCCAGAGCCCAGGAAGCCACTTTCTCCCCCATTTGTGATTCTCTTTGAAAAAAATGGCAGTAGCTCCAAGCATTCCTAAGTACCATGGTGACAGACATCACAGAAACACACGGAGAGACAGGCATCTTTGTGGGATATCTGGAGCCTGATGAATCATGTGTCAGGAAACAGGCACCCTAGACCTCTGAGTATTCAAGTTTGCAGGGGCAAGAACAGCTTGTGGTGACCTGTGCATCTGCGCTGTGCCCAGTAACTGTACCAGGGCTCATCCCTCAACTCTGGTTTGTTACAGGATAGAAAGTCACGTTCATTCCACTCCCTGGAAGAGGAATGGCAACCACATAGCTTGAGATAGGAATTGAGAGAGCCTGGCAAAGGTTTTCTCTTGACTTTCACAATTATAAACACAGAAAAGCATTTAGTTTCACTACTGAGTTATCTTTAACGAGAAGTTCAGAATGTTCTAGTAATTCGCACTCTCCATCTTTGACTCAAAACTGAGTAGTAACACTGATAGGCACCAATATTGTTGTTAAATGGATTTTTGCCTACAGTATCTCATTAAATCCAGATGTCAAATGCAAGAGAAGATAGGTAAAATTAACCCCAAATTACAGACGAGCAAACTGAGGCTGAGGAGGCTTACTTAATCCTCAGAAGTCACATAGTTAATTAATGATGGAGAACATACCTGAACGCAGACAGGCTGACTTCAGTGCCAGACCCAATAGGCTTAATCAATAAGGTGTTCTGTTCTCTCTTGAATCCGAAGGAAGTCAAATTCAGTGTAGGTGCTATGGAAAGGCCGTGTGGACATTCATCACTGAAAGATCAGAAAAGCATCATTATAAGGGCAATCGGAACCAAGAATATCTTGGTCTTTTTGGGTCATCTAAAGAATAGCTTGTCAGGGCACCTGGATGGCTCAGTTGGTTGAGCGTCTACTCTTGGTTTCAGCTCAGGTCATGATCTCAGGGTTGTGGGATTGAGCCCCATGTCGGGATCCATGCTCAGTGCGGAGTCTGCTTAAGATTCTCTCCCTTTCCCTCCCCCCTCCAGCCTCTGCCCCTCTCCCCACTCATATGTGTATGCACTCTTTCTCAAATACATAAAATCTTTTAAAAAATCAAATGAAAAATCTCATTTTTTTGTATCCTCTAACATGCTGTTTGCTAATAAAACAACAAAACAACCAAAAAACCAACAACAAAATGATCTAACCAGTGGTTTAGCTGATAAGGAATATTCGTTATCTAATATAACCGGAAGTTCAGAGATGGAGCCCCTCCAGTGTCAGTTAACTTAGCAGTTGAATATCAAATGCAACGCTTCGATGGCAAATGCAAGACCCAGGTTCTCACCATCTTTTTGCCCTGCCATCCTCAGCACACAGTAGCCCCGCTTTGTCCATGGGGGATCATTCCAAGACCCCCAGTGGATCCCTGAAACCACAGACGGTACTGAACACTATATATACTATGCTTTTCCCTATAAGCACATACTTATGATAAAGTTCACAAACTCGGCACAGTAAGAGAATAACATAACTAACAATAAAATAGAATTATAACAATATACTATAATAAAAGTTATGTAAGTGTAGTCTGTCTCTCTCAAAGTGGCTTATGTATTACTTACCTTCTTCTTGTGATGCTGTGATATGATAATAGGCCTGTGTGATGAGATGAAGCAGAGGGGCATAGACACTCGAACAGCATTAGGCTACTACTGACCTGCTGACAATATGTCAGAAGGAAGATCATCTGCCTCCAGACTGTGGCTAACTGTGGGTAACTGAAGCCACAGAAAGCAAAACTGCTATAGATAAGGGGGACTACAGTATTGACCTTTGCAAGCTTGTCCCTCATGGTCACAAGTTGGCTGCCATCAGTCTCACACAACAATGTCCAAAGGCCACCAGGTCAGAAGAGGACATCCTCACATCCCTTTTGAAGAATATGGAGCAGACTTCCTTCTACATCTCCTTTTTTGCCATAACCCTGCCATGTGTGCATTCTTAAGTTAATCACCAGCAGGGAGAATGGAATTACTACCGTGATTGGTTTGGTGCTTAATGAAGGTTGCACATTAGAATCACCTGAGGAGTTTAAAAAAAAAGTCCCTACATCTGGGTCCCAGTTCTAGAGACTCTGAATTGATCTCAGATCCATTCAGGGGTATCTTTAAATAAAATCTCCCCATGCACTCCACTGTGCAGCCAGGGTTGAAATCCCTTCATTTAGACCAGTCAGGATTCCTCCCTGCGTCTGGGGCCAGAGCGGGGAGGGGGCAGCCTGCCAGGAGACACATGGTCGCCTGATGCCTGAATAGAGCTGGGCTTCTAGTTAGCGAGAAAGAAGGTGAAGTGGAGGACCAGGGACAGGGATGGCTCTTGGGTAGGCGCCCAATATCTGCCCACCCCCTTCTTGGAGGCCGGGATTCCAGCGGCGTTAGGGCACGCTTAGATTTCTTCCTTTCTGGCCTTCAGATGCTTTCACTGATACCCTCGGGTTTCTCAAAGTGTGATCTGTGACCGCCAGGACACCTGGCGGGTTCGTGGGCTCCACTCCAGGTTGGTGGCACTAGAATCTCTGAAGGTGGGACCTGGGCGTGGCATGGCCACAGACACCCCAAGCGATCTGTACACGCTCACGCTTAAGAACAATTGAATTAGGTGCAGCGGAAACAAAGTACGAGGGGTCAAAGTTTTCCCTTTCTCCAGGAAGCAGCAGCTTGAGTAGTAGGTTTTTTTTTTTTTAAGATTTATTTATTTATTTATTTGAGAGAGAGAGAGACTGAGAGAGAGCATGAGAGGGGAGAAGGTCAGAGGGAGAAGCAGACTCCCTGTGGAGCTGGGAGCCCGATGTGGGACTCGATCCTAGGACTCTGGGATCATGACCTGAGCTGAAGGCAGCTGCTTAACCAACTGAGCCACCCAGGCGCCCGAGTAGTAGTTTTCTTATTGTTTTCTTGTGGGTCCCAGTGATTTGGGAAGATGAAAAATGCTTGCCTGAAAGTTGGCTGGTGGCACCAGAAAGAATCAGCTCCGAAGCTGAACTCGGGGTTGGTTGCCGAGCCGCCCGGACGCGTCAGCGCCAGGCCCACCCTCCAGCCGGGGAGGCCGCTGTGTGCTGGGGACAGACGCAGCCTGGCGTGGCCCCTGAGGAGGCTACACGGCTGCTGTCTGGCGTTGCCGTTGGCAGTTTTGTACTGGCTCTGTGCACGTGTGTACAGAGGGGGTGGGTCCTTCCAGGTTCTCAGGAAATGCTGGAAGTCTTGTTCATTGAGCCCTACTCCTTGATGAGTAGACCCTTATCCTCGAACAAGTAAAAGGGAAACAGGTGGTTGAACACAATGACTCTCCAGGGCTGGCCTGTCCCAGCTGTGGCCCTCAAGCTTCCAGGCCTTCCGCCTCCCCCTCGTCCCCACTGCACGCGGGTGAGTCTCATCAGGCCACGCCCCATGTCCTGGGCTCCCCGCCACCCAGAACCACCGCAGATCTTTCCATATTTGCCCCCTTCTCCAGCCAGTTGCCCCTCGGCCGGCTCCTTGGCTTCCCCACACTGAACACCTGGGGGTCTCCCCTCTGCTCTACCGCCCGAATCTGCTGGGGTTCCCCGGATGCCTCTACATCATGGTTTCCACTCCCCCCACCTTTGCCTGGCAAGCTCTGATCTCATCCTCTAATTCATACAACGAGGAGCGGGTTCAGGAAGCCAGTCCTGAGCTCCCTCCTCCCTCCTGCCAAGGCAGAACTCCCACTCCTACATCGGTGCCCCTGGGACAGCTCAGGAAGTCCTCCCCGGAAGTGCTGGCGGCCCCTTCTTGTGTGGGGAGGCGCATGAGTCTCTTCTGGTGCAGGAGAGCCCCTCGGGCAAGGTTTTGCTCTGTAATCCTGAACCTTCTGAGCCACGGGAGCCTGGCAGGCGCATGTTGATGGAATGAATGACACCCTGTGTTGCAGAGAGTCTCCCCACTTTCCTGGCAGCCAAAGCCCCGCGGAAATGAGTCTTGCCCCATCACCACTACCCTTTGAAGCACAAGAAGCTAAGCTCTGCTGGGCCAAGCCCTCTAAGAAGCTAGAGAGGCTTCCAGAGCAGGAGCTTGGTCTGCTGGGAAGGCTGAGGGCAGCCTCTTCCTTGAGGGTCTGGGAAGCAGCGTGGAGGAGAGAAGGCAGGAAGGTAGGAGGAAAGGGGGAGAGCAGGTGGAGCGGGCTTTCCAGAAGCCAGGTGCTTCGTAATGCAGCGTCTTCTGTTTCTTCCCTGTGAAAGCACCTCAGCGTGGGTGTCACTATTCTCCCAGAGGCCACTAGAGTGTGGTCAAGTGAGAACTTGCTCAAGCTTTCGTAGCAGGAAAAGGAGGTCAGTCTGCTTTTAAATACATAGCAGGTTGGGCTGCTGCAAAATGCTGTAAACGGAAACACTAGGTAAAATGTGCTTGCTAGAAACTTCTAGAAAAGGTGGACAGGAACGATTTTGCAATCAGACAACTTACTCCTTCTTAGCAGAGTGACCTTGGGCAGATGACTTCAGCCCAGTGGACCTCAATTTCCTCATCAGCAAAATGAAAATAACAATGCATGTCCTGCATAACTATTCAAGGATTAAATGTATACGAAGTACTCAGCTAAGCACGCAGTGGAGGAGCTGTATTATTGTTGTCGGTCCTGCTACTAGTGTACATTTTTGTCTCCTCCAAGAATCCAGCTGAGGGCTAGGCCCAAAGAGGGCAGGAACTGTAGCTCTCTCTCATCTCTGCAGCTCCAGGGCCCAGACATTGTCTGGCATGAAGCTAGCCCTTGGTAAAGGTCTGAGGGTTGAATTCAGAGACTTGTTATTCTTCTCTGTTCCGTGGCACTTTGCCCTTCTTCGAATCCTCTGAATATATTCTTCCCTGTGAGCCTTGCCAGATGCCGAGGGGGCAGGCAGGGCAGTGAGACGATCATTCCCATTTTATAGCTGCACAAATTGAGGCTTACAGAGATGATGCTTCTTGCCTGAGACACACGGCTGAGCTGAGGTCAGGCTCTTTAGACTGTGGGTTTCGTGGCCACTGTTGGTAGAAACCATCCACAGGGAGCAGAAGGTGTCACAATGAGCTGAGTTGGCAATCCCCAGGGAGACGCCCCCTTCCTCAAATCCCGGGACTTCTTGCCCATCGATTCAGAAAGGGCTTCAGAGAAGGCCTGAGCCCAGGTCATTTGGTCACACTGATCTTGGCCCCTCTTGCTGCCCAGGCTCAGCCCTGCCCTCTGTCTGAGGTGGACCCCAGTTGGCCCGCCGTGGCCCACCAGACAGGACCTGGCGAGCTCTGTGGGTCTGGGCACATTTCAGGCAGGGACTGCCCGGGGCGCTCAGAGGAGGGGGAAGCAGGAGGCCTTGCCCAGCTGCAGAGACACCCGAGGTCCGCATCCTGGCCCGGCCGACAGCCTCACTGACAGGTTTATGACCAGCTTTTATGACTTCCAAGCTTAGTCACTGCTTAAGTCAGCCTGCTCAGAAACAAACACTTCACAGAGCTGTGACCCAGATGGTTCGGCAGCGAAAGGCACGCCCCACCCCTGGTGGATCTGGCTTCTGCAGCCAAGTCTAGGGACGTGGGAGGCAAGAAGCTGGGGTCATGGTACATTTCAGTGACCCACACAGTTGTCCTTTATTTTCCTCAAGTGTCCACGCCTGAGTTTTCTGAGGGTAGGAAGCAGACGCCTAGCTGCCCCCAGAGACAGGCTGACCCGTGTCAAGGGCATCGGATCCTGTCCCCAGGCCTTCCTTGAGAACTGAGCCTGGAGGGGTGAAGGGGGCAGGGTTGGTACAACCTCTGGCAGACAAATCAACCCCCTTCCTGGCTTTCAATTGACACGCTGAAGATGGGAGCCCAACTCTGACCCAAAGCAAACCCCGGATTCCTATTCCTGATGTTTCTCCACCCCTATCACCAACCCAACGTGGCCTCTATTAAAACCAGAAGCCTCTCCAGAACCTCTCTGGCCTCCACCCAGGTCTGCAGGCCTTCGCCCACCTGCGACGGGTGCAGGCCCAGCGGGAGGGGAACACACCCGGGCCCAGCTTGTGTGGCCGAGCCCGGGGAGGTGGGGGGGAATGAGGAGCCCTCACCTGGGAGCCCGTCTTCCGGCTGTAAGGACACAGGCCTCTGCTGATGGCCCTCCCTCCGGCACAGTGAGGGCCGCCTCCCCAGACTGGAGAAGAGGCGAGAAGGGCCAAGTTAACTGGAAACTGGCTCAGACCCAGAGTCTGTGGCTCAGAGCTTTGGATGGGAGGAAAGAATTTGGAGGAGTCCACTGAACTTGAGTTGGCTTACTTGTCCATTCTCTTGGCAGCGTGGCTTTAGGGCACTTGGGTCATAGCATCTGCTCTCGTTCTCCGGCTGCTCATTTAACTCTTATCCCCCTGGATCAAGTCACCGTCGCCACCTGTCTGATTAGAGCTGCAGAGCGTCCTCCCTGATGTCCCGCCTGGGGGGACAGCTCCATTCCAGCTCCTGCGATGAGCAATTGCTCTCATTTTTATTCTTTTCCTACCTGGGATCTTTATCTTCTTAAATATGATCCGTTTCCTTCACTTCTCTTTCTTTCTTTCCCACACATACACTGGAGTTTTAGTCTTAAAATTGCTCTTGGGCGCCTGGGTGGCTCAGTCGGTTAAGCGTCCCGCTCTTGGTTTTGGCTCAGGACATGATCTCGGGGTTATGAGATCAAGCTGGGTGTGGAGCCTGCCTAAGATTGTCTCTCCCTCTCCCTCTGCTCCTTCACCTTCCCACTCACATGCTCTCGCTCTCTCTTAAAAACAAAACAAAACAAAAATAATAAAATAAAATAAAAAATAAAAAAAATAAAAATTGCCCTTGATCTCTAGCTAATTATAATACTGTAATGCTGTTACAGGAGGAAAAATTCACGCACACGAAATGTGGGGCAGCATCATGCAGAAGTTTACAAAACAACCAGGATTAGTTTGTGTACCGGGCCATTCCAGGCTCTACTGGCCGACTGGCAGTTCCATCTCATCTGAACCTATATCGTCACAAGCGTGTGTCCCGGCAGGGGTCTACTGGAGCAGCGCCAATACCTACATTTCAGAGGTTAGCCCCAGAAAGCCCAAGATTTAAACCCCAACTCTGCCACTTGCTGATTTTATGACACGGGCCAACATATAAGGCTCAATGCTAGTTTCTTCATTCGTAAAATGGTAGAGAATCATACTTATTTCATAGAAATGCTGTATCAGCTAGCTACTGCTGTGTAACAATCAACCACTATATGTCAGTGACATACACAATAAAATACATATTTCTCATGTTTCCAAGGGCCAGCCAGGCCAGTTGTAGCTGGGTGCACTGGGCGGCTTGGCTTTGCATCTGGCTGACTCAAGTCTACTCCCTGAATCTCACTGTAGGCTCGGCCCAAGTAGCAGCAGCTGCCTGGGGGCAGGTTGGGGGGCGGGGAATCTCTTCTCCTAACAATGGCAGAGACATAAGACAAGACTGCTCGAGCACATTTCGGGCCCTTGCTTGCATCTCATCTACTACTAACATCCCATTACTAAAGTAAGTCCCAGGCTGAGCCCAGTGACAAGGGTGAGAAGCAGTCTGCCCACAATTAATCCATGGCAAGAGCGTGGGAGTAGGGAGGAGTGAAAACCAGGGCTGGTCACTCGATTAACCACAGATGACACTGCTCCTTTGAAGCAGCTATTCAGCTCCTGAAATGTGGTAGGTGCTTAGTAAATGGCAACTATGATCATCGTATGACTCCTTAAAGTTTGCTTAAAGCAGAATATCTCAGTCTCATCCTTGGCAAGTAGCAAAGTCAGGAATGGAATCTGGGCCTCAAGGCATCTTACTACCATTCAGCATTTTTTAGGTGGTCCTGTCACCAGCCTCCTATGTTGACCTATCTCAATCCCTTGCACTGAAGGTGGGAGGGAAGATAAGAGGTAGAAATGCAGAAGTGGTAACCTTGGGCCCCAGTGGCCCCAGATATGTCCAAGACATGTAGACTGACATCAAAGGAGCAACTGATTGGTCCCTCTGGTTCCATTTGCTTAGTGATGGGGAACTGGTGGGGAGAACAAGGCTTTAGGTTAGAATCCTGGTTCTGGGTGGTTGCAGGCTCCCCCAGAAGGCAGCTTTCCCTGAGTGGTCGGTCAACATTGGGTCTCCCATGTCATTCTCTCTCACGGCCCTCTTGGCCCTTCCTTGATTACATTTTGTGGTGATGTGCAATCATATATTTATTTGTGGGCTCATTTCCTTAATGCCTGCCAGGCTGTAAACGCCATGAAGGCTGTTGGGGTCTGTTGGGGTCAGTTACTACCTAATGCTTGGCACAGTACTTGGTATGTTTATCTGTGGGATAAATGAATAAATAAATTCAAACTCTTTGAGCTTTACTATCCTCTTGTGAGATATGAGCTAATAATAGGTTCTTTAAAGAGTTGTTTGTTTGTTTGAGAACTGTAGAGGAAACTATTAGAGGAATGCCTTCCATGGCACCCAGCCTGGTATGAGTGATTGGTACACGGTGTATACGCCCAGCACTATCCTTAATTCTTCCTGGGTGGTTAAGTGCACAGAGTCTAGATTTTCAAAGTAGACCTGTACTTCTAGCTTCTCTTTCCATTTCATTCCTCATCTCCACAGTGGACATTGGGGGGGCCTTTGTTCTAGATTCCTGGGCTGCCCCACTCAGCAGCTCCTGTCTACCCAGTAGGGAAACCCCTTCTATTGGGTCCCTTTCTATTACCACGCCCTTCATTATGTCCCCTAGGTCCTTTTGACTTAGGGTTGTGATTTGGTGAGGACAGAGTGGGGATGTCTCACTGTGATGAAAATACTGAAATCCCCTCATACAAGATGGCAAAATGTATTAGCTGATGAGACTCTACCAACAAATGACATTGGCCCTGGGAGCCCAGAAGACGTTACCAAGGCAGAGCGGGATGCCACAGAAGGTGCTGGCAGCCTTTGGTGGCATCAAGCAAACAGGGGCAGCAAGGGTGAGTGCCACGCCTGCCACCACTCCAGAGCAGCCAGCGTTGGTAAGCCCACGAAGCTGGGGGCAGGGCTGTCTGCATCCAGACCACAGGGTAGGTGTGGGGGTGTTCCTGGCCATGATGTGTGGGCAGGATGCCATGAAGCTCAGTCTGTGACAGCACCCCAAGGGCCAGGGACCCAGTGAGCATCACTGTAATGGCGGTGCCCTTGGAAGAGGTGAGGCAGACCCTGTAGGCAACCGTGGCTCAGACAGGGGCCTTCTAGCTGGTGGCAGCCAGAACAAAAGAAGCAAAATATCACCCCACAAATGAGTTGGAATTCTTAGAAGCGTTGAATGATTGATTTGCAATATCCTGTTTGTCCCTAAAGAGAGGTTTCAGCATAAATAGTTTTGTTTAGAAAATAGAAGGTAATCTAATTTACATATTAATTAATTTGTTGATTAATTATGGCCTAGGTTGTACATATTTTGTACCTCCCTTCCCTCAGGACCCTCCCCAGGTTCCTCTTCACTCAGAGCTGCTTGGCTTTGCACCTGCTCTGGCCTCAGGCTGGAGCAACTGTAAGACAATTAGGCCTTTTCCTGGGTCAGGGGACTTCTCTCGCTTAGCACTCAGGTGTTTTTATGCCATGTATCCTCTCCTTTTTTACCCTGAGCCCTATGTTGGTTAATTTTATGTGTCGACCTGACTGGGCTCAGATATTTGGTCAAACATTCTGGGTGTGTCTGTGAGTATGGTTTCCGACGAGATTAACATTTGAATCTATGGACCAAGTAAAGCAGATCGCCCTCCCTCAGGTGGGTGGGCCTCATCCAATCAGTTGAAGATCCAAATAGAACAAAATGCTCACCCTTCTGCAAGAAAGAGAAAATTCCTCCTGCCTTTTCCTGACCCAAACTGAAATGTCAGCTCTGTTGGGGTCTCGAGCCTGTTGGCTTTTGGCCTGGAACTTACACCATCAGCTCTCCTGGTTCTCAGATCTTCAGGATTATATCTATCTATTATCTATCTATCTATCTATCTATCTATCTATCTATCTATATCTATCTATCTATCTATCTATCTATCTATCTATCTATCTAATCTATGTATATATGTCTTGTTGGTTCTGTTTTTCCAGAGAACCTTGACTAACACAAGCCCTAATTTCTCAAGTCCCTTTTGCTCTTCTACTTTGGGCATATGCTGGTGCCTAGCAGGGCCCCCGAGGAGAAAAACCTCCCCCTTTAGGAAGCCATGGCCATAGGTCTTATACCTCTTATTTCTGCTGTGTCCTTCCTCTCTGGCTGCCTCCCCCTCATGTTGCTGAGTCCTGCTTCTGGGTGGGCAGAATGATCCACAAAATATGTTAAACTGGCCCAGAGGGGTCATTCCCCGAAAGTGCTATCTGAATCCTAGGGAGATCTCCACAGGGGCCAGGCTTTGTGGGTGGTGGCTTATGTCACTTTTCCCAAAGACCAGAGGCTGCACGTCAGGGCTGCTAATCTGCCTCCGAATGGCTCCTGGCTCAACCCACATGGAATTAAATCCAGAATTAAAATTCAGCACTTGCTCTGGACTGGAAGGGCAGACTTAGCTGTTTTCCTCAGGGAAAAAGCTGGCTTGAGAAGCATCACTGTGGCCGCTGTGGCGGAGGGGCTGCTGGGCTGAGGGCCTGTCTGCTGCATGTTGAAAGAAGACAGAGGCCCCGCAGCACAGGCTTTACAGACGGGACAGTGGAGAGTGGGGTGGGGGACATGAGGCTGCCGGACCCTCAGACCGGAAACCGCTTCCCGCCCACCTGTTCCTCTCCTGCAGGCAGCGGCGCCCATGCCCCTGCCCTCGGTCACAGCTGCCACCGCCCCCTTAGCCTGGCTTGGGTGGCTGTCTGGTTTTCTCCTCCTTTTCTCGTGATCCTCTTCCAGAGTCTGCCTGTGGCCATAGCAGGAGGAAGGTGGGAGCCTGAGGGTTCCAGGCTGGCAGGCTGCTCTGCTCCTTCTTGTCTCTCAGGAAGTCTGCTTTTCACTTCACTCAGCTGCGCCCTCAGGCCAGCACCTAGCCATGTCCCTCAGTTTGTTCCCCAGGTGCCCATGTGGGGACCCCACTTATGGGAGGGGGTATCGTGGAGTGGTTAATTCTGGAGGGACCGTCTGGATTCAAATCCCAGCTCTACCCCTTCCTAGCTGGATGACCCCATGTCAGTTCACGTCTATGTGCCTCATTCATCTGTAGAATGGGAAGGATAATGGTTCCTACCTTCGGGGTTATTCTAATTAATGTGATTAGCAGATTAAATGTGTTAAGACTACAGAGTGCAGGATCAGGCTTATCCTAGGTACTCAGCCATGCCAATTAACCATTAATCATAGTTAATTACAGGGGAGCCTCCATGACCTTCTTCTCCTATTAAATGAGATACTTGCAAAGTGTTTCCTGGTACCTGGTTCCAAGCAGGTTCTCAGAATTCTCATTCCTTCCTTTTCTTCTTGGTGAATATCCTTTACTCTCACGATTGTCTGGAGACTCAGCACTAATCATTAAAGCCATAGAAATGTAACCACGAGTGGGGACACTTTGCTCTAAAATGTTGCCTTGTCTTGAGAGGCCTGGCAGCTGGGGCAGGTCCTCCTTGATCCCAGGGCCAGGTGTGGTGATGGCTGCCCAGAGATCTGGCCCCCAATTGGTGTAGGCCCTGGAGGCCCTACAGAGTTAGCCTCTCTTCACGTCATGACCCTCACGACTACAGGACTCAGGAAAGCCCCAGCCTCAGAAACACCATCAGTTTGAGATGGGGCACCTGATTTTCAGCTCTCCTGTGGTTCAGAGTGGGCACCACCGTATCCCTCTTGATTCGGAAATAATCTTTGTCTCTCTTTTTCTTTGAGTGCCTGCAATAGTTAATTTTATGTAGCAAATAGACTGAGCCACGGGGTGCCCAGATATTTGGTCAAACATCATTCTGGGTGTTTCTTTATGGATGTATTTGGATGAGATTAATGTATTTAAATCAGTAGCCGAAGTAAAGGAAAGACTGTCCTTCATGTGGGTGAGCCTTACCCAATCAGTTGAAGGTCTGAATAAAACAAAAAGGTTGACCCTCTCCTGAGTAAGAAAGAATTCCTCCTGCCTGACTGCCATCAAACTGGGACAGCTGTATTTTCCTGTCTTCAGACTCAAACTGAAACACTGGCTCTTCCTGGGTCTTGAGCCCTCCAGCCTTTAGACTGAAACTTACACCATTGGTTCTCTTGGGTCTCGGGCCTTCCAGCTTGCACTGGAACTCCACCTTTGGCTTCTGTGGTCTCCAGCTTGCCCACTCAACTTGCAAATCTTGGGACTTGTCAGCCTCCATCATCCCGTGAACCAACTCCTTATAATAATGAACCTCTCTCTCCAGGTACTTCCTATTGGTTCTGTTTCCAGAGAACCCTCATACAGTGCCCACTCTGCAGGGTAGGGCCCCTCCTTTCATGCTCCACAGCCCTGCCACTACCTCCCCCAGGTGGCCCAGGAGCCCCCTGCATAAGAGGCTCCTCCAGGATCCCAGCATTCCCGAAGGGGGCATGCCACTCAATGCCCCTGTGCCTGTGACCCCCTCCTGACCCATAAATGTCTGCGTCTGCATGGCGCTCTGCTTGGCATCAGCGGGGGCACACTGCCAATCCCTTCCCCGTCCTGGCTTCACTTACCAAGAGGGGACCAGAGCATTGGAGGAATGAAACCCCGCCGAGAGCTTGACCTGCATGTTGGTCAGAAGCCGGTGCAAGAAGGAACAATGTGACAATTAAGTAAATGGATGACCTCAATTCGGAGGCGGTGTTTGTCGAATTGAATCTTCAGCGAGTTAACTTTCCTCATATGAGTAAAAATGATATTTGGGATTAAGTTTTCACTGCACTGAATGCATTACTGGATTTCTGCTTCTTGTCATTAAAAAGAGGACGTAACCTTCACTAAGGCGGTCTGCGGGGACCGGGACAGCTGGTGTGGCCTCCGAGTGCCGGTTGACCATAGGGGATTAAGGCCGAACACAACTCATTTCACACTGACAATAAGCTGATTTGTTTTTGTTTTTAAAAAAGCCTTATTAAACTGGCTGCCGCTGGTGTGGGATCCGTGGGAGCATCGGCAGGGCAAGGCTTTGCCATTGCCGGCTTGGCTGGCGGCAAAGCCACTTTCAGACAAGGGCTCCTTCCTGAGGCAAATATGGGAATGTCCAGGGGGTGGGGCGGGGTGCTGGGGGCTGCCCGGATCCCCGGGGAAGGTCCCAGAGGTGTACTCCCAGGGAGCAGCTGAGTGTGGGCAGCCTGCCATCCGGCGGCGGAGCGGCAGGGGAAACACTGTCCCCAGGTCCTGTGGGCATGGCTGAGTCGAGCCAGTGGTGGTATCTACAGCCATCAGCCTCTCTGGAACTCATCATGGGCCCTTCCTGACAGTGCAGGATTCCCCATCGGGATAACCTCACCTCTCCCTTTCCCGTCCTCTCCACTGGCCCCACTGAAGACCCTACCTCAGTTCTAGAGCAGATCATAAATCTTCCAAGTGTGTCCTGGGAATGTTTGCAAGTCTGCTGGGCCCTCTCAGGAAATCTACAAGGCCAAAACCATTTTCATACTGGAATATCGTGACATTATTTGCCTTTTCCCCTTTCATTCTCTCCCGAGTGTGTCCTGGAGTTTTCCAGAAGCTCTAAGACATGTGATGACATCATCACTCTGATGGCTGGAGGAATGTGTGCTTGTGTGTTCTAGTTTGTTAAATGTTTCTCAGTTTTCATTTTGAATATGGAAAATATTGATAGAAGAAACCATGTAAATATAAGTTTTTTGGCGGTTCTTACTGCTTTAAAAGTGTAAAGGGATCTTGAAACCAAGAAGTTTGAGAACCTCCATTCTGGATCTTTCTTTTTTGCCTTCAAAGTGAGGTATTGTACTTATTCAGTATTTATGAATTTTTTTAACCATTGATATGTAAGACCATGCTACCATTTTTCTTAGGTTCCTATCTCTCTTTTAAATGTGTAATTGACCAAATTTCTGAGTGGTAGGCCCCAACTCCACTTTTTCCATGAACTTGGTAACTTTTATTATGTGATTAAAAAAAGTTTTTTAGGGGCGACTGGGTGGCTCAGTGGGTTAAGCCTCTGCCTTCGGCTCAGGTCATGATCTCAGGGTCCTGGGATTGAGCTCTGCATCGCGCTCTCTGCTCAGCAGGGAGCCTGCCTCCTCCTCTCTCTCTGCCTGCCTCTCTGCCTACTTGTGATCTCTCTCTCTGTCAAATAAATAAATAAAATCTTTTAAAAAAAAAGTAAATAAAAAAAGGTTTTTTAAATTGTGGTAAAATACACATCACAAAATTTAACATCTTAACTATTTTTAAGTGCCCAATTCAGTGGCATTTGGTATAGTCACGCTGTTAGGCAGCCCTCACTCACTCTACATCTCCAGAACTCCTTCCATTTTGCAAAACTGAAGCTCTCACCTATGAAACACTGCCTCCTCACTACCCCCAACCCCAACCCTGGGAACAACCATTCTTTCTGTCTCTATGAATCTGACTCCTCTAGGGACCTCATATAAGTGGATTCATACACTAGAACCTTCTTGATTCCTCCCACCAGCAAAACTCCCTGGCATCAGGGTTCTGTACGGTGGCCCAGTAATAACTAAGAAGTTATTGTCCTATAAAGATGTATCATCTGTTCACATCATCCATGTTGAGACCGCCAGTCATGGGAGCAGTCATGTGTTGGACGGGGCACAGACAACACACAGGCCTGGTTTTAAAACCTGGCTCCTCTGCTTTTAAAATCATGTCGCCTTGGTAGGGAACTTCCGTGCTCCAAGACTCAGTCTCCTCTCTGAAACTAGGATAAAGAGTCCCTTCCCTGGGGTAGTTGTGAGGATTAGAAAAGCTCATGGAGGAAAAGGCAGGGAGTTCAGTGGGTCTGCGGCTGTGCAAAGGCCCAGTGGTGGGGGAGCACCCGGCACAGGGAGGGCCGGGGAGGTGGAAAGGGTAGCAGCTCACTTCTCCAAGTGCAGAGTGGAAGGTGAGCATAGAGAGAGAGGCCCTGAGTTGCCACACCATGAAGGGTCTCACGGCTCCTCGGAGAGATTGGGCTGTGTTCTGAGGGCCATGGGGAGCCACCGAAGGTTTTAGACAGAAAGGGGACAATCAGAGTTGCCTTTTAGATCAGTCACTGTCAGTGTGTGGAGAATGCTTTGGAGGGGCACCTTGGGAGGCCAGGGGGACGCTGCCCCAGTTGCCCAGAAAGAAGCTGAGATGTTATGATACAGCAAATTGCTATAGAAATCCCCTTGAAACATCTTTCTTCTTTCCTTGAAGTTTCTCTTCCCTGCTTCACATTTCCTCTTTTTTCTAATCTACAGTCTCTAAAAAAAATCTTCCTTAGTTTGAGCAATCCCGCATCTGCTCTCCACACCCACACGCCTCTCAATGTAAGCCGAGCGGTGAGCTGGCTAGGAACTGCCCTCGCCAATCAGGCATGCCCCTTGGGCCACCCCCCTCCCCACCCCCTGCGCATGGAAGAACAGTATTCACTGGAAAGAAGCCCCTGTCTCGTGAGAGCATCTCTGCTGAGCGAATGTGAGCTGATATCTTCATTACAACGTTTGGTTCTCCCAGTTCCTGTCATCCTGTGCTCCTCCCCCACTTTGGCCATGAGACCGTCATCACCCCGAGAGAGGACCTTGCAGCACCATGCACAGAACAAGAGTGCAGGGTTTGAAAACCAGGGTTTGAGTATGGAACGAAAGATCTGGAAGACTGTGCTCAATCCAAGCCAGTTCCCTGCCCCCAGGGGAAGATATTCAGTGTGCCCGGACGAGGGCTGGGCAGAGGGGTCGAAGGGGAGCAAGTGGCCTTACTTACATGGGCTCCTCCTAACCCACACTGGCATCCTATGTCTGTTATAAGCAGGGAGAGGGAGGGAAGGGGATACTGCAGAACCTTAAAAGAAGCTTGGAGCACTGCGAGCAGAACTGGCTGTGTGTGCAGGAGAAAGACTCAGGAAAGGGTGCAGGTATGGGCCTGGAAAGGGGTTTGGATTCTATTCTTAAAAAAAAAAAAAAAAGATTTTATTTTACAGAAAGAGAGCACAAGCAGGGGGAGCAACAGGCCGAGAGAGAGAGAGAGAGAGAGAGAGAGAGAGAGGGAGGGAGAAGCAGGCTCCCCACTGAGCAGGGAGCCCACCATGGGGCTCCATCCCACGACCCTGGGATCATGATCTGAGCCAAAGGCATTCACTTCACCAACGGAGCCACCCAGGCGCCCCCGGATCCTATTCTGATGGCACTGGGAAGCGAGCAGGGATGGAGCAGGGCTGTGCTATAATCTGATTTATGTTTTTAAAGAGCACTCTGCTCAGTGTAGAGAGTGGATTAAGAGTGAACCTGGTTAGTGTGGAAAAGGGTGAACATGTTGCTCCTCACCACCTCCCCGTTCTAAGGAGGGTGGATCCCACTATCTTAGAGGCCCCTCTGTCTTGTCCCTCCGCTGCAAAACGGAGGAGCAGAGGCTGGGGAGAACTGAATTTTGGTGTATTAGAAAGGGCAAAGTTTTATTATTATTTGGGGGCAGTTGTTTTTCTGAGAGCAAGCAGAAATATGGGGAGAAAGAGATGGGTCAAGTAAAAATCAGAGGACCAGAGCCCCCATTTCAAAAATGTTTGGGGGAAGTTTTAGCAATAGGAGTATTGAACTTTGAAATGTAATTTCTATGTATCCTAAGATGTAAATCCTTCTGGTTTTCCCGAGGTTTCGGTAGTCTGTACACATACGAATAAGGATGTGTGGTGTGTATGAGGGGTGTGTGTGAGGGGTGTATGTGAGGGGTGTGTGTGTGCGCTCGCGTGCGCATGTGCTATAGAAATAGCTCAGTCCCAATGTGACTAAATGAGGCATGGGACAGAACAGCATGCATGAGATTACAAAATAATCCCAAATAAAATGATTTCAGGGGTGCTCAGAGTGAGGAATTGGAAGTGACCCTAAAACTGCCATCTC
Organism: Potos flavus; assembly: GCA_028534135.1. NCBI lineage: Eukaryota > Metazoa > Chordata > Mammalia > Carnivora > Procyonidae > Potos > Potos flavus. Next base: position 11,265,675 of record CM052894.1, on the reverse strand, counting down.
CTCCCCTCCCCCCAAGAACTCCCAGAAAGCCTGGCTGGGCCCTGACTTGGGAAAATCTGCAGAATGGGGATGGGAAGCCCTATTACTGAGAATATGTGGAGCAAGTCATCGCTGGCTGGCATCGAGCCGTAACTACCCTAGAGCTTACAAAGTAGTTTCACATGTTTTACCTAAAAGTGAAACAAAATGGAAAAAAAGGCTTTCCCGGAGAAATTATCACCCTTCGGTTTTGGGATTGAAGATGATTCTGAAGGAGTGTGAATTGCAAGATCTTTCTGAGACGCTATCTGGCAGTGCGCCTCTAATTTAAACACGCATTTCCTCTGGCTCAGCAAGCCACCCCCGGACTCCAGGGGGCAGTCGGACCCCAGGGGAGGGCACTGTGCTCATCACAGGGTTGTTCTTAATACCAGCAAAACCAAACCAAACCAACAAGACCAACTAAAGCCCCCTTGGGAACAACCTAAATGTCCATCACCAGGAGACTGGTTAATAAAATCATGGTTAATCATTCATCATTACGGGATGAATTGTTATGTTCCCCAAACTCATTGAAAATGAGCCTCCAATGTAATGGTATTTGGAGGTAGGGCTTTTGAGAGGTGACTACATCAGGACGGTGGGGCCTACCCCACCAATGGCACCATGACGTAATTGGCACTAATATGCCCCCCATATTAGTACTCATACTAACGGTATTAGTAGTCTTATAAAAGTGACCACGCAGAGCTGCACTGCCCCTTCTACCATGTGAGGCGACAGCGAGAAGACAGGCATCTCGGAACACAGAAGAAGGGGTTCACCAGACACGGAACCTGATCTTAGACTTCCCAGCCTCCAGAACTGTGAGAAATAAATTCCTATTGTTTATAAGCCACCCCGTCTATGCTATTTTTGTGATAGCAGCTTGAATGGATTAAGACGATAGTACATCCACACAATGGGCTGCAATGCAGCTGTTAACACAGAACGAGTCAAGGCTCTATCTCATGAGCTGGAACAATACCCCGGATGGAGTGCTACATTTTTTTAAAAAAGCAAGTTTAGAAATATGTGTCCTAGTTTTGTCTGGGGAGAAAAAACCCAGTAGATCAATAAAGGCATTAAAAAAAAAAATCAATGATACACATCTAAATAGTAATCCTCAGAAGAGAGGGACTGGAAGGAGAGAATTTAAATATATCTTTACCTATAGTACTTTATATATTGTGTAATTTGGTTGTGTATTTACCCAATAAAGTAGGGAATAACTCCTGACTTACTCCCATTCCAAGCAGTGGAGTATGTGTCCTCTCTGGATGCCTGGTGTTTTTCTGGGAGTCAAAGCAGGACATTCCAATCGCTGATTCTCTGCCTCCATCCCAAGAAGTGCCTCCTGCACAAAAGTGTGTGTACGTGGAGGGTGGCTGGGAAGCGGAGGAGAGGGGTATAGCTCTAGCCAGTTCCTATAAAGCCCTTATCCCACCCATCTTCCTCCACAAACCCTCCTGAATAACCAAGAAGGTTGAAAAAAGCCCATTTTGAGGACAGGATTGCTAAGATGGAGGCTGAGTCTCCACACCCAAAGGGAGTAGGTGGAAAATTTGACAAAACCCTGGAGATGACTGGCAGAGTCCCGGGAAAACTTAAATTATCCCCAGGCTTGAATTTTTCCTGGTACAGACTTGAATCCTCTCTGTCCCCTTGCATGGGGAGCCCAGCTGGCAAAGGAACGTTGAACAACAATTGGCCCCTGCTGGCCACAGCCACTTCCGCCGGCCAAGTTTCTCCACTTCCAGTCTCTCTGTACCCTGCTCTCGGACCATTTCTGGTCTCCCCACTTCCTTTCTCAGACTCCCCTTCCTGCCTGGATTCTTCTTACCTATGTCTGAACCTGCCACTCAATGCCCTGGGACTGGCCTGAGAGCCCAGACGCCTCTTGGTCTCGGCCCCTCTAGCACTGGCCCCTTACCCGGAGAATTGTGCCCTGGAGGGCCCCCTGGGGCCCCACGAAGCTGCATGGTTTGGACTTGTATCGGCTGGGCTCCTTTCCTGGTTTAGTTTTCTCTTTTACCCCTGTTTTTAGCTCTGGGGTGAGGAGAAGCTAGGAGGCAGAGGAGGCTTTGAGAAGCTTCTCCGCCAGGCCAGCTATGACTTGGGCTGAAAGCAAGAGGCTGAGGAGGGGGTCCAAACTGGGCAGACTGGGCGGGCAGTGCACAGCAGACGCTCAAGTTTCTCAGACTTCCTCAACCCCGAAGGTTTAACAAGAGGTGACCAGCTACTGGCTCTTCCAACAGGCCTGCCACGAAAGTTTCCAAAGCACACTCCCTCAGGGCCCTGGCCTGAGCCCCAGCGGACTGGGGGCTTGGGTCATTTGCCATAAAACATATTCAGTGAACAATGACTCCCTGCACATAAGTGGCAACTTTCCACTGGGTAGAATTTATTTTCCACTTGAGAAGCTAATGAAAACCAGTCATGGTGAAAAACTCAGCCAAAGAACGAATTTAGGCTTTTTCTTTCCTCAGTAGAAGAAGAACACCAGGCTGTGGGTGGTTGTTTGTGGAATCGAGACCTAGGGAGAAGAGGGGGCGGTGACACCTGGAGTCCCTCAGACTCCTGCGGCAACCTGAGCCTTGGGGTGGGATAGGCAGTTGAGCGGGGTTGGCAATGGATGAGGGCAGGAAACGTGCTCATTCTTGTGAGGGTGGGTATGTGGAGAATGTCTGGGCAGAGGAGAATTCTGGAACATCTAAATATAGTGGGAAAGTCAGAGCTAGAGAGCCCGAGAGAGATAGGAACTCAGCTCAATAAATCATACGCTGCTGAGCTGTTTCTCTTTTAGTTCCCTGTGCTGAAGTGGGTGCAGGGAAAATCTGGGCTGAATCTAACATGCTTCAGGTTTCATGCTTTCTGTTCATGGCTTAATTTTTCCCCCTCAACCTACTGCTTTCACTGGGGTGTTGGGCCTAGTTGGATCCTCCTTACCAACAGAGTGCCCTGCCTCCAGGAACCCACTCAGGGAACCCCACCCGTGCTCTTCTCCCTGATCACCCAGGACGCTGACAGCATGACTCACCTCTCCTGGCCTGTGATCTTTTAGATGCTCTCTCCCCCTGCTCAACAACCTTCAGTGGCTCCCTATTGCTCCCTGAAGTTCCACTTTTTAGTTTGCTATTCAGAGCCCCTTAGAATCTCGTCCCTGCCTCCCTTCATAGCTAAAGGTGCTACTGTCTTGAAAGCCTCTTAGATTCCAGAATAAACACATGACACGCACCCCCTAACTGTACTCTTTCATACCCAGGTGCTTTTTGTATATGTTGTTTCTGCTCCAGGAACTTCTTTCCCTTCGGCTTTGCCTGCTGGAGATTCTCTGAGTCCTTCCAGAAGCAGCTCTGATACTGTTCTTCCTTCCCTACAACCCGCGCAGCTCTGAAAAGTCATTCCCAAGCTTCTACGACAGTGTGGGCAGGCTCTGGCTAGAGCACTTTGGACACGGAGTGGCGGTCACACAGACCTTGGCCACATGACCCTTTCAGAGCCTCAGAATCGTTGTCCGTAAAACGGGGCTAACAGGACTTCCTGCGTGGGGTGGGAGGAGGATTACTCATGAAGTGAGGCATGCAAAGCCCCAGGAAGCACTCTGTTAATTGCTGCTAGGAGTTATATTATCTGACATTACTGGACATTTTGAGGATGGCCACCATATCTTATTCATTTTTGTATCCCTGGTTTCTGAGACAGACACCAGTCGGGGAGTTTTGCTGCATTGGTTGAAGAGAAGGTCGGCTGCTTTGTGGTGTATTATCTGCCTCTCTCTGTGGACGTGTGGTCCAGCTAGGACTGCATCTTTCCTAAGATACTGGTCCTCATCCCCCCACCGTGCATGGCTTACCAGGTATGCTCAATAAATAGCAACCCGGCAAACAGAGGCAGGAAGGGGAAAGAGAGAATGGTGCAAGCCTGCCAGTCTTGTGGGGTAGGCACTGGAATTGTGCCCATTTTTCAGATGAGGAAACAGGCTAAAGAAGCACAGACTTGCCCAAGCTTGTGACTGCAGGGACTAGGAGTTGAGCACAGGCCCCTCTGAATCCGGAACTCGGGCACACAGATGCCGGGTAGAGAGCAGAAGGCGAACATTGCTAAACCAAGTGTGCACGTGCTCTGCTGGTGGGGAGCACTTTCTCCTGAGCCAACCCATTCACTCGGTGGTAGCCCCAGGAAGGTTCTCTCCAGTTTCGAGCTGAAGAACTGGAGGTTTGTACAAGGCTGGCCCACTGCATCCCAGCTGTCTCTAACCGCAGTGTCTCCTCTTGTTGGCCAGGCATGACCTCCTGGGCCCTGGTAAGCTTGTCTTTAGGAATCTAACCCCTACCACAGTGCCACTTACCCCTGGAGAGTGCTCACCTCCTCCCACCTCTCCAGGCTGAGCCCAAAGAACCAAGCGTCGCGCACAGAGGGGTTTAGGAACCTCGAGGGTCTGTCAGACTGCAAGCCGGCAGCCTTCCAGACTGTGGCTCCCACTGCGCAGTGGACCTCAGCCACCTGACTCCGGGCCTCTCCATCCTCACAAGCTCCAGAGGCTCAGCTCCCTGAACAGGGATCAGATCCTGAGCTGATTCTTCTCCAGGGCTCACAACACCTGGGCCCCGGAGTCCCCCCAGGGGAGCCCTGTCCAGCGGTGAGGACTAAGCGGAGCCCGGGCTAAGCAGGTACCTCCGTTTGGCCCCCAGATGCTGTTATCGGAGAGGCTGCCCCCGGATGTGTCCTTAACATGGGATGGGGGGCTCCTCTGGGTGCTGGCGGCTGGGTGGGAGCTTTACCTGTGGCCTTCCCTTGGAGGTTTGGGCAATGGGCCAAGTTTACTGCCATCAAAACATTCAAAAATACGTCTCGTGTATGTGTGAGACAGGGGTGGGAGGTACTGGGGTAACAAGACAGGGTCGGACCTTTCTAAAATGCCTGCGTATCTTGGCAGAGCTCATCTTGCGCAGAAAGAACACGAAGCCAGTCAGCCTCTCCAGCCCAGCAGGGCGCTGCACCTGGACTCGCAGGGATGGGTGGGCGGGCTGGGGACCAGCCGGGGGGTTCCTGCTCCCACAACCCTCAGCCTCCACAGCCCCCTGCAGAGCAACCTGGGGCTAGCTGGACAGGCCCCCGTTAGGGCTGGAAGGCCAGGGCACACCTCGAGGCCACCTGGTCCCATTCTAGGGGCAAGGGGCTGGGGTCAGAGGCTCTCCCTTGTGCTCTGGCGCCCCCATTACACATATGTTACAGCTCCGTGGTTGTCCGATAGTCCTCGCAGGTTCTGTTCTGGTTTCCTCAGTCTCTGTTCCCTTTGCTTTTCGGTTTTGGAGGTTTCTAGGGACATGTCGCCAGGCTCTGAGATCTTGCGCTTCCCCCTCCCCCACCACTGCTGCATCATTTTTAACAGTCCTGCAAGGGCGGGGCAGGGGGGACTTGCTCGGGTTTATTATTTGCAACAACTGGTGGCCAGGTTACTTTCTCTGAACATCACAGATTCCTGCCTGTCCTTCCGGTTGTGTTAACTTGCCAGGCTGCCGTGGGAAGAGACCACGAACTACGGGGCTTCCGCGCTGGAAATGCGTCGTCTCGCAGTTCGGGAAGCTAGAAGTCCGAGATGAAGGTGTTCGCAGGGTCGGTTCCTCCTAAGGTTCTTTCCTCCTTCCTTCTTCCCGTGAGGGAGACTCTGTCGCAGGCCTCTCTCCTGATCTGGGCTCGTTTGCCGGCCGTCTTTCGGCTTTCCCTGGCTCAAAGACTCATCACCCTGGTCTTCGCTTCCGTGTCACACGGCATTTTCCCGTGAGCCTCTGTCTTCAGATTTCCCATCTGTGTAAGGGCATCAGCTGTGTGGATGAGGGGCCCACTCTACTCCAGTATGACTAGGAATATCTGTAATAACTCTGCTTCTAAGTAGGGTCCCATTCTAAGGTGCCAGGGGCTAGGATTTCAACATACGAATTTGGGAGAGGACAGCATTCAGTCCATCGCAGAGGCTCAAGGGCTCGTCAGATATCTCACCTCCTCCAGGAAGCCGTCTGCAAGCATGCAGGCTCATGCAAGGCCCCTTCTCTGGAACTCCTGCAGCACATGGTGTCGGAGGAGCTCTGTGGCCTTGGGTATGTCTGGCCTCCTGGGGTGTTTATAGTCTGTCTAAGGCTGGACTTGACTACAGCTCGGTAACATTCCCAGGTTTTTAAAACGAGCACAGCACAGCAGAAACCTTATCTGACGTTACTACAACTGCGGGTTGGGTGGTAAATTGAAAAGCGAAAAGGAATGCCAGTGGAAGGCTTGCTAGCAACAGGGGCCCAGAGAGCAGTGGGCAGTGGCTTTACAGAGGAATAGAAGACAGAGGTTAGCCACTGCATCTGTTAAACAGAATTTGGCTAAGAGAGATTCTCCCACGTAAAAATCAAACAGCAGCCCTTAAACCCAAGATGAATGAAAACTGGATGTGAGGTTGTCTGACCTCCCGTTGAGAGTGCAGTTTTTAAAAAAAGGAACCATCAACACTCTGGGCCATTTAAGACTCCTCTCTGTTTTGGATGTCAAAGGAAGAAGCCATGCAGAACCACCTGGGAGCTTCAGAAATGGAAAGGTTTCTGTGTTGTGCATGATTCTGTGTGTATGTAGGTGGGTGGGGTGAGTGTGAGCATGTGTGTGTATATGAGCTTGTGTGATGGTGCACAATTGTGTGTGTGTGTGTGTGTGAGTGCTGCTCCAGGCTCCAGGTCAACTCCCGTGGGGCACCTACGATCTCTCTGGTCATCTCTGGAAGAAAATCTAGCATCTTCTGGCTCCCTCCAACATGTGCCTCCAAGGGTCCGAACAATAGGATGAGGCTGTCCAAGGCTTGCCCTCCCTGCCTTCTTATCTCCCCTCTTCTTTTCTGGAACTCTGACACTTGTCAGCAGCCCTGCCTTTCTTTATGATTATAATGAGAGCCCTCTGCTATTTGCCAACTGAGTCAGTCTGTGTTGCCCTGGAGAGCATGTTTTTATTTCAAGGGAGTTGTTAATGTGGGCTCTCGGCTGTGCTCTGCTCCTGGTGGGTACGGCTCCAGGCCCTGGCATGCACCTTCTGGCACTCAGGAGCAAACAGGATCCTCGGACTTCCAGACAATCCCTGGCCCCCTCCCCCACTCTGTCTTCAACTGCTCAGATGTGCAGACCTGGCGCCCAGGAATGTCCTCCCTCCATTCCCATCCCTTACCTGCTCTGGAGAGAATACATACGCAAGTCAATGACAAACAGAAAAACCCAATGACGGCCCGAGAACTCCTAAATTTTCCAAATCGCTGGCTGTACTTCCTCTAACTTTATACCCCTGCATGCCTAAGCAAGCCTGCCCCTCTGGGCCCAGCCCCAGCCACTGCAAGCGTCTGCTCATTCCAGATGCTCTGAGAATTGCTGGAGCTCCAGGGACCAACCTCTTCTGATCTTTTCCCAGAGTGGGGTGCAGCTAAGAAGCGGGGTCCCTGGGGGTGGGGAACAGAGAAGGAGCCCAGGACTCTCTCAAAGCCAACCTTTTCAAAGGCTTCTTTGGCTTCCCACAGGGAAAACCAACCAGCCAGCCAACCAAACAACCAATAAACAGACCCAGTGAATTTGCCACCGGAATCCCAGGGCAGATAAAGAAGAACTCCCAGTGAGTAGGGTTGTGGCAAAGAGCTGGTATCTCTATCCCAAGCAGTTCTATGCTATATGCTATTTCTTTCTATGCTAGAAAGAAAGGTCTAGAATTTTCCTTGGGCACCCAGAAATTAGGTTTCTGTCCTCAGATTTAAGTCAAAAATAGTGGTTGGAATTCTGGTGTCAATTAGCCAGAGAAGGGGGACTGGGGAAGTGCTTTGGAGATGACATGATTCCTAGCTAGTTGCTGTGGCCCGGGCACTTGCAAACGGCTTTGTAAGGTGAAGGTTCCGCAATGGCCCCCTTGTGCTCATCAGAGGTGCAAAGAGGCCAGTGGTTTGCCTCCAACCCTTTCATTCTTTAGAGCAGAATCTTCCAGTTTGGGTGGGAGAAGCAAAGCCATTTAATAATTCATTTCTTAATGAAGAGTTAATCATTTTTTAAAGTCTTCTGCCTCTTTCACCAGATGACCCTATAATTAGACCAAGCATGATCATTTCCTACTGGCTCTCCAAAGCAAGATCTATTAGGGTCTATCAGGAAACAGATGGCATGCTCAAAATAGGATAATTTAACAAGTCCTTAAAAAGAGAGAGAGAGAGAGAACTATTTACGAAAGGTATAGGGACACCAAATGGGATAGTACAGGCTATGGGGCTAGTATCTGACTGTGGGGCTCTTACCACCCCTGGGCCTGAATGGGTAAGGGGAGAGGGCATTATGAGAATCTGGAAAGAGACAGTCAAGAGGAGAGGATCATTTTGAAAGGAGCTGGGCCTGTCAGCCAGGGGTGTAGAGAGCCTGAGTGACCCCACGAGAAGGAAGCCAGAGGAATAAATATTCCAGCCTCAGTCTCCTCCTTCCCCAGGCTCTTCTCCTGCACCCTCACCCTATCCTCCCCTGCACTCACCCAACCAGGTCAGAAGCCAGAGGGAAAGGAGCCTCTTAACGTAGGCAGGCCCATCTCACGGGGCCGAGAGCAGAGCACAGAGGGTACTGTGAGCATCTGGGGGTGGGAGGAGGAGATGCGTGCATTCACGGCATTCATCCTGGAATCAGGTGGGTTCCAGCAACACAAACATCTTGTCATTTTGCTCTCGACCCATCCACTCTTGTGTCCTTCTCATTATTCGTTGTCTAGATATCTTATCTCCCAAACCAGCTTGTAAACTTTGGAGATAGAGATTGTCTTACCTCCCATTCCGCCCCCCCCCCAGCCCTGGGTCCCTCTCTTGCACACAAAGGAACTCACATGAAGAGGCTGTGACCAAAAGTGTGCACATGTATGTGCGCGCGTGGGCACATCAGTGAGGACCGGTTAGGTTTAATGACCACCAGATCTTGGCGGCTTCGCACAATAAATGCTTTCTCTTGTTCATGCCACCTGTCCCATGCAGGTCAAGAAGCAGTGCTTTGGATACTGTGGGACCCAGGCTCACTTTCTCTTGACACACGCACCCACAATCACAATAGAAAAGGGAAGAAGATGGAGTGAATTACGTACTAGCTGAAGTTTCTGCCCAAAGGGTCACTCTGCACAAATTCCATTGGCCAGAGCAAGTGTCATGGCCAAGCCTAAAATTTACAGGCTGGGAAAGCAAAACCCTTACATTTTCCGAAAGCGGAGAGCCAGAAATAGTTGGTGAATAGTCCCCACAGTGGGCAAGGACGGTCTCCACCGGGGAGCCATGGAGGAGCAATTCACGGGTTTTTTAAAAAATTTAATTGAATAGTAGATGTCAATAAAAATTACATGGATAAACAAATCAGGTGCCTAGGAATTGTAGAATTCAAATGATTTTGAAATGGGCAGACTAGCTTATATTACAGTATTTTATTTCTGGCCGGTTTTGGCAGAACCTGTTTTGCTTGATATGAACTGTTCCTGAGATATGGATTCTTCATTTTCCCCCATCAGGTTATGTCATTATTTTCCAGAGTCTCATGTCCTTGGCTATTCTTTAAGACTCTAACAAATCACTACGGCTATGCTTATCGACCTTGATGGTTTCTTTGGCTCCACTCCCAGGAGAAGGCAGCCGTTGCCACACTCCCTTCCCGGGTGACGTGTCCCCTGAGTGCTCTGTGCCATCCCTTGGTCTCAGGTCCCATACCTGCCGATTCTGGGCCCCCAGGAAATCCCTGAACCTTCCAGCAAACCACTTCACCTCAAAACTAGGAAAGGATGAATACAAATTTCCAGATCTGGGCAATCTCTCTATTGAATGAACATATTTTTATAATTTTAAACCAAGTTCTCAGCATTATTTTCAAATGTAGAAAAGCATTTTTAATCATCTTCAGAACTTGTTCACACCTAAGAACTGTGAGTGTGGTGACCCTGGGCAGCTGGGGTTACCGTCAGTGTCCCATCTAGTCCCCTTTCCAAAGAGACTGCCTTGAAAACACATGAAGAGGCTGTGACCAAAGGTGTAAAAGGTGGTTACTTTAAAAAACAAACAAACCCAAGAACCAAAAGCCAATGCTGTAGAGGCTGTAGCATCACTTCTTGGCTCCCTTCTTCTTTTTTTTTTTTTTTTTTAAGATTTTATTTATTTGACAGAGAGAGATCCCAAGTAGGCAGAGAGGCAGGCAGAGAGAGCGGTGAAAGGAGGCCCCTGGCTGAGCAGGGAGCCCGATGCGGGGCTCGATCCCAGGACCCTGAGATCATGACCCGAGCCGAAGGCAGAGGCCTTAACCCACTGAGCCACTCAGGCGCCCCTCTCAGCTCCCTTCTATTTTTTGTGTGTGTGTGTGTAATCTTTTGCACACTATGAGCCCTGAAAGCAAACACAAATACTGCTTCCTCAAAGTAAATTGTTAAAGGAGTTTTTATGGCTGGACTTAGGCAGATGGATGTTTTATTTCCAATGGCAAACCAGATCTCCTGGAATGAACATTAATTCATGAACTCTCAAGGGGCCTCTGAGCAGTTAGAAGGGTGAAATTGACCCTCGTCACATGACACGCACAAGATAGAGGGATTGTAGCAGGAATCTCAGCAGCCAGCAAGAGTGATGGCTGGCAGGGTCCTTACCTGTGTGCCCGAGGGAGTCTCGCTCAGGTCAGCTCTGGGACCTTCCCGAGGATCTTTTTAGCCCTGCCTCTCATCTTCAGCTTTTTCAGCAATTCAAATTCTGCTATAGCCTGCCGGGGAGGGAGTGAAAATGATCAGAAATAGTAGCTCCCACTTTGATAATTCTTTCACCTGATTATAAACGTAGTACATGCTCCCTGCAGAGAATTTGAAAAATATGAAAGATAGAAAAAGAAAATAAAGAAAACCATATTTCCCCGCCAGTGAGAATCACCATCAACATTCTGATATCGTTCTCTCTCTCTCTCTCTTTAGCTTTTAGTTTTCTCTTTATTGGTTTTTTTTTCAATTGAAGAGTAATTGACATACAACATTGCATTAGTTTCAGTGTCCAACATAGTGTTTTGCTATTTATATACATTATGGAATAGTCACCAGAATAAGTCTAGTTACCATCTGTCACTGTACAAAATTGTTACAATATTATCGACACTATTCCCTATACTGCACATTATATACCAATGTCTTATTTATAACTGGAAGACTGTACCTCTTAATCCCCTTCACCTATTTCATCCATCCTTCCAACCCTTTCCCCTCTTGCTACCATCAGTTTATTCTCTTCATCTAAGAGACTGTTTCTATTTGTTTTTTATTTTTCTGTTTGTTTTTTAGAGTCCACGTGTATGTGAAATCATGTAATATTTGTCTTTCTCTGTCTGATTTATTTCACTTAGCATAATACCCACTAGGTCCCTCCATGTTGTCACAAATGGCAAGGTTTCATTCTTTTTTATGGCTGAGTAATAATCCATATTTCGTGTGTGCACATGCACGCGTGTGTGTATGTGTGTATACATATATTTATATATCTTTATCCATTCGTTGATCCATGGACATTTAGGTTGCTTCCACAGCTTGGCTATTGTAAATAATGCTGTGATGGACATAGGGGTGCATATGTTTTTTCGAATTAGTGTTTTCTTTATTGATTTTTAAGTTAAATATTTCCATCCTTCATTCATCCTTATTTTTCGAGCACATAATATCGTCCTGTTCTCAGCATTAGTGATATAACAATAGAATAAACAGTCCTGTTCTTGTGAAGATAAAACAATATCAGAGACAGTTGTTAAAATGCAGTGAGTGGAAAGCGAACAAGAAAATCTTCAAATACTTGGAAATTAAGTAGTACGCTTCTAAATAACTCATAGATCAAAGAGAAATGTCTAAGGAAACTTAAAAATCATAGAACTTAAGTGAAAATTAAAATATAACATCAAAATATGTGGGGTACAGCTAAAGCAGAACTGTGGGAATTTATAACCCTAAATTCATACAGTAGAAAAGAGAATAATGTCTCAAATTAACAATCTAAGTTCTTACTTCAAGAAACAAAAGAAAGAAGGTCAAACCTAAGCCCAAAGTAAGCGGAAGGAAGGAAATAAAAAAGGTAGGAGCAGAAATCATTGAAATTGCAAACAGAAACAATAAAGATCAAATGAAAAGTTGGTTCTTTAAAAACATCAATAAAATTGATAAACTTCCACAAGACTGACAAAGATAAAAAGACAATACAGATAATCATAAACGCAGCCACTTAAAACAAATGGAGCAATTCTTCAAATACCCCAAACTATGAAAACTCAACCAAGATAGAAATAGATGTCTGAATAGCCATATAACCATTAAAGAAATTGAGTTTGTAATTTAAAAAGCTTCTGAAAAAGAAATCTTCAGTCTCAAATGATTTCACTGGAGAATTCTTCCAACATTTAAAAAAGTAATATCAATTTTATGTCATCATTACCAGAAAGTAGAAGAGGAGGGGACTTCTCAACTCTTTTTGTGAAGCTAGTGCTCTCCTGGGGTACCCAAACAAGGCGAAGACAAGAAGACAAGGAAACTTTTGGTTTCCAATCTGGTAACTAAGGAGTTTGGAAAGGGCCAAATCTTCCCAACAAATAAAAAGCTGAACAAACTGAAAAATCCACAACTCTTCTTAGAGCCACCCAAGAAGTGACATTGGCGAAACAGACAAGAGGATACAGAGAATCCCAATTCGCCAGAGCAGAAACCCTCTGACAGAAACATCCGGGGAAATCAGTGAGGAGGAGCAGGGAGGAACCCCAGATCTGTAACTGACAAAGAGTTGGAGGCTCAGCAAGTAGATGACGGAAATTGCCCAGTCATGGGGGGGGGGGGGGGGCGGCACGTTTTTGTAAGTTTTATCTCCAGGAACTCCACTAGGTTCCCATGGTGAATATTGGAGAAAAATCCTCTTGTGCTTCCAGCAGGGGGGATGGAAAAAGGAACATTCTAAAGATAATTCTCCTCTTAACACTGTTGCCTTCAAGAGAAGCTGTTTCCTTGAGACTAACCTATTAGGGTTTTATCGGAGCCTAATTAACCTGGGCAAGGAGAAATACTCAGCTCCAGCCTGCTTTCGTCTTTCACCTGAAGGAAGGGAAATACCAACTCCAGCCCCGTCCTGCCATCCTTCCACACTTGAGGGCTGGGTGGGGACAGATGTACCCCTGAAGTTCATAGTCCAGGGGAACAGATTCACCAAAAGACTGAGACCTAGGGGCACCTGGGTGGCACTGTCGGTTAAGCTTCCGACTCTTGGTTTCGGCTCAGATCGTGATCTCAGGGTGGTGAGATCGAGCCCCAGGTCGGACTCCATGCTCAGCACAGAGTCTGCTTAAGACTCTCTTTCTCAATCTCTCTCTCCTTCTCCCCCCCCCACTAGTTCTCCTCTCTCTCTCTCTCAAATAAATAAATCTTAAAAAAAATAAATAAATAAAAGGCTGAGACCTAATTGTAGGACTAAGGAAGGGTTCCACACACACACCCCCCACCACCCCAGCTTATCACTATATCCTTAAAGACCTATTTATAGCAGTTCCTCTTACCTTGTACATCATCTTTGGATTTTATTTTTAATTATAAGTCATACTAAAAGGCAAAACACGGTTTGAAGAGACTGAACAAGCATCAGAACCAGAGTCAGATAGAGAAGGAATGTTTGAATTATCAGATCAGGAATTAAAAAATCTATAAGTAATATGCTAAGGGCTTTAATAGAAGTTCTTCCAGCAACAGCCGAATACATTCTTCTTAAGCTCACAAAGAACATTCACCAAGACAGACCATATTCATAAAATACACTTTAACAAATTTAAAAGAAAAGAAATTGTACAATGTCTGTTTTCAGACCACAATGGAATTAAGCTAGAAATCAATAACAGACAGATCGCTGGAAAATCCCCAAACACTGGGAGATTAAACAACACACTTGTAAATAACACATGGGTCAAGTGAGAAATCTCCAGAGAAATTTTAAAATATTTTGAACTAAATGAAAATGAAAATGCAACTTACCCAAATCTGTGGACTGCAGAGAAAGCACAGTGCTTAGAAGAGAATTTATAATATTAAACACATATATTAGGGAAAAAGACATATCTAAAATCAATAATTTAAGCCTCTACATTTGGAAACTAGCAAGAGAAGAGCAAATTAACATAGGAGAAAACCTAGGTGATCTTGGATATGGAAATGACATTGTAGATGTAACACTGAAGACACCATTCATGAAAGAAATAATCAGTAACCTAGACTTCATTAAAATTAAAAACTTCTGCTCTGCAAATGACAATGTCAAGAGAATGAGAAGACAAACTACTGACTGGGAGAACATATTTGCATAAGACGCATTTGATAGGGGACTACTATCCAAAGTATACAAAGAACTCTAACACTCAACGATAAGAAAACAAACAACCTGATTTTAAAAACTGGCAAAGATCTGGATGGACCCTCCCAAAGAAGATACATAGATGGCAAAAAAAAGCTTATGTAACTAATCCTCCACATTATATATTACCACACAAAAGCAAATTAAAACAAGATACCATGACGAACCTATTGGAACGACCCAATTCCAGAACACTGACAACACCATACGCTGACAAGGATGAGAAGCAACAGGAACTCTCATTCACCACTGGTGGGAATGCAAAATGGTGCCAGCTCTTTGGAAGACAGAGAGTTGGTTTCTCCCCAAACTAAATATACCCTTCCCATACGATCCCGCCATTGCGCTTCTTGGTATCCGGTTCCCAAATGAACTGAAAACTTACACCCACACAAAAACTTGCACACAGTTGTCTATAGCAGCTTTGTTCATAATTGCATTTAGTAGATGAAACAATAAATCTAAAACTATTCCACAGAAGTTATTATTTTGCCATATTTGCTTCAGGGTTTTCCTTACAGAGAAATAAAATATTACAGATGTAGTTAAACACGTACTTCCAAATCCCATCCTCCTGTCTCTCTTATTCTCTTTCTCTCTCCCTCCCTCACCAGGGAACATTATTCTGAATTTGTTAATGTTTATATTTCTGCTAAATGCTTTAATAATATTACTATTCGGTTATATGTTAAAATATTTATACAGCATGATTTGTATTTTTAAGTAATTATAAATGGTGTTACGCAGTATCTCCAGTATCTATCCCTTGGTATCCTCAATACATGCACACGCACATACACAATTAACACCTGGGTGTGTACTGAATATGTACTTTTAGAAATTTGAACACCTGCTTTTGAAAGTTTGACATCTTATGCTAGTTAACATTACATCCTGCTAGGACATATACCCCATGAGAGTTCATTATTGTGCCCCCAGCACCTAGACCAGCACCTGGCACATAGTAGGTACGCAGTAAAGACCAGGGACATGAATGACAGATCCCTTTAGTCTCCTCAACTACTCCATGAGATGGGTATTGACCTTTTCATTGGAGCAGCAGCTGGAAGACATTAAAGAATTCACTTCCAATCCCTGAGTTAGGAAGTGATGAATGTACAAATCAAAGCCACCCAACCGGCCCCCAAAGCTCCAACACTTCTGACCTCTCTACACTGGGCAATTGAGTTCAGTCATGACTTTGGGGTTCTGGGAAATGGTCATCTCCTTTGGGCAGGACTGTGACCCAACTCTGCACCCTCCACAGGAAGCTAGGGAAAGGGTGCGCTCCACTCCCAAGAAGAGGGGCCAGCAGCAACAGTTGCAATTCACACGTGGAAGCCCTCGTCCCCACTGTGATGTCATGTGGAGCCTTTGGGAGGTCACTGGGGTTAAACTGGGTCATGAGGATGGGGCTCTCTTGGTGGGGTCAGTGGCTTTATACGAAGAAGACAGCAAGGAACTGAGGAAAGGCCACGTGAGCAAAGTGAGCAAGTCGTCCTTCACAGCCCAGAAGGAGACCCTGCCAGAAACTGAATTGGCTGTCACCTTGATCTTGGCCTCTCCAGCCTCTAGAACTGTAAGAAGTAAATATCTGTTGCATAAGCCACCATGATACATTCTCATGGCAGCCGATCAAGACAGCCAGGCCCACAAGACCCTGAACTATATGGCCCTTCTCCCTCGTTCTGATCACCTCTCTGACTCCTCTTCCCTGGCTCACTCCATTCAGCTATGCTGGCCTTCTGGCTATTTCCTGAGTGCACAGAGCACAGTCCTAACCCAGGGCCTTTGTACTCCCAGCCATTCTGCCAGGTAAGTTTGTCTTCCATGGCAAAGGCCTTTCTCTGCTTCAAGCCTTTATTCAAGTCACCTTCTCTCTCTCTTTTTTTTTTAAAGATTTTATTTATTTATTTGACAGAGAGAGAGATCACAAGTAGGCAGAGAGGCAGGCACAGAGAGAGGGGGAAACTGCCTCCTTGCTGAGCAGAGAGTCCGATGCGGGGCTGGATCCCAGGACCCTGAGATCATGACCTGAGCCGAAGGCAGAGGCTTTAACCCAGTGAGCCACCCAGGCGCCCCTCCAGTCACCTTCTCAATGAGGCTGACCCGGAAAACTATTTAAAATGGCAACTCACCTCCCCCACCCAGCACTTCCTATCTCCCTTACATCTTCTACTTTGTAATTTTTTTCCATGCACTGATCACTTTCTACTTTATGGAATTCTTTATTGTTTATCATCCACTGCCTGTTACCCCCTGCAAGAACGTAAGCTAGAACATAGATACTTGTCAGTTTTGTTCACCGAAGACACCAAGCGTCTAGAACCATGCCCGGCACAGTTTCCCCTCAATAAATATTTTTCAATTGATTGGATGAACCTCTTCACCCCTGGAGAAATAGCCCGCGCAGCCAGGGACACCGTGTCATACCAGCATTGCCCAGCAGATGGCAGCCGACGAACGCCTGAGACCGCTGGGAGCCTACACTCCGAACTCCAGATTCCGCCAGCCGGATTGAATCCCAGATAATGACCCAGGAGACAAAATCGGGTTCACCTCACTCTTAAAGCAGACTTGTATTTGTGAGAAAGAAGTTGTATGTAGAAGGTGAGCGGCTGAGCTGATAAAGCTTTTATCTAATAAAGGAGGTTGTTTACCCACACAATTCAGGGGAAAATATGAAAACAGCTGTCTGAGAAGAACCAAGGTCAGAGTCCTCCCATGGCAGGGCGGTGGGAACGGGGTGAACAAGGTTCGTGGCCCCGGATCTACGTCACTCCTCCAAAGGATGGAAAAGTGACATGTGACCACTACAACTGAGAGAAAGAAGTAACACTACAAATTAATACATCACCTGGCGGCGGGGGGAGGAAGGAGGTGGTGGAAGTTTCCCGTCTTCCTTGGAACATGCCAGAAGATGCTCTATTACAAGAACCTTGAGTCTCCCTCTGCAGTTCGGTCCTCTGGGCCCCCGCCAAGCTGCCCTCTTTCTGGTGCTTCTGTTACTCCTGTAATCAGGGAATTGAATTGCAGCTGTAACCAACCCTTCAGAAGCCAAGTCCAGGGGAGCCTGCCTTCGATCAAATTCACTCGAGTGAGTCAGGTTAGGGGGAGGCTCCAAGGCAGATACTGCTTGTGAAGCTGAGTCTTCTGACCCAGAACTCTCCAAGCCGGCGGGTCAGCCTGGATACCGCCACCGTGACGACGACGACCAGAGCTGCCCTTACCCGGCGCCTCCCGCGCGCTACGCATGCGCGGAGGGCACCGCCTGCGTGAACTCAGCGGCCCTGAGGGCAGCCCTCTGACGTCACGCCGTTCTCGTCCCCATCTCACAGATGGCACAAGAGAGGGGTCGCTTGCCCAGGGACCGGCAAGTTGCGCTCAAGCTCCCTCTCAACCACGGAGAGGGAGGAATCTGCTGGGGCGCACCCCGGATCCTGAGGAACTTCAGAACTTCAGAGAACATTCCATCCAGCCCCTTCTATTCACAGATGGAGACGCGGAAGCCCGGAGAGGAGAAGGGACCAGCCCAGGTTCCCTCGGAGAACCGAGAAGCCCCCCCAGGCACCAGGCACTAAGAATTATCCTGCACTTCACCTTTCCCTGCTAGTGTTGGGAAGCCCCCCTCACAACCAAGTCACAGGCTTTTATTTGCCTTCCTAGATTCCAAATTTCCTTCAGTCCTCGCTGGCACGAGACACGTCTCCAGAAGATCTTGTCAAAACAACAGTACATCTCTCGTTTTAGGAGTCTCATCAAAGAGGGGACTCCCCCGCCAGGATCACTGGCCTCTCCGGATGTGAATTCTGGCTTCGGTGTCTCATTAGCTGGTGTTCATGGCCCAGTCCCTCAACCACTGAGTGGGTTTGTTCATCAGTAAAATGGGAATAACGATATTCATGAAAGGGTTATGTTACAGGACGGGGATAACACCAATATAATATTTCACATATTTATATATATGTGATATGTATTTATTATATATTTATATAATAAATATATAGTATATATTTATGTATTTTATATTTATATAAAAATATAAAATACATAAATATATAATATTTCACAATATAACACAAATATAAAATTTCAGATGACATATGTGACTTGCATTGTGGCCACAAATGCAAGTCACATGTCATCTGAAACTTTCTTAGTAGCCACTTTTTTAAAAGGTAGAGGAATCAGGTGAACCCAAGTACTTGACATGCATGCACCATTTTTAATTTTTATAACTCGTTTCATTTAACCTAATATATTCGGAATATTATCATTTAAATACCTAATCAATATACAATTTTTTTTTCAATATACAAGTGTTAATGAGATACTTGGACATTTGATTTTCACTCCAAGTCTTCAAAATCTAGTGTGGGTTTTGTACTTAGGGCTTATCTCGGTGTGGTCTAGCCACATTTCAAGCACTCAAAGGCCACATGTGGCAAGGGGCTGTTGTATTGGACGGCACTGTGCTAGGCCTTGCTAAGTGTTCTGAGCACATGGCCCTAAGTTTTAAGTCTGTGTGTTTACACCTGATCTGGGGCAGACCCTCTTCATGTAGCCGGAAGATAATCTGCTGGGGGCCCGACGGGCGTGGAGGGTCTGCCCTCGGGCTCAGCAGAGAAGGTGATACATCCCCAGTTCTTCCCTGCTCTGAGCCTGGGAAGTCACTGGGTGCCTTTGAAAACTCTCCCTCCCCAGATTCATTTCCTCCAGGGTCACACACAGAGCTTTGGCATGCTCTGCAAATATTTGTGACCATTTTGTCCTTGGCGTGGCGGGAGTGTTCCTAACAATTCACAATAGCCGAAGTCCAACCAGAACCAAGAGTGGAGAGGAGGCCGAGGTGACAATGAAGCTAGAGGAAGAGTGCCCTCCCTTCCCTAGGTGACCTGGGGCCCCGGGCTCTGGTCACGATGGCACCTGGATGCTGTCCTTGCTTCCCAATGTAGAACATGGCCTCACTGCACGTGGCTTGACTCCGTGGCCTGGACTGAGACAGTGTCTTTACAAGGGAGCCCCATCTCTGGGGCCAGTAGCCACATTTGATCATTCCTCGGGGTCTGGGGTACAAGTGTGCAGGGGGCTGTGCTCAGAGAAACAGCCAGGGTTCACCCACAGGGGGGTGAGATGGGAAAACGCCTGAGTTCTCCCAACAGCGGTAGTCTCTGGGGTTCGAGAGGAGGGTCAGGGGCCTGGGCTGTGCCAAATTGGGAAAAGTAGGCGGGAGAGCTTAGACACTAGGGCCTTGGGTTCCCAGAGGGCCTAGGGGTATCCTCCCACTCTCCCTTTACCTCCCGCTCCCAGACAGTTCCTCACTTTCTTCTGGAAGGCGGAGGTTGAGGGCCAGGGCTCTGCCTTCCTACTGCCTGAGTTCAGATTCTGCCTCTGCTTCTTACAGTGTGACTTCATCGAGGTAGCAAGCTGTCAGCAACACTGTTGTCCTCTACACGTGGGGTGAGAACTCCCTCCCGGGGTCTCCCGAGGATTGAATGAGACAACTCATAAGCACGGCACATACACCTATATACACTGAAGGGCTACTACACACGTCCCCTCAACAGCCCAGACCCTGCACACCCCTGTGCAAACAACTGAAGGGTTTCCCTCCAGGCCAGCCGACCGTGTCCCAACTCCCAAAGCACTTCACACCCGCAAACACACGTACCCAACAGCCAATGTGCCTCACAAGGACACACACACAGACACATGCCAAGTTTTCACCCCCCAACCAAAGGACTTCACACACACACACACACCAACAACCAAAGCACTTTACACGTGTGCGTGTGCACACGTACACACATGCACACACACCTCAATAATCAAAAGGGCTTCACACGGCCACCCAACATCGAAGCATATACACACACCAGTAACCAAAGAGCTTCATGCACACACCCCCCCAACAACCAAAGGGTTTACATACCCACTCACACCTTCCCCAACAACCAGAGCACTTACAGACACACACACACACACACACACACACACACACACACACACTGTCAGAGAGTTTTACTCTCCCAACCAAGGTGCTTCACACACTGCTCCCCACAACCAAAATGCTTTGCTCATGCACCCCAACAACGCGCGCTCTCTGTGCAGACCAACTCCCCCCCCGCCCGCCCGCCAAAGAAAACCCCAAAGGACTTTGATTTGTTTGCTGCAGCAGCGGATACTTGAACACCAAGACGTTGGGCTGCGACTTTCTTTTCAGATTAATGAGCAGAGAAAGATCGAGGGGGGGCATTGAATGGTGAGAGAGAGCAATTACACCCAAATCTTTTCTCTGTTGATTAGGGATTCCTTCTCCAGCCTGCTTTGGCTCCAGCTAAATCTTTTTCTAATGAGATGTGGCTTATCCAGATCAGAGTGCTGAGAAAAAAGTTGCAATTAACTTTAAGAAGAAAAGGAGTGAGTGAGAAAGGAGGGGGGCAGGGAAGGGGCTGGGCTGGCGAGCAGAAAGAGTGGGTGCAGGAAGGAGGCTCTCCTGCAGGGCCGAGGGGCCCCGGGCCCAGCCCATCTGGGCCATCCACCATTTTGGATTCCAGAGTTCAGGAAAAAGTCCCTTGTGACCCCTATGCCTGCCTACGTCAGGCCTCTCAGCCCCTCCAGGCTCAGGTCAAGAGTCAGGAGTGGTGGGTGTCCTCGGGCCTGAGCCTCCTCCCCTCTGCACCCCAAACACCTGGTGGGGATGGTGGGAGGGGTGGGCCCTCTCTCAGCTGAATCTCTTCCATACCTGAGCTCTTCCTTCTGCCCGCTTACCCCTGCGAAGACGTGGGGCCCTCGACTGTGAGCCAGGAACCTCCATGACCCCCGGTGTCAAGTCTGCACAAACTTCCAGAACCACTGGGTCAGCTCTCCCCTGGCAGCTTGAAGGACGGGTGCCGGAATAGGGGTGCCGCAGCTGGGGTCTCTCACCGGTCCCGTCTGGGTCTCTCGCCGCTCCCATCTGGTTTGCTTGCCGCTCCCGTCTGGGAGTCGAGCAGGGGGAAGCCACTTGGAAAAGGGCACAGAGGGTCTCGGATTGAAAGAGGCATTTCATACAGAAATGGTGAAAGCGCCCCAAGCTCCCAGAAGCAACACGGATTTACCTTCCTTTGCTTCTCTGTTGCCCGACTCGGGCACGGCCAAGCTGCAAAGACTGTAGGAGCCGCTTCCTCTTTCTCATGCTCAGTTTCTTCCTCTGTTGAAAAAAATAAAGACGAGGGTGTGGGCAGCAGATCTCCAGGGGCTTTGCCAGGCCTGATGCCCTGAGTTGGGTGGGATCCCGGGCCGACTCAGCAAGTCCTGATCAGAGGGGTCACACCGGTCCCCTGGCCCCCACAGGACACGGACTCATCCCTCCAAAGTTCTTATCCACGCAGACTGGTTTCGGCCCGATTTGCCCATCAGTATCCAGCAATGCCTGAAGGCGGCTGTCGCCGAGCTTGAGCTTTCTAACCCGGCACTTCTGGTGGGGTCTCAGAAAATAACTTGACATCTGCATGCCAGCTGACCCGGGGACCCCAAACTTGCATCACAGGGAAATAGGAGAGGTGGGGTGGACGGCAGGGCAGGAGCAGGGTGCATTCTCGACTCCCTTTAGTCGCACATCACCATCTCTGCTCAGAGGGCTCAGGCACATCGTCCGAAGCCGGACTCCTTCATTCTCTTCTCCGCAGTCCATCCATTCCCCACCCCACGGACCTCCCTGGGCAAATCAGAAAGGATTTTTATCACACTGCTGGTGACTCAGTGGAAAAAAGTGAATCCAGGACCTCTGAATCGTGCCCCATCCGATGAGTGTGCTTGGTTCCCAAAGGCAAGGGCCTCTGAGCGTTGGTGGCCACCCAGAAACACGGTTCCTTCAGGAGGATATTTGGGTAACCCCTTACCTAATAAGCTGTGGAGATCACACCAGGCCAGGGGACAGATGAGCTAAGCCCATTTTTCCTGTGTCTGAGTTCCAGAGAGGTCAGCCTCTTCCACAACCTTAAGGCCCAGGAATTCCTTAGAGTCTGGTTCCCTGGGTCCCTGGTCAGCCCTCCTCTCTGCCTCTGCCTTCCACCGTGTTAGCTGCTGGATACAATCCTGGCTTTCTCCTATCTTTCTCTGGCTGTCGCCGATCTAATAAGCATATGTGCTAGAAATACTAGCTGGAGTGTTAATAAGTTAGAAATGCTTCTTAAATGTATAGTAAGGTCAGATGAAGTGGAAAAAAAACACAAAAACCCAGAAAACAAAACACAAAACCCCGAAACAGAAATTGGACACAGGAGGGCAGATGTAGACTGAACAGGAAGTGCTGGCCCTAGGCTAAATGAAACAGCTGTCACCATTGTTCTAGACTGAAAACTGCCTTTGCAAACTCCACGCGGCCTGGGCTCAGAAAGCAGATGTTAATAATTACAGCACATGAAACGAAGGGCACAGGATTAGGCAAGTGACGAAAAAGAAATGGTACTAGTAGATTTATAACTCGCTCAGGCAAATCTGTTTGGACCGGTGGGGGGGGGTGCGGAGGCATGGCGGTCCCCCTGCAGATGCCCCCCCAACCCTAATCCTCTTCCTAGTGTGGCTTCTGTGATTGTCTCTGAATTAGGGGATTGTTTAGACTATTTTAGGGTGGTGGGCCGTGGAGGCCTTTCCCAGCTGCCTTTCCGGGGACCCCAGGCCTCCGGGCCACCGCCTATTGCCTCTGATGTAAAGGAAAGAGATAACATCCCCCGTACCCAACCCAAGTACCAAGAGAGGATCTCTGGGCAGATGAATCCTGGCGTCAGATGGCTCGCTGGTGAACGGGGACGTGTGGACACAAAGCCGGGCAGCCATCCCTGGAGCTCTTGCTGTACCAAGGGGTTCACGTTGAAAATCCAGGAGCTCAAGTTCTTTGCAGCTGAAATTGATTCACACTTTCAAGTCAGCCAGCCCCCAGTGCCTTGGAGGAGGCAACGTAGCGCTGGGAGAATGTTGGGGCAGTTGAAGAAAGTACGCAAAGCAAGTTTCTTGGGCTAATTACATAAATAGAAAAGGCAGAGTCTTCACATGTTTTCTGAACATTCCTTGGTGCTTTTCCATGTAAGCCTGCGTTGTAAAAAGCAAAACAAAACACACACTCACATCCACCCTAAATCCTCCTATCCCACCACCCCCTGGAAAGGACGTCTCCAGGAAAGGTTAGAAAGAAGGTAAAGCATGTGTTTGCCATCTTTACGCCTGATATGGAAACCATATGCTTAAATACACTAGCAAACATACTTAATATAACACTCTCTTTTATTAAATGTGGTTTTATAAACGCTCTCCTCAGCCAGGGCACCTTTGCTGTGCTGGAGGCTGGAACTTGGCAAAAGAATCTTCCCGCTGTTACATCTATTGATACACATTTTTGGAAAATGAGTCTCGGACCCTCGGAAAATAGACTGGTTCTGATTATTATTGCAAGTGGGAAGGGGCACACGAGGGCATCTTTTTTCCTCTGATAAATTAAAAGAACTGTAACGGGTGCGTTCTGCAACCTGTAAAGGGCAGAGCCATCTGTGATTCATTTAGCAGCTCCTTACAGAAGATTTATTTGATTAATTCGGTCAGAAGAGAGAGAATATGGATTTTCCCCTGCTCTGAAAGGCACATACGCACTCACACATGCTCACACGCACCCACCCATGGGTAGACATCTCAGGAATGAAAAATGACTAATCGTGTTATTGGAACTGGCCAACGCGGGGCCCCGGTGGTGAGATAGCAGGCTCCCACCCTGCCGATGGGAGGGCTGGTTTCAGAATAGATTTCATATCCTCCGGCCCAGTGCCACCAAAGAGCGATCTTAGAGAATAATCCCGTGAACCCTGGATAGCTTTTATCAGGTATCGATTACTGGTATGAGGCTCCGTGCTGAGCGATTGGCACGTGTGACCTCATTACCTGGTTGCAAGGACCCCTCTGTTTTGCAGACGGGGAGATACCCTCTTCCTAGCAGTCCTTGTTAAAAATGATGTTCCCTTTTTTCAGATGGTATTTGGCTTTCTTTGCCCTCCATGCCTAAACTGTGCAGATAGAGGCTACAAATCTACATTTATTGCACAGTGCATAATCTTAGAGGCAGTCATCCTCTTTGGCTGCACTCCATGCCCTGTGGGTTCCAGTTCATTGTCAGCAGAGAAAGACTCTTTGGGGGGCTTATTTCTAGTCTCAGAAAGCTGGCCTTAGTTGTCCATACCTTGCATGGCCTAACCTTGTAAGCAGTTGTCTGAAGACCGCTGTCGATGCCCACAGGGTGGGCACAGCCCTTGAAATAGGTCCTTGGAGAAGGCAAAGAAGATAGCACAGTCAAGAAGAATCATAAAAATTCTACAAGTTCATAACCAAAGAAGACTTAGGCTATCAATGTCAGGAGTGGCAAATATATAGCAAGGAAATGGTGCCACCACCCTCATTCCCATGGTCATAGCAGACATTGCTAATTGATCCCAGCTCTTGAGAGCCCTCAAACCCTCAAAATCCTTCTGAGCACAGTTCTCCAGGCAGCCTCTACCAAAAGATCAGACTTAGGGCAGGAGTTGAAAGCTGTTTGCATTCCCTTCCAGCCAAATATTCCATTTTGTGGTGGGAGAGGCAGGGCTCCAGAGAAAAATCAGCTACAAAGCCATTTTGGGAGACAGCTCCCCGACTTCCTTGCCCACTAGTCTTTGAGACCACACCAGTGGGGCTGCTGGAAGCCAAGGCACAGTGAGTCATAAACCTGTGGTTTCCTGGGTATCCTCTCACCCCCCACCCCGCCACACCCAAAGAACGTCACTGACGCTATTCTGCAGGCAGGATAAAAGGAGTCCCCTAGAAGGTGGCAGAAGATTGAAATCTCTCTGTTACTTTAAAATAGTTAACTCCGGGGTGCCTGAGTGGCTCATTCTTTTAAGCAGCTGCCCTCAGCTTAGGTCATGATCCCAGGGTCCTGGGATTGAGCCCCGCATCAAGCTCAGCAGGAAGCCTGCTTCTCCCTCTCCCTCTGCCTGCCACTCCCCCTGCTTCTGCTCTCTCTCTCTCTCTGTCAAATAAATAAATAAAATATTTAAAAAGTATAAATAAATAAAATAGTTAACTCCTAACCGGGGATAGGGTGGGGCAACCTCAACCCACAATAGTTTACAGTCCTGAGAAAGAAGTAGAAGGTTTCACTCTGGAAACGCTAGGGTCAGTGCACACGCCCCACTCCCGGCCTTTCCCACTTCTCTCTGCTTGCTGGACCACAGGAAATGCCTACATCAAAGGCAACCAGCACTCAATAGGCTGAAGGCATAGACTGCTTCTCCCAGGTGATGGTCGCACCTTCCTCAGACTTTTCAGCTAAGTGGAATTTCTCTGTGGGAAGAAAAACAATTCTGTGAAGGGGAGGAGGCATCTCCAAGTTTGGAAGTTCTCTCCCAAACCCCTTTCCTGCTGGTCCTTTCCCAGATACACCTTAAATGTTTCTCAGCCCAGTGTGGCCCAAGAGGGAATTTGGGGCTCACTACCTTGTTCTGCTGAGTCTGATTTTCCATCGAAAAAGCGAGGCTGAGGACCAGGACTGGTTCAGAGAATCAGAGTGAGTCTGATACACCACATATTTTAAAGGGAGGCAGTCACGGTGTGTTGAATGCTAAGAGTCTCGCCACTATCCCATTTAGTAAGGTTCCCTGTTGGACCTTTAGGGGACCTGCTTAAAGAATGAGTAACAGTTGTATGTGACTTGTGTCTCACCTATTGTGTGGTTCTTGGGTGTTTCTGCAATTTTTGAAAAGGTTTGAAAACACTTTGTTTAAACATGCCTCCTACCATCTTGTTTACACTATGAATTTGTGATTCATAGTGAAGAAAAGTTTGCTAACTGAATCATACTCGAGCCCAGCAGAGCTTCTTGAAAAGATCACAAATATTGAATTAGTGAGGTCCCAAATAATGAGGATTTTACAGGGTTCAAATGATAGCCCTTGAAGGGGTTTGTTGACCAAATGTCATTTGTTGAATAAAGGTGTTTGTCCATATTGCAAGGTAGTTTTCTGGAACATTCCTGACTGAGGGAATGATTGAACGGGCTGGAGAAGGAGCCAAGTTTGGGTGGGGGTCAGAGTAGAGGTGGGAGTGAGGAGTAGGGAGGTGGGCAGTGAGGAGGGGAGGCACTTGATGCGCCATTTTGGATTCCAGGAAGGGATAAATGAGCAGGCTGAGGTATGTATGAGTTGCTTCTGAAAACCCTAATAAAAAGAGGGATCAGGTACCATTGGGAATTACAAACAAACTCAGTGGCCAAGCAGGGATTCACTACCTGTGTGACTTTGGGCCAACTGGGTAATCTCTCTGCACTTTAGTTCTTTTCTTCATAAAATAAAGGTAATAATAGCACTTACCTCATAAGGTTGTTGGGAGGATTAAGGAAGATGAAGTACTTATAACAGGGACTGACAGCATAGTATCTCCCACAGTGATGAATGGATAGACAAAATGTGGTACATCCATCCATACGATGGAATAGTATTCACTCCTAAAAAGAAAAGTAGCATTGATACATGTGACTGTGTGGATGCGCCTCGAAAACATGATGTGGAGTGAAAGAAGTCAGACACAAAGGCCACACGTGGCATGGTCCCATTGATAGGAAATGTCCAGAAGGGGCAAATCTATAGAGATCGGAAGTAGACTCATGACTGCTTCGGGCTGGTTGGGGGAGTGGGGGTGGGGATAGAAAGGTAGTGATGTGATAGTTAAAAGTGTTCAGAGTTTCTTTGTGAGGTGCCAAAAATGCTCTAACACAGACCATGATGGTGGTTGCACATAACCGCGAATATACTGAAAACCATTGAATTGTACGCCTTAAATAAGTGAATTGTATGGTGTGTGACTTATATTTCAATAATGCTGCTGAGCACAGGAAACCTCTCTTCTGTGTCTGAGTGAGTGTGGTTATAACAAAATGGTGGCGCCTCTGACAGCAGGGGAGTCCTTGCCCCGAGAGAGACATTCAGGTCGAAGGAACCCAAAACATGTCTGGGGGCCAGACTTGACCTCAGCTTCCCCATCTGCTAGAAGACATAGAAGTTCCCTCATCAAAGGGCTATTAGAAGGAAAAATGAAGTAATTAGTGGTTTGCACTTAGCATGGAGCCTGGCATGTCCTAGGCGCTAAGGAGGCAGCAGTGGGCATTGCCACTATTCCATTAGGAGTCTGGAATTCCATGCTGGAGAGGGTGGGGTGGGTTGGGGGGGACAATCTGGCTGGAAAGGGAGGGGGTGACTAGGGGTCATGTACCGAAGCTGTAACATTTGCATGTCAAGCCTACTGCATCAGCTTTATTGAGATATTTGCACTTTTCTAAAGATGCTCATATTCATACTTTCATAAGGTTGAGGGCATGTCTATATCAAATAACATTATTTTTTGTTAAATTTGAAGTGCCTTCGAGGGGAGGCTGATGCAGATTATAGAGGAACGGGAATCTCCCGCATTCCCGCAAGCTGCCCGTTGGTGCCACCAGTGTTGGTAGAATTAGGTATTTAAGACAAAGGCCACGCACAAAGAGCATTGAACAGAGCCCAGTGCTGAACTCTGGGACTGACTTGGCAAATCCCAACTGTTGGATTTAAGGAAAATAATTTGACTTCAGTTTTTTCTATCATAAACTGAGAAGATCGTAGGTTTCATTTCTGTCTTTCAAGCAAAAAACTCCAGTGTCCGTAATAATGGCCCAGGTCTTATTGCCAGTGGGGTAAGCCACTCTGGCTGTTCCAGAAATGTGAACACAGGTTCAACAGACTGGAGCTTGTCCCTTCCAGTCCAAGGGTCTTGAGTTCTAAAATCCCGAGCTAAAGCTCACAGCACAGAGGCCAGAGAAGAAACTCGCTATTACCTCCATTTTGATTCCTCCCTGACTGAAGCATCAACGTGGTTCCTTCCTCACTCTTTGGAACTGGAGACACTGGGTTGACTATTGTTTGCCTCCTCCAAAAAAGAAAAATAAACAAAAACCACTCATACCATCAAAACCTGTGAATGCAAACTTACTTGAAAATAGGTTCTTTGGAGGGGCGCCTGGGTGGCTCAGTTGGTTGAGCACCTGACTCTTGATTTTGGCTCAGGTCATGATCTCAGGGTCATGAGACTGAGCGAGCACCATGTCAGGCTCTGTGCTGGGTGTGGAACCTGCTTGAGATGCTCCCTCTCCCTTTGCTTCTCCCCCCTCGCCTCTTCCCCCTGCTCATATGCTCTCTCTCTCGCTCTCTTGCTCTCTCTCTTGAAAGGAAGGAAGGAAGGAAGGGAGAGAGAGAGAGGAAGGAAGGAAGGAAGGAAAGGAAGAAGGAAGGAAAGAAGGGAGGAAGGGAGGGAGGAAGGAAAAAAGAAGGGAAGGAAGGAAGGAAAGAAGGAAGAAAGGAAGGAAACAGGGTCTTCGGAGATATAATCAAGTTAAGACAAGGTCATACTGGACTAGGGTAGCCTTATAAGAAGAAGGAAATTTGGAAACAGAGATACCTAGAGACATAGAAAGACAAATGCCATGTGAAGCAGAGGCAGACATCCCCCACGAGCCAAAGGATGCTTAGGATTTCCAGCAGCCACAGTGACTAGGAGAGAAGCATAGCACAGACACTCCCTCAGAGCCTCCGGAGCGAACTGATCCTGAGGACACCTCAACCTTGGACTTCCAGCTTCCTAAAAGTGAGAGAATAAATTTCTCTTGTGTTAGGGCATCCAGTTTGTGGTACTCTTTTATGGCAGCCCTGGAAATCTAATATAGGGCATGAGGTTTCTGGTCCCCCAAGTGCCAGTGCCATCTTGATGAGGGGAACCCCCCCGGTAAGGATGGAAGAAGAAGGCTGTATGTGGGCCCCAGTCTCCTTGGTCCACCACACAGGCTCATGAGGCTGCTACCCGAGACTCAGCCTCTCCCTGGCCCATGACATTGAGCACGGAATTGGGTAGCAATGGGCTGGGTACAGCACACCCAGGCTGTTCAGGAAGGCTGCGTTTGACGCGGGGTTTCCCCATGTAATTTTGACTGTGCTCAACAGTAAGAAATACATTTTACATAGCAACCTCGTACACACAGCCACAAAATGAATTTCATGAGACAATGCTTGTTCTTACCCACGCTTTGATATTTTCTATTCTATATTTTTTAAATGCTGGTTGCTACCCACTAAACTGACCCACTAGTTGATTATGACCTACAGTTTGAAAAACACTGAATTGGAGGAAATGTGAAAATAGTAAGATCTGGTTCCTAGCTTATTCTCTTTCATATTTGTAGACCTCAGAAAGACAGTCTTACCATCAGAAACCTTATTCATTCAGTAAACATTTATTAGCATCTCCTATGGCTCTGAGAGATTGGAGGCTAAGAGAGAGCAGAGGTGTCAAGATAATAAGTAACATTTAGAAAGCCACTCTCCTAGAACAGGCATTGAGCTAGGCATGTCATGTGGATTTCTTCCATTAAGAAAATTAACACTTAGATCATGTGCCCAAAGTCGGGTTGTTAAGAAAACAGCAAGATCAGGATTTGAACTCAAAGCAGCTCAACCCCAGAGTCAATGGGCTAAAGCACTTGGCTCTCCAGGAACATACGGATAGAGGGAGGGGAGGCTCATTGGTGAATGTTTGAATAAATAGAGCAAAATTGCGCTTTTCTTCCTAGGCTCAACTACTGTCAACAGTTTGTAAAATGTGTGTTCAGACCTCTCTCCCTGTTTTTAGAACTTGGATACAGTTGGACTAGGGGGCGCCTGGGTGGCTCACTCAGTGAAGTGTCTGCCTTCAGCTCAGGTCATGATCCCAGAGTCCTGAGATTGAGCCCCAGATCGGGCTCCCTGCTCAGGGGGGAACCCACTTCTGCTTCTCCCTCCGCCTGCTGCTCTCCCTACTTGAGCTCTCTCTCTCTGTCTGTCAAATGAGTAAATAAAATCTTAAAAAAAAAAAAAAAGATCCTCTATTGTGTTTGTGCTTATCGGAGGTGAAACATAAAAGGACTCTGTGTTTTCCAGTGTCACTTACAGGTGTATCTCTGACGTATTTTTCTGTCCGTGCACACAGCACCATCTGTCTCTCACCCCTGCCCGGCTACCCCAGAGGCGGCCCAGGTACTCCTGTTTACATCTCCTGGCCCTGTTTCTAGATGTTGGGTTAATTTATAAATTTTCACTATTATAATGAATATTTCTGTGTTTGTGTCTTTGTGCACGTGTGACCTCTTCTGCAGGGCGGATCACTGAAAGTGAGTACTGAGTGGGAGAATAGGTGCTTTTAAGAAAGGCGGTCCAATTCTTCTCCAAGGAGGCTGTGCAATTGACATGTCATCGTGAGCGCCTGGAGTGTGTATTTCCCTGCAATTTCACTGCAGTGGCTGTTATCAGTTACTGCAGTTTATGTTATTCTCATGGGTGCAAACATAATCTTTGGTGGTTTGTGTTCCCTTAATTACATGAAATTGAGCATTGCATCTGGATGACCTCTATGGACTCTGTCAGCTAGCCCATGTGGCCTCAGGGGTGTAGAGAAGGAAGAATTGCCTCCTTAGCTTTCCACAGTGGAGGGGAGACCTGCCTCTCCCCGTGATAACTTGCAATGGGGAAAAGTGCCCTCAAAGGTCAGCTCAGGGTCAGGAGGAATGGGGTTGGGATGCTGTGTGGGACAAACAATGACAAATGTCCACAAGCCACTTCGATATGTTCAATGGCCCTTTCTTAACCTGTTAGTCAATGGATCATGCTCTTGGCCCATTTTCCTCTTACCTTGTCTTTTGTCTTATTTATTTGTAGATTCCTTTATCTTCCATGCTGCCTTCCCCAGATTCCTCTACCATGAGGGCAGCTTTATTTCTGGGCATGATGAGACCACCCCTCTTCCTTTCCATTGGCCCAGAAAAGCACAGTCTTCCTAAATGTAAGTGGCTTCTATCAGGATCATCATACAGGACCTCTGAGCATATTCGGAAAAGGGGCCTCTTCCCCAACACATGTTGCTTCTGTCTGTTGGAAAAGTGTTATAATATGCTGATTTTATTAGAATAGACACTTTATTGCAAGCCAGAGAAATGGAATAAATGTATAAGTCTACGCTATCCAAGATAGGACTGGCACTCCTTTAGGGAGGATGCCCTGATGCAGTGCACAACCCGCCCAACTGAACGGGGTGACCCTGATCCTAACTTCAGACAGTCCTCAGGGTCCACAGCCCTGGTGTGAGGAAGCCTGGTGGAGGAAGCCTGGTGTGAACAGGCTCCAGTCCTGGCCTCTCCACTCCCACTTTGCTGGTTCGTTTCAGATTTGTCACAGTATCCTTCTTGGCCTCCAATGCTGTCTGCTCTGTCTTCCTCCTGAATAGGGCTCAAAGAGATACGAGCCTTTGAAGAGTCAAAAGTTACCTCGAAGAAGTGTTACGAATACTATGGAAGCACATTAAGGTTAACATAATGTCGCAGTGTTAACATACTTCCTTTCAGCCTGGGGGTTCTGTGCCCATTCAGCCATCCCTCCAGAAGGGCCCCGAGTCCTCCTTGCTGCAGCTGCCCTGAGAGGGACACTCTCAGGGGCACCCCCAGGATGTCTCGGCACCCTGTGCCATCTGGACTTGCTTCGTCCAGTCCCAGGGGGCCCTCTGTGAGGGGACAGGCTTGTCTCCTCCATGGGTTTGGGGCCCAGACAACTCCCCGGAAGCCGTCCTGCTTTCCCTGCCGGTGTGGCCTCAGCGCTGAGCGGGGTCTGTGGGTCTCTGCAGTGGCCGGCAGAGGCAGGAAGGGATAGAGATGAAACTTGCCAGGCCTTCGGGCACCAGCACCCCTGGAGGGAGTGCAGGTGTACAGTCTGGGGACCCCAGGGCTCCCGGGTTAGCTGAGATGGTTCTGTGGATTCCTGAGCATCTTTGCAATTTCTAAGAGCCTCGTGGAACGGCGTAGTGACTCCCGACAAGGTCACTTGGGCTGTTTGACACTTCACATTCCTTGGCAGTGATCTGGAAAGGCGTCAGCGGGACATAGAGACGCTGATTCTCCCTCGGTGGTCACAAACCGCCCAAATGGGGGGATGGCAGCTGGGATGGACTTCGTAAGATAGGAGAGCAGTTAGTACATCGTGAAGTGCATTCGTGGAGTAAACAGGCCAATTTCTCAAACGTAGAGCTGTAGGGAGGAGCAAAAATGATTGAAAGTGTTCTTGGTGGGAGGAAAGCCCTGACTTAATTTAATAAAAAACAGCTTTGAACAGCCAGCATGTCAGGCCATGCCCTTGGGGCTGGGGACAGTGATTCACAAGAAGAGGCGGTCCCCGCTCCCGGAGCTGAGGTGCTTCCTGCAGGAGATGGACAGTAAGTACGGAAACGAAAGGGACTTTCTTAGGCACTTAATAAATGGTAGTTATTAGTAAGAAACAATTTAAACGTCCCACAAGAGGGGATTGGTTTAATACATTTTAATACACCCACACTTTGAACTATTTTGTATCCATTTCAAACATGGTTTTGAAGAACTCTAATGACACAGAAAAGTGCTCATGGTTCATTCATTCATTCAGCAAACACTCGTTGAGAACCCTGTCTTCCAGGTTCTCTCCTGGGCTCTGCAGACTGAGCAGAGGCAAAGCTCAGACAGGATCCCTGCGGTCCTAGAACCTATATCCTCTTCAGGGGACAGTTCATAAACAAGTGGAAAAACATCCACACAGGAAAAGGTCACCCAGAAAGGGTGGTAGTACAGACTGCCTGGGGTGGGGGTGGGGGCACGCTGTAGGCTGAGTGGTCAAGGTGGGCCTCTCGGAGGAGGCAACCCAGGACTAAGAACTGACCAAGAGGTGGCCAGCGGTGAAGATGAGGAAGCCCTGCATTTCACCGTTTGCCAAGGGCAAGGGAAAGACTAGGATGCATTGAGAGATGCCCCAACTTGGCAGGTCAGAGCTTTGTGGAAACTTTAGGACAGATAGCCTTCCTTTAGTGCCACAGATAGGGAGACTGAGTTAACATGGTTTGTTCTGGAAGCTGGGGGCAAAGCCGGGGTAGAGCCTTGGGTATGGGCTCCCTGGACAGTGCTCTTCCCAAGCTGTGGACCACCTCGGCTCTCAGTAAAGGTCTCTTCTGAGTGCTTTATGGACCTAGGGCCACACAAAGGCTGTGTCTCTCCTGCAGGCAGCTCTCCAGGATTTCTGGAAGGCCTACAGCATGGTGCTGTGTGCACAGCCACGAAAATCGTGACAGACTGAGCCATGAGGGATCCACGCCCACGCAGGAAAATGAAAGCAGCTACACCCGAGAGCCTGAAGGCAGCCCCAGCATCCCCGGCTACCACTGCACGTTGAAGGGAACCCCAGGAGAGGTCAATGCAGCCAGGCCGGGAGACTGACCTCTCACCTGTTCACAGACAACTTCTCAACCCCCCCGTCATTGGTCCTCCAGTCCCTGACGTGGGACCCCGGGGAGGAGGGGAGGCCTTGCACCCTGGGTAGGGGGGTGTCCCAGGCCTTCAAAGAAGCCCCAGCCCAGCCACAGGAATGATAGGGGACCAGTCCCACCCCTGCTCATTTCTGTTCCTCGTTGCTCTGGCTGGCTTTGATCTCGGTCCCGGGGAGCTTGGCCCTGCTTTGAGGTCTCCTGCTGTGACGCCCCAGGCTGGGTCCCCAGCGCGCAGGGACTCTCTCTGTCTATCTGTATCACAGCCTGGATCTGGCCTCCTGCCTGCTGGGCTGTGGCAGCGGGCTCCCTCGGGACCCAGGGGGAGGTAACAAGGGGGAAACGTAACCTTGGGCCAGATTCGGGGGAGGGTTTTGCAGGCCGAGGACAGCTGGGTAGACGGACTTCAATGGGCAATGAGAGCCACGCCCTTCGTGCCCCTCCGGCTGGTATGTAAGACCCAAGGGGGAGGTCGTGGGTAGTAGTCAGGGGTTCAGGCGGGGGTGGGGGAGGGGTAGTAGTCAGGGGTTCAGGCGGGGGGTGGTGAAGGAGAGACCTGTTCACCCACCAATCTAAGCCATTTCCTCCCTGGGTGGCCATGGCCACGTTCCTTAACCACTGCGCACCTCAGTTTGCTCATCTGTAAAATGGAGATGAGAAGATAAGCCACGTCCTGTGGTGGTTCCGGGGACGGAGTGAAGGAAAGTATGTGACAGCGGAGGGCTCGTGCTAAGCACTCTACACGGGCTGTCACGGGTGTCTCGGCCTCAGCGGACTTCGGGAGGAATCGGAGCTAGCCCTCTGCATATACAGCCACACTGGTCCTTGGAGACTCTTACCTGCCTTGTGCAGGAGGAAAGTGTTAGCTCCCCCTTCTTGAATCCTTGTTGTCCCTTGTCCTCTGACTCCTGGTCCGGCTTGGGTGGAATGACCTCTGGGGGACTGGCCCAGATTCTTCCTTCACCTTCCTGCACCCAGCCTCTCTCTGCCGGAGCTTCTCCTGCTCCCAGCCGCCTGGAGGATGGTCCAGCGCTGCCCCCAGTCCTCGATGGCCCCCCCCGACTGCAGGGGGAGGAGCCGTCTGCCCAGCTCTCCGCAGCTTTTCGTGCCCTTGGCCATCTGACCCTTCCTGAACTTTCCGGCCAAAGGTGGATCCAGGCAGTGTAAGCCTGGGGTTGAATCCAGTCTCTCCTGCCTTTGAGCTGTGAAACCTTGGGATGCAAATAATACCTCTCTGCATCTTGATTTTCTTATCTATAAAGTGGAAATAATTATGCCCGCCTCCTCGACTTCCCAAGGATGTTTGAGGGGCAGATGAGCGGCGTGTGTCCCCTTGGAAAGCGACTCACTCTTTGGGCGCCACATGGTGGTTCCCTTTCTCTGGGTCTTTGTTCTTGCCCTCCCCTCCAACCAGAGGGCCCCCGGTTAACATCGTCCAAACGGGAACAGCTTCGGAGCCCAGGGCAAACGCCAGGACCCCTGTGAAGCTGCCCTCGCTGCCCTGCCTGAGATGATCTCTTCCTCTCGGGTGTTCTGTACGGTGTTGCTTACACGCTCTGCAACACCCGGGACGGCCTCCGGTCATCCCTGTCTTCCTGTGTCTGCCGAAGCTTCTAGGACCCTGAGCGCCTGGAGGGCGGGGCTGCACTGAAACCAGCTCTGGTTTTCCCACAGCACCTCAGCCCACACAGTAGGGGCTTCATGTGTGCTGGTTAAGAGGACAGGTGACTGTAAGGACGAATGCATGAATTTGGGCAGAGCGATGGAGCCCCGAAGGCAGAGACGGGCCCCATCCGCCGTGCCGCCCACAGTATGGCCCCAGACAGCTCTGTCTAACCCCAACAGCCATTTTCTACCTGTGGCCCAAATTTCCACCACTAGAAGGGACCCTGAGTGCCTGTAGAGGAAGGGCTTAGGGCAGAAATCTGACTGGCGGTTGGGGCTCGCGGGGACTGGTCTGGAAAGCCATCTTACGCAGAGCGGAGCAAATATATAGAGAGGTCTCCCCTTTTCTGGACCAGGGCGGGTGGAGGGTGGGGCTGGTCATACACCCAGACCAGGGGGTGGGGAGGAGTCAGCGCCATATCTCTCTCCCATGTCCGAGGGGTGGGATGTCTCCAAAAGTGCCTTTCGGGAAGGGAGTGGGGAACGGTGGGGTTGCCTGGGCACTGGGGAAGTGGCTGCTGGGGACCGGAATCTTGTTCCACCCATAGGAACACCTGATTTATGAGCAGGGAGTGAAACACCAGAAAGAACAAAGGGCCCTGGGGACATTTGTGACCCAGCTGTTCCGTCTCCATACTGAGCCCAGGCACCGCACTGTCAGCAGTGTGCTAAGAGGCCCTCTCTCCTCTTCGCATGAGCCCCTCCCCGCCCCTGCTAGACTCCGGAGCCACACATTCCTCAGGCGATGCTGAATCCTAAGTATTTTAATGCCCGATATCTATCTCCGTATGGATTTTTGTTTTATCATGAGGCCACTGGAAAGTTTTTTTTTTTATATATATCTCTTTGAAACAGATGTCAGCAAAAGCTTCCAGCATAGATCAAGGGCAGGTTAAGGCCTTTGAGATGGGTCTGAATGTCCCTTTAACATCGTTCAATCTAATACCCAAATATACCTCGAGTCATTACCCTGTTTTTATAAGAAGCTCTGAACCATATGTTCGGGAACTAATTAAGCATACAAATCAAACCCTGGGATCAGGTGGAGCTCTGTTTAAATATCTTAACCTTTTATGATTATCTTAATTTAGAGAAAATTCAAAACACATTCAGAAGTCTTAGAAAATGAACTAACTAGGAATTTACTGGCTGGTTTCTTTTCTTGATGTTGGGATCGTATCTTTACAAGCCCAGCCCAGATTCCTGGGGAAATCCTCTGTGCTCATGACTTCCTGGGGAATGCAGACATTCCCCAGGCCTGGGAAACCCAAGAGGGGCCACACCTGACTACCCGCATCCATTCCCCACCCCGCCGCAGCTTCTCCCAGTCTGAAAGCCCACCATTCCCCAGTTCCCAGCCCAGATGTCACCGGAAGGAAGAGGGAGAAAAGAATGGACGCTGAACCTGAAGTTTTATCTTCGTTTTTAATAACATAAGTGAGGGATGCCGTTGGTGCGAAATACTCTTGCAGCCCACGTCGTTCTGCGGGGAGCCCTGGAGCGGAGCTCAGGACAGGGGCTGAGATGTACACTGCATATACAGATGTACACATCTGGCTCCATATTGGCTGCAGGAGGCTGAGAGAGAAGACGGGGACCTGCCGTCCTTTTCGATTCCAGCTCTACTCTGGTGGTGGGGAGTGAGGGCTGGAGTGGCCGATGCGTCTTCCTTCTCACCTCCTTCCAGTAAAGGAAATGCTTCATCCATAAGGCATGTTTAAGATAGACATCCTTACCAAATCTGACTTACAACAAGGGCCCACAGCCTTGTAAGCTGCTCGTTCACTATGTCTTTATCGGGCACCCACTGCGGGGCAGGTTCTGTTCTCGGCACTGGGGATTCAGTGAGCAAGAAAGACACAGTCTTGGCAAGGATGTTAAACCGCCTCTGATCCTGGTGCTCCTTTAGTAGACCAACCAGGACCAGTTCTTAAAAAACACTTTTTCTTAAGGTTCTTAAGGATCATTAAATCTGTAGAATAGTGTTTCCAGATAAAACACAGAATGCTTAGTTAAATTTTAATTTCAGATAAACAACAAATACTTATTTACTGTAAGCATGTCCCAAATTTGCATCGGCCATGCTTTTACTAAATAATTGCTGTTTACCTGAAGTTCGAACTGGATATCCTGTATTTTTTTTTTAAAGATTTTATTTATTTATTTGACACAGAGAGAGAGATCACAAGTAGGCAGAGAGGCAGGCAGAGAGAGAGGGGGAAGCTGGCTCCCCGCTGAGCAGAGAGCCCGATGCGGGGCTCGATCCCAGGACTCTGGGATCATGACCTGAGCCGAAGGCAGAGGCTTTAACCCACTGAGCCACCCAGGTGCCCCAAGGGTATCCTGTATTTTTATTTGATAAATCTTACAACCCTACTTTAGAAAAAAAAGATACAAATCGATAGGGGTAGCATCTCCATCTTGCATGTTAAATACTGACTTTGGAGGAAGGTAACCAGAGCACGACCTCGTACCAGGCCCCTTTACCTATGTTGTTTCATCTAGATCCCACCATGACTCCAGGAAATAGGTTCTGTTATCATCCCCATTTTGCCTATGAATAGATGGAAGCTCAGAGAGGTTAAGTGACTTGGCCAAGGTTGCCCAGCCTGAGCTTTTTCCATGGCACCCCAATTCCAAGCCGATGGTTATCTTTGCAGAGTTCTCATTTTCCTAGCTTGTCCTGGCTTCTCTCAACTTCTTCTCTTTTTTTCACAAACGCTCCAGGAAAGATTCACTCCCATCAGATCAATGTCAGTACCCTAATGAAAACCACCGCCCAAGCTCATGAAGGACAAGATCTGTCGAACCCTAATGAGAATGGTTCCGATTATGCAAAAAGCAACCTCATGGTTATTCTAACGTTACAAGTAAATATAAAACATTTAGAAATACTTGGCTTGCGCTGTTTTTTTCAAGTACAGATGTCTGACTCCCTGCCAGTTTGTTATTAAAAATGCTACGGTGGTTTGGGTACAAAGATTGTTGTAAAAATAAAAGCTGATGCACTTCGAGCGCTTGTTTTGACTTTGCAGGGCAAGTCAGCGACGGCGGGGCCGGAGCCGATGGTGGCTAGTGGGGGCTCTAGGGCGGGTCCCCCAACACTCACAGCCGGGTGGCTCCCCTGCTTAAAACCCTGCAGGAACTTCCCATGGCACCTCAAATCACCGGCCGGCTCCTGCCGCCCTCCAGCCCCACCTGCTGCCTCTCCCCTGGCTGGCCGGCTTCTTCCAGCTCCACGCACTTTCACTTGCCGTGTCCTCCGCCTGCGTGTTTCTCCCGGGCTCCTGATCTTGCTGGCTCCTTTCCGGCCTTCATGCTTCAGGCCGGCTCTGACCACCTTCGCTGACGTGGGGTGTGCTCCTTTAGCCTCTAGTGGCTCGGCCGATTTCTTTTGTTTTCTCCTCACTCTGAAATTACTGTTTGCTTTTTGTCTTTCCCACCAGAAAGTAAGCCCCATGAAGACAGGGATCCTGTTGGGTTTCATCGACACACTTTGTCCCAGGCAGATAGAGCGATGTTGGGGCACACAGTAGTTGCTCAATAAATATTTGTAGAACAAAATGATGACTTTACCAAAGAACCTGAAGCCTGCCATTGCTGAGCCCCCTCTGGGTCCATGGGCCAGAAGGAAAGGGGCAGCTTCTACACATGTTAATCAACTCGTGGAAAATGCCGAAACTTGGGAGAATCCTAGACCTCTGTGAGCAATGGTTTTGAGGCCAGCGAGAATTTCCAGGACGGTTCTGCCAGTCTCAGCAATGGAAAACTTTAATTTCTATAGCTATTGCTTACATGCAGGGGACGTGTAAACGAGACAGAAGATTGAGGGGGTTCCAATGCGCCAACATCAATATTGTCACCCTAATAGTCTCACTATTCCTGGTAAATGCACCCATGTGATGGGAATAATTCTGAAGCACAGGAGAGGGAGCACTCCCTAGAGCCTTGGCACCCGAGCTCGGCATTCAAGACTCTTCATGCGTTTGCTTTAAACTCCTCCTTCGAGTTCTTCTCCTGCCTCTCTTAATGCAGCCTCTGTCCCATTGGTCCTGAGTTACTTGTCATGCATCCCATTCCCTGCGTGTTTTCCCTATGCCTGTCCCTTGACTCCCAAGGAGCCCTTGACCTAGACTTCCCCTCCCCCACCTTGTAGATCTAAAGCCTACTCACCGGTCAGAGTCTGGTTCAAAGATTATCTGCTTCTCAGACTTTTATTATGTCTACCCCACCTGGCAGCGATCTCTCCCTCCTCTGAACAACCTGGGCCTTTTTTTTTTTTTTTTTTAATCTTTTCCTCATCACGTTCGGCTCAAAATCAAGCCTGACTTCATGCCCCATAAGGGCAGGAGCAGTGCCTCATTTTTTGCAATAAATGAGTTCATGACGTTTCCTGGGCACACAGCCTCGCGTCATTCGCTCTGCGTAAGAATGGGACAGTGTCAGGAAGCTAAGCTGAGCAGAATCCAAAACTTAACTTCCCCTTAGATTGGGGAATCTAACCCAGTGTCCACGGGACCCTACGTGTCCAGACGAAAGGTCCAGAAAACAGACTGAACTCTCCCCTTTACACTCAGATGTTTTCCTGTTGGGTGGCCAAAAGTCTGAAACAGCTGAATTCCTGGGCGCTCTACAAACCTCTCCCATCCCCAACTTTCCCAAATATTTTATTCCAAAACTCCGTCCAAATAAAAAATCCCTAAAGAAACACAAGCGCTAACACTGAACACATGAGTTCGAGAACCAGAGATCCGAGTGGAAATAAATACCCTGTTTTTGCCAGGTACATGTTGTCAAATATAGGAACATGCAAATATATTTATCTCCAGTGGGTCGTAAACAAAGCATGCACCACCCACGGGGTCCAAGTTCACTTACGAAAAGATGGTAACCAGTTTTGGAGGATCTCACATGCATAAAGCCAAGGATCCTCCCTTTCTGCGTGATCCAGGAGGTTTGGCAATGTGCTGTGAGCAATGTGGTTTTAAAACGAAGCCCAGTACAAGCTTTTGATCTATATAGGACGCTCTGTGTGCATGTGCAACCTTTCCGAATCGACAGACTGAATATAAACACTCCTTTCGCACACAGAATCTGGGTTTATTAGTTTGCTTTGGGACACACACATCTCTTGCGTTTCCTACATAAGTGAAATGTGGAGAGGTGAGGCAGGAGTCCCATGACTCACACCCAAGGGTGGCCTTGGCAGTTTTGGGGTCACTGTCATATTTTCAACAAGTGACTGCCGTTAGAGGGTGAGCTAGTCAAAATGTTCCCCTGAACTCGTCGTGAATTGCAACAGGAGGAAACACTTCATCACTGAGAAGTGACACTAATGTATTCTATTAGATTTGCTTATCATGTTAAAGAGCATATTAAAAGGAAATGTTTGGAAAAGAGATGCCATAATGTGGTATGATGGATTGAGAATTCCTAATTTGGAAAAAATGTGCTAAGACAACATGATTGATGTGAGTGACCTACTTTATTTTATAAGAAAGTATGAGTTGCCTCGGGCTCACTGGTACACATATTTGGAAAAAGTTGTTTTTTTCCACATTAAGTTTTTATTAACATTTTCAAAAGAGCAGAAACACCATAGAAGGATATAAGTTGTGACTTGTCAATGCAGATGTGTTTGTAGTCATTTGCTGCTTAGAAAAACTTATCCCCTGGCTGGAAGAGCTTCTGGATTAGGAGTTTCTTGCCAAGTGAACACCTGATGGGGAGAAATAGGACACCTTTTCACTGATAAAAAATGACAGGGAAGGGGCATTTACAGCACAAATGGATCTTCTGCTAAGTAGCTAGTGATCTCTTTGAATGATTAACATTTCATGGAGCGCTCCCCCCCCACCCCCCACCTTCCGGCAGCAGAGAGTGAATGAAATTGAGGCTGAGTTAACCATTTTATTTCTCCTTTGGAATCTGGAGCCCAAAGCTGGGGTTCCCCATTATCACACAAAGCTGCTTGGTGTGGAAATTGGGAACTCTTGGGTTTATCCCAGAAACGGAACTGCGGGGACTCCGACAGAGGGTTGGTGGCTGACAAAACATTGTTACCATTGAAATGACATTGTCAGTGAGATTAAGGCTTAAGAAATGCCTATGGCACCATGTTTACCGAAGAAAGTGGGATCTGAAGAAGAAATATGTATTGAAAAGAGGAAGTAGAATAATAAATTGGTACAAGTTTTTTGGAGGGCAATTTGTCAACTTGTCACCAAAGCCTTAGATTTCTGCTTGCCTGTGGACCCAGAATTCCACTCCTAGAAAGTTCTTCTAAAGAAATCATCATGAATATTCACAGAGCTTTAAGTAACGAGATGTTCACTTTAGATTTCTAATATTAAAAAAATTGACTCTCTAAATGTCTGCCTTTGGGAGTCGCTTAAATAAACTCATACATTTAATGCAGCTGTTGAAATGATAATGTAGAATAGTAACATTGTGGAAAAAGGTTTGTGATAGTTTATTAAATAGGAAAAGTGGATTAGAAAATATTATGCACAGTATGAGGCTATTCAAACAACTCTGTATACATGTACTGACTTAATTCTTAGACCTATGTATTGTATACCTCAGTAGATATATGTTCAATGTCATATAAATTATACTATTTTATGTGTAATATATATAACATGTACAATATATGTGTATAATTTATCTTTTTTGGGGGTGGGACATTCATCAAAGGGTTAAGAATAAGTTTTTCTAAAGAGTAGATTTTATACGTACTGTTTGTCCCTTTCCTTTTGTGTGTTTTCATGTTCTACGATAGGCATGTTTTCCTTTGGTAATAAGTAAAGCAGTTATTAAATGGAAAATCCAAGAGACTCAACAGATTACTTAGTAGAAACAATAAGAGAGTTTGCAAGGATTCCCAGACACAAGCTAAATAGTTTTCTCATATAATAGAAATAGCAAGTTGAAAATATAAAAATTATTCCTTTCGCTACAGTAAAAACGGAACAAAACAAAGCATAAATCACCATAAAACCAAAAATACACTAACTCATGTAGGAAATATCTCCAGAAGCAAGTTTGAATACACTGAAGAAAACCAAAATAAAATAAAGAACCATCTTTCTGCTTGGGATGTCTAAATATTGTTAAGATCTCAATTTTTCCCCCAAGTTAGTTTATAAATGTTATGCAACTTCAATAAAGTTTCTGATTAGAAGAACTGGCAAGTTGACTCTCAATATTATCTAGGAGGACAGATCTATGAGTATAGCCAATTTCTGTAAAAGAAGAAAAATGAGATGGGGCTTGCCCCATTGGATTTGAAAAGATATTACAAAAGTCAGAATAATTAAGCAGTATGCTAATGTTATAAAAATATCAAATAGATAAAGTAGAATGTAGAATAGAATAAAATAGACTAATGGAATAAAATGTAAGTTATGTGATAAAGATTGTAATTTGTGTTTGCAGAGAAAGGCTACATTGGTGCATTGGTGGTGTTGGAATTATCAGTTATCCCTTGAACAGGGGAAAAAAAGTGGGTTTCGACCTCATGCCACATTCACAGAAAAAAAAATTCCAGATGTATTCAAGATGCACACATTTTTTAAAATGACAAAAGTTGCAAAAGAAACCAGATAAAAATAATTCCATAATCTTGAGAACGTGAAGAGCTTTCTTGAAAACAGATAAGCCTCAGAATCCATAAAGGAAAAAAGCTGACAATTTTACCTGCATAAATATTCAAATCTTTGGTATGGGAGATACACACTAAAAACACATGACAAACCAGGGACATAACGTAACATATGACAAGCGATTGATTAAGAGCTTTACGATATAAAGTGCTGCTTTCAGATAAGAAAAAGACCATTGTGCCAATAGAAAAATTGGAAGGTGTAAGAAAGCTTTTTACAGAAGAAATACAAATAGCCACTAAACATACCAAAAAAGATGCTCAGCCTTGTTAACGAGCAATTTAAAATGAGAAGAAAATAATATTTTCTCTCATCACTCTCAAAGTCTTAAAAAGGAAGAGAACACTCAATGTATTGAGGAGAAATATTTTTGATCCAGTAATTTCATGCCAGGGAATTTATCCTATGGAAATGTCACATAATGGCCCAGTAGATGCTGGAACACTCTGCAGGTGGTTAAAGGAAGGAGGCCGATCTACTTACACAAGGATAGGGAGATAAAAAGTCCAGGAGACAAGGTATCTTTGTGATGCCAGTTTCTGCTCAAGAAGCATATGTAACTATTCGTGTATTGAGAAGAATTTCTAGAGCGGACAGTCAATGGTAGTGGAGTTGGGGGAGGCATCTTAAGGAACTCTTTACTCTTCTGTCACATTTACATTTTTTATGATCATGTGACACTTTTACAATAAAAAAAATACACATCTGACAGCAGTGCCCAGAGACGTGAGGTGAGTTGCCCAAGGTTGACAGCACGTGAGGACCAGAGGCGCTGGGTACCCTGCTGCCCCCAGAGTTCCTTCTTCCTGCTGAGGAAGAGCGTGTCCCTCATGGAACCCACGAAGCACCCAGAAAACGCCACTTGTCGCCACCTGTTGGGCATCCATAGCATTGGTTTAATGGGTTTCCGGGTGGAGACTGAGCCCGCAGCAGAAATGGGATGGCTCAGCCAGGGCTGGCTTGTCCACTTGCCTCCTAAGGGAAATCCTGGGAGGGCATCTGTAGGTTCTAGAAAGACCCCTCGAGCCAATGAGCGGGAGCCGGCTAGGGATTCCTATTGCCGCCCACATGAATGTTCCTGCATTCGCTACTTGGGGAAACTTCACACAGCTGGCGGCAGAGGGCCTTCCTGGTGGGGTGGTGGAGGGGGAGCGGGATGGTCTCAAAATGTATGACAACATCCACTTGTACTGTAAAGTGCATTATAATTTACTTTTCCATCCATGACCTCATTTGATCTCCAGAATCATCTCCTGAAAGAAGAAGAATCAGTGGGACTGTTATTATTCCCATTTCACAGAAGAAACAACTGAGACTCGGGAGCTTGAGCCCCTGGCCAGGTCACACAGCTGGGAGGAGGGAAGAAGGAATGAGAGGTCCGGTTCATTCTCGGCTCCGGCCACACTTCTGGGAAAACACCCACCCACCCTCAGTGCATGGAAGCAAGTTCCCTTTGCTGGAGGTTGGCCTTGACCAAGGGCACTGTGGAGTTTTCTGCACGGTCTGGGATGACTTCTGACCCCTAGCCCCTTCTGACCCAGTGTCTAGCATGCCTGGGTCTCCTCTGGC
Organism: Potos flavus; assembly: GCA_028534135.1. Taxonomy (NCBI): domain Eukaryota; kingdom Metazoa; phylum Chordata; class Mammalia; order Carnivora; family Procyonidae; genus Potos; species Potos flavus. The sequence continues at coordinate 11,220,957 of CM052894.1, read as the reverse complement.
AGCTTTTTGCTCCTTGGCGGCTAAGACGGGTGAGCTGCCTGTTTGGGGGACCCCTGTAGAAGGGTACAGATGTGAATGTTCTCCGGCAGAGGATGTCAGCCTGCTCAGGAAAGGCTTCTAACCATAGAGCCTGGTCTGGAAGCCCCAAGTGCCCTTGACTCATACTCGTGCTCCAGCAACCTGGCACAGTGCCGGGCACACAGCGAGTGTGCAATAAAGATTTGCTGAGCCAGCAGATAGGCTGTAAGGTCCTGGGTCCCCACTCCAGTTTTTTGGATCTCATCCTGATCTCAGGCTATCCCTGTCCCCACGCTGAGACTCTTCTTCCCCCACTGTGACATGGGTGTGCGCCGGTCTCTGGGACTGAAGCAATACCTCATGGCTAGGGGCACATCCAGCTTCCCTTCAGAACAAAGGGGTTGGAGCAGCAAAGACCAGCTTTATGCAAGAGATTTAGAGCCAGAGGCTGGAGAGAAGTGCAGGAGGGTCTCCAAATGGCTGTTTGGAGCCCACCTTTCTAGCAGTTTCATTGGCTTCAACTTCCCTAAGACTTTGACTCCACCAAGAGCAGCCCCTTAAAACCGGAGACCTTGCTTTTCTGCTTCTGTTTGTCCTCAGCACAGGTAGGTGCATGTGAATGAACGTGGTCTCTTGTAACAATCTGCTACAGTCGAAATGAGAACTTTGGGAGTATAAATGACCTTATAGGCTACGCAGGCCAGCTGCCTCCATTAGAGACCCCGAAGATCTGCCCACGGTCCCCAGGGGGTCGAGGGGGAAGGCGGGCAATGGAAGAGATCTGGACAGCATGAATGAGCTGGGTTTCAGAGATCAGCCAACGTCAAGGCCAGCTCACACGGCTTGGGTTGGGAGCCAGCGGAACCCGATTGGGAGTCACGCAGCACATACCAGAACCCCCACATTGGCTCCAGCCAAAGCTCAATTACTGCTGGGACAGGCATGATACTCCCATAATGAAGTCATATCTATCGAAAAGATCCTTGAGGCTACCTACCTGTGAAATAATTACATGTGCCTCAGAACTAGGAGATCAAGGATTTTTACCCAACATCCCATGATGCTCTTAAAAAAGGGTTTCACTATAAACTGCAGGTGGGGTGGGGAGAGGCAAGACTTCTGAGCCAGGGCGCCATGTTTTAATTCCACCCTTTATGTTTTGGCTTCATCTCATCTATGTGTATATATCTCTCTAGAGACATATTAAAACAACATTAAAGGAGATTAAAAGAGCAACAATTGTCATCCATAATCCTACTGCTCTAACTCAGTCGTACCCACATGCATACACCTTGTTTAATTATACAAGCCTCACACCAATGCGCTCTTACTGCCAGGAATGGAACAATCAAGAAGTATACATTGTATACTTGTGTGCATTGGAGTCAGTGAACGTGCCTGGTCCACACCGTTCTCCCACCAGCCCCTTTGCTCCCTTGAATGTGCACTTGAAGTTTCACTGTTGTCATTTGTGTATCTTTCCAGAATTTTTCTCTAAGACCTCGTTTAAGTGTATACATGTCACTGTATATTAGCCTGTGAATAAAACAAATGGGTATTTGTGATCATATTATGTATTATTCTGGAACTTGCTTTATCCCCCTTTAACAGGTCTTGGAAATCTTCTTGTGATACTGCAGAGAGATAGCTCCTCTCATCTTTTTAATAGTGACACAATTTTCTCTAGTACAGAAGGAACACAATTTTTTACCAGTCCACCATTAAAGGACACATGGGTTGTTTCCAGTTTTTTCCATATTCTACACAGTGAATATATATTTATAGCTTTGTTCGGCCTTAAGCTTCCTGCCTCTCTCACATGGCTGATGGAACTTTTTATTTGTGTCAGCAGACTGTCCTATTGGGGACTGTCAGCTCCATAAGGTCAGAGATTTTGTCCGTTTTCTTTACCGCCATGTTCCCAGTGCCCCTAACGGTGCTCGCTCGGCAGAAGAGCATAGTATATATTTGTTGAATGAAAAATTGAGCAGCAAGGGGAGAACACAGCTGAAAACCATTTTAACGATTAATGCTTGTCTAATGCCAGAACTTTACAAAGGCAAGTTTACTTCCTATTCACATTCTGTCCTCAGAACAACTGTTTGAGGTCAGTAGATCTTGCATTGTTATTACCCCCAACTTGCTGATAGAACAGCGTCAGGAGGAAAGAAACATAGGGGATTTTATGTCTGGATACATTAAATAATAGTTATCTAGTTCCCCAAATAATCCTATTTGAGGGCAAGGATCATGATCCACTAGATCTTTTAACCCTGTTAATTGCTGGTCAGTTACAAATTTCCTTATAAATGGTAAATGCGCTGTATTAGTTGAACGACTACATGATCCCCAAATACTATAAATATATGATTTTAAGTGATGCCATACTTCTGAGGGCACAGTCTACTAACCCAGTCTGCTTTCCAGAAGGTAACCAAGTTATCCTGTCCCAACTTCACCAGCTGGTGACTGGTATGGGCAATGGCCTTTCTTTCTTCCTCAGGGTTGGGGGTTATGGTTTTTCCTCTCTCACCACTGGGTCAAATTTACCTCTGACAAGACTTCTCCAAGGTTTATATACCTTCTAAATTTTTGTTCCTTTGCTCTTTGGAATTTTAAGTATCGCCCACGTCTACTCCCTTCAAATAATTTGAAAGTCAAAGCCAACCAATCCCAAACGTGACTGAGAAGTCCAACTGTCGTGCTCTGCCATGAAAAGGGAAGACATAGGGGCACCTGAGTGGCTCAGTCAGCTAAGTGTCTGCCTTTGGCTCAGGTCATGATCCCAGGGTCCCGGGATTGATCCCCGCTTTGGACTTCCTGCTCAGCAGGGAGTCTGCTTCTCCCTCTCTCCCAGCTCTTCCCCCTGCTCGCGCTTTCTCTGTCTCAAATAAATAAATAAAATCTTAAAAAAAAAAAAAAAGTGGGGGGTGGGGGAAGATACACATTTTGAAGTAGAATCAGATCTAGGACCATTGTCCTTCAAAGTGCCCCGGGATCTTAGAGTCTCTCTACAGAGCTTCCTAATTCCTTGTCCTAACAACTCCCCCTGCTTCAAAATGTGTTCTCCCCTGCCAACTAGCATTCACTTCTATTTTTCTGTTTTCTTTAATTATGACAACCTCTATTCCAATACCTATGAATCTTATTGCACTTACATATTTACAAAGTCGTCTTCCTCTACTAGACAGTGAGCTGCTTGGGGGAAGAGATCATGAGATTTTTCGTTTTTGAATTCCAAATGCTAACTCAGTGTCTGGCAGATAGCAGGTACATTTTGAAGGTGGGGAGGGGACGATTTTGCTTTTCATGGCACACGGCCAGTATCATGCAACACACTTATATTCCTACCAAGCCTATAATTCTTTATCTTATGAGTAGACATTTAATAGATTTTGGGGGGAGGAGAAACTGGAAACCTCGAACATTTTTAACGTCGTCGCTGTGAGAGACAACATTCTGAGTCCTAGACAGCGATGAAGAAAGAAATTTTTGGAACCTAACCTATTTGAAACTTAAGGCCTTCCAGCTTCCTTCCTGACTCAGCACAGACTGTCGTTAGGCTCCAAGGGACACCCCGCCCCTACCAGGAAATGCACAGCCTGACGAACACGGAGGAATCGTAGCATCAGAGAAGAGAGTCTGGTAGCTGGTGGGCCCCAGCAGGCTCTTATGACTGCATTAGCCTTTTAAGGATCCAGTCCTCTTGGATTTAAGTTAGGGGCCTGCAACAGGGGGCTGCTGGGGGAGGCCGGGTATATGGGGCCAAGCCTATATCCCTCTCTGTAAAGCTCTGGGTCTGTGTGTCCTTTGTCTTAGCTGAGCATCTTACGCTTTTTTTTTTTTTCTTCATCCCCCTCTCCAGCTTGGTCTTTGGCTATAATATTTGCCCAAGATTCTTCCTTTTCTTTCTTTTTTTTTCTTTATTGAGGTATAAAAATTTATAGTCAAACCCACAAGTCTTAAGTTCAATGAGTTTTCGCAATTGTATACCTATGTGTTACCATGACCCTAGTCAAGATAGAGGACATTTCTAGCCCCCTAAAGAGTTTTCTTGCCCTCCTTTGTAGCCAACTCTCTGCCAGAGGAAACCACTGTTTTGACCTCTATAACCACTTATGAATTTCATATAAACAGAACTACATAGCATGTTTCTTTCTTTCTTTACTAGAACAACAATAATGAAAATGTGTAGACATAATCAAATTTCTTTTCTTTTCCAAGGTGTCAAAAGTTAACATCCCCAAATGTTTGACAGTGGTGGCCTCTGGCTAGGGGAAATTCAAGCGACGGTTACTTACTTCCTCACACATTCTGGTCTAGTATGAAAACATACATATAATTTTATAATAATCAGACAAAATAAAGCTTTTCCGCTTCTCTTGTGGAGAAGTGAAGAAGTGGGGTTCAGTTGGGCATAGACATGGAGCCCTGGCTGTCTGAAGGCTCATGCCATTCCCTGGCAAGGCTCGTCCTGACGGTAGGGTGCTTGGTACCTCCCCTCCGGTTAGAGACCTCTCCAGCCATTCCCTGTCTGGATTCTTGGTTATGCTTTTGGATATGGGGCCATTTGACCAAAGGCTGCCTCCTACCTCAAACTCTTCCTCTTGGATCTTAGCAAATAGAAAACATTGTCTAAAGCAAGAGTTAAAAATTCCATTAAAATCATGAAAAAGACACACACATAATTTTAAATCCTTGATGACACATTTGCATTTTAGTGATGAGCATAAAGCAAATGGTTATAGGGCAAAATATACAAGTGTAGGTAAAATCTATACACTATGGTCTCTGAGTATCATTGAACACAGATAAGGGGTACCTCCTTGTTTTGTTTCCTTGATGGCCCTGTGACACAGATGGGTGCGTGGTGGAGAAGGAATGAGTACAAGAGGGGCATATATGAAGAGAAAGTTTTGAATCCCCAAATAATGTTTGCAGGAACACTTAAAGAGAAAACAACCTAGCAATTTCACAATGGAGTGCAAGGCCTGACTCTGTTGGTTAAATGGTCCCATATGTGGTGTGCGGAGCTGGGAGGCTTGGAACGGGCTGGCCCGGGCCAGTGTCAGGGCTGGGCTGGCTGGGCAGTGAACAAGTTGTTCAACCTCGCCCAGCCCATCTCTGCCTCTCTAAAGGGGTCATAACAGCAGGGGCCACCGCACCGGGTGCGTGGGAAGGTGCCCAAAGCAAGGTGGGAGGGAGTTCTCTGTAATCCATACCTTCTACCCATGTGCTGGCTGGCTCTCGTCTCTTCCAGACCTAGAGAATGTGGGGTCTAGGCTCCGTATTCCCCGGTCATTGACTTTTGGGGGGACTCAGAGCAAAATGTTATCTCTTTCCTCACACTGTGGGCCCTGACTTCCTCACGGGGAGATGGGGAGTGTTCTGATAGGATATAGGAGATGGGGGAAAGAGGACAAGATGGGGTCAGACAGACCTGGGTTGGAATCCAGACTCCTTCATTTACTAGCTGTGTGTGTGTGACCTTGGGGTGAATCCTTTTATTCCAGAGTCTCAGTTTTCACATTTGGAAGGTGGGAATAGACTGAATACTTCCATGGCTTTCCGAAAGGACAGGAAGAGATAGAACCTTGTAATAGATGCTTAGCACAGATCTATACAAGTGCCGTCAGAGATAGAAATGGACCGTTTCTCATGCAAGATGCCCCGGCAGCAAGTGAGCGATGAAACAGACCCTGTCTTGTTCCCAGCACACCTGAGCAGCCGCCCCTTAAAACAGAATCAGCGGGGCTCAGAGCAAGGGGCAGAAATACGGAACTCTCACGCTTCCGCAATGAGAATCAAGTTTTCCAACGGCGCTGGGCAGAGGCAAGCTGGATCACCTGGATGGAGAAAGTACTACAGATGGGCCAGATGGGCCAAAGCCCATCTGGGGGAGATCCACGTCCACATGGTTGGCACTGTGATCTCTTCTTCATCTGGAAGGCTTGGCATCCTGTGAGCGTTCAGACGCCTGGCCATGCAGCCAGGCCTGCAGACGGCAACCGCTGCAGAGGGGGAAGGTCGGCTGATTTTATTTTTAGCAACAGAAGACTTTCTCCCACTTTCTGGTCGCCAGCTCATCCTAGGAGTCCCCTCAGGGTCAGAGCAGGGAGGCCCCAACCTGCAGTTCTCCACCCCTGTGATGTCCGGGAAAACCTTTCCCCAAGGCTGGCGACTGGACCCAGATCAGAGGTGGGCTCGGTCTCTCAGAGCTCAGGGTTTTTGCTGGAAGTGGGAAACCCAAACCTCTTGGTGAGGGGTTGATTTTTGGTTTTCTTTTTTCTTGCAACTTTCACTGTTTTGTCCCACAAGACCAGGTAGCCAGTGGGGGAGGGGGGAGTTCTTTTTAAGAAATAGCTCACCGCACTCTGGCAATCTCTGAACCTCCACCCTCCTTCGCTGGGTCTTCTCGGATCTCCCCCGCCCCAGCCCCAGCCGCTCTTCTTGACTCCCAGGCCTCAGAGGGGGAAGGAGTCGCGTCCTGTTTCCCGGGCTGTAAAGCGAGGGCGTTTTTCATTTCTGAAGCTGTCTTGGGCCATATCTGACTTCGACTGTCTTTTCTTTTCCTTTTTTCTCTCCCCCCCCCCCCATCAACTGGATCTCTTGTGCAGTTCTTGCCTTTTAAAGGGGCGAACACGTGCGACCTGGGAGATCCCGATTTGCTTTTCCTCGGGCCACACAGCCCCGGCCTTCCTGCGGGAGCGGGCGACTCCTAGCTCATTTCAGCCCTCGACCCGGCGTAGAAGCGGATCGCAGTCGGCAGCACCCGATCCGCAAGCGCTCCGAGCCCCAGGCCGCTTCCCCGAGCGCGGGGCGGGGAGGCGGGCGGCCCTCGGACAGCGGAGGCGGGCAGCGGCGGGAGCCCGGAGCTCGGCTGCGCGGCCACATCGGGCCGCGAGGCCCGAGCCCGCCGCTCCGGCGTCTGGAGCCCAGAGCCTCCGAACGGCCTCCGCTGCCCGCCCAGACGCCCCAGCCGAGCAGATGCTGCACTCCCCAAATTCATTTTTAATTCATGACATCAGTTTAGGGACCGTCGGAGCCTCTAAACAGCCTCTCAAAACCAACACAACCACCGCAAGGCGAAGGAAAAAGGAGGCGGCTGCCAGGTCGGGAACGTGGGCTCCTCTGTTCCCAGGGGAAGGGCTTTTGGAAAAACACTTTCCAGGGAGGGACCTGCTGTGCCTCCCGTCAGGGTTCTCCCCGCCCCGCCTTTCCCTGGGGCCAAAATGGGACACCAGGGTTATTTGTCATAAAGACAGAGCTGGTGTCAACGTGGTTTCGATCAGGACTTTATAAAGTTGCCTTAAACAATCAAATATACACTTTCAGGGAGATTAAAGGTTCCCCCAAATACTTTTGCACACACAAAACATATGTAACAAATGTATGTATATGTCCATATACATTTACAACTGTATACAGCATACGATAGTGTACAACTAAACGTATTGTGTTAATAAGTAATATAATAATGTAATATGGGAACTAGATGTTAAATATATGTCAAACAGCATATAATATGATAAAACTGTATAATACATGTTGTATGTTAAATAATATATATAACATATAATACCTAATTATATATTGTATACAACAAATAATTTAAATAATAAATAATACAAACAGACCATACATAATATAGTACATAATAGGTCATTATATGAAACAGCATGTGCTCCTCTGAAATATCCAAGGGGCCGGGTACCACAGAGCCCCAGGGAGCCTGAGAAGGAGGCAGGCACACAATGGTCCCCAGGTGCCAGGGGCACCACCCGAGTCCTCACTCCATCCCAGCTCCCCACCAGCCCGCGTGTCTTGGGGTGGACATAAATATTCCAAACGACTAGCTCCTCATTGGAGTAATGGAGTTAACAGATTATCTCTTACAGAGGTCAGTCTCCAATGACGTGGTTGGGGGAGACAGAAATTTCATAAATGAGACCCTAGGGCATCCTTCCCTACGTTCACTGCAAGCCGTGAGCCTTTGGCGTTTGGTCCCCCCCCCGCCCCCCAGCGTCAACCTAAGTGTTCTATCTCTGACATATAAGACAACTTAAAGTGCCATTTTCCAATGTGGGCGTTTAGAGGCAATTTGGAAATTGAAACGAAATCTTTATATGCAAGACTTGACGTTTCAGAGGCCCTTTAAAGCTGCGGTTAGAAAGGCAGTTAAGAAACCCGTGGATGGGCTGCAAGGAGACGATTCAAAGCAAAGCAAAATGCACAGTTCGAAATTCGATATTAACCGTGCACTTCCAAGTAATGCAGCTTAATGATAATTGCTGCGAGTGTTTACTCTTCTCGTGCTGGAGAAATAGGAGAAACGCTTTAACAGAGAAGTTACCCCTAAGAGTTTCATCTTTTAAAAAGGGGGAAATATCCCAGAGGCCGACGTTGGCTTCCTGGCAAGCTAAAACAGTGTGTAGGGGAATCAGGTTTTCTCCAGTTACCTAGAAGCGGGACCTCAACACCAGTCGTCTGGAAGATGGGAGTGTGTGTTAAGCGAGGGCTGTTTTCGATGGGAACGCGCGGTGCCCCTCCTCAGGGCGGGCTCGGGACCCACAGAGCCTGCCCTGAAGCCCGGATCCCCGGCCGGAGGCCCGGGCGCACGCCGCGGAGAGCGCACGGCTGCCGGGACCGTCCGCAGCCCGGGGGCGCGCCGCCGCGCCAGCCGCTTCTATTTGCCGTCCCTTTAACTTTCCGTTTCTGGTTCTCTTCCCTCCGAGCGCCCTGCCGCGGAGTGTTAGACAAGCTCTGTCGTCTGTGGGCTCTCACCTCAGAGTCAATATTATCTCAGATGGGCACAATAGACTGGAATGAAAAGCTAATATTGAACCAATGAGGTCCCTGCCCGCGCCGCCGCGACGCCACCCTTTGTGGCGCTGCTCCCCGCGAGCCGCGGGCGGCCGGCTAAGCGGAGGGCGGCTGCGGTCGGGCCTCTCCGGGTCCCCGCCGGCGTGGGGGAGACGGGAGAACCCGGCGCGGAGGCCTCGGAGGCCCGACCCGGAGGTCCCCTCGGGCCCCACTCGGCCTCTCCCGCCGGCCGCCAGGGACTGGCCACCGGGCCGCGCGGAAGCTGGGCGCGCGGCGTGTCCCCGCGCCCAGGCGCGGAGGGGACTCAAATAGGGGAGCGGGGCCTGGCGCATCCAACCCCCGGACGCTAGGACCCCCGGACTGTGAGTGTGGTGGGCAGGGGTGCTGCTGCGGGGCTCCCACTGGAGGCTGCCCGCCCCCCCCCCCTGCAAGCAGCCTGGCCGCTGTATGTAATTAAAGGCCGCCAGGGCCCAGGCTTCGGGAGGAGGTCTCATCAGGACGGGGGGCTGGAGGAAGACCCTCTCTGTGTGCCTCCTCGGAAGCTCCCTGTCCCTGTGCACTCTTCTGTCCGCGCGGGCTGGCCGGGCTAGGGAGGCAGAGGGAGCTGGGCGAGGGGCCTCCGGGCCGCCCTACTGCCAGGGAGGGGAGCTCGGACCCCGCTCCGCTTTTTCCGTCCGCAGGCGCCGCTCTGCGGGTTCAGGGTCGCTCTGAGTCGCCCACGAGAGCAACGCCAGGGTGCCGGGCCACCGAGTCTCGGCTGGCGCTTCCGAGCGCCAGGGGCCACCCAGCGTTCCCCGGCCGGCTCCTCAGCTCCCTGGCTGCAGTGAGGCCGCTGACGGCCCTCTGGTCCTAAACACCCGGCTTGAAACTGCAGGAGGGGAGCAGGGAAGGAGAAGAGGGGTGTGGGGCGAGGCCTGGGGATGGAAATGTGGCCGGGAGAACAAAGATGAGCAAGTGGCCTCCAGGCTATCGCCCGAGTTCCACTACGTGGGGCCGCCTGGACGAACCTCGCTGCTTGCGACGGTTTGGGCGCCCCCGTCCGCCTGCGGGGGGCTTTTCGCTTTCTTATCTCATAGGCTTGAATGTAGGCGTTTGGCAATACTGGAGGGGGGCGGGCGGTCCCAGGACTCCTCGTGGGATGCCCACAGCAGGCACGGTCCTGAGGTGAGAGTGGTGAGAGTGCGTTGTGTTACCTCTTTGAGCCTCAGTTTTCTTATCTGGAAAATGGGTATTATGAGTCTTTCCACATCAGTTTCTGAAGTTCACTGGGATCAGGAGTGTGAGCAAATGGGCTTTTGTGTAGCAAAATGCTACAACTTCTTCTAAACCTTCCAAGCATCCTTTCCAGGTTTCAAGGAGAGCTGCAGCCTCTACGAGAACGTCTCCAGTTTCTTTCTTTCTTCAAGTGGCCAGGATCCCTTTCTAAGCCCTAGCCCGGCCCCCAGAGCCCCCCCCCCGCCCCAAAAAAAGGAAAGGTACTGAAAGAAAAAACTTCAATTCTTGAAAGAGGGGCTGGTGGGGCACCAGTGTTTCAGAAGCCATCCCCAGGTTCGATGGTTCGTTAGTGCTGACAATCCCAAGGAGCTCCTAAAAGGACTGAACCCCGATTTACAAGGTCGCTCACAGGTGACAAGAGCAGAGTCTCAAATGAAAAGATGCCAAAGAAGGTAGTAGAGGAGTCAGAAGGTGTGTCCCCCACTGTCCATGCTGGTCCTGTGGCTCGCTAGCACCTTGTCCAGCCTCCCGGAGCACCTGGCAACAGTCACTGCCCTCGGGGCCCAATGGAGCTATAGTTTTAGGGATGGGTGGCAGGGAGTGTGACAACACTGCCTACGCTGGGAGGGGTGAGTGCGGGAGAGACAGAACTACCTCCACCCCCCCTCCAGCAGTCGCCTGAGCAAGGCCAGTGGTTCCTAATTCCTGCTCGCCTGTCTGTGTCCATCGGTCTGTCCCTCACTCATCTTTGCTTGGCCTCAGACTCACCTGAAGGCAGCTGAGGGAGAAAGAAACGGGGACTTGCTTTGATTCCGTGTCTTTGCCTTCAGTAGTGAATCCAGGCAGCCTGTGTGTTGAGGGACGGATGCGTTTCAATGTGGTGAAGGAGTGAAAAGTCTAGGGTCAGGTCCTGCCCATAGCTCCACCCTGGCAGTGCCAGTTCCTGGCTCTGAAATGTTAGGTCTGAATTTGGATAGATCTCGGGAGCGGCGGGAGTTCACAAGCTCCTGCTAACGTCCAGAGAAGGACCGGACCAGTTTCCTGCAGTCGCCTGGGACAGCAAAGACCCAGACCAGGGTCCAGACACTCCTGGGACGGCCTGGCCCGAAGGCGGAGCTTTGAGCAGTTACCTGGAGGATGCGGTGTGGATTTCCAGCGAACCCCGAGAGGATTCCACGGCCTCTCCTAAGGGGAGAGGCGAGCCTGCCCTGAGGCAGATGGGGTCCGCAGGCTCCAAGAGGAAGGGGACAGTCACCAGCCCGAGGTGGCCGCCCAGTCCGTCTGGTGACCAATCGCGACCTCAGCACTAACCACTAGGACCCCTGTCTCGAGCTGTCATTGGCCGCCCACGAGAGGGCGCGATGCTGGGAGAGCCGGGCGTGACCCCAGCTCCTCTGACTCCACCCCATGTGGGGCCAGGGCTGGGCGACGGGGGTCCATTCCTTGAACTACCGTGGTTGGACAGTGGGATCTGGGACCTCAGGCATGGATTTGTGGGTGCATTTGCGCGGTAATTGGCCATCGCCCTGGAACAGGTGATCACAGGGCCGCCTAGTCATTTTTAAAACTGAACCCCTTCCCCCTCCCTTGCAGTCTGGAGTAAGCAGCCTGACTTCTACTGGAGCTGGGATTCCAAGAGCTGGTGGAGGGGAGGAGGGACGCATTTCCAAGTCGTCCTCTCTACTCTGTACATAGTCAGTGAGGCTCCAGAAACTTCCCCTCCCCGCCCAGACTGTGGTCACCGCAGGAGCTTGGCGGTGGCGACGCCAGCCCAGCACTCCCCTGCGCTCGGGGCTCAGGGGCTCCGCCGCGATCCCGCCCGCTCCGGCCCTCGCCACTAGGCGCCGCTGCGCGCACGCGGATCCCGGCCCAGGGAGCAGCCTCCAGGGAGGATGCCAGGAAGGGATTTTGCTCTAATAACAATTTTTTAAAAACATGTTTTAAAGGTATGAAATTTTTTTTTCGTTTTCCTACCCTCTCCCTGCGCGTTCGGAGAGGCCGGGTGACCGGGAATCACAGTAAATTGGAGGAATTCTTGACCGAGCCCCTTGGCCTCCCCATCCCGACACCCTTCCTCGAGTTGGGCCCGGGAAAGGGCTCCCCCTTCGCTGACGTCCACGCTTCCCACGCTTCCTGGAGGGCTCACAGTGCGGGCTCACGGAACCGGTACCCGCTCACCGGAAGCGTCCTGGATGTGGCGAGGTGCACCAGGGGGACTGGACCACAATAATATTTGATGAACGGGGACTATGCCAAACATTAGCTCACTTACTGCTCTCAACAACTGCGAAGTTACTGAGATTTGCTTTTCACCCATAAGAAAACTGAGACTCAAGGAGGTGGTCTCAAAGGTAGTGGCCCCAGGCAGCGCCCGGGCACCTATCCCGAATGGCAGGAGGTGATGAATGTGCCCCAGGCAGGAAACTCAGCAGAGAGTGAGGAGAGATCCCGCCACATTTCTGCCCTTTGATGCCTCCCACTAGCCAGGAATCCAGGCTTCTCTCACCTCAGCACCTGCCTGGGGAAGTCCTGGGCCTTTGAGGGGAGCACAGAGAAGCTAGTGGCAGGAGTGTGAGACCAGCAATAGCTTACATTTGCACAACTATGTTGTTCAGTCGTGAAGCCCAGCAACTGAGCCCTGGAGGTGGGCGGGTGATAACGACAGCAACATCAGGGACGGGAGCTAACTTTTATTACAGTTCATTATGTGCTAATCACAGTCTAAGCACTTTGCTTGGCTTATCTCCTTAAACAACCCAAGGGCCAAGATACTATTATGTATCTCCAGTTCACAGAAGACAAAGGCACCAAGAGGGCAGGCAATTTGCTCAAGGTCACCAAGACCTGACTGGTGATTTTGGGTGGGGCAGGTTCATTACCATAGAATATATAGTGAAATTCACCCTTCATAGTGTACAGTTCTTTGAGTTTGGAAAAAACGCTCATAGAGATGTAATTACCGCCATAGTCAAGAAATAGAAGAGTTCTATCGCTCCTCTAAACAGGCCTGACTTCTGCCCTCCACTGCCTCGCGGGCAGCATTGGCCAGATTTTTACAGATGACAAGATGGGGAGAGGTTGCGGTGTTTGTCCTAGATCGCTCGGCCAGTAAATGACAGATCCCAGATTCAAACCTTCATCTTGGGTCTGCTAGTCCTTCATCTTGGGTCTGCTAGTCTGCTAGTGTAAATTCCTGAATCTGCAGAGCCCAACTTGAAGTGATTTGGGGTGTGTAGGAGGGACAGCCCTTTGCCCTGAGATGGAGCCTCAGAAATCCCCCTCGCAGCTCACTGCCTGCTCCCGTACTTAACTCCACACCCATCCTTCTAGGGCAGCTCGGGAACAAAGAGGGGCCGGATTCTGCAAAGGCCTACTAAGCCACAAATAAAGTGAGGGGCAGCCCTGAGGTGCAAGGGGCAGCGGTAGAGTTGGCCCAGGGTCCGAGTCCAGACCAGAGTGCCCAGTACCCAGAGCCTCACCCACCAGTCTGGTTACTGAGTTACTGTCTGAGTTAATTCTCCCGCAGGTAGGGGTGCAGTTTGGCGCAGTTCCCGAGTTCCTCAGGTCCCTGGCCGCATGAATTAGCATAGATTATCCAGCTTCCAGGGCTTCTGCGTGGCCCAAACCCGTTTCTCGTTTCTCCCTCTCGTGGGCCTGAGCGAGACTTGGGGCTGACAGCACTTGAGGCAGAGGAAACGAACGGACGCTGCTATTCCCTCGCCCTTGCCCACCTGCCAGCCATAGGGGACCCAGGGCCAACCTCCAGGCACTTTGCAAGAGGCGGGTGGCCTGCAGAGGATCTTGCAGGAAGGGAGACAAGGCTCTGAACAATCTGGGCCCCTTGCCAGGCCAGACGTTGGTCCTCTGGCAGGAAGAGGAGGGGATCTGGGCTCCAGACTGTCGCTCGCCCCCTTGGGCACTCTGGACACTCCTAGCCAAAGGTAGGAAAGGGTTTAAGGGAGCACCAACAACACTAGTGCCCAGTCTCTGATTTTTTAAAAAGGGTTGAATGCCCTTACGTTTTAGACACCACGGAGGGCCTCACTCCACCTCCCAGACACTAACTGGATCCCCTTTGCCCTCAAGGTCATCTGCTCTCACGCCCCCAGCCAAGATCACTCATACTGGGAAATAAATGGTCATTCCCCACCCTGCGGCCAGGCCAGGGCTTCTAGTACCTCTGGGTTTGACCCTCCATCCTTCCTGGAGAGCCTTTCAAGGAGAAGGAGGGCCTTTCCCTCTGGTTCCAGGATCCATGATCTGAGCCCACCTAAACTGGGTGCTTCTTTCTGGCTTTGGAAATGGAGGTCTCGCCTCCACCTTCACCCCAGGCTTGCTGGCTAGCAACAGCCAACCCTCTTTCCCGGTGGCCTCAGGTTCCCTGCCGGCCTGGGCACAGTTGGGCTCGTGTCCCTACAGCTTAATGAGGGAGGGATTTCTGAACTGGAGACAGTATTTCTGGAGGTCGGGGGTTCAGGCCCCAGGGAGGTACATCTCCAAATGCACCCTACCACAGGAGGCTGGACTGAACACCCTGCATCCTTAGGCCTGGGGAAAAGGATGGGGGAGGGGGATGCTGCAAAGCAAGACCACAAGAACCTGGGAAGGGTGAAAACCCAGCCACCACCCCAGCCCAGAGCTGGCGTCAGAGGTCTGAAGCTTGAGACAGGGTCAGGTTTCTCCGGGCATGAGGGCAAAGCCAAGGCCCACACCTGTCTTGTGTGTGAATGTGTATATGTGTGCATGCTCTGGGAAAGTTGGAGAGGGGGTTGCAGCTCAGATGATCTCTGTTAGCTAAGGTCAGGTGCCCAGACAACCCCAGAAAACACACTTCTAACCTCTCTTACCGGGAGGGTTTTCCTAAAGGGTTTCTCCTCCCCACCCCCAAACACATTATGCCTGGAATAAAGAAGCCGAGAAATTGACATGAACAGAAAAATATATCAGATGAAAGGAGAGAAGGTCAGGGGAGACCCCTAGGGCAGGGAGGTGGGTAGTTGGGCAAGCAGGGGAGTGTGTCCAAAGACTCAGACCCTTCACTGATGAAGCTGGTGGGGGAAGCAATCTGGCTCCCAGGGCTTTGCTCTTCTTCCCCCTCCCAATCGACTTTTCTTGGGTCTCACGGCAACCTAGTCACCAAACACAGGCATTTCTTCCTCCTTAAAAGAAATGGCATGAACCTCTAAGTAATAGATTTAAAGGATGCCAGATTTTTTTTCCTCATTAATTGTAAACGTGCAAAATACCTGCTGGTACTTCACTTTAGAAGAATGCAATTGGCAAGAAGAAAAAAAAAAAAAGGAAAAAAGAAGCGGCTGATGAATAGATAATAGATCTTTAACCACCAATAAACAGAGAGCAGCGCCAGCAGCCTGGGGGATGTGATCATAATTATGCCGCTGCGTGAGCCAATGGGGACGAGGGAACTCGGCCCTAAAATCATCCCAAAACCGAAGGCGAGCTCGAAAATGCGGACACGGCCTGGGACCGGAGACGCGAGCTGCAGTCCCTAGTTGCAAGCCCTGCACAGCAACCCGCCCCTGGGACGACAGTTGGCGGGATAATAATAGAAATAATAATAATAAAACAACAGCAGCAGCAGCAATAATAATAATGACAAAACTAACGCACGTCATAACGACAGCGTAACGATAATAGTAACACCACGTCTGCCTTTCCCCTGACCTTGGACCCCCTGGTCTCAGATACTACCCTTAGGAACGATTGGGGGGAAAGAGGTGAGCACCCTCCCGGAAAGAAAAGGCCCGGAGCCTGTGGGGCTGGTGGGAAGCCCGTCGCCCAGGCAGGGTCGTTTACTCGTGCCTCAACTCGCAAACGAACAAACGGGTAAAGAATCGTGAATGCAGCGACCCTGGGACCTCGACGCTTCGCGTGGTTGTGGACCTCCCCCCCTCCCCCCACTCCAGCTCAGACTCCATCCTCAACTGGGAAACCGCCTGGTGTTCTGCTGCGGGTGGGGACTGATGTATCCGAACGGCTCCGTTAGCCCTCACCCGGAATCCACTTACCCTCACGGTGCTGGGGGGGGGGGGGGGGCGATCCCAGCTTCCCGGGCGCAGGGCCACGGGGGGCCGCAGCGGCCCAGAGCTAGGCGCGAGGGATCTGCGTGTCCGTCTGTCCGTCTGTCCCACCAGCTCGGGATCCAGGGGGCCGCAGCAGAGGCGGCGCGGGCCGGGGACTCTGCGGGGACCGGGGTGCCCCAGAGGGAGTGGTGGTGGTGAAGGAGGAGGCGGTGGCAGAGGGGGAGGAGGTGGGGAAAGAGGAGGAGGAAGAAGAAGAGGAGGAGGAGAAGAAGGAAGAAGAGGAGGAGGAGGAAGAGGAGGAGGAAGAGGAGGAGGAGGAAGAGAAGAAGGAGAAGAGGAGGCCGAAGGAAGAGGAGGAGGCGAAAGAGGAGGAGGAGAAGCCGCAGCGGGCGCCGCGGGAGCGAGTGAGCTAGGAGCGCGGGGCGAAGGCGCGGCGAGGCCGGCCGCCCGGCGGGCGCAGGAGGCTCGGCCGAGGCCGCGGCGCCGACTCCGTTCCACACTCGGCCGGGATCCAGGCCTCCGGGTTCCCAGGCGCTCGCCTCCCTCTGACGCACTTTAAAGAGTCTCCCCCCTTCCACCTCAGGGCGAGTAATAGCGACCAATCATCAAGCCATTTACCAGGCTTCGGAGGAAGCTGTTTATGTGATCCCCGCACTAATTAGGCTCATGAACTAACAAATCGTTTGCACAACTTGTGAAGAAGCGAACACTTCCATGGATTGTCCTTGGACTTAGGGCGCCCTGCCCGCCTTTTGCAGAGGAGAGAAAACTTTTTTTTGCCTCCCCCGAGAAACTCCCCACCCCCCCGCCTCCAACTCCGATCCCCCCACGCCATCTCGCCAAAAAAAAAAAAAAAAAAAAAAATATTACCCCAAT
>CM052894.1:11156772-11203881 GCA_028534135.1 Potos flavus | reverse complement strand
CTTTCTTCCTTTCCTCCCCCCACCCCCACCCCAAACAAACAAGTCCCCAATTCTGGTCCGTCCTCGCCGCGGGCTGCGGGCGGCGGAGGCAGCGTGCCGCGGTCGCCGGGAGCCGGGAGCCTCGGGCGCCCGCTCCTCGGCGCAGCATGTTCCAGCCGGCGCCCAAGCGCTGCTTCACCATCGAGTCGCTGGTGGCCAAGGACAGTCCCCTGCCCGCCTCGCGCTCCGAGGACCCCATCCGTCCCGCGGCGCTCAGCTACGCCAACTCCAGCCCCATAAACCCGTTCCTCAACGGCTTCCACTCGGCCGCCGCCGCCGCCGGCAGGGGCGTCTACTCCAACCCGGACTTGGTGTTCGCCGAGGCGGTCTCGCACCCGCCCAACCCCGCGGTGCCCGTGCACCCGGTGCCGCCGCCGCACGCCCTGGCCGCCCACCCCCTGCCCTCCTCGCACTCGCCACACCCCCTCTTCGCCTCGCAGCAGCGGGACCCGTCCACCTTCTACCCCTGGCTCATCCACCGCTACCGATATCTGGGTCACCGCTTCCAAGGTACGTGCCACGTCGCGGGGCTGCGGCGCGCCGCGTCCTGCACTGCCCTCGGCCTGCGCCGGGTGGGCGCTCGGCAAGGCCTGGGAGGAGGTTCCTCCAGCTCGCAGGCCCGCGCGCCCCGTTCGGAAACTGGGCGGCGAGGGGCCGGGCATGGTGCTGGTCCCCAGTCTTCGAAGCTGCGGCCGCTTTGGGGGCTGGCCTGGGGCCTTTGGACCCCTTAGAGAGGGGCGCAAAGGGAGAAGTTGTCCCCGAACGCTCTCGAATGGAGACAGGCTGGGACAGCCTTCTCTGAGCGCCGGCCGCCAAGGAGTCCCGGAGCCCGCGGGGTACGCAGGCTCTCCGTCTCCTCCGCGGTGCCCTGGCTACCCTAGCTCCGAGGGAGCCACGGCCACCGCCCGGCCAACAGGTTCGCCTTTGAATGCGTAAGACCCTGTTCGTCTCCCACTCCTCGTCCCTTCAAGCCTAGCCCCGCGACTTCTCAGTTTCCGACCCTCTTCGGGCGGCGAGGAGACCCCCGCGCCGCCAGAGCGAAGCCTATGGGTTTGTTTTTCCTTTTTTTGGAGGCCTGGGGAGGGGCCTGGAACCCTCGCGGTAGTAACCTCCGAGGCTCGGCACGCTCGCCAAGACCTGCTCAGATGGGGGGCAGAGTGTCCGCGGCGGGAAGGCAGGTTCTGTCTGGTTTTTGTTTTGTTTTTGTTTTTGTTTTAAAAGAAATGAACCGTATCGGGAGACAGGCTGGACGAAAAGATCGAAGTGTTTTCCCTTCTTGCCATTTTTTAAAAAAGATTGTTTGCTTTTTTTCTCTGGGTGGGGGTAGGAAGAAAGTTAAAACTCCAGAAAAGGGGACGAGTAATTAGTGGTCGGAGCTTGGGGGAAAAGACCTACCTCCCGAGACAGCGATCAATACTCCGCGGCTTGTCCATTCATTAACCCTTTCCGTTCCTACCAGAGCCTAGAATCCGGTAGATGCCACCCCCCCCCCCCAATTACAAACAAAACAAAACAAAAACAGCCTTTCATCCTAATTCTGGGACCGGATTTGCCTCCATTCTCTCCTAAACAGTCGGTTTGTTTTTCTTTGTTTGGGTTTTTAGTGAATCGATTTCCCACCCTCCTGAGTGAACCCAAAACTACTCTGGCTTTGCTTACAAAGTTTATGGCTCCTTTCCTCATCCTCTGCCAGCTACGCCCTTGGTGCCCCCACCAGGCCCGAAGTAGCCGGGATCTTCTGGGACCGCGGACAGCCCCGTAGGGCGCCCGCACCTCGGCAGCCCCTGGGTTTCGATCCCTTGGCTCCCGTCTTCTAGTTCTCTGGAGCGGGGCAGTGCGGAAGCCAGGTCCTCGCGAGGCAGTGGCTGCGGAAACCCGGCGCACCCGCCGGCGAAATTTCGGTCTCGGCCGGGCCGCAACCACACTGCCGGCCTCTGCACTTTCCCCGGGGGGAGAAGAGACTTAAATAATAGAAAATTAAGTTCCCGAGAAAACTCTGGGTAGCGGCCTGCCGCCTCTCCACCCTGGGGGTTAAAGTTCCTCGAGGTTAGAAAAAAGAAAAAGTTTCTCTGGATCTTGGGCGCCAGACCCGGGGCCTGGCTCTGCTGCCCCTCTGCCCCAGGCGCCCGGGGGTGGAGGTGGTGAGGCCCGTGGCGCCAGGGCGGCTGCGAAGCCCGCCGAGGTCAGGAGCCTGGGGACTTGTCCCGCGGGGGCAGCGGCTGGGTGGGTGCCGCACAGGTGCCGCACCGGGGCCGCACTTCCGGAGGGCCCCAGGTCCCCAGGCCCGAGCCGCAGCGGCCGCGCAAAAGCCATGAGCGCGGTGCCCTGCCAGCCCGGCTCGGGAGAAGCGCGCCGCTCCGGTGGGTCAGGACGGTCCCCTCTAACGGGACGTCTGCTATGTCCCCACCAGGGAACGATACAAGCCCGGAGAGTTTTCTTTTGCACAACGCGCTGGCCCGAAAGCCGAAGCGGATCCGAACGGCCTTTTCCCCGTCCCAGCTTTTGAGGCTGGAACACGCCTTCGAGAAGAACCACTACGTGGTGGGCGCCGAGAGGAAGCAGCTGGCGCACAGCCTCAGCCTCACGGAAACTCAGGTGAGCCAGGCGTGCACCCCACAATCCCATCCCACATCTCTGGCCCCGTGCAGCCAGCACACAAGTGCCGAGCTCAGAGAGGGCCTTTGGCAAGAAGCCCAGGAGCTGGTTCCAGGCTTGGGTTCAGAATGTATCAGTTTTGAGGCGCCTGGCTTCCTTGGGTTCCAGCAAGGGACCGTAAGAGCCCATGCGCCCCAGGCTCTGGGGAGACCCTCTGAGTAGCTCCCTGCTGTCGGGCTGGGCATGACTTATACCGGTCCTGGCTAAGACACCTGTGCGCTTTTGGTGAGACTCTCGGTTAGAGTGGGGACTCGGCGAGGTGCCGGGAGGAGGAGAGCGCAGAAGGGTGAGGGGCGAGGGTGGCGGATGCACGAGGCTCGAGTCTGGAGATGTTTGGGAGTGGGTTAACGCCAGTTCTGTGCCACTGCAGACCCAAGGCTCACACCGCTGGCTCCTGTTACTCCTCTTGAGGGGATGGGAGAATCAGAAGGCAGAGGCCAGACATCCTAGGTGCGTCCCTAAATCAGCGAATCGGAGCTGGAAGGCTGCAGAGAAGGGCTGCCTCGGGGCACAGACCCTGGCGTCGCAACAGGACTCCGGGAGGCGGGCCGGGCTCTGGCCTGCTGGGGTCGGGGTGGGGGCTCGGGGCTACAGTAGGAGCTACTGTACGTGCAGCCGCAGGGCGGGGTCAAAGTTCCCGGCAAACAGTAACGTTTCGGGGCAGATTAAGTTGTAACACTTATTCTGGGAGGCGCGAAGAGGTCGAGGCTTTTGTTTTAAAACGTCCCGCTGGACAAAACCGAGGAGGGCCTCGCGCGTTGGTGCGGGGACGGCACAAGGCGCGGCCCGGCTGATTTCTCCTGGATAGCTGAGGCCGCGGTGGTCTTTGTCCGCCTCGCTGCCCACGCTGCCTGGAGTCTTTGTGTGCGTGTCAAGCCCCGAGCCACCGCCGCGCGCCTTGGGCGAGCGCCGGGAAGAAATGAACCGTCCTCCCCCTCAATTAGCAAACTCAAAGCAAATTAAACTCAGCCTTGTTCCAGCTCGGCTTTTTCGTGGGGCACTTTGGGGGACTGGGGCATTGGGGAGAGCAAGCCGGGACCTGGGCCCGCCTTCTAAAAGGAGGGAGTTGGGGGGGGGTTTCAGGGGCCTGGGCTGCTGCTTTCGGGGACAGGCCTGGGGATAGGGGAGGTGGCGTCACCAGCCTTGTCCTCACTGTACCGCACTGCTGGGAAGCTGGGACGGTGTTGGTCTCCTCTGGTGGCTGAATGGGGACCCACTGCCCAGCACCCCCAAGGGGATGATGGGGATGGCAGCCCAGCCCCACGTCATTGCTCCCCGGACCTCTAGCAGCTTCTCTGGGGAGATGAGGCCTCCAGCCCCGCTCCGATAGGAAGTGATGTGTCCAGGGTGTGAGCTTGGGCCTGGAGGGTCCTGGGGCTGGTCCACAGGAGTGAAGGGAGGGCGCTCCACTCCTCTCCTCTTTCTTAGTTTCTCTCTCACTTCCTCTTTAGCCCACGGTCTTTCAGAAGCTTTCACTTTTGAGCTTCTTTTCCCAGTTGGAAAGGTACGGTTGGGCTGGTCCCCAGGCCTCCCACCATCCGCCAGGCTTCCTCTGGTACTCCCCCGTCCCCCAACTCCTGCTCACCTGCAAGGGTCCTGGGCAAGGAAGAGAAAGCTCAGGCAGATCCTGACTGCCTACCCAGGGCCCAGGCCTTGCAGAGGAGGTGCTATATTTAGGCAAGGCTGCGGAAACAGACAAAATAGAAAGCACATTGGGCCTTGCACCAGAAAGCTGCCACAGCCGCTGGGAATAAGGTCTTCCCCGCACTGGCTAGGCAGAGGGAGTCAGGGACTTGTCTCTTTTTATTTTACTTTACTTATGATTGTTGTAGGGGTTTCCCAGGGTTTGCAAGGCTTTTGCTCTCAGCAGGAGATGGGTGTCCCTTTCAGGGAAAGGCGGGGAGGGCCACTGTGCCTCTGGGCCACCTGGCCTGGGGGAAGCGCCCCACCAGGGCCCAGAAGGGTAGGGAGCCAGGCTTCGGAGCGGAGGGCACTAGGAGCTCGGCTTCCAGAAGGGAGGCCTTGGGGAGGGCAGCCCTTGGGATGCGCAGCTGGGGGACTGGGCTCTGGCAGGCACAGCCTGGAGGAGGAAGCGGTAGGAGGGCGCTGTGGAGGGACTAACGCGCCCCATCCGCCTCTCCTCCACAGGTAAAAGTATGGTTTCAGAACCGAAGGACGAAGTTCAAAAGACAGAAGCTGGAGGAAGAAGGCTCAGATTCGCAGCAAAAGAAAAAAGGGACGCACCATATTAACCGGTGGAGAATCGCCACCAAGCAGGCGAGTCCCGAGGAAATAGACGTGACCTCAGACGATTAAAAACACAAACCGAACCCCACGGAAACGGACACCACGGAGCAAAACAGAAACAGGGAGAGGAGGGGTAGAAGAAAAAAAAAAAAAAAACAAGCTACAAAACAAAAACAAACCGCACACACACACATTCACCGAGAAGAGGAAGAGGGAGTCAGAGAGAACGTGGGCGCGTCGCGTCGCGGACTTTGGGCAGCGAGGGCGCGGGGTCCTGATCCCAGGCTGCGCGGAGGTGGCACAGGACGCAGGCTTCTTGATCAACATGCGACCCTTGTCTAAAGAGGCAGCTGAGTGAGAGAGAGAGGGAGAGAGAGTGAGAGAGAGAGAAAGAGAGAGAGTGAGAGAGATCCAAATGTGGCACCGCAGAAGGCGCGCTGGTCAAGGGAAGCTGTCAGTCAAACGCCAACCCAGCCAGACGAGATGATTGGCAGGTATTCCGTGTACCGCAGTCCTGATTTTTTAAAAAAATAATAATGATCATAATAATGATGGTAAAAGAAAACCCCGACCAGGCACAGGACTTTTTCTTTTGCACTTCGCAGAGTTTTCCCCCCAATCTTTAAAAAAATAATTAGTAATACTAGCAATCGAAATTCCATATCCAGCCCCATCCCACACCTGTTCAAAAACTTGAATTGCATGTTGCAGTTGTTGGGCGAATGGTGTCTAAAGACGGAAAATGAATTGTAGTTTTCTTTTCCTTTTAAAGACAGGTTCTGTGTGCTTTTTATTTTTATTTTTTATTTTTGAGAAATGTGCAGTCTGTAAACACTTTTTGATACCTTCTGACGTCAAAGTGATTGTGAAAGGTAAATGAAGTAGGCTCCGCAATAGTGGTCCTCTTACAGAGAAATGGGGAGCAGGATGGGGGGCTGGGGGTGGCGGGGGAGGGTGTCCACCAGAGGAGTCAGGACTTGTGCTGGGAAAGAAAAACCCTAAATTAATTTTATTTCTTGAACATTCCCTTTCCTAACATCCCGAAGGCTTAAAACCCCGAAGTAAACTCCTTTTGGTGGTTGGAGAGGTTGGCCAAATTCAACCATTCGCGGTAGAGGGCATTCCCAAACTTTAAATCTATCTGTTGCAAAAACTGAAGGACTGTCGTTAGCGGGGATGATGTTAACTGTGGCCAAGGACATGGCGGCAAGTTTTCAAGCACTGAGTTTCTATTCCAAGATCATAGACTTACTAAAGAGAGTGACAAATGCTTCCTTAATGTCTTCTATACCAGAATGTAAATATTTTTGTGTTTTGTGTTAATTTGTTAGAATTCTAACACACTATATACTTCCAAGAAGTATGTCAATGTCAATATTTTGTCAATAAAGATTTATCAATATGCCCTCAGAGTAGTCGTTTTGAGAAATTGAAGTGAGTTTTTTTTTTTTTTAAGTATCTATAATTTGAGTGTGGTCCTTCTCCAATGAGGCTCAAGAAACCCAGGCTCCTCACCCACAAAAGGGCCAGACTGATGGGTTCTTGGGCATTTTAAAGAGAGATGAGGGTGGAAAAGGGAGAGGATTAGGAAAACTTAAGTCCTTCAGAAGAGGGATGGGAGAAAAGTTTTCCAACCAGACCTTTGCCCATTGCAAGGCTCCCTGAGGGAGTTTAGTCTGAATCTCAGGTTAAAAAATGCTTACTTCTCTTAACTTGTAGTAGTAGTAGTTGGTTAAAAAATGCTTACTTCTCTTAACTTGTGGTAATAGTAGTTGTTGTTGTTTTAATCCGGACATATAGTTAAGCACTGAAGAATATTCCCCTAGGATTGGAGGAAACACTTAGCAGAATCCCAATCCTGGGACTTTTAAACTGTGCATCTGACTTCAAACCCCAAAGTACAAGCTCCTCCCCCCCACCAGTCTTTTCCTTCCTTCCCTTCCTTCTGTTCCTCCTTCCTTCCCTTCCTCTCCTTCCCTTCCCTTACTTCCTTCCCTTTCTTCTTCCCTTCCTTTCCCTTCCCTTCTCTCCCTTGCCTGCCTGCCTGCCTGCCTTCCTTCCTTCCTTCCTTTCCTCCTTCCTTCCTTCCTTCCTTCCTTTCTTCCCTCCTTCCCTCCTTCCCTCCTTCCTTCTTTCCTTCCTTCCTTCTTTCCCTCCTTCCCTCCTTCCCTCCTTCCCTCCTTCCTTCTTTCCTTCCTTCCTTCCTTCCTTCCTTCCTTCCTTCCTTCCTTCCTTCCTTCCTTCCTTCCTTCCTTCTTTCCTTCATTCCTGTCGGGACCCAGTCTGCTGAAGGCAAGCCCAAGGCCCTTAGCAGCCTTATAAGGCAAGCATTCCGAGAAACCGTCAACTCTTAATTTTAACATTAAAGAAAAAGTTGTAACCGGTCTTGGAGGAAACTTAGCTTTTTTCCCTCCTCCTTCCCCCTTCTGGGGGTACGAGGTTGTTTTTGCATGCTTCATTTGCTTCTTATCCTGATAGGCTGCATTAATCAGTTTTATTTCCATTGATAGAGAAACCTCAGTCTGTTCTGTCCGAGCTACAAAGCGTCCTGTGAGCTTTTGTGAAAGTGCAAATCAGTTTAAGCAATTATCATACCAGGAATATGAAGGGGAAAGAGGAGGCCTTGCCCAGTGGTCTCCTTTAATCTCTTAATCCACGGATCCAGGGGGGCCGCCTGGACATAATTTAGGACAATCTCCCCACCCTTTACACTGTGATAAGGCCAAGTGACAATGCAGGGCAAAAATACAAGCTTTGTTAACACCCTGCCTTGAAAAGTTAAGATTAGACATTCCGTGCACGTGTGGGGACTATAGGGCACTATGGAAATTTTTCTTTCTTTTTTTTTTCCTCTCCTCCTCTCTTCTAAAGTAGAATTCATTCTTGGTTTCTTTCCCTCTTTTTTTTTTTTTTTTTTTCCTTTATCTCTGCCTGTCTCTTCTTTTTCCCTCCGTCTCGGTTCCTCTGGAGAACCCTGGCTGTCCACGGCACATTTTCATGCAGGCCGCCCTGGGAAGGTGTGTGTATTTTGGGGGACACTTGCTTGCAGGAGGATGCTGGGGCGAAGCGAGCTGCCCGGAGAGTTCCAGGCTTGCTTCTCAAAGGGACAGGTGCTACCTGGGTATCCTGGAAATTCAAGTTGGCTTCCCAGCTGCTTTGACAGTGCGACCTCCCTGTTGGATGGCTGTCCCGAGTGCTTTGCAGTCACCGCTAGAGAACCTCGTCCCCTTTTCTTAAACAAGTTACCTTTTCCTTCCACTCATTTCCCCAAGAGCAGAATGCCTCAAACACAGAGCACAGACATGCCAAAATTCCAACTGACCTTTCCAGAAAAAAAAAATTTCCCATCTTAATAAAAGGCTTATTTCTACAGAAACTATATACTTTTTTTTAAGTACAAGAAAAGGGAGAGGGTGACCAAGATTTTTTTTCTTTCTTTCTTTCTTTCTTTTTTTTTTTTTTTTTGGTAAACGTCCTATGTAGTGTAACAGCAATAAAATCATCAGAGAATACTATTAGCTTTGGAAAAAAAAAAAAACTAAAAGCTTTATTACAAACCAAGCTTTGAAAATAGGGGGGATTAGGCGGCTGAAAGGGTCCCACAATGGTAAGAAGAAAAGGTTTCATGCTAATGAGGTTAATGCCCTTTGTATCTCAGGCCTCCACATCTTCATTACGCGCTATCTCCGGCTGCACCGAGCGGCTCAGAGAGCCGCAATCCACTCCAACGCCCCCCTTCCCGGCCCAAAGAAGGATTTGATAGCAGCTCTGTTCAAACTAGATAATTATATCTTTTCAAGTCGGAATTAAGATAAAGAAAGTGAAGCAGAGGCGGCTCGCCTTGATCCACTGCAAACAAATTTGGCGCACTTTCGAGTCCTTCCCCCGCCTCAAAAAGGCAGGACAGTCAGCTTATTAGCCGCTCGTTTGCTTTATTAATTCATCTATTTAAAGTGGCAGGATTAGAGCGTCTAATGTGGACGCGGGCTGCCGTGGCGTTGAGGAATATAAATATTTGCGAGATGCCATCCCACGATGACTATCTGGGCGCGGGGCAGGGTGCGGGGCGCGTGGCCCTTGCGGGCTGCGTCCCGTCGGCAGTGAGCGCACGCGGGACTGGAGCCCTTTGGGCTGGGGTACGTGGGAGCTGTGTGCCCCAGGTCTGCGTACTCCTGCGTGGTATACGGGTGCCAGGCCTAGATGCCCCTGGAAGGGCTCTGTGGGCATCGAGCGGCAGGTCCTGCGTTCTTCCCTGCCCATGGCGGAAGTGCACGCGTGTTGCCTTGTGTCCCGCCTGTTACCCCGAAGGGGATGTGGATTACATCCGCTTTCTGCTCCCTTGTTGATTGCTGGTGGGCCCTTCCCGCGTAGCCCCCTGTGCCAAGCGGATTTGGGGTGGGTTCGCAGTTGCGTCACCCTGAGAAACTCAAGCGGAGTGTACGGTGCCCGTGTGCCCTCCTAAGTTCTCCCGCCAGGTATCCGTGGGCTCCGTGTGAGTTTCTCGCTTGGGGTCCTATTCCTCCCGCAGCCAAGGGTCCGGTATGCAGGCGCGGGGCGGGAGGGGGTCGGGGTCGGGCTTTTTCGAGGCACCAGAAACTCCTGGGGTGGGAGAAGCCTTGGGACCTCCGGAAGGTTCCCCCTTTCTGCCTTTCCTTCTGGGTGCCCGGTGCCCCCAGCTCCCTCCGACTCTACTCCTGGCAGCCGAGCCGAGCCGGAGCGGGAGCGTTGGCGGCGGCCCGGAACCTGCCGGGCCACTTTTGTGCTAGGGGCGGATTGTGGCAGGCAGACAGCCACGCCAAGTGGGCCTGGCAGAAAGGGGGCTCGGGCCTGCGCGCGGGCCTGGAATCCTCGGCTCCTCCCCGTCCCCGCCTCAGAGTCGCAGGAAACAAAGTCTCCGGACGCGCAGGCCGACTGGGGAGGGACACTGGCGGCTCAGCCCCGGGCCCCCGCTCTGCGGTGGGGGCATCTGGGCTGGGCTGCCCGCCTGTGGGCAGTTTCAAGTCGGAATAAGCGGGTGGAGGGAGAGGCTAGGCTCGTGTGTTTGTGTAGGTGGAGCGCCTGAGTTAGGTCCGTGGAACAGTTGTGTTCGTGCGGAGATGTGATTGTGTGTCTGAGCCAGGACTTAAGTCAGGATGGGATGCGTAGGTGCAGAATGTGCTAACGGCGTGTTCGAGGCCCAAGAGCTCAGTGCTGCCCGCGTGGGTTGTGTGAGCGTGTCAGGGTGTCCGGCTCACCCTGGGCATCGAGATTATACCGCGATAGGGCGAGAGCCGTCAGCTGCGTGGCTCTCGTGTCTACGGAGGTGGAGAAATGCACTTTGTGCAGGGAACGTGTGTGCCAGGGTCCGCTCGCAGAGTGCGCATCTGGGAGTCCAGCTCTAGTTGTGGATCGCAGGCAATGGGAAGGCCCTCGGCGTGTGTGTGACCCGCGGGAACATTTCTCTGTGTTTGAGTGGAGGTCCCCGAGCGCTGGCGTCGCTGCCCGACAGCGGGGCAGCTTTTGTACGCCTCGCGATCCAGGCGCGTGTGTGTCCAGCCAGAAGCCTGGGTTCACTTATTGTTCCTACAGCGCACCCCTCGTCCCGGAGTTTGATAAACAACAGCCGTTGTTGTTGTTGTTGTTGTTGTTGTTTTTTGGTAATTGCGCATTTTTCTAGGCCGGCCTTTATTATTCCCGCAATCAGCCTTAGATTTCCTTGGGTGCCGCCTCTGGGCGGCGGCGGGCCGGGCGGGAGAGGGCAAGGGGCCTGCGAGGTCGGGGAGCCGCAAGGCCGGGCTGCGGGGCCGCGGGTGCAGGCCCAGGGCTCGGCCGCCGGATTTACCTCCCCCAACCAAACCCGCAGCGAGGGGGAAGTGGGAGTTTTGAGAACCCGCTGACCCCAGCCGTGACCCCGCTCGGGGAGGCGGCTTCTCCTGGAGCGACCCGGTACGCCGGGAAACCCGAGGCGGTGCCACGCTTGAAAGCGAAAGGTCCATTCATCAGCCGCGCCTCAGCGTCTAATTGGCCTTTTGTTCATTAGTGCCTATTGCCCAGCGGGAGTGGGAAGGGGGTTTGGGAGGGGCCCGGGGGCTGCAAGCAGGGGCGCTTGGCGCCCCGGGCCGGGTCCGGGGAGGGCAGGGCGCGTCGCACTCCTCCGAGGGGGCGCCAGAGCGCGCCAAAGATCGCGCCCACGTGCAAGGATGCTCGGCGGGAGGCTGGTCTTCTAGCGTCCCGGCCGGATCCTCCGAGCTGCCGAAGGCCCACCGCCCCTTCCTTGCCCTCACCTCCACCCGCAGACCCAGCCCACGTCTTTCCTCCGCACCCTCGGGATTTCAGACAGGCCTTCCTGCCTCTCGCAATTTCCCAGCTCAGGCGCTGGGCTCGCGTCCGCCTTTCCTCAGGCTTCTAGAGTTCTTTCGCGCGGTCTTGCCGCCTACCGCAGAGCGACTCCGGGTTCTCCTCCCTAGGCACCCGCAACAGCACAGTCCTGACCGGCCAGTGCCCCGCTTCTCTGGGTGGGAAATTGAGAGAAAAGTTTGGCGGGGCAGGGAGTTAGGAATTGCCCCGACCTTCTGGGATCAGATGGAGAGGAAGCCCAAGCCTCCAGCGCTCCAAATTCTAGCTCTTTCTCCAAATCACACCTTGCCTTCTCGCTTCCCATCTCCTACCCAGTGTCCACATCAAGCCTTAGCCATCGTCCTCTCTGCCGCACGCCTCTGTCCCTCCGCACACCCCCAGGGTCCGAGAGAAAGCGCAGGAGTAAAGGCTCCTCCCAGCATAAGCCCAGAGGTCCAGACGCACGTGAAGGGCCCGGGAGCAGCCTGGAGGGGGGATGGGGTAGCGCTCGGAAAAGGGTCCAGGGCCCCCGGCCCCAGGTCCTTCCTCTCTTTCCCTGGGAAGACCGGGTTTCCTGGCAGTGGTTTGGCTGCCGGGTACTTCCGGGCTCCCGGCCTCGGCCCGGTCCCAGGCCACCCCTGCCCCCAGCCCACTTCAGGCCCTATATATAGTGCGGGTCTCCATAGCCCTCTGCTGGACCTGACGTCAGGAAGAACTTGATCTTGCCTGCTTCGCTCGGGCTTCTGAAACTGATCCTTGAAATGAGAGAACAGACTCTACACAATTCCCATGGCCTTGACATAAGGTACAGCGATAAATATACACCACTAATGAGCAATTACCATATAATCACCTTCCAATTAGCTCGCATAATGATGAATTAAACATTCTAGCAGGCGGGATTAGGTTTCTTACTTTGTATATTATTTACGAAGGCTATAGCTTCTGCAAAGAACCAAATATCAAATTAGATGGGGAATTTTCACTTGGGGGTAATTATGCATTCAGGCCAGCGGCTGTGTTCTGGTCACTTGTCAAATGAGGCCTGCAAGGTACTGACCAGTTCGTTTGGGCATTTATTTCCTCTCTTTCCTCTTCTCTCTTTAGGTGCAATTGCCTTTCCTTTCCCTTTTACCACCCCGGCCCGCAGGGTGGGAGGATGGGGGTTTGGGGAAGGGGGAGGCGGGGCTTGGGGAGGGACCTCGGGCTCTCGGGGAAGATGCGGTGCAGGCTTGCGGCCCTCTCAGTGCAGGTCCCTCGCGCCTTGCCTCCTCTGGTCCCGGGTCCCCTTCCTCTCCGGCGGGAAAGGACTCCCATGGTGCGTCTTGGGGCCTCGGCGCCCTCCGAGCTTTCGGAGCAGAAGCGCACCGGCTCCGCGCTACAGCCCCACGCGGGCGCCCTGCTGCTCCCGGGGGCGCCGCAGCCGGACCTCCCCCGGGTCCCCTCGGGGCCTCAGTGCCGGCCACCCGGCCTCCACCGCCACGGCCGCCCCAGCAGCGGCGGAGACAGAGTGTGTGTCTCTGCGTGTCAGGCGGGGGGAGGGATACTGAAACAAACAACAAACCCGCCCGCCCGCAGCCACCTCTCTTGTTCGGAAATGAATTTTGGCAAGAGATTAGCTCCTAATCTGATCTAACGCAGCTGACATTTGGGAAGAAGATGAAAATGGCAGCTCAATTTCATTCAGAAACGGGGTCACTTCGCGGGGCTCCGCTCTGCTCCCCAGAGAGTGTGGATGCTCCTCCCTCTCCCCCCTAAACCGGAGGAACTAGCCTGGAGCTGGGGGGCAGGCAGGCTGCCGGGACTGCCCCCCACCCCCAGCAGGCAGCGGGCGGTTGAATGGTGGAGGTAGGAGGGCCTTGTTGTCTGGGGCACCATCTTCCCCCTCCCCCTGCCTCTCTTCAGGGTGCCGTTCTTGGACGGGGTGGGGGGGCTCCTGGACCCCCATAAGGTCTCTTTAGGTCTGAGCGCCTCTGTCTTGCAGGGAGGCCCGCGGAAAATACAAGTCACGAGTCACCGTACAGTGAGGTCATTAAAGCCCAGCGTCTCAAGGCCGGCCTCCTGTCCTTCCCCTGGGTTTCCTGGGCCCAACTAGGGGCTGGGGGCGTGTGGGGTTTGGTCAGACCCTGCAGCCTGGACAGAGGGCCTGGCTTATTTAGAAATGACGGACCTGGACATAGCCTCTCCTCTCTTTGCCTCCAAGAGGCTGCAAGGTCCCTGGCGGTGGGAGTCAAGGCTTCCTGGAGACAGTGCCTCCCTTTCCCCTCAGATACCCCCTCGCACCCACCCCAAGCCGACTTGGAAGGTGGGCAGGGATGTCCTTGGCCACCTGGAGGGCCCCATGAGGCCCAGCCTCTCCCCTCAGCTAGGACTGTGTGGGCAGCGGCCTCATCCTAGTGCCAGGTAGCAGGGGACAGGTGGAGTCACTTGTGGGGGACCCTGCTCTTTGGATCCCGTTCTTGAGCCAGGGTTCCTGGGGGCCTGTCTAGGGGGTGCCAGGCCTGGGAAGGGGTTTGAGGGTGTCAGCAGCAGCAGCAGCGCAGGACAAGGACGAGCTGAAGGCTCTAGGCTTGGATCTCTTGGAGTGAACATAATTAGGAAGAGAGCTTTGTGCCCCAGTTTAGTTGTGTACCCAGCACGCTTTACCTGAATGTGCTCACACAGCACGTGGGGCACGCACATGGGTGTGTAAGTGGGCACAAGGCCTTGGGGGACAGGGGCTGCTGCAGCCCACACTGTGTCTGCAAAGCCCAGGAAAAGGCACCCCTTCTGTGTGTTGGAGAGTGAGGCGTGAGCTGGATTTCAGGGAGCATTTCCCCCCTTGCCCCCCGACTTTTAGGCTGTGCACACTCTGTATTCCATACACTCGAGCTCGGGCAGGGTTTCTGTGTGTCGGCTCCGATATTATGGAAGGTGCCTTTATTATTCAGAATCAGCTTTGTTCTGAGCCTTCCTTGTGTCACCGGTGTGCACTTAGCGGGGGACTGCCTCTCGCCCCCTGCCCTTTTCCCAGCTCGGGGTTCCAGATGCTGCAGCCTGGGGTCTCGGCCACGGTGGAGTTAGTGCACGCCACGCAGAGGGCTGGTAACCACAAGCATGTTGGGGGGATGCTGAGTAATTAACTGCAAAGGCACATGTGCGTGTGAACGTTTGGGAGTGCAAGAGTGTGAACACTTTGTGGGTGAGAGCCTGCAAGTGTGTGTGTGTGTGTGTGTGTGTGTGTGTGTTTAAGTGAGCACAGGGTGACCGTGGCAGGAAGGCATGACTAAGTGTGTGGGCTGGGACCGTGTAAGGGGTTGGGGGTCCAGCCAGCTTCGCTACCCTGGCTGTCCTGGCCTTACCGGGCCCCCCTCTGCTCTGCCTTGCAAAGGGCTCACCCCGCACCACTTCTTGTCCCCTGCTCGAAATGACTGCACTTATGTCTTCATGAGAAACAGACATAGTGACTAATGCCGCAGGTCAGTTCAAGTGGAAGGCCACTGCTGCCGAAACGGCACCCTGTTGATTGAGACGTCGCCTTCCGCACCTGTCATCTGGGGCAGCGCAGAGGGGACTTTCTCAGTTCCAGGGACCTCCTGGCTGTGTGTGGGGGCTGCTCAGTGCTGACATTGATGGAAAACCAGAGCACTTTCAAGGCCCTTCTCTGCCCACCCCCCGCCACCCACACAACCTGCTCCCCCCCCACCCCTGCCTTGAGTTTTCCCAGCTGAGAAGGAGATTTTCTTTAGCAGGGACTACAGGCCAGACCCATGGGCAGCCTCCGGAGGGTAGGAGTGGCTAGCCCAGCCTGTATATGCGTGATCTGTGTGGGTAGCCCCATGACTGAGGTCCTCACTTGTTCACCGTCCATCGGCTGTTTGAACAGGATTCTTCTGAGCGAGTTCAGCATAAACCTCAGGAAGAACGGCCCAGAGAAGTTACTAGATTCCAGGTTCCAGGGAACAGGTAAGGCCAGGAGCCTCTGGGAGTTTGCAACTGGCCCTGATGCTCACCTCAGGAGCTCTGACCCCTTCCTTGGCCCCTGGGCTAGATCGTAGGCCAAGCATGAGCAGGGAGTGAGTAGCCATTGCTTTTGCTTCAAATACCTACTATGTGTCAGCATCTAGAAGCGGTTAGCCTATGTCATCCCTCTGCCATAGGTCAGGCTCTTGTTACTGGCCTCCTGCCCTTTGCTTTCTCTGGCCTCTCTAGTGCAAACAGACAGGGAGATGGGGCGGGAGAAGCCCTTGTGTCTTTCCTTCCCAGGTCCAGGACTCGCTCTCTCCTACCAGCCGAAGAGGCTAAGCTGGGGTGGTGCTGGGGTCACCCAAAGAGATGGGAACTAAGATAGCCCACCCCGACCCTCTGCCCTTTCTGCTGGCTGTCTGTGCTTTTCACCTGTGCTTCTCCATCTGTCTCCAGGAAGGGTGGAGAGCCATTCCCTGGAGCCCAGCCCCTTTCTCTAGGCATTTCTTCTCTCCCTTCTTCCCTCCCTTCTTCCCTCCCTCTTTTCCTCCCTACCCCCTCCCTTTCTTCCTTTCTTCCTTTTACTTATATGGATTTATTCCACAGGTTTAATCATTCATAGGTGAAGTGATATATGTATGAGATTAATTAGTATTGTTCACTATAGGGAAATATTTGAAGCAATCTAAATATCCATTAGTAGGGGATTGGTAAAACAATTTACCCCAGAATAGGATTTATGCAGCAGCTAAAAAGAATGTTCTAAAATGGGAAGATCTCCAAGATATGTAAATGTCCACTGATAAAAGCAAAAAGAATGCACATAGAATACCATCAGTTTAAAATAATTACATAAAGGGTGTGTATGTTTGTTTGAATCTTTCCGGGAGGATATAATCTTTCCAGGAGGATATAATCTTTCCAGGAGGATACAAAAGAAACGGATAAAGTGGATCTCACAGTCTTTTTTTGAATGCCACGGCATGCTTTCTCCCTCCCCAAGCACCCCGCTGCCTCGCCCCAGATGTAAGGTTATAGCTCTGAGATTCTAATGTCCGCTTTGCAGTGGGTTCCTGGAATGGAGCACCGGGGTCCAAGTGGTTCCCTTCAGTCCCACGTAGAACGGGACTCTCTCACCCATGTTTTGGCTGCTGCACTTCCATCACTGTGGTCCAAGACGGTGCTGGCTCTTTTAGCAACCAAGAGTTGAAAGCCCAGCTTCCCTCCAGATAAGGAATCCTCCAGTAGGCCCCACGGGGGGTCATGCAGCCTGGGTTTGGATGTTTCCAGAGTTGGGAAGCTCATGACCTTCAGAGTTGCTTTGTTTCTTCTGAAACAGATCTGAGTGTTAGGATTTTCTCTGAGGCCTGGAGAATAAATCTTATGTCCTTGGAGTTCATGTGGCGATGTGACAATTGTTTGGAGCATGGCCTCCCCGTGTGCCCCTTTCTCCCATCATTATGGAAAAAAAAAAACAACAAAAAAAACGCAGATTGATAGACTGCAGAGTGAATAGTATAATGTGTACACACTCCATCTTCAAAAACTATGATATGAGTTGAATTTTGTCCCTTCCTAATTCACATGTGGATGTCCTAAGCCCCAGTACCTCAGAATGTGACCTCGTTTGGAGATGGGGGTCTTTACAGAAGTCATCAAGTTAAAATGAGGTCATGGGGGGGGGGGCTGGTGTTCTTATAAAATCCATCATGACTGGCATTCTTATAAAAAGAGGAAATTTGTGTGTGTGGTCCAGACACACCCAGAGGGAAGACAATACAAAGGTGCAGAAAGAAGACGGCCATCTACAAGGCAGGAGAGAGGCCTAGAAGGAACCAACCCTGTGGACATCTTGAACTTGGATTTCTAGCCTCCGGAAGTGCAAGATAATAAATTTCTGTTGTTTAAGGTTCCCTGTTGGTGGCACTTGTTACAGCAGCTTGAGCAGACTCATACACACGATAAACTCAAGGTCAGTCTTGTTCCAGCTTTCTTTCCCAGGCACGCCCCATTCCATTGTTATTTTGAAGCCAATTCTAAACCTCATACCTTTCCTCTAGTAACAACTTTAGGATGTATCTCTGATGGGAGTCTTGTAAAAGCTTAACCACAACACTATGATTCTTTAATAATTCTACTCTCCATGAGGCCATGCAATGATGTGAGTAGATACGGGCCTACACCTATGCCCTCTTGGGGATGGGGGAATGGGCTCCCTGGGGTTACGGGCAGGAGAGGCAGCCCATCTGGGACACAGGGCAGGCCCATCTGCACAGGCCGAGGCGCTCCTCCTATTTGGAGAATTTCTTTCCAAGAAGATCCCTGCATGTGCAACTTGGGAGGAGACATGGGTGCCTCCCCCTCTCCCCCTTCCTTTGTGGGGACCAAAAATCTCCATGTTGCCAGGCTGGCCACCCTGCAGACATCAGCAGGGCTTGAGAGGTCTTAGGAAGGGGCTCTCTCCCTCATTGAGGGCCTTGGTGCCTGCCCATGGTCCTAGGTCTGCGGCCCTGGGCACCGTCAGGCAGTCCTTTTCCTGCCGTGCCCGCACCCGGAGTGCCCTGGGAAGCGGGCTCCAGCAGGGGCTACCAGGAGAGCTGAGCCCCACCTGGCCAGGGCTACTGTCACACCCTAGAGTCACCTCCTCGGAGGTACCGCTGGGCGTGGGTCCCCTGGGAGGGTCAGCCCGGGAGGGGGGCGGTTTTCGCTCTCCGGACACCTCCAGATGGACCTTTCTGAGCTCTCCGGCCCTTCCGGGGAAGAGCTGGGCCAGGGGCTGTTTTCCTCTCTTCCGGCCTGCCGGAGTCCGGGGCCCTGGAAACCACAGCCACGGGGCCCGAGCCTCTCAGAGCAGAGCTGAGCCTGGCTTCTAACTTCTTCGGGCTGTGGCCGCATTGCTAAGGGGTGTCCTGGCAAGCCGGTCCCCCGCGGCAGGCGGCTCAGTTGCGCCCTAAGCAAATTAGGTGCTGCTCCGATGGGCTCATTAAGCTACAGCGAGGGCGACTTAGCCATGGCAAGTGCCCTTCCTCACCGGTGCAGCGATCAGCGGCCCAAAAGCCGTCCGGAAGATCCGCTGGAGGCCTGTTTCGCTTCCGCAGCCCTCCCTGCTCTCAGCCGAGGCAAAGCGGCGCCTCGCAGCCAAGTTCTGTTTGATTTCTAAATATTGGGAAGCACCCTTGGATGTGTCAGGGTGCTAACCGTAATTAGCATTCTTTAGGAACAAAATAGACAACAAGCCTGCTATTGTTTCCTTAATTATATGTCTTCTGATATGAAACAATCCCTCAGTGTTGATTAATTATCCCCAACAGTTCTTTTTGGAAGTTAGGAAATGACCTCCTTCTCCATTTCAAGGGAGCCAACCTCTCGAGTTTCTTCCAGAGCCCGGTGGTTACCTGTGCTCCGAAGGTGGAGAAGAAACGGCTATCTGGGCTATGGTGCGGCCGGGCTGGCCTGGGGGACTTTGGGGGGCCTTGCGGGCCTCCGGGCCAGCAGAGCTGGGAGACGGATCCGCTGTCCCTCCGCGTGCCCCAGACGAGGGGGGGGGTATGGGGGAGGGGCGTGAGAGGACGGAGCCCTTGTGGTGCTTGTCTGGAGTCCCCGGACCCTCCAGGCAGGATGTCCTGGTGCCTCGCTGGGCAGTGTCTCCCTACGGCCACCCCAGTGCACCCCCCCCCACTCTTCCACCCGCTTTCGTGTTTCGAGCCCTCCCAGCAGCCTCTGAGAAGTAGGCCAAGGTGGCAGCTGGTGGCAGGCCCGGCCTGAGAAGGTTCGTGGGGCAACCCCGGGGACACGGGCCTGGGAGCTCTGTCAGGTGTGTGTGGATGACACTGTGGGTGCTGAGGGGAGGGAGAGGCCCCTCCAGAGAGCCTTGTGTGTGTGTGTGTGTGTGTGTGTGTGTGCGCGCGTGTGCGCGCGCACGCGTGTGTGAATGAGGAAAGGGTAAGAAGTGTCCTGCAGGGGATTCCTTTATGTTCCTCATCTCAATCTTTGCTCACAAGGGCCTAAAATGCCTTCCTTTGACCCTTAGTGTCCCATCACACCTTCTTTGTGCTTTTAGGGCAGGTTCCAGGTCCTCCACCTCCAGGAAGTCCACCTGGATTCTCCAGCCAGCCCTCTGGGGCCTCTCCCCATGCAAAGCCTGCCATCCTTTCTCCACCTTGCTGCCCCAGATGCTTACCTCTCTCTAAGTGAGTAAATCCAGTCTCTGCACTGGGCTCTAAGATACAGGTGGGAGCAGGGCTGGGCTTTGCCGATCCCAGGCTCTGGCCTGAGTGCCTGGCTCTAGCCAGACCTGCTCAGTCATTCCCCTCACTAGTCCTCCTCCTATTGTCTTCTCCCTTTTCCCTCTCTCCTTCCCTGTCAACTTCCACTGGTGTCCACGGGTCTGCGTGTCTCATGACGGAAAATGTTTGAGGTAGTCCGCAGGGAACATAATTAAGCTTAATTCATGATACATACGAAGTACAAACAAATTATAATATAAACATAAAGCTGTAAAGAGTCAATGCTGGGGAAGCCATAAATTAAGAGGGGAGACCAGGGGGACGTTAAAACATGGACGTGCTGTAAGATGATATTGTGGTTTCTGTGTTAACAGTGATGCTCATTAAATGTGCTCTGTGCTGGGCTCTGAACTTCATGTGTCTTATCTCATTTAATCCTCTCAATAGTAACCTCAGATGTGGGGACTCTCTTATCCCCATTTTACAGATGAGGGCACCTGGGCTCAGAGTGGTTCAGAGTCTTGCCCAAGGTCACACAGCCAGATAAGACAGAGCAGGGATTTTAGCTGAGGTGCTGTTTGACCTTGAACGAGCCCATCTGCATCCTGTACAAAGGAGGGACAGGCTTGGCCTGGAGGGGAGGGGGGATTCAGGGGAGACTTGGGGAGCAGGATGTTGGGGAGGGTGGAGAGGAAGGTGGGACGAGGTTAACCCCGAATGACCCGGAAACGTCAGGAGGGAGATGAGGAGCGATGGGGGGAATGATGGAGTGGGGAGGGGAGAAGAGAGCAAGCAGATCCAGCCAGACGGTCCTCGGGGGTGAGATCCCACCAGAACCCCTGTCCCCCTCCCCACAGGGAACGCTTCTTCCCGGAGAGGAAAACCAGCCTTGTGTTGGGGCACACCTGCCGCCCCACAGGGCCAGGCATTGGGTTTCAAGAGCACCGGATAACATGCCCAGGGCAGGCCCCTGGGGAGGGAGCCGTGTTCTGCTCTCAGTCCATATCCAGTCCCCTTACCTGGCTGCCCACCAAAAAACTACTTACTTTCCTGAAAGCAGGTACATACTCAGTACACCTGTGTGGTATCCGAGGCGCGGGGACAAATGGCTGCTGAATTAAGTGGCAGGTCTGAGCTGAGCACGGTGGGAAGATGGGGGGCTGGGGGGTGCATAGGGAGGAGCCATTCAGAAGGAAAGAGGAGAAAGTGCCTTGTCTCCAGGGTTGAGTTGCAAGGCAGGGCTTACAAGCTAGAAACACGATCATTTCCCACCTCCTGTCTAGGACAGGAGTCTCGGAAAATCTCTTAGTGAAGTGGGTTCAAAATTCTTAGCTGCGGGGAATGACTTGGGCAAGAGGAGAAGTGGCCAGGAGAGAGCCGCCTTTGACTTGGAGGGAGAGGGTTTGGACCCTGGGGATTTGAGGGTGGCCCATCTTGATGCGCCCTCCCTCAGGCTGGCCTCGGAGGCATCTGAAGAACGGACCATGGGGCTTAGTTTGGTAAGCGCGAGGAGGCCAGCTTCTGACCGTGACCGAGGTCCCGCCGCTCACCTAGCAACTGTGAGACGTGGGGCAAGTTTCTCAGCCTCAGTTTGCTCATCCATAAATTCGGGCAATAATAACACTGACGACACGGAGTTGCCGTGTAAATTAAACGAGCCCAGCGTGCAGTAAGAGGCAAGAGCTCCGTAAATGCTAGCCACTATTAGGATTATTTCCGTGGTTTGGGGATCGAGGGGCTGCCGTGGATTACTCAAGAGCTCAGCTTTCTCGTGACCGTGTCCGGCTGTCAGAGAGTCACTTTATGCAGGGAGATGAGTCCTGGACTCGAACTAGGGGGCCCTGAGTCTAGTTCCAGCTCTTTCTCCGATGGCCGTGTGTAGCTTTGGGCAAGTCCCTTCCTCTCTCTGGGCTTCAGTTTGCTCGCCCGGGCAGTGACGGAGCTGGACCAAAGAGTCTCCTCAGCCTGACGGGCCTGGGATGCTCCTTGGACAGCAAGTGTAGAGCTGGGGAGGAGCCCCTGAGCAGCCCTCGGAGGTGGACCCCGCGGGAGGGATCCTCAGCTACGAGGAACAATTCCAGTGCGAAAGGGGATTGGAAAGTCCTGGTGAGTCTTCCCCTGCCCCCCGTGCTTTGTTCAGAGATGGGCGGAGATGCCTTGTTGAGAACGGCCCCCCTCTGTTCTGACCCAGGAGGGTACAAGAGAGGATAGAGTGGAGGGTTGGCCAGTGCTCCCTCCCCAGGCCTCAGTTTGCCGCACAGCTCATTTTGGTTTCCTGCATAGAGTGGTGCCAACTCAGTGAAACTCCCCCCACCCCCATCACAGGCAGGCTGCAACCCCGCAGGACAAGAGAGGCTGGTGGCCCCTTTCTTGTTCCCCAGAAAACATCCCAGAGGCCAGGGCAGAATCTCCCTGGGCCTCAATTAGCCCATCTGCAAAGTGGGAGGGTCCCTGCGCACCCAGAGGGTTGATGAACAAAGAATGAGAAAGACGGCTGACGCTAGCTGAGGCACCTGTGGAGGCTGAGATGGGATTGAAGCTGGGTCATTCCCACTGTCCCTTCTTTCCCTATGTCTGTTCCGCCCTGGAACAGCAGCAGCGCCCAGGGCCGCCACCGCCAAAACAGCAGGCCAAGGGAGTGGTGAGCAGGGCGCTGGGCAGCCAGGCCCCCATTCCCCAACAAAACGCTAAGCGATGCCCTGGACCTTTTCCTGTGTTTTCTCCCTTTTCACCCAAGTCCCCAGTTGGAGAACATTCCAGATGAACTGCTTGTCTCCAAGCCCGAAAGCGCTCCAGAGTCTTCAGTCCAATTCGTCTCAGCCTTGGGGCCCCCAGCACAGGGTTGCCCGGTGCCCTGTATCTCAAGTCATCTGCCACCTGCTGAATGGGCCCCGCATCCTGTGTGGGCCGGCAGGATGGCCTCCACGTCCGGTATCCGGCTTTTATCAATCGATTATGAACATTCAGCCCTTTTAGAGCTCTGTTCCTCGTTTTTCTGGGCATCCTCTATTTTTATTTGCTAAATCTGGCAACGTTACCCCGGGGAGCCAGGCATTCTGAGACCACGAACCACACCGATCCCTGGGTGAGGGCAAAGGAGTGGTTTCTTTTCTTCTTCTTTTTTTTTTTTATTTTAAAGATTTTATTTATTTATTTGACAGTGAGAGAGAGAACACAAGCAAAGGGAGTGGGAGAGGGAGAAGCAGGCTTCCCGCCGAGCAGGGAGCCCGATATGGGGTTCGATCCCAGGACCCTGGGATCATGACCTGAGCCGAAGGCAGACGCTTAACGGCTGAGCCACCCAGGCGTGCCAACGGGGCTGGTTTCTACACAGACCATGTGAGCAGCTCTGTGTGTGTGTGTGTGTGTGTGTGTGTGTGTGTGTGTGTGCCCCAAGCCCACTGGGAGTGTGGTCTGTGTGCGGGCAGGTATGAGCCTCGGGCTTTGTCCTGCTGCCCAGGGATGGGGAAGACCCTCTCTTCAGCTCAAGATTCCATCTGGTTTTTATTTTCGTGTGTAGCAGTGACAAATGTTACTAAAAAAACGAAAAAGGCTAGAGAGCCATACGTCCTCCCTGATCGGGATGTTTCCTCGCTTCCTGTCCACGCTGCCTGACTGATGGGACTCGGCATCCTGAGCTCATTAGGGCAGGCGTCCCTTACAGCAAGCAGCTTGCCGCGGGGATGTCACAAAGGGGCTTTAACTTGGGCATCCTGGAGAAATTTGGCTTCCAGGGAGAAGCCGTCTGGCCAGACCAACCTCCATTCCGAGGCTTCCCCTTCCGTTCGGTGGAGGCTCGGCCGAGCTGGGCTCCGTGTCCCCTTCTCTGGTCCTTCCTGCGTCCTGGCGGCCACCCTCCACCTTGCATCTCCCGGATCAAGACCCTCGATTGTCTGAGTTGGAAGAGATCTCAGCAAATCCTGCTCCAACAATTTACACATGGGGAAACTGAGGCCTAGGGAGTGGAGGGGGATTTGCTCAAAGCCGTCAGTATGTCAGGGACAGAGCGGTTGCAGGTTAGGGTGGAGGATCTGGAGGCAGAAAGACGAGGCTTCGAGTCTCTGAGCCTTGCACGGTTCCTCACCGGCTGCGTGAACTTGAACAGCAAATGCCCTCCAGGATTGCAGAGGGGATTGAGCTCATTGATCGAAAGCGCCCAGCCCTGTGCCTGGCACCAGCTGCCTACCGCTATCCTTGTCGTTATTGTCATTAGGCTGAGCCCTGCTGCCTCTCAGTGCGGCCCGTTAGCTCGTGGTAAAGTCTTTTCTCTGCCTTGGTGAGTTGCCCAGCAAACGTCCCATAGCGGCTGGGTGGAGGGACCCCAGGGTCTGGCCCGTGGCCCGGGGCTAAATGGTAGAAGTCGCCGCAGAGCAGACCCCAGGCCGCAGGGAGGCCGAGCTGCAGCAGGAGGGAATGTGCTCCCTGTGGGCCGTGGCGGGTGTCATTATTGTCATCACGCAGTGTGGCCGGGCTCCGGAGTGCCACACTGAACGAATGAACGATGGAATGCTTGCCTGTTGATTTCTCCAGACCTGGGCCCCCCACCCGCCCCGGGGCTTTCCTTTAAGGCAGAGAGAGTGTGAGTTTTGGAGTCAGCTGGCCTGTTTCTTCATCTGTAGAGGAGTGATATATATCCCCCGGGGGGCGCTGGGGGGAATGTGTGCAGAACCTTTGGCAGGTGGTTCTGGACTGGAAACCGCTGCTGAGCCTCCTCCCGCCTCCACCTGCGTGGACAGGCTTCTCCTTCCCTCGTGCTCCCCGCCGCCGTGCTGATGGGAGACGTCTCACCCCCATTGTGCAGGTGAGAACGCTGAGGCCCTGAGATGGGAAGTGACCCCCGCAGGTGGTCCTCAGCAAAGCCAGGGAGGGCCGCAGGCCGAACATCTGGGCTCCTGGGCCGGTCCTCGTGCTGCGGTGGTGTTTCCGGGTCAGCAGGCTGGCGGAACCAGGGATAAAATGGATCAAGTCAGCGGTTTCTGGGTCCTCTTCACGTGCCCTTGGGGAAGCTGGTGCCTCTTCCTCAGCAAGGCGTAAGCAGCCCTCTAGGATGAGAATGCATTGGGTTACCGCCCCCACGGATCTGGGTCAGCTTTAGGAGGGCTCCAGGGAAAAGGGAGGGGGGTCCCAGCTGCAGGATGGGCAATATGGAGGGGGACAGCCCGACCCCAGGCCAGGGGTCCTATCTGGGCTGGCTTCTAGGTCAGGTGTGCAGAGTTTGCTCCCTGAGCGCCTCCCATGCAGCCATGGACAGGCAGCCATCACCACCGCCCCCCCCCGCCCCCGGGCTGGCTGTCCCCACGATCAGGATTTAATGAGCTGGCTGCAGAGAGCTCAGTGATCTGGGGCCGTCCTTCTGCCTCTGTCCTAGTTGGAGCTCTGAGTTTTGTGTTTCAGGCCAACCTTCTCCTTGTATATCTATTTGGAACCAGCAAGCCCTCCAGAGCATTTTATCGAGTTATTTTGAATTAGGAGTTTTAACAGCCTGCAGGGCAAACATAGAAGCCTTTAAGGAGAGAGAGTAAATGAAGTCAGCAAGGGGGAGCGCGCTGGGGAGAAGGGAGGAAATCCCAAGCTGAGTTTTGGATCGGAGCTTGATTATGTTGATGACAGCAGGCTGCATTTTGCAGGACAGGAATCTAGCCCCCGTGGTTTGCAACACACTTTGCCCCATGTCATTCTATTTAAGCCACACACAACGCTCAGAGGTAGTGATCGTTTGTTTCCATTATCTTGATTTTACGGACTGAAGCTCAGAGAGGTACCGAGGCTGCAAGATCACACAGCAAAGAGCAGGTAGGGCTGAGATCTGGGAGCACAGGACCCCCCTGAAGTCTTTGTTTCCCATCCTTGAGTTAGAGATCAGCGGCAAAGCGGCAGGGGCGGCTGCGGGCGCTCTGCCCAGGCCCGTGGGGCTCCCTTCACGCTCTGCGTCTGACCGCCTGCCTGCTTCTAGGCACTAGAGCCATTTGTCCAAGCACAGCGCTGAAAATGCCCGAGAGTTAACATCCCCTGGTGGTCCACAGCCAGTAGTTGACTAGAGCAGGAGGATGGAAGCCCAGCTCTCTCGCCTGGAGAGACAAACTCCAAAGCGTGCTTCATCCGCAGAGCTCCCGTGGGATCGAGCTGGCGCTGGGACTTGCCCTGGAAGGGCACCCTTGCCTCCCTTCCCTCTCTTCCCCTCCTGCTTCACCCACTGCTTCCCTCCACTCTCTCCTGGGAGCGCCGCCTTACTAAATCCCTTGTAAATGAACTCTCTTCTCAGGGTCTGCTTCTGAACCTGACCTCACACAGGTCTGAACAAGACCACGGATCAAGACTGGGGAAAGAAATGGGACCAGGGAAGAAGGGGTGTGTGTGTGTTCCTTTGCTAATGTCCGACCTTCGAGGGGAGCCCTTAGTGAAGCCGTGGCCAGCAAAGAGGTGGGGAAGGGGTCATCTAAGAATGTGCTAGAATCTGTTGGAGAATGGACAGAGTGAGCTTAGAGGACTGAAATCTCACCCACTCTTCCAAATGATGGAGGTGGGCAGCTGGGGAGTGGTCCTGGCTTGGACCGGGGAGCAGACATGCTGGGTATTGCCTTGGGTCTGAAACGGAGGTGAAGCAGGCAGGACCTCTACTGGGGAGTGCTTTGGGAACCAAGCCTACAAAGGAGCGAGGAAGGCAGGACTGGGCAGAGGGAGACGGAGCTGCGCGACGATCCTAACAGAGTCCCCAGCGGATCCCATGGGGATCTCTGGAGCTGGGCTGGCCCCTCGGAGGTGTCCCAGATCAAGGCTGAGAGTGGGGTCTTCGTACACCCGTATAGGTCGGTCCCTGGGCACTGGCCGGTTCTCACGGCTGGTTCATCCGATTTAGGAGTAGAGCCGTTGTAGGAAGGAAACATGCCCGCTTTCCTTTCCACTGAAGCCCACGTGATTTCTAGAGGACTTCCTTCAGGTTGGGCTTTATAGGCACCGTGGGGGACTGACACGGGGAGAAAGCAAGGTCCCTGTCCTCATCAAACTTCCGTCCAGTTGCAGAGACATGGCTTTGTCTGCGAAACATGAAATGACAGTCCAGAGGAGCTGCCGTCATCGTGATTAGTGAGCTCACTGTGTGCCAGGCGTGACGCCAAGTGCTTTCCAAGCATTTCTTTACCCTCTTGTAGTAATTCTTGAGTCTTAGCCTCATTTCACAGATAGGCTCACTGACTGTCCCACGAATAGGTCATAAGTGGTCAAATCCGAATTTTTTTTACAGTGTGTTTATTTATTTACGTAATCTCTGCACCCAACGTGCGACTCGAACTCGCAACCCTGAGACCAAGAGTCACATGTTCCTCCTACCGAACCTGCCAGGCGCCCTTCCAATCGGAGTTTTTACCTCAAGCATTCTGACTCTAAAGCCCGATCCCCAACAAACCACCTTCTACTGTCTATGCAGGAGCTGAGAAGATGCTGGAATTCCCTGTAGAATATGGTAAGAAATATCAGAAGACTGCCT
This sequence comes from Potos flavus, assembly GCA_028534135.1. Lineage (NCBI taxonomy): Eukaryota > Metazoa > Chordata > Mammalia > Carnivora > Procyonidae > Potos > Potos flavus. Next base: position 11,176,971 of record CM052894.1, on the reverse strand, counting down.
GGAGGTGGTGGCACCGGGTCTGATACTGGAGCATGTGTGTTAGGGGAGTGGGATTTGCTTCATTGTCTTATAGAGAAAAGGCAGTCTCTCATTGTGCAAGCGGTTTATGAAATAAATGCTCTTTCCTCTGAAAGGTCTCCCTACATTAATCAGAAGTTTAATGGGCTAATGGTTCCCCTACTCCAGAGTGGAGGAAGAACTTTCCTGTCCACTCTTTAACATCTGCAGTGACCTCCAGATTCCAGCAGCTACATCCCATCTCTGCTGCTACCCAGCGATGCACTGGTAAGTGTTAAACAACTTGCTCTCTGGGGACAAAAAAACCCAAAACAAAACAAAAAAACCAAAAAACCAACAAAACCTAAAAAACCAAAAAAACCCAAAACACATTGACTTGCAGTGGTTGCCAGTTTTGGGGCGTAAACATTTCCACCCTGGCCACCTCATGCTACTGAAGTGACGTCACTGGTGGCAGAGTTGGGGAGAGGTCCCCAGGTGGCTCTTGTAAGGCAGTCATAGGTCTCCTGGCAGAGCTGGACTCTAAGGGTCCAACTCGTTCTGGGAAGAGAAACGATTCCCTGGGTCCATTTGGCTGTGGTCCAGGGGGTGTCATACTGATAAGCTGAGGACGTGGATTTCATTGTGGAATCGGCTGTTCCGCCGAGCGGACCTCTCCCGCCCTCGCCCGGGGACATTTCACTGCCCACCCCCCCTCCCCCGCCCCTCCCCTGTATCTGACTCTTCCGGGTCTGGGGTCTGCACAGCCCTGCTCTGAGGCCACCGCAACACGTGGCCAGCACTTTACAGTTTGCAAAGCGATTTTCACTGCTGTTTTCTCACATAGTCCCCCAACAAGCCCTTGAGATAGGACGTGTGGGGGTGATTATCATCACCCAACAGTTAAATAGTCCGGGGTTTGGGGAGCCTCCAAGACTTGCTTAAGGCCGCACTCCCTGGTAACCCGTGGCAGAGCAGGACCGAAACCCAGGCCTCTGCAGCCCAGCCTAGCACATTTCCATCTGTTTTGGGCAGATGGAGCATCATGAACATTCCAGAATGCATCATAAATTAAAAGTTGGGTTAAAAGCCTCATGGCGGGATTTATCCTTTTAATGTAGAAATATTCATTTTAAAAGTTCTGCCAACTTACACCCGTTTTTTTTTTTTTCCCATCATTCTCCTCTTGGTTTGCAGTAGTAGGTGAAAACGGGGAGAAATCTGGGGGTGGGGGCGGTGGGGAATGACACTGTTGACAGGTGATTCCTTCGTTTCCTTCCTGGTCTCCCCCAAACCCCAACACTGCAAGAGCCCAGGTGACCGCACCAAGGGAGGCCAGGGCAATATTTCAGCCCTGGGCATTTCAGGTAAACAACTTCTTTGGTCAAGATGACAAAGGTATTTATTACAGGAAATCCCTGGCAAGGATGATCTATGCTTCTCCAAGAAACAGCAATAAAGGCACTTTTGCCCCGAGCATGGGGCTTGCGAGCCTGGTCTGCGAGCATCTGACAGGGGCGGCGCTCACATTCCTGCAGGATTGGGAAGCAGTGTGCAGCCCGTACCCGGGGTCCGGCCAAGAGATTTATACCTGTGACTTGGCTGGCCAGCTCCGGGAGCAACAGCTGCCCCGTCTCACCAGACGTTCAGGAAAGATAACCCTGCCGTCGGCGGCCACACCCACCCTCTTAGTCCAGCCCTATCTTTGTTTTCTCCCAGGGCGGTGGGAAAATGTTACAACCTGGATGCATGTTTCCGGAACTTGCCCGATGGGGGAATTTGTTAAAAAAAAAAAAAAAAAGACTCCCAGGGCCTCTCCCAATCTGATTTAGTAGGTTGGTGGGGCCGTGTTAGGAAGCTGGCATTTTAACAAGATCGCAGGCAATTCTGGTGCTTGGCTACGTTCTGCAGGAGCGGACCCTGGCTTCTCCCGCTGCGGGCAGCTATGGGAATCAGCCAGAGCTCTGACCTTCTTATCTGGGCCTGAGAATTTGCATTTCTCACAAACTCCCAGAGGGGTGGGGGGAGATGTGGATGCTGCTGGTGTGGGGACAATGGGTTGAGAGCCACTAGGTATGTGTCAACAGGCCTTGGAGCCGGGCTGAAGCTGTTTAAACCTCAGTGTCTAGGGTGCCTGGGTGGCTCAGTGGGTTGAGCCTCTGCCTTCGGCTCAGGTCATGATCTCAGGGTTCTGGGATCAAGCCCCACCTCGGGCTCTTTGCTCAGCGGGGAGCCTGCTTCCTCCTCTCCCTCTGCCTGCCTCTCTGCCTACTTGTGATCTCTTTCTCTCTGTCAAATAAATAAATAAAATCTTAAAAAAAAAAAGTGGAACAACTGTTAAAAAAAAAATAAACCTCAGTGCCTTTGTCTGCAGTGTGGGCTTAGTCGCAGCCTTTGCTACCTAAGGGGTGTTATGAGGATTAACTGAATTATACTCGTAAAGCTCTTAAACTAAAAAAAATTTTTTTTTAAACATTTTATTTTTTATTTGAGAGAGAGACAGAGTGAGAGAGAGAGAGAGCACAAGTGGGGTGAGGGGCAGAAGGAGAAGCAGACTCCTCGCTGAACAGGGAACCCAATCCCAGGACTCCGGAATCATGACCTGAAAGCAGATGTTTAACTGACCGAGCTCCCCAGGCGCCCCATATTTGTAAAGCTCTTAGAGGAGTGTGTGGCATATGGTGAATTAGTATTATGTAAGTGTTAAACAGATAAAATACTGACCTAGGTTGCACGTGTCTATTCATTCATACACTCAGTAATTACTAAATGATACTCATCCCGTTGCCAGAAGCCTCATAAGTACGGGACCATACAGGGGATGCAGGAGGCAGACCCAGCCCCTTCTCACTTTGTGATAAAGAGTGGCAAATTTTCTGGTTACCGCTAAGGCATTCTTCTAGCATGCCGTTTATCTCCCCAGACCTTAAAAACATAATGATTTGATCAACATCAAGGCCCCGTCTCAGCACCCCGGACTTCGTCTTCCCGGTACCCATCCCGATCCTTAACCACACATCCGTCTGTGTGATGGTGTATTAGCTACCTTCTTGTGGATGGCATGCTTGGTTAGGGCAGGCTCTGTCTCTGGGATTGCTGAGACCCCAGCACACAGGGCAGTGCCTGGCACATTGTAGCTGCTCAGTGAACTTGTTGAGTGGATGGCTGGGTGGATAGAGGGACGAGTGGACACATGACGCACAAGGGTCTGGTCCCTCACCAGCCTCTCCCACGTGACTACAGCAGTCAGGCGCTCCCACTTCCATTCTTGACCCCTTTGATCCCTTTTCCCCACTGTACCTGCAAAGATGATTTTAAAACCCAGGTCTGACCTGCTCACTTCCCTCTTTAAAACCTCTCCCATGGTACTCTTTTAATAATTTTCTCCTATGGGCCATGCATAGACTAAACTCCACGGCTTATGAATTAATGCGTGTCTCCATTTACAAATAATCAAAGCCACATGGCTGCCAAACAGACCTATTGATTAGCAGGAGATAAGAAGTGCTAATAAAATTTCAGCTTGAAGGAAAGAAACTTACTAAACTATGTAGATTTACCTTGGGTAAATGTGTGTTTCCTGCTAAACTTCTAGAATTGCTAAAGAAAGCTCATAGATACCCCCTCCCCATCACTGCCGGCTCAGACTCTCAGGGATGCTTGATGGAGAAATCATGTGATTAGGGGAAAAATGCAAACTTCTTATCCTGGAGCCTTATAAGGCTCACATATTCGGCGTGACCCTCCCTTTTGAGTTTTGTGCCTTGTGACTCCCCACTGGCTATTAGTGGGCGTCTCCTTGATGGGGCGGGGGCTCCCGGAGGGCCAGAGTCTAGCCCAGGACAGCACATGCTCAGAAACTGTGGAATAAATGAACCACGTGGCATATTGTTTTCAATTTTCTTTTAAATGATCTCCCCAGATTATTTCTCTCATAATTTGAGGTTTTCAAATTATAAGGCACAGGTGACCTGTATGAAGACTCTTTCTCCAGTTTCCATATCTGGGAATTCGTCTGCATGTGATAGGATGCTCACTACTCACAAGGAAAGGATTGAACTAAAGAGGCCGGGAGAGAGCCTTTCTTTGAAGGGAATAGTTGGAATGTTGTGCCTTTCCCCATTTCACAACCTTTTCTGCCTGCCTCCTCCCCCGATGGCTGTTCCCCTTGTAGTATTTCCTCCTCAATTCAAGCTGAGGGAGACAGGCTCAAGAGGGACCACTCGGAAACCTTGACATATGTCCCCTAGAATTGGGACGCTTGGTGCATGAGCTTTCCCATGAGACAAGGGGATGCGCTGTTGGCCAGTGGGGCCATGGGACCCCAACTGTGAACAGCTGAGTGGGGGAGACCTTTGAAGGGCTGGGATGTCCTAAGTCATAGGAGAAAGAGAAATTCCCAGCAGGAGAGTCTCACACAAACCCAGAAAAAGCACCCTCCTCCCTATCCCCTCAAGAGGATGAGTGAGCCTCGAACATCCAGCAGCACGTGATTACATCTGAACAAGGAAGTTGTTTTCTCCCTCCTCTCCTCCAAACCTGGTGGGCTTCTGAGTCGGTGAGGGTTGGGGGTAAAGAAGCTCAAGGCTGGGTATGGAGAGGCAACCCCGTGCTCCTCGCCCACGGCGGGCCTCCCTGGCTAGAGCTGGCCTGGGCTGCGGTGGGGCGGGTGGGGGGGGGCGGAGGGCAGCAGGGGGCTACACTGGGTGAGGGTCGGCAGTGAGTGATTATGGCCCTGGGCCTGACAGTTTAATTACTGAAATGGGATTGTGCTTGGGACCAAAAGTGACTGCAAGACCGTTTTCAAAGAGTGACCAGAGACGGATGGCACCTGCCTGAGATTTTATACCCGGGGCAAGGGAGGACACGGTGCAGAGCTGGTTTGAAGGCGCACTTGGACTTGGTGGGGGGAGGATGGAGAAAGTTGTTTAGTGTAAGGGCTATATGACCACATTCACAGAGACGAAGGAAAACATTTACAGAAATATGCATATATAACACAGATTTATATCAATGTACGTGCATACAGATTCAGCCACATATATAACACCTGTGTCCATATATACAAACTACCATTTTTTGAGAATCCATTAGTGCACATGCTCTAGGCTAGGCATTTTTACCTATATTAGCGTTAATCCTCAAATAGGATAGATATTGTCCCAATTTTTAGATGATAGAACTGAAGATCAGGGACATGAAATCTTTGATCCCCAAGTCACACAGCAGGTGGCAGAGGTCTAATTCAGCCCTCATCCAGACCATGTCTGTGGCTCCCATACTATGTGCTACCCTGAGCTGGGTTTGTCCCCCAGGCCCATCTTTTCCACTGTATGCAGTCCGGAGATCTGTCGATTCCCGTGTCTCTATATGGAGATCACTCTGTTTCTTTCTACATAGGTAGGTTGTGATTACTTGATAGGCTGGTGGCCCGGGTTGAAGGATTCCCCCTTCCTCTTAGCTTGGTTAGGTCTTGGGTGGCTTCTTCTGGACAACATAGGTCACATGTCTCAAGGACATGAAGAACATGACTGAGTTGTGGAAGCTTTGGGGACCAAAATAGTGCTTGGGGGGAGGGGTGGGCAATGTCGGCATCGTGCAGAGATCAGACTCACTGTTTGATTATTTGGTGAAACAGATCTCCTTGCCCTGGCTGAATTTCAGGGTCAGCACATCGCCCTTCTTCCTTCACTGCCCTCCCTGCATGCTGCCCATTTGGTGGAGCGAAGTCCTTTATCTCTCGAGCAGTCACCTTCTGGGACGGTGCACAGCCCACGCATGGCCATTTATCCCACCTCATTTGACACTGTTTTAGGTCTCCCTAAATCTGGTCTCCCTAAAGCAGACTGCCATTCCATGGTGCTGGGCTGGGGGACCTGGAGGAAGAGCTGGGGACTCGGCCACGTGACACTCTGCTGTCATTGTCTTGATACTCTTTGACTAAGGTACCCCGCATTTGAATTTAGTGCTGGGCCCTGAAAATTCTGTAGCTGATTCTGGAGGGGGCACGTTTGTCTGACAAACCTGTGTGTCCCCCATAGGGCCCAGCACGGTCCAAATTCACCATGTGCCATGTCGTGTGTGAAACTGTTCACCAGCCACAAGCCTGAGCCGCCCAGCACCATCAGAGGGGCGTGGCCTGGGCAGGGCAAAGAGGTGTGGAGGTGTTACCTAGGAAAGGACATGGCTTCCCCCCAATGGCAAAGGAAAAAAAAAATTCACTATTAACTGAGATCTCAATCAGGAAGTCACTCCTCTCAACTAAAGGAAAGAGATCAAATATTCCTCCCATTCCTCTACCAGAGGTGAACCCCAGAAACAAATACACAGAGCCAGGCATCTGGCCGTGAAAGCTTGAAAACAGCGAGAAGCCATCCCCGTGGGTAATAAGTAATTAGCAGCAGGTATTTTACTGAAGGATCGGAGGAATGCAAAACTTCCCAGCAAAGCGATCGATAGAGAACTGGCGCTTACTCTGGACTCTGAACGAGCACATAGGCAAAGACAATTAATGTTCTGCAAATCCCAAGGGTACCACATACCAGGTGACCAGCCACCTGTGCGGTCAGGGGCTGCCCGGGAAAGCAGAAACCGCGTCAGGCATTTATAACAGAGGGAATGTATTACAGGGAATTTGTAACAAACAGGGTTCAGCGAAGTGACTCAGACGAGTCGGGGCTGGAAGCCACTCCAACGTGAAGCTGAAGGGACAAAAGGAAGTGACCGTGCTCCTGGAGCCCAGTGTGATCTGGAATCAGGCAGCCTTGTTCAGCGAAAGCTAGAGCCACGGCAGAGCGGCTACTAGAGAAGACATGGCAGGCGGAGACGTGGAAGGAGAAATACCCGGGCTTCTTCCTTGTCCCCGCCCTCCAATTGCTCACCGGCGCCTCCCATTGGCTGGCACCGGAGTCCCGGAAGTGCAGCCTGCTGGGTCATTCCCCCTGCGATAGAGAGCGGGGAGTGGATGTAGAACAGATCTGAGGGCAAATAGGACCCCAGGCCCAGGATGGTAGGCGACACGGCACACGGCGAGACGAAAGGAGCATCTCAAGGCCACGAGAAAGTCTGGTAGGTTGAGCAATAACAGTAACGCCAGCCGGTTATTGATAACATCATGTGCTAAGTGGTACTTGATTCCACTGAAACTTTCGCGACAACCCTGGGAGGTAGGTGGTCTTATCCCCATTTTATGGACGAGGAAACTGAGGCTCAGACAGTAAATAACTTGCCCAAGGTCTCAGCCCCTCCGTGATGGAGCTGGAGGCCAGGTGTGTACCATTCAAAGCTTTGCTTCTAACTACCACCGTGTACCCCTCACTTAGCTATTCCAGGGTCAGGTGAGAGGGGGGATTGGCCATATCAGAATCCCCTGCAAATCATTCATAGTTCGTAGATATGATTATATTCAAGGTAACTGAGTCGTAAAATGTCTAGAATTTTCATTCATAGATTGGTTCAGCAAATTCTTCTCCTTTTTCAGAAAATTCTGGAGTTGATCTCATAGTCTCAACGTTGTGGCATCTCCAGATATTATTTGGGTCGAGTATCTAAACTGGGCAGACCCCTCCTGAAAGTCTAATTGAGGTTCTGATCCCCAAAGTGGGAGCTTCTACACTAACAGAACACCTTGACCACATCTTATTTTGCATTGTCTTTCTTTTTTCTTTCTTTTTTTCTTAAATAGTTCTAGCGGTTGTATAGTGGAATCTCGTACTTTTCATTTGCATTTCCCAAATAACTAATGGTGTTGAGCATCTTATCATGTACTTACTGTCCATCTGTACATCTTCTTCAGTGAGGTGTCTGTTCAAATCTCTTGCCCATGTTTTTTTCACTGGGTTGTTTGTTTTATTGAGTTGTAAAAGTTCTTTATATATTCTGGATGTATATTCTTTGTGAGATATATATATATGTATATATCACATACATATTCATATATACATATATATGAATCTTTTCTTATAGTCTGTTGCCTGCCTATTCTTTTTATTAATAGTGTCTTTTAAAGAGAAGAAGATTTAGTTTTGAAGGAATCTACTTAATCTTTCTTTTTATGATTAGTGTTCTTTTCGTGTCACATCTAAGAAATCTTAGCTTACCTCAGGGTCACAGAAGTTTTTCTCTTCTCTTTTCTTCTAGAAAATTTTATTATTTTAGTTTTTATGTCCAGGGCTATGATCCATTTTTAGATTATTTTTTGTGTATAGTGTGAACTCAGGGTCAAGATTAATTTTTTTTTCTTCTATATGGATATCCACTTATTCCAGCACCATTTGTCGAAAAGACTCTTTTCCCCATAGAATTAGCTTGGTATCTTTGTGAAAAATCAACTGATCATTATTTTTAGATCCTTTCCAGGACTTCATGTATCTATTCTTACTCTAATACCACACTGTCTTGGTTATTATAGTTTTCAGGCTTTGAGTTTATCCAGTGAATTTTTTATTTCGTATATTTTTCAGTTTTTATTATTTTATTTGGTTCCTTTTCTATTTTCTGTTTTTCTTCCAAATAGGTCCATGTTTTCCTTTAAGTCTTTGAAACCATTTAATATAATGGTTTTAAAATTGTTTTCTGCTAATTCTATCATCAACTACTTGTGGATCTATTTCTACAGCCCTGATTTTTTTCTTGTAGGTATTGGTGACATTTTTCTTGTTTCTGCTTCTTTGGTTGTCTCATAATATTTGACTGGATGCTGGACATGTGATTATTATGTAATTGAGTATGTGGATTTTGTTCTCTCTAGAAGTGTTGTGTTTTATTTTCCAGACAGTTAATTTACTTGGAGAAATAGCTCATTTCAAGACTTGTCTTAAAATTTTTTAGAATGTGTGTAGAATAGCCATTAGTTTAGAACTTCTTTAGCTCTATTCCTAAGGCATGGGCTTTTGGGGATCTCTGTGATGCTTTTGATGCTGAAGGACTTTTCTCCATTCTGGTTGGTTGGTACTCACACATGTCCAAATACCGTGTGAGTTCCTTAGTTTTTCTGACCCTGATAGTTGTTCTTTGCCTGGTTTCGTGCAGTCTCATTCTGTGCATAAACCCCTTAGTATTCAAAGACTCAGGAGGTCTCCATGAAGATTTCTGGAACCTTTCTCTGCATGGTTCTCTCTTTAGAATTCTGCTCCACGAATTCCAGTTACCTTAACCTCTCTGAACTCCAATCTTTGTCTCCTTAACTCAGCAAGTCCATTATACTCTGCTTGGTCTCCCACTCTCTGTGCCACAGTATAAAAAGTACCCCCCTGCCCCCTCCCCCGCCCCCAGGCAGGAAGTTGCTTTTGGGAAAGTGCTCATCCTTTTCATTTCCCTTCTCTCTGGGATCACAGTCCTATACTGCGTATTTTTCAATGTCAGAAAACAATTGTCTCAGTCCAATGTTCTAATTGGTTATGAAGGGAAAAGGCTAGTTTTTCCATTATGGCCATAGGTAGGAATTCCCTCTTTATTAAAACATCTGTATAATATTCCATTGTTTGTGTGTTGTCTCATAATTTGTTTAGCCAGTTTCCTATTGATAGACATTTATGTAGTTTCCAATATTCCTTTTATAAACAATGTTCTAGTGTAAGTCATCATGCCTAATTAATTTCATACACATCTGAGTATATCTATAGATTAAATTCCTAAAAGTGTCAATGATGGGTCAAATGGTATATGCATTATATATATATATACACATTTATGAATGGTATATCCATTATATATAAATGTACATATGTAATTAGCCTAAATATAAATATATGTATGTGTATGTATATATTATATGTAAATATACATGTGTGTGTGAATATATACACACATATATACACAGACACATATATATTTATTTGTATTTGTAGTCTAGTAAACATTTTCACAGTACTCTCATGGAATTTTTTTCATCTTTAAATTTAAATTCAATTACTTAACATATAGAGTATTATTAATTTCAGAGGTAAAGTTCAGTGGTTCATCAGTCTTAGGTAACACATAAGACTAGTGCTCATTATATCAGGTGCCTTCCTTAATGTCCATCCCTTAGTTACCCCATCCCCCACTCCCCTCCCCTCCAGCAACCCTCAGTTTGTTTCCTGTGATTAAGACTCTCTTAAGGTTTGGTTTGCCTCCCGCTCTGATTTCCTCTTGTTTCATTTTTTTTCCTTCCTTCCCCTATGCTCCTCTGTTTTGTTTCTTAAATTCCACATTCTCATGGAATTTTCTATTTATTTTTTCACCAACAATGTAAAAGCATGCCTCTTTCAGACTTTTGACAACTTCTTGATCTTTACATATTTGGTGGGTAATCTTCATTTCCCTTATTATGCATCAGGATGCCAACTTTTTGTACATATACGAACCATTAGTAGCTCTTTTCTGGGAAATATCCATCTGTAACTTTTGCTCCACTTTCTGTAATTAAAAAAAAGTCATACGGGGGAAATAGAAAGAAATAAATACATAAGGAAATGAGAGGGTTGGATCAGCTCTTTTAGGTCCAACATGCTCTAAAATTTTAAAGTAAAACCACTGCAGTGCAAGTAAAGTCAACAAAAAGGAAAAAATAAACTCTAAAAGACACAAATGGATTTTGACACTTGGAGCAGGGAGTGGAATCAAGGAAGTTGAAGTATAACGAAGATAAGTGTAAGATTCAGTGTTTGGATTAATCTGCGTGCAACCACCTAATGAGAAACCGAGGGGTGGGCCTTACTGACATGTGCGAAACAGACCTAGTTGGCTGAAAGAAAGTCCAGTATGAGCCTAAAGTCTGGGAGGACATGCTGCTCCAGTTTCTAACTGTGAGCATAGAGATGCCTTTGCTGGGAAGGGGGAGGATTTCCCTGACCGGGGCTGGTACAGACTTACCGATGGTTTCCACCCTTGGCTTTTGGTACTATGAAAATGAGTGGAAGCCTGTTCAGAGATGAGAGGTCAAGTTGCTGAAGGGACTTGAAGCCAGGTCTTGTGAGAAGTGATGGCGGGAACTAGGGACGTCTGACAGGCAGACCAAAAGGCTCAGGGTCCTGTGGCTCAGTTCCTCAGATGAAGAAAGACCTACCCCGTGGAAGAGAAAGCCAATGGGTTCTGCTTGTTTCAAAGGGGGGAGATCAAAGATCTATGAGGAGAGTAAACAGGAAGATAAATTTCTGCTCACTCTAAGGAAGAACTTCCCTACCTAACTGTTCAAACATGATAAATACTTCCCCAGACGGTGGTGAGTTCTCTGTCATCAGAAGTATTCTACTATAGGTTACATCTCCTCCACTGGGAAGGGACTCAATTATCTTGTGGTTGGTTAGAGTGGACGACCTGTAAGATTGCTTGTAATTCCAGTATTTTCTGATTTTTTTTTTTAAAGATTTATTTATTTATTTGACAGAGCGAGAGAGATTACAAGTAGGCAGAGAGGCAGGCAGAGAGAGAGGGAGAAGCAGGCTTCTCACTGAGCAGAGAGCCCGATTTGGGGCTCGATCCCAGGACCCTGAGATCATGACCTGAGCTGAAGGCAGAGGCTTTAACCCACTGAGCCACCCAGGCGCCCCAGTATTTTCTGATTTTTACACCCTTTCTACAGATGAAAAAAAAATCAGGCTCCTGCAGAATGACTTGTCATGGACTAAATGACTGAAAAGTCATAAAGCCAGGTCTCGAAACTAGGTTTTGAAAGTCACTGTGGAGTTCATTCTAATCCATCTCCCTCTGTGTAACCTCGGACAAGGCTAAGGAAGACATCCCTGGAAAGTTGGCAGGGAGGGAAGGCATTACGACAGAATGCACAAGCCTGGAACCCAGATTCAGGAGAACTGAGCTCTAATTCTTGCTTTCCCGCCCTCATTGTGCAAACCATGTCATCCTTCTCAGTCTTAGGTCCCTTATATACCAAACATCGATGAGCTCAAGTTGCACCCTCTCTGCTCAACCAACCCAGAGAAACTTCTTCCTAAAAACTCCTGTAGGATTTGTCGTTTATATCAAGCACTCTCTCTTCTTCATGGTTCTCTCACACGTGGGTGCTCTGTGTTGACAACGGCCATGCCTTGTCCTTGCTCACATGCCTGACTCTCCCGCCACTGTTCCTGGCACTTAGCAAGCGTGCCCCCAAAATCTCGTCTTCTGACCTCCCCTCGACCTCAACTCCTCCGGCCTGGGGAAGCTTTATGAGCAAATGAATCGAATCTCCCTTTACACATGTTGGGAGAAGGTAATAAATCAATAAAGGTGTTCAGAAGATAAAAAGAAGATGAGGGCATCTGCTCTGCCCAGGTGGTTGAAATCAGCATGTTTCCTGAGGAAGTTTTGCCCAGTCCCCTCAAAAGTGTTGTGCTGTTTTAACTGTTAGAAGGAGTTTAATGATAAAAATATGTCCTGGACACGAGTCTCTGTCAGATATGGAGCTCAGCCAATTGCCCTGTTTTCAGCCTTGACTAGAAGATGCTGGTAGATTCTGGATACCAGAAACGGTGATGAGGGTCACAATAGGGAAGATGGAGCACTTCTCCTTTGACAAAGGTAACTCCGTGGCCTGACTTGCTTGTTACCTGCAGCTTTGAAGCAACTGAGCTGGGGTGGGGGAAACGGGAGGGTGAGATGGTCCGAGATGAGGAGGTTTCGGTAGATTACAAAATTGAATACAAGTCTTCACTTCTGTCTAGGAGAACGCCCCATCCACACCCTTGCCTTGGCTTGTGGCGGACAGGGGGGACTCGCCTGCCCTTTGACTTTGGGCTCAGGTATGGGACTCGCCTTAGCCAATGGGATGTTCACCGAAGTGATGTGAGAAAGGATTGAAGTGTGACTGTGCGGTTGGGCGCTCTGTCTCTGACTTTGCGTGTCCTGGTTGACACTGCCCTTTCAGTCTTACCCCTGGGAAGTCACATGTGGAAGGGTGCAACCCCAGATAAGCCACAGACCTGCAAAAAACAAAAATGGGTACTTTCTGTAAGTCACTCATATTTTGAGGTTGTTCGTAACGCAGGATTCTGTGTCGATTGCTGACTAATACGGAGCTGAAAGCTGGCTGTGTGTGGGGGAAGTGTCATGTTAATAAGAAGTTCCAGAATCCTTTCTCAGAATTCCCAGCAGGCCCCCCAGCTCTCACTTAGCTGCTTCATGCACTCTCTGGCCCCCTTGGTGGGCTTCAATGCTCTGCCTCCCAGAGGAGCTTTTAGAATGTGGGCTCCGTCAAGCCTGTTTCGGGTTCCCTAATGTGGTAGGTTGTTGCAGTGATGGCCCCCACTACATCGAATGCTTCCTGTGACGGTGCTCTCGTGTGGTTCCTTTCCTTCCCAGAACGACTCTGGGCTCAGCTGTGTGACTCGCTTTGGCCAGTAAACATTAGCAAACGTGATATAAGCAGAGTCTTAAAAAGTGCACGTGCCTTGGGCTTACATCTTTTTGCTGTGGGGAACTCATCCGCCATTTTGTGGAAAAGCGAGGCTAGCCTTCTTAAGGATGAAGGACCAGGTTGAGAGAGGGCCCAGTCATCTTAGAAGTCTCAGACATGAGAGTGAGGCTATCCTAGGCCATCTGGCCCCAGTGGAGGTCCCCAGACCAGAGGAACTGCCGACCAGCCCCTGGAACCATGAGAACTCGTACATGTTTGTTGTTTCAAACCACAAGATTTGGGCCGGTTTGTTATGCATCAAAAGCTAACTAATCCACCTAGGCAAAAGATGGTTTAGAAAACTAGTGAGGCGTTGTTCATGCATATATACTTTCTGAGCACTTACCGTGTTTCAACGTGGTGCTACGGGCTGGGCTGGAGATCTTGGAGTAGGAGACACGTTTTACTTTTCAAATGCAGAACCAGAACACCGATGGGCATTGCAGGACCTTTGTGTAAAGTGCAGTCAAGATGGGTTCCCTGAGTGGAGATCAGGGGATCGGAGGCAAAGAAGAGTGAGTCCAGGAAACGTGGATTACTATGAGGGCAGAGGTCCGAGCTGCAGGTCCAAGTTAGGCCAACTTTGAGCAGCAGCAGGTGAAGACAACAAAAGGGGAGATGCCTGTTCCAGACAGGAAACACTTGCTCCTGAACTGGGGTAGCGGGCTAATGAGAATAAGCCCTGACATCGGTTGAACACCTGCCTACAGAGTTTCTCGTGTGATTCTCATGATCCCATGAGTAGGTGGACCAGGTGTTCTGAGCTCCATTTACCAAAGTGGAACTGAGGTAGAGTGACCTGCCCTGGGCCACACGGCCACAAAAAGGCAAAGCTGGGCTCTGCTTGAGTCTATGGCCAGCCCACTACATATATCTGGCCACTGCATTGAAAATCTTGCGGGACTTGGAGCCCAGCATGGGCCCCCAGTAGCTCTGGAAGATCCTGAGCATGCAGAGCCATGGGGGAAATAGCGAGCATGGGGGTAAAATGGCAAGCACTGGGTGTTAGTCAAGGCAGGGAATTAGGCTCAAGAGAGTTGGGTGAATACGAAGGACCCTGGAAAGAGAGGTTGTGCAGTGAGCAGGAAATACAGGAAGCCTATTAGGGAACAAATCAACCTCTTTACTACCTATCCATCCAACCATAAACCAGCCAGTCATCTACTCATCTACCCATCCACCTATCTACTTATCTAACTATTCTACTACTTGCTCAACCAGTCAATTACCTATCCACCTAAGTATTAACCAAGTGCCCATCCATCCATCCCTCTCTCCCATCAACCAACTATCCAGTCAATCACCCATCCAAATAACCAACCAGCCAGCCAACCAAACTACCAGTAGACAACCAAGCATCCAACTAGTAAATAGTTCCCATTATGGGCAATGCAGGATACTAGAAATAGGGGACATATAAAAGTGATGCTGAGTCTTCCTTGACTCTTTTTTCCCTTTATCCTCCACATTCAATCCATTAGCAAAGACTTAAAAATATCTACCCTAACAATCTATTTCAAATCTGACTCTTTCCATCCCCATTGCTTCCTCCGTAGTCTGGGCCATCATCATTGCTCCTTGACTTCTAAAATAACCTCTTTTCTGGTACTCCGGTTCTGCTCCTGCCATCATACAGTGAGATGAATCAGTGAGATCCCTCTCCTGATTAAAGCCTTCCAGTGGTTTAAAGTTTATCACACTTAGAAAAAATCCAGGCTTCTTACTAGGGCCTTCAAGACTTTCCATGATGGCACCCTGGCTGTTACCTCTGACCTTGTCTTCTACCACCCTTCCCCTAATGACCTCACTCCACCCTCACTGGTCTTTTTGTTATTCACACTCATAAGCTTGTTCTTGTCTTAGTCTTCCCACTTATGCTATACTCTGGAACAATCTGTTCTCAGATCTCAACATGGCTGCTCCCTCACAGGGAGTCCCGCCTTTGGGCGTGGCCTCGTCAGAGAGGCTTTCCCTAAGTGCCTGCTCCAAAGGCCACTCCAACCTCCCTCTCTCGTCATTCCATGTCATGCTCTTAATAGCACATTTCATTCTAGAGCTTATTTATTTAAACTCAATAAATAAAGTTCATTTTCTGTCTCCATCTTTAGGATAAGCTGAGCAGAAACAGGGCCTTGCTTGTCTCATTCACCACTGAATGTCTGGTGCCTAGACCAGTGCCTGGCACATGGCAGGACCTCAGGAGATGGTAGTTATTGATATTATGTCCATCCCCTGATTTCTCCTCACTGCCTGATTTCTTTTGGCCTAGAATGTACTGGTCAGCGCTCACTTCCATAGCAAGGAGTCCTAGTTCCTTCCAGAAGGCGTGCTCAGTTCTTTGTCATGCCTAGGCCATTCATGAACATCCACACATGTGTCTTCAAAGATGTGTGTGGACCAACTTCATTTTTAGTGCCTGGCGGGATTTTGGCTTCACCCATTTCTATGCAAGGATATCCTTCATCTTTCTTTTCTGGGGTCTTGCCCCCTTGGAGCCTCCCCCACCTTCAAAGAACTCTCCCTTTGGTATGAAAATAAGTGGATGGCATCAGAGGAGAGCCCCCCAGGGTATGACAGAACCTAAGCACATTCAAGCAAGCGTCCTAACCGGAGAATGTTCACCCCCTTAGCGAGCAGTGGGTTAATGCTGTATTCCTTGTCAGGAGTGTAGTAGTAAACATTACCTAGTACTCTGTTGTCCCACGTAGAGAACTTTCCAGGTAACTGGTTTTGTCCCAGCCCCAACTCCTAAAATACACTTGGTAGAATTATTTTGAAGTGCATCCTCAATGTTATTTTCTCATTAGGAAGAACCTATAGAACATAGCGCTCGGCTTTCAGGCGTGGGGTTCTTATTTTGAACATAAATGATTTGTGAGCTATAACACAGTGAACCCGGTATGATCACAGGGCCAAAAGGTCCCAGGCTGCAGAGATGTGGAGATCCTTGAGTCTGCTTTTTCTTTTTTAAAAACAGACTTTATTTTTTAGAGTGGTTTTAGGTTCGCAGCAAAATTGAGTGGAAGATGCAGAGATTTCCCATATACCTCCTGCTCCCACATGTGCACACCCTCTCCCGTTATCAACACCCCCCACCAGACTGGTATATTTATTAAAACTGGTGGACTGACACTGACACATCAGCATCGCTCAGAGTCCAGAGTTTACCTTAGGGTTTACTTTTGGTGTCGTATGTTCTATGGGTTTGGACGAATGCGTCATGTCCTCTATCCACCAGTACGGTATCATATAGAGTAGTTTCACTGCCCTAAAAATCCTCTATTCTCTGCCCCTTTGCTTTTTCTTCCCCCAACCGCCGGCAACCACTGATTTCCTTACTGTTTGCAGAGTTTTGTCTTTTCTAGAATGTCATATAGTTGGAATTGCACAGTATGTAGCCTTTTCAGATTGGCTTCCTCTACTTAGTAATGTGTATTTAACGTTCCTCCATGGATTTTCATGGTTCAATAGCTCATTTCTTTTTTGCACTGAAAAATACTCCATTGTGTGGAGGTACCACAGTTACTTATCCATTTATTCACTTAAGAACCTATTGGTTGCTTTCAGTTTTTGGCAATTTTGAATAAAGCTGCTATAAATATCCGTGTTCGGGTCTTTGTGTGAACAGAAGTTTTCAGTTCATTTGGGTAAATACAAAGGAGCACAATGGCTGGATTGTCCGGTAAGAGTCTGTTTAGTTTTGGAAGAAACCACCAAACTTCTTGCGAGGTGGCTACGCCATCTGCATTCCCACCAGCAGCGAGGGAGAGCCCCGAGTGCTCCACGTCCTCGGCAGAGTTTGGCGTTTTCAGGGGTCCAGATATGGGCCATTTTCATAGGTGTCCCTTGGTCACTCAACCCTCCCTGTAGAAGGTACCTATAAGAAGAGGTAACCACTTTTCTCGATGTCTTATATATTATTCAGAGATTAAGGCATTGATACAAGCAACTGCGAGTATCGATTCTTCTTTTCCTCCTCTCTTACACAAAAGGTAATTTTCTGTCATTTTTTTTTTTTTCACTTCAGAATATATCTCAGAGATCTTTCTATTCCTAGTCAGAGACGCTTTGCTTATTTCCTTGTTTGGTTCTTTTCTTTTCTTTTTTTTTAAAGATTTTATTTATTTGACAGAGAGAGACACAGCGAGAGAGGGAATACAAGCAGGGGGAGTGGGAGAGGGAGAAGCAGGCTTCCCGCCGAGCAGGGAGCCGGATGTGGGGCTCGATCCCGGGACCCTGGGATCATGACCTGAGCTGAAGGCAGACGCCTAACGACTGAGCCACCCAGGTGCCCCTCCTTGTTTGTTTCTAGCTACATAGTATTCCACTGTATGGCAGATCAAATATATACAGATGAATATCTATCTATCTATCTATCTATCTATCTATCTATCTATCTATCGAAAACATGGCATGGGAAGTCTCTCGCCGCTGGCCTCATCCACAGTAAGCGTCTCTCTCGCAGGCAGCCTGCGGTAGTGGAAGGCTGGCCGTAGCCCCTAGAGAACCATAAGAGTAAACAGGACTAGGACCAGCCTTGGGGATGACGTCCCTGCTCGGGGAAGCAGCCAGGAGACAGCATGAGTGGCTGGAGACTCATGCCTTGAAGGCAAGAAAAGGACCTGCCTTTGCCCAGGGAGGGAAGCCATGTCCTTCATGAATTTTGAATCCGTGGGTGCACCTGCTGCCCGTAGGCTTACAGGTGGCTGTGGACCTTGCTCAGAGCAGTGGCTCACCCATATGTGTCCATCCTGCAGCCCTTAGACGTGTGTTGTGCTTGTGGGGAAATGCGCAGCAGTAGACCTGAGGTCTGGGTGACAGTGTGCTGGCTTATGGTCAAACCTCTGAATGCTTAAGGCTTCTTATTGGATGTAGGACCGAGTCTGGAATTCTCCCATTCTTTGCTCAGGTCTTTGAAGGTAGAAGTGGCCTTGTCTAATCTGGAGCTAAACTCATGAACATACTGTCAGTTTTTCACATCTTTCTGATTGGTTAGTGGTGACGGGTGGACCAAAGGGTCCCGGTCCGGGTAGAGAGGTCTCACCAAAGAGACATCTGGGCACAGAAAGGAGGTCCGGGTCAGGACAGTGCAGGAGAAAAGCGTACTATGGAGGTCCCACCCGTGTTCCTGGGGAAGCAGACACATTTAAAGAAGGAACAGGAAAGCAGTGGTGGTGGTCATTCCCTCTCTGCCCTTGACACAGAGTCCTGGAGCCATCAACTCTTTCAGTCCGGGTTGACCTAGCTTTCAATGCTGGCGCAGCCCCTTACAAGCTGTGTGGCCTCGAGCAAGCAACAATCCCCCTACGTCTTTGTTTCTTCATCTATACCTTGCGGGGCTTTGTGAAAGTGAAATGAGGGGTGGATAGGAATGCCTGGCCCAGGTGGACATTCAGGACATACTAGCATTTTCATCCCCTCCTGCCTATAAAGACAAAACCCAGCTCGATTCTTTCCTCCTCTCTTTTCCTTCTCCGCCTCCTTTGTCTTAGAGAACCTCAGTACTCGGTAGTGAGGAAGCTGGGAAATCGGGCAGGAGAGTTCTGCAGATCTGTTCTTTCGCCGTAGGTCAAGTACGTGCCTGCGTGCCGTGAGAGTCTGGGTGGAGGAGAATGCGTCTTCTCCGATTCTAACCACGAGCACACAATGGGTACCATTACCTCTGCGTCCTCTTTGTGTCCCCAGTGATTTATTTTAAGGTCTGCTATAAAAGCAAGACATTGCTTAATTGTCTCGCTATAAAATATGTAAAGTATTACACTGTTGGGGCTCATTAGCTAAAGCAGAGCTGCCGTTTAGTAATCCATAAGGTGATACTTGTTAATGAACACGGCAAATGATTCTCCTAGCTACCTGAAGAGTAATAATAGATCTGTCAGCTCCAACAAACAAGTCCCCCGTCCCCAGGGGGTGTGGAGACTCTGGATCATAATTAGACAGAGGGGCAGAGCAGACATATTTTTGCGGATCTGGCTCTCCGGGTGCTTTCCCAGCCGCTGTCCCTTCTGGGTGTGCCGAGGTGAACCGCTACTACCGTCTGCATCCCGGTTCCGGTGAAGGGTGTTTCCCCGCTCACAGCGGAAGCCGCCGCCAGATATTACCGAGTTCCACTCTGCAAAATGTGGGGTGGTCGGGATCCTTAGTTAGAGGGCTTTCTGGCGGAGTGGTGTTCTCAGCGGCTCTCTCCGTCCTCTGAGAGATGGAAGCTGAAGCTCATTATTATTATCCAGGCAATGGCTCTGAAGTCTGAAATAAAGCAGGGAGTAGATGTGGGGGTGGGGGAGTGTGTGCGGACACTGGTATGTAAAAGCCATTTGGTCCTCGGAAAATAATATGGCAGTTCCTCAAAAATTAAACGTGGAACTACCACATGGTCCAATAATTCCACTTCTGGGCATATACGCCCGAAGGATCAAAAGCAGCAAAAACAGCCCGAATAATGTTCATCCATGGATAAATGGATACACCAACTGTGGTATGTCCGTCCACTAGAATATGATTCACCTTAGAAAGAAATGAAATTCTGGTACAAGCTACCTTATGCCTAGACCTTGAAGCATCATGCTAAGTGAAATAAGCCGGACACGAAATGACAAATACTGTACAATGCCACTTATATCAGATAACGTAGAAGAGTCAGAGGCACAGAGACAGAAAGTAAAACAGAGGTTACAGGGGGCTGGGGGGAGGAGAGGGTGAGTGTTGAATGGGTGCCGAGTTTCAGTCTAGGGTGACGAAGAAGTTCCAGAGACGGATGGCGGTGATGGTCACACAAGTGTGTGAATGTACTGAATGCTGCTGAATAGTACACTTGAAATGGACAAATACAC
>CM052894.1:11139610-11156272 GCA_028534135.1 Potos flavus | reverse complement strand
TCGCGATATAAAAAATAAATAAGTAAACGAATAAACACACTCAGTGGGGTTTACAGTAGCTTTCAAAGAATAGATGTAGAAAGGATGCTGGAACCGAAAGTTAAAATTTGGCATCAGCTCCACTCACGTTTGTTTTGGACAAGGCTCGCGAATGGATGCTCCAAGCACTGGTTGAAATTATGATGAGACACGGGGCGTTTATGTGGTTTCAGCGTCTCTCTCCACAAGATACTCAGTAACCCCAGACAGGAGAGTGGTAGCTCTAGAGGGGAGAGAGCTCTGGCCGACACCACAGATGCCGGAGGGGCGGGGACCGATCGTGTCTCTCCCGACATGATGCGCTGACGCTCGTGACGCCCTCACCATCGTAGTTCTGAAGAACATGTATCACCTGAACCTGATTGTGAAAATGTTAGACACTCACATTGAAGGACATGCCCCCAAATGGCTGCTTTTTCTCTGCAGCATGGGCAAGACTGTGAAGGATTAAAAACTAAAGATGGCTCCAGATTCAAGGAGACCGAAGAGACACGACAAGGAAACAGAAAGTGTCATTTTGGATGGGATTCTAGACCAGGAAAAGGACAGTAGTGGGACAGTAGCTGACATCGGGGAAAAGTCTGTGGAGTAGACAATGCTGTTTTATCAGTATCAGCATTCTGATCCGGATAGTCGCACTGTGACTAGGTAGGGAAATCCCCCCACCCCCTTTTTTAAAAGGAAATAAACACAAAAATATTTAGAGATGAAAGGACATTAGGCCTCCACCTGACTCTCAGAAGTTTCAGAACAAAAAATGAGATTTTTACACACATAAGCTTGTATACAGGAGAGAGGAAATGAGAGAATGAGAGGTTGGCAAAAGGTTAGCATTTGGGAAAGCTGGGTGAAGGGCATATGGAAATTCTTCGTACTGCTTTCACAAATTTTAAAAGTCTGAAATTATTCCCAAACAAGAATTTGAAAGTGTTAAAATGTGAGGTGCCTGCGTGGCTCGGTTGGTGAAGCACGCGACTCTCGTTTTTTGTTTTTTTGTTTTTTTTTCAACTTTTGGTTTTGACTTAGGTGGTGATCTCAGGGTCCACGCTGGGCGTGGAGTCTACTTGAGATTCTCGCTCTCCCTCTCCCTTTGCTCCTGCCCTAGTCCTCTCCCTTGCTCGTGCAAGCACATGCTCCCTCTCTCTAAAAAATAAGAGCTAAAATGTATGAGCATTGTTTGATGACACAGTTTCTCTTACCATTTATCTCATTTAATCGATTTATCCTGCAACTCCACACTGGGAGATAGGTACTGTTATTTCCCCCATTTTATAGACGAGAAAACGGAGGCTTAGCAAGATTTAGTAACTTGCCCAAGTCACAGGGCTTGTAAATGACGGCGTTGAGATTTGATCACAGGTAGTTTCACTCTTGCACCTCCATGTTTAAGCACACACATTTCGGGACTGCCTATTAGGTGCTGAGGACTGTGTACACAGTGGTTTACCGGATTCACACCCCAAGTCCGCGGGAGGCACTATCATCCTGGTTCCGTGCATGGGAGCACGGCTAAAGGTGGGGCTCACAGACTGTCAGGTTAGGTCCTCTGGAGGCCCAAATGCATCTTGCAGTCTGGGTCCAGGCTGGGAGCCCTCCGCAGATCCATACTGGGATCCCAGCCCACCCCAGACCCCTCCTCCTTGAGAAACAACTATCTATCAGTCAAAGCCACAGGCTCCGTCTTGCAAACCTGGGGAGCCAAGTGCTAGTTTGGCGGTAGTGTGCCCTGGCACTGATAGGAAGCCACACTGGTCACTGTGGCTGGGAAATCCCGAGGCTCCTGGGGAAAATCCTACAGAGCTTGCCCGCATCTGCTGGGGCCTTGGACCCACGTGCAGTGGCCGTGAGCTGCAGCGGGGCCCCTCTTCCCCAGGAGCCTTTGATCTATGGTCCTGGGCCTTAGACCCGGGGCCTTGTCAAGAGTCTGCAGGATTTACCCGTGGCCTCTAGGCCTGCCTCCCTCCGTGAGGGGCGGCGGTGGATCACTTTGCTCACAATTTTGGCAAGGCAGCTGGATCATGAGTTAGGTATAAAAATATTCAGGGGAAGACAATGACTCATAATTGGGGAATTCGAGGGGACACACACAATGTCGTGTGGTTTCGGCACAAAAGCCAAGGGCCCGCTGTGGTGTGAAAGAACTGGGTCCACAGAGGGAGCCCCCAGGGAGGGACCGTGAATTCCTGCACGCAAGCTGGAGGTGCTGCTTTGGTAATTTCTTAGATGAAAAATATGTCTGACGTCCCTACATGCGGGTCTTGGAATGTACAAATCCATCCGTTTCCGGAACAGAATCCGAGGCTGTTGGCACCAGCCAGAGCCCGCAGATCATGGAGTTCAGTGCTCACACCTTGGCCAAGGAAACTGAGGCAGAGGGAGCCCCACCAGGCCTGACTCCCAGCCCGTGCTTCTCACCAAGTCCTTTCTGCCTGGCCTCCCCTCCGAAGCCTTCCCCGGCGCTGGCTGGCCTGCATCCCCCAAGCTGTTTTGCATTAGAATTCCCCTAGGCTGGTGGTTCTTCAATTTTTGTAACCCACAGTGAGAAATATATTCTACATCGTGACCCAGTACACACACACACACACACACACACACACACACACACACGCACACACACACACACACACACACACACACACGCACACACACACACACACATATGGACTGGGACTGGGTCTGCAGTAGTCAGGGGCCCAGCAGGAAAAAGAATTCTTCCAAACGGTCCAGATCAAGAGGCGTCAGCGAGGGGCTGCTTGCAGAGGCGTGGGCTGGGTTCTGAAAGCTAACGTCGGCCGTTGAGGCACGCGGGCGCTAGTGACAGTGGAAACCCTTACCACCCCCAGGTCTGATGGGGCAGAAAGAGGAATAGCTTCACCGGAGCTCAGTCGGCACCGAGAAGGAGGATCCTGGCAGGAGCTGGGGCCCGGGGAATTGTAGCCTTTATTGGAGGCGGTGTGCACAGCCAGCAGAGAGAGGGAGGAAACACCCAGCCTCTTGCCGCTCCCGCCTTATGATCTCAGGGCTACCCACAGGCCCAACCCAATAAGCAAAAAGGCCAAGGAGGTATGTTGGATGGGGCCAGCCTGCCATGCCTAGAGCAAAGCAAGGAAGGACAGGAAGCCGCTCGTGCCCACATGGACACCATTAGCTCACGTGGCACCCTTGGGAGTACAAGGGAGAGGGTGCGCCCTTGGGGTGGACACAGCCCGCTCGGCACCCAGCCGGGCACGCAGGAGGGCAGCCTCGTGCACCCTGGAGAGGGTGCCCTTTCCTCCCGGGGGCACATCTTATGTCAGAATGGGGGGCTGGCGAGTGAAGGCCACCCGCCGACCATGGGCCGTGGCCATGCACACCCAGGGGTACAAGGGAAATAAGGTATCTGCAAACTATATCTTGATGCTTGCATTGCGTCCATCTAACTTATTCCCATGCCATGTCGCGCCGTGCCATTCGGTTCCATTCCGTTCCAGAAGGTGGGTCATGGCGCTCCGGAGCCCAGTAACCAGGTGTGGCCTTGTTTTCAGGGCACAGAGTGGACTCCAGCTCGGCACTGCTCAGCCCAAGGGCCAGACTTCTCAGAGCCTAGGCTGCCTGCAGGGGCGGGCAGGGTGTGTGGCCAGCGCGGCATTTCTGTGGCTTTGGTCTTAGAAGGATTCAATGTCATGTATGACATTGGCTAGGTGAGCCAACCTTTTTAACCTCTAATGTCCTCTTCTGTGCAATGGGTGTGACGATTTCCCAACTCGGGTTTATGTGAGCATGGAATGAAATGAGATGAGGTCAGTAACATTTACGGTACACACACAGGCTCAAAAAATATCACGGCAGTTATTATCATTGTGATTATGGCTCCTAGGGACTCTTACTTTTTGCAAGGAGTCACTTCCCCCCCGGGAATGGCAGGAGGTGGCGGGTTTCTCCTTTCTCTTCTCTATCAGGCAGATGCTGATAACTCGGGGGTTGCTGGTCTGGATGGAGAGTGGGCTACCAGCTGCTGCGTTTCTGAACTGTGAACGAAATCTCCAAGGATCAGCTTCGAGGCACCATGGGGCCCTGGGAAGATGGGCGAGGCCCCATATAGTCACTGGACACACACATACAGCGTCCTTCTGTTTACCCAGAATCTGGACTGAAAAGTCTGAACATTCAAAATTTTTTTCTGCCCTTTGCTTTTATGCGAGAGAGACACACAGAGATAAAGCAGCTGAGAGCAGGGATTTGTGCAAGAGAGCAGTTTCCTGGGCAGGTCTTAGAGGTGTACGGCCTCAAGTCCGCATCGCAGCCGCTCTGCACGGAGGATCACAATATAGGCTGCTGGGGCCTTCCCCTGCCTGGTGCGGAGAAGCCCCATCACTGCTCAGCACGGGCAGAATCTCCCGTCACCAGAGACACCCCTAAGAGAGGACAGTGGGCCATCTTTTCCCTACACTTTGCTTGGCCCAGTTTGGCTTCTCAGGTCTCACCTTAAGACTCCTCTTCCAGGAAGCCCTCCGGTACCTCTCCGGCTGGGCCAGTCCATCCCAGCCCCCGTGCTCCCTGGATAGCCACGCTAACCTCCCCCAGAGATGGCCCTCCCACAACTTTATGGAAACTCCCCTTATGCTCATGGGATCCCTGGATGAGACTGTGGCCTACTTGGGGGCAGAGCCTGTCTGATTCATCTCCGTGACCCCCGTCCCAAGCAGGGAGCTTCCCCCGTGGTGAGCGTTTACTCCACGCTTGCTGGAATGAATGGAGTGAAAACAGTCAAATAAAGAGCTTTTGAACTTCATGTCATTTTCCCCATTTGCTGTGTGCTGACTACATTTGGAGGAGGCTACTTTGTTAAATTAAAACCAAATGCAAACCCAGATCACATCCCTCCCACCCGAATGTAGTGTTTTGTGTAAGTAGAACATCAGTCAAAATAACTTCGGAGATGAAAAAGAATCAGGGCACTTCTTTTCATGCTTAGCATCTTAGCTTAGGGTTAGGCCACTGGGATTCCCTCCCTCCCCCCCCTCCCAAATAGAAATAGCTTTGTTCTCATCACCAAAGCCATATATACTTATCAGAAGAAAATCAGACAACGCAGAGGGGGAAAAAAAAAAAACAAGGAAGAAAGTAAAAATTACCTGTAAGCCTGCTCCTGAGAGAGAACCCCTACCCTCAGATTTGAGTATGTTATTCCAGACTTTTCTTAGCATTTGTAAACACATATACATGTTTGAAAATAAATCTCGCCATCCCTTACACAGTTACACTTTGTGACCTGCTTTAGTCGATTAATATCCCACTGGGACAGGTTTCCGTGTCAATAAATACAACTCTGAGTCATGGCATCATTTTTAAAGGCCCCTTTATATTCTGTTCATTACACGGCTTTACCGCTCAGTCCCTCAGGATTGGACACGTCGGTTGTTTCCCCTCCCTTTGCTACCGGAAGCAGCACTTGCTTTGGACACAACCAAGGTCACGTACCCCCAGATCTGGGTGGAGAATGATACTTTGTGTCCTACAGGAGGCTTGGCGATAGGATGGACTGTTTGCTCCTCTGCTAGATGCACTAATTAGTGCGTAGACAGCGGTAGAAAGAGTGTTTTCTCTTCTGCCAAGATGATAGGCAACTTTACCAGAAGGAAGAAGAAGCCTTTTGGAGGGAGGCTGGGTGTTTTTTCAAGTTGCCGAGGGAAGTACCCACGGCCCTCTCTAGCTCAGCGAGTTCAGGGATGAGAGTATTTTCCCAACGGCCATCACGCCCGTCTTAGGGGCCGAAACCTTCCCTCCACCAGTACACAGATGCGTGTTTTACTCTCAGGCATGACAACCTACTAGGGAAATACAGACAGAAAGCCCCAGAGAGCGCAATAAAACGACATAAACATGCCTCTGTCTAGAAGGTGAGAATTAAGACCAACACCCCAAAATCTTCTATCGATGTCCCTTCTTTTCACGACAAAGTGTTTTGCTCCAACAGCCTGTAATCAAATGCCGGAGCGCGCACCGCGATTCAAAGGCACGGAAATTTGTGAGCTCCAAGAAAAATCCTGGTGATATAACTTGATTGTGTTGACAAATTAACCTAATGAGAATAGTTTCCCACTCCGAATTCATTAAGCAAAAATGTGCCAAGTAGGTATTTGCAGGCTGTTAACCCTTAATTGGCTCAACACTGAAAACACTTAATTGTGACCTGTGTCACCGAAATCCCTGATGTAGTTAACCGCCGTTAGACTTACAAAATTATACATTTTAAATGATGATCTTTAATTAAAAATTATTTGGGATTATCTGTAGCCCGTGCTTGAAACTGAGCAGCTCTGGGACACTCAAGGAAATGGTGGCAGGGAAATCGTTTGGGGAGTGATGCTTTTTGCTCATAATCAAATTTCTACGTATAGGAAATGTGGAAAGAAGGCAGAGGAAGTTTTGAAACAAGCTTTAAGTATTTCATGGTGGTATGATGGCCAGTGCTGGACCAAAAGAGAGGAGAGGCTGTGCTCCAGCATTGGCTGTGTGATAGATCACTTGTCGTCTCTGGGACCCACGTTCGTGATCGGTAAAATGTGAGGGACTCAATTCGGTTGGGTCTGGAAAAGTCTGGAGCACACAGGACAGAGGTGCAAGTGAGTATTTTAACCCACCCAGTGGCTCAAGTAAAAATCAGGGCACAACTGATAAGCTTTTCACTCAAAGGGTCGATGAGCAAATGGGCCAGAGACTCTAAAATGTGCCATGGAAACTTAAATGAATGGGAACACCAATAAAGGCGGGGCTCCTGACACATTTGCCTCCAGAACACTCACTGACAGACATCTAATTGCCTTCCTCCTTCCTTGGTGGTCTCAGTAGGTGGGGAGAAGACTTTTCATCCTACAACAAACCCTACATTGCAAAGAAAATACTTTTCCTGAGTTAAAAAAAAAAAGATTATATTCTGGAGTTGCGCGAACCTTCTTTACACCTTCTATATCCTGCACCATCCGTTTCGGTGCGCAAATACAAATTATAGTAGCATCCTTTGGCTCCCTGGTGACCCTTCATCATGTACACAATTTTAATGATCTATATTCTAAGGTGGTTGAACAGTGGTCTCCCCCAAGAGACCCGAAAGTCTCTGAGGCGCATGTTCACAAAACACAGCTGGTGGCAGGCCTCGAAACCTCAGTGGGGTGAACGTGGAGCAGGTGGGGGAGGGGAGGAGGCTGACACAGTAACCAGGTCCACACTGACTTGTGCTGCCCCTTCAGCAACATGGCGGCCTCTGGCATGAATCACGCTAAAAAGCGGATGTTGGGAAGAAGGTGAGTATGATGGACAGGAGGGGGGCTAAAATGCCAGGAATCTCAGTCCAAGGGAAACTGGGCACTCCGATGCTGTTGTTATGATGATGGAACAGGAGCAAGGACTGGAAGGTTCTCTGGGTGAGGCTCATCCTAGTTGTAGTGGGGTCACAGGGTAGGTCAGCTCAACTTCACCCAATGGCTGCCGAATGTCTCTCATGTCCAAGGCTCCGTGCTGGGTCCTATGGGCCCATGACGGAAGGCAGTGGAGCCTCCTTCCTCTTCCTCCTCCTCTCACCCCCTCCCCCAAGCCAGTGGGCCCCGTGTAAACAGACCAAAGCTGCTCGCTAGCCAGCTCTGATGCTGTGGCTGACCCACTCTCCCTGGGGCTCTCGGCTCGTGGACCTCTACTGTCTGGGCTTGGCTTTACCCCGGATTGCTGCTCTGGTCAATGGGGTGGACTCCATGGCTCTTGGGCTCACTGAACTTGGACTAGACGGTTTTTCTAAACCTCCTTCTAGCTGGGGCAAGCACTGGGGCTGTGGCTGGGAGGGACCCACCCCCCCATCACAGGGTTTCCCTGAGGCTGGGTCCCTCGCCCTACCCAGTGAAGGGATGAGATGGGACACCATGAGGTATCAGTAGGGGGACACAAACATGGCCCCTGAACTCGTGGGCTTCCAGGCTGTTGCGGGGGGCCTCATGATGCCCACGGGCATACTGAAGAAAGTCAGAGGGGACGCTTTTGCAAAAATCAGTGGACCCTTCACCCTCACCACCCCCACCCCTCCGATTAACCTCTGCATAACCAAGTAAAACGGATAAAAGTTAAAGGTTAAAGTGAGGGTTAGAAGTCTCCAGAGAACATTTAAAAAATTATCATCCACACGATACATACATGCGATCTAAAAAAATTAGGACATGAAAAGATTGAGCTAAAATCTACTGACCCTCTACGTCTAGGCCTGCCTCTTTGCACCCTTCCCAGAGGTAACCGCAGGTCTAAGTTGGTGGATATTCTTTAGACCCTTACTCCACTTGTGCCCAGATCCCTGATGACGTACATAACATTGCCTGGCATGTGTTTTATATCAAAATTACCACCCGTATACACCTGGTTTATTCTTTTTTTTTTTTCTTAAAGATTTAATTTATTTTTTTGACAGAGAGAGAGATCACAAGGAGGCAGAGAGGCAGGCAGAGAGAGGAGGAAGCAGGCTCCCTGCTGAGCAGAGAGCCCGAAGTGGGGCCTTGATCCCAGGACCGTGAGATCATGACCTGAGCTGAAGGCAGAGGCTTTAACCCACTGAGCCACCCAGGCGCCCCTGGTTTATTCTTTTTCACTGTTGTATAGGATTCCACTATATGGGGCGCCTGGGTGGCTCAGTCGGTTAAGCTGCTGCCTTCAACTCAGGTCATGTTCCCAGGGCCCCGGGATGGAGCCCCACATTGGGCCCTCTGCTCAGCGGGGAGCCTGCTTCTCCCTCTCCCGCTCCCCCTGCTTGTATGCCATCTCTCTCTGACAAATAAATACATAAAAATCTTTATTTAAAAAATGATTCCACTATGTGGACACTCCCCAATTTACAGAGCAGTCCTCCTATCGATGGGTGTGTAAGTGATTTTCCTCCATTTTTTCGTGCTCACAGACCAAGCTTGTGCATGTCCTTTTAGGCATAGGTAAGAGAGTAAGGGAGTTTTTTTGCTGAGGAGAATTTTCCCGACACCTTGGAAATCATCACGCTAGGGACTTGGGTTGGGGGAGCGGCAGGGGTGTGATAAGGAGGGAGAGGGGGGGACAGCTTCCCAGAGGGTCTGGGCTTCCACCAGGGCTCTGAAAGGTGAGCCAAGGCTTCACATCGTTGGAGAAAAGGGAAGTGGGGGGATCTGGAGCGGGGAGAAGCAGATGACGTGGCCGAGGGGGCTGACCCAGAGGGCACAGGACATCGGTGTCCGGCGCTGGGGGAGGGGGACCCGTGGGGACATGGGACGGTGCGCTTCCTGGGGAATGGGGATGGGGCAAGAACCACTCACAGAAGTGCTCAAAGGCCATGCGCGACCCAAGGCTGACTTTTTATTAGGCACCTCGGTTTACTTCTGCCTTAAAATACCTGGGAGGGGGGTGATCCCGGGTATACACTCTTCCTCTTCTCCCCGCCCCTCCCGGAATGCAGGCTTCCCTCTTCCTGCGGCCAACACGCCGCACTCAGCTGTCATTGCTGCACAGCAGAAGGGAGCGGCCAGCAGCCAGCCTCACTGGCCTCCCCAGGGGTTGGAGGGCAGGGGGCCAGGCCCCTCCAAAAGCTCACAGGACTCACGGAACATGTAAATGAGGACAGTGCAGACGGCACCCTCCGGGTGATGAGATTAGCCTCTGCCCTCAGGACACCCCACAGGTCACTCTGTTCTGTCCCATCAGGCAGCCCTGAATTCCCATGAGGATCCCCCAAAGGCCACTTGAACTTCAGGAGCTCATGGCTCCCTGGGACTCTCCCAGGCCAGGCGCCCTTTCTGATGTCACCATGTCCACAGCGGTGTGTGGCCTGCCTTGCCTACCTGTGAATTTCTTGCCCCTTTTCCTGGCCAGCGATACTGAAGGTAAGTATTCTTCTGGAATCGAGGAGGGAGGAGTTGTGTGCTTTTGTCTGTAATAGGTACCAGCAAGTTCACTGGTCCCTCACTGCCAACTACTTAAGACAATGGTTTTGCCAAAAGCGTGACATAAAAGAGACTTAGTAACACTCCATCCAATCAGCACGTAGCTCTGAATGCAAAGCCCTCCGGTGTCCTCTGAGCTCCTCTTATCAGGGTGGCTGATTCTTCCCGGCATTAAGGAGGGGTGAGTCAATACCAAATGTTCAGCTGACAATGGAAGGAACTAGCCTGCAGTGGAAATGGAGGGAACTAGATTCGGTGTCTCTGGGATGGAGGGATCTCAGAACGAGGACAGGTTCACGGGCATCTGGGGTCCAAGGAGGCCAAGACATTCCCTGTCTGATGAAAAATGCCTCCATGGAAGTGAGCTGTGGCCCGGGGCTGAGAGATAGGAGTTCTCCCAATGTGCTTACGGGGAAAGGGACCGATGGGTGGGTGTTGGGGTTTCTTCCCACTGCCAAGAATGGAAATAAGGCAGAGCACTGAAGTCCACTCAGAGCCTGGTGGGGAGTTCCTGGTGGAGTACTGAGCTATCCCCATGACCTCAGAAGTCTAGGGGATTTTGTTTTGGGGAAGAAGTCTGCCTCCTCAGCATATTCAGTAGGATTTGTGTATGTCCCTGGGTTACAGAAATGTAGACGGAAGCGAGTGCCCCTACCCAGGCCTTGTGCTTGCCTGTGCATCCGTGACTGCAGGACTCTGTCTCGGGAATGCGGAAGGCTCAGTGAGTGTGACGTCACATGCTCATGGCAAAATGGAACAGGCAGACAAGAAGGCTTGCCCAGCAAGTCAAGAATCTATGGCAGGAGGCAATTGCAAATGATGCTTTGTTGTTTTGTTTTCTTCTTATTGGCTCAGCATTCATTTCAACCTTCACTAGGAGAAATAATTTTTTTTTTTCTCCTGAGAGAAAACTGTCCCTTCTATTCTCAAACCATTAGGTTTGAGTGAACTCACATCACTCCCTGATCCAAGGTGAGCACATGAACAGGTCTGGCCAATCGGAGCATTCCAATCCCCATTGGCCGTGGCACATGGTTCAGGGATGGGGCAGGTGACCTGAGCCCATCTGATGAGGCTGAATCCAGAGACTTTTCTTGATAATATTGGGAATGAGGCACATTTCTACTACCAGCATTTAAGCCTGGAATTATTAGCAGTCATGTGGAGAAGCCTGTCTGAAATAATGTCATCAGAGAGGGAAAACAGAGTTTAGAGATGGAAAGAGACAGATTTCTTATAATATTGAGTATCTGGATTCAGCCATGCCTGAAGGCCACTCAAACTATCAGTTATATGAGCCTACAAATACCCCATTCCCTCTTTTCTGACTTGTGTTTATGTCCCTGACCCAGAGGATACCAGCTAAATCAAGGTCTTATAGGCAGACTAATCCAACCGCCTCTACTTGAATGCTCCTCTGGATGTGGATCTCATTCTTTCTGGAGTCGGGAAGACCTAGATTTAAAGTAATACTCTTTCAGAAGCATGGGTTTGTGGGCATCTCTTCTGGAAAAAATCTCTTCCAGCTCCTGACTGTCCTTTCTGTTAATTCTTTCTGCCACAGTCAAACTTGATTGTATTGCCAAATACTCTGACCAGGACCTCACAATGCCTGAAATGTAAGTGTCCTGAGATCAGTTAGCTGGCCATCTTGGAAAGGGAAGTAGCGGTGGGGAGCTCAACACTATTCAATCCCAAAAGTGGAGCTGGGAGCTCATGGCCAACTAAATTGGGTGCGTGAAGCTATGGCATCACCAAACAGCTGCCTATTTACTTTGCCATCTTTTTTTTTTTTTTTTTTCCTTGTCCAATAGTGAAATTTTGTTCTTTAGAGCTAGGACTTGGTTACATCCCAGCCTGTGTTTCCCTTACCTATTTACTGGTACGTCGTGTGTGAAGACCCAAGCTCTGCGGGTGCCTGGGGCTTGCTGTTGAGGTGGTTGGTGCAGTCGCACAGCAGGAACTACCTGAGCTCTTCCTTATGAGGAACGAGTCTGTGAAAAGTCTAGAAAAGTCTGTGAAACTTGCCAGAGGGTGCAAGGATACAGATGCGCCCACAGAGCACAACAGGATAAGCGGGGCAGCCGGTCAGGTCCGGTCCCCACCGGCCTCCGTGCCCACAGCTGGGAGGCAAGGCTGAGTTATGGGATCCGTGAAGACCACAGAATGCACTGATGCATACTGCACAACAGAACTGGAAAGTCCATGGCGTAGACCTGGCTTCCTCCAGGGTTTAAACGTCACCAGGACTTGTCTTTCTCTCGTCTCTCTGCTTCCCCCGATGGTGTTTTCATTCTCAATTCTCAATGTAAGCCTTGGGTTTACACCTTCCCAGTGGCCAGCAGTCCCAAAGATGGTGCCCTCTTTCTCCCTCATCCGGCATAATCTCTGGAACAAACTCTGATTGGCAGATTGGGGTCACGTGCCCTTCCCAATCCGGGGCTAGGAATTGGACATGGAGCACTCTGATTGGCCAGCCATCCTAGAGGAAGTAGACGCGGCCCGCTGGCTGAAGGCCCTGTCAAAATCAAGTGGAGTTGGTGACATGAATGTACGGAGGGGAGGGACGTGGAACTGACTCAAGAGCGAGAGCTTCACAGCCGGCCGGGTCGCAGGCTCCTCTTCCCGCATCAGCTCCATCGGCTTGGTGTTGGCTGCTCGCAGCTGGTGGATTCGAAAACTGCCGTGGATTAGCAGGGTCTGCGGCGGGTGCAGGGTACAGGGGCAGTGGACACGTGCTTTGCTTTTTTGCTGCATCGGAGCTTCTAGAGACTAGAAACTTCACACTAGCTTCACCTGGAGAAGGTTTCTATTTGCACATCAGAGTTGCCGATGCCGAAATCCCACGGCTCGTCGTTAACTTGCTCCCAGCCTCTTTCCCCTATCCCATTTCCCGGCTTCGTGGGATTGTTTTCCTTCCCATTAAGGGCGTCGGCTTGGGCTGGGGGAGGAAGCCCGAGACGCTCTAGCGGAGGACCCTTCTCTTCCCGTAGTGCAGTTCAGAGGTCCTCAAATACTCCCGCTCTTGGGAGGAGGGGCTGTTCTGCGTCCAGGTGCTTCCTTCTTGCCTTCCATCGTGGAAGAGAAGAGGGAGAAGAGCTCTGAAGCAATGTGGATGTTTTACTCTGAGCTTTTCTTCTCCCCCCATCCGCGGCATCCTGGCTGGAGAAAGGCAAAGGGCGGTGGCCTGGACAACTGGGTTTGAGAGCCCTCTCTGACCCGATGAGTGGGGGCCCTTGGCACCTTCTCTGGGCGCAGCTTCCCCTTTCCTGAAACAAGGGGTCAGTACTTTCCAGCCTTTTCCAGCCCAGACATTCTCCGTCCGCTGGCAATTCCATAATTAAGAATGAAATCCAAGAATGTTTACTTCTCGTGATGGCTTCTCACCCATGGCAGGGAAGGGGGTTCCTTCTAGTCACACACACACACACACACACACACACACACACACACACGCAATCCCAAAGATTGTTTTTACAAAAAGAACTTTCAAGAACAGAGGATTTGGACCCATGTGGTCTAGATACACTTGGAGTCCATCTGCTTCCCCCTCACAGGGTGATGGGTTCACTGACCCCCAGTTCCTTTTCAGTGACCATGAAAGACGAGTTCTAGTATCAACTCTGCCTTTATT
Source organism: Potos flavus (assembly GCA_028534135.1). Lineage (NCBI taxonomy): Eukaryota > Metazoa > Chordata > Mammalia > Carnivora > Procyonidae > Potos > Potos flavus. Next base: position 11,142,679 of record CM052894.1, on the reverse strand, counting down.
TATTTATTTATTTATTTATTTATTGGCTGCGTGACCTTGGGCAAATTACTTTGCTTCTCTGAACATGATATTCCTCTGTAAAGCAAGAATGAGCATGTCGAGCCTTTATTGTGCTGCTGAGATGTTCGAATATGATAAGGGGTTTAAATATCATAAAGGGCCATATAGGAGACAGGGATGAGCTATTATTAAAGTCTCACTCAAAACTGGCCTAAGAATGGGCCAGAAATTCCTTCAGGCCTGTTTGTACTGTGCCTTGCACGTAGCGGACATGCGGCAAATATTTGTTGAATGATTGGAATCCCAAGGGCTGTTTTGAGCTGTAACACAACTAAACATTGCACTTGGGCTGTGTTATTTTGTGTCCCGGCAGCAGGTCTCTGATGGGGTAGCCGCAAGGGCGGGTTGTGGGCCAGAGCCAGGCTGTCCAGTACCTGTGTGATGTCCTGGCCACTTACCCCCCTGGGCTGGGCATCTGTCGGCCAAGGTGCAAAGGTAGATTTCAACCAGCAGGCGACGAGGGGGTGGGGCTAGTGTTTTTCTGCTCCTGCTGTAGCTGTTTTCCTCTTTCCTACTGGGAATAAATTACTGTGGCTTTATAGCCCTTACAGGAGTTTCTGGAAACTCCGACTGGATGAATCCCAAAAAACAGAATTCTTTTCCGAGTTTTCAACTCCCCCAGATCCTCATTTAGAAGGAAAATGGGGTCAGTCAGCTTGCCTCTGATGGACACCTGATCATCCTCCAGACGGGGTCATCTCTCCTTGATCTTGGAAGTCTTTTCTTCTCCCAATGGACTCCGAGAACATGGCTGAGCCGCTCAGACACACAGCCACCCCCTGAGTGTAAAGAGGCTGCTTTGGAAGCCGTGTCCCCTCCTTGACCAAGGGCTCAACCCAATCAGGATAGAGCTCGGGGCGGCGTAAGCCATCTTGCTGCCCGGTGACCTCACTTTATCCTACATTCTTTGCTCCCGAGAAAATACACCGACGTCCACCATGCTTTTACACCAGTGTAGGTGCACATGGCTTAATAAGCACGGGCAGTACGATGTTGTCAAATAAATTAAACCACTCCCCTCATCCCCAGCCCCCATCTTAGAAAAATGCTCTGTGCAGCCAAACATCTGTAGCCCTGGACATGTAATCTCCCTCGGTTTTGTTTTGCTCCAGACAAAATGGTTGAAAAGCTGAAATTTATGTCTTCGGAATCCGAGGCATTAACCGTTGTAAATCAGCCTTTGGTGCCCAAAGGTAACAATTACCGCTCTCATTAATAGATTTCCCCAGCCTCGCTCATAAAACAACTCTGGAAATGTCTCCCGGGACGGGGTGGGGGAAGCGTGCCCCGGGATCATTAACAGTCAAGTACCCTGGGCATAGAGGGAGGCCACGTCCCTCTCCCCAGGGCCTGCCCAGCGGACGTGAGAGAAAGCGCGCACAGGGGCCCCCAGATGGGGCCAGGGTGCTGTTTGCAGGGGGTGGGCGTGCGGGCCGAGTAGGAGGTCCACGTCTGTGCAAATCCCTCCCAGGCAGGGCTTCAGGAGTGCAGGGTCTTGAAGAGGAAGGACTGGGGTGGCGGGAGGGGGAGGAAGGCTGCCATGTCCAACAGTTGACTTTCTTCTCTTGGGAACTCCAGGGCTGGAAGGATCTGGCACTCATGGGGTCCACTCCTTTAGTGACCACACAGGGACCACGGAGCCTGTGGACTTGCCCGGGGTCACCTGGCAAGGCTGTGGCTCATCCTTGTGCCATGACGATGAAGAAAATCATGGAGGCCTGCCCGGAGGGTTGAACGTATTTCTCACATGGCTTTGGACCCTTTCCGTCTCTTGTGGGTACATAAACAGGATTTGAATCCAGGCGATGGTTTCTTTTGTTCTGTAGGTGGAAGAGGGGTAACAATGTCTGAGGCCACCCTGGCGGCGGCTGGACAAGGGCGATCTAGGGGCTGCGCTCTGCTGGGAGGGGGTGCCGTTCCCCTCCTGAGGTTGGGTACCAGCGTGGGACTATGGGACAAAAAGGGCAGACGGTTCCTTCTTGGGGACACCCCACCTTAGTTTTATTTTATCTTTATTTTTGGGTGGGATTCTTGGGTCTCTTCTGGGATACTGGTTTGTTGAAAGAATCCACCTGGGATTTGGATCGACAGGGCCTTTATGAAAATCTCGAGCACCTCATTAACTAATGAGCAAGCCGGGCGGCTTGCCGGGGTCACGGGACCCGTCTGCTCCTGTCTGCCGCGGGCCCCACACTTCCTGCCGGGACAGCGCTGTGAGCGTCGGTTCCTCCCTGTGCCCCCGTGAACGGCCGTGCCTGGCAGAGCGTCTGGCACGCGGTAGGTGCCCCCAAAGTGCTTGTTGGGTAGGTAGACACAAAAAGGCGTCTATTAGCACAAGAGAGGGCTATCCTACCCTCCTGGGTCAGTTTAATTCTTCTCCTGCAATTTAATCGGATGCTAAGTAATCAAAGGTTTCCTGATCTTGCGACTAGCGGCACTTGGCTGCCCAGGCCTCATGCCTCCCAGCTCTAAACATCGTTTCCACCCCACGAGACCGACTGACAGCGATGGCCGCCCCTTGCTTGTTTGTTTTAGTTGTGGTAGAATATATGTAACATGGAAGTCACCACTTTGTCCATTTTCAAGTGTGCATTTCAGTGATGTTACGCACACTCACACTACTGTGCCAAGGTCACCACCCTCCATCTGCAGAACTGCATCATCATTCCGGCCCCCATTAAATAGCAGCCCCCTATCTCCCTCCACCCAGCCCTTGGTAACTTCTCATATTGCCTGTTTCTGTGAACTTGACTACCCTAGGAACCTCATGTAAGTGGAATCACACAATACTTGTCCTTTTGTGTCTGGATTTTTCCACTTGACATAACGTGCCTTCAAGGTCAAGTCCATTGTCGCACGTGCCAGAATTTCATTTGTGTTTCAGGCTGCACGATAGTCAGCCTATCGTGTTTGTACCGCATTCTGTGGACCCATTCGTCCACGGATGGACATTTGGGTTGTTCCCACCTCTTGGCTGTTGGGAATAGCGCTGCCGTGGACGTGGGTGTG
>CM052894.1:11109756-11139110 GCA_028534135.1 Potos flavus | reverse complement strand
TTTGGATGAAAGTATAACGGCACGTGTCCCCCATTGTAGCGTCGTACAGAAGAGTTCCACGGCCCTAAAACTCCTCTTTGCTCTGCCGGCTCATCCCTACCTCCCCCCCAGCCCCTGTGATATGGATGTTATCAGAATCATTTTCACATTCCAAATCTATAATAAATTTTAACCCGTTCAGTGGGAACAGTTATCAGTTATATTTTATGTCGATTACTTTTACTGGTAACAATTGATTACAAATTAATTTGTATTTATATTTCAGGTTATTGATATGTGGAAATTGTGGGGAAGATCCTGTTGCCTCTTCCAGGCTTCCCCAAGGGAAAAGTAGCCAGCAGAAAATGCAGAAGTCAGACGGTCCCTTCTCCAATTCCACCATCTTTCTCTTTACTCTGAATAAGAGCTGGTCTCTGTCCCAGCAAGTCAGAGAGCTAAAGCCTCTGGTCAAGGTTATGGAGCTTATGTTGAGGTCAGAATCAGGACCAAACCCACCAACCTGGCTCCAAAGTCTACACTTGTTAATTGGGCTCCTGCCTGGCCTCACAACTGTCCCAGGTGACGACCAATTTTTGTAGAGTCCCTTCGTGGAGGGTGACCATCAGTCTACCACAAATGATCGTGGATCAGACTGGATCAGCTCTGGGTTGGGAGAGCCATGGAGTGTAGGGGAAGCCTCTTGGAAGCAGAGACTGGCTTCTAGACCCAGTATTCTTTTTTTATTTTTAATTTAATTTTATTTTTTCAGTGTTCCAAGATTCATTGTTCATGCACCACACCCAGTGCTCCATGCAATACGTGCCCTCCTCAATACTCACCACCAGGCTTGCCCATCCCCCACACCCCCTCCCCTCCAAAAGCCTCCGTTTGTTTCTCAGAGTCCACAGTCTGTCATGTTTAGTCTCCCCCTCCGATTTCCCCCAATTCACCCTTCCTTTCCTTCTCCCAATGTCCTCCATGTTTTTCCTTATGCTCCACACGTAAGTGAAACCATATGATAACTGACTCTCTCTGCTTGACTTATTTCACTCAGCATAATCTCTTCCAGTCCCATCCATGTTGATACAAAAGTTGGGTATTCATCCTTTCTGAAGGAGGCATAATATTCCATTGTATATATGGCAGCAATGGCCACAATCGCCAAACTGTGGAAAGAGCCAAGATGGCCTTCAACAGACGAATGGATAAAGAAGATATGGTCCATATATACAATAGACCCAGTATTCTAATCAACCGTTGGTATGACCTGATGCAAGTCATTCACCTTCTCTGACTCTTGGTTTCCTTATTTGTAGGATTCATTCACCCAATAAATATTTATCAGACACATATTATGTGCCAGATGGTTGTAGGCACCAAGGATACAGACATGACCAAAACACAGAGCCTGACCCCACAGAGCCAACTCTGGACGAAATGGTCTCTAAATCCTCTGAGCTCGTGATTCTACAGGAGAAGGGAGGTGGCATTGGTAGGGACACAGAAGCAGCTCAAGGCCAGCCCTTGTCTGAAAGTAGTTTATCATTGGGCTGTCAAGACAGGCTGCCCACCATAAAGCAGGTGGAGACACTGATCCCCTCCAGGCCCTGCGTGACTTGGCCCCTGGCATCCTCGAAGGCCAATCTTCCTTTGACTGACGAGCTAAATCCTTATCAACCTGTCTTAGTCTGGATCCCCCAGAAGCAGGTTCTGAGATTAGAAATGAAGGTGCAGGCAGTTGATGGCGGCAGTGATTCTAGGAGGCAGCAGTGGTGGAGGGGGGAAGTAAGGCGGAGAAGGAAAGGAAAGCAAACCAAGGGTGTCTCGTTACAGCAGGTTATTGTTGAAGGCATTGGAACTCGGTCCTGATAGAGGGCTCTGGAAGACAGTGTGGAAAACACCACCTTAGGGATGAGGCAGCTGGGGTGTCTGTCCCTTAACTCCTAGGGAACATTGGCTGATGGCTGCACCTGTGGCCTGTCCAAGGCACCGTCCAGCAGAGAGCCATCAGGCAGAGACCCTTGGGTGCTTGCATGAGGGCACTGTAGGTGTGTGCGGGGGAGGTAAAATGCTGATATGGAATACGGGAGGCACTGCTCTAAGGCCTCAGGGCCTTTGCACTTACCGTTCCCCTCATGGGAGCAGCCTTCTCCCTAGCTCTTTAAAGGGCTGGCCCCTTATCCTTCAGCTCTCAGTCCAGAGTCTCTTCCTCTGACAGATCATCTCCAAATTACATCCCCACCCTCCAGAACTCGCCATCATACCATCTTGTTTATTTTTTTCTCAGTGCGAGCCACAGTTAGAAATTAACTTTTGAAGGTGCCTCGGTGATGTAGTCAGGTAAGCAGCTGACTCTTGATTTTGGCTTAGGTCATGATCTCAAGGTTGTGAGATGGAAGCTCATGTTGGGCTCCATGCTGGGCATGGAGCCTGCTTAAGTAAGATTCTCTCCCCCTCTGCCTCTCCGCCTGGCCCTCCAAATGCACAGGCTCTCTCTCTCTAAAAAAAAAAAAAAAAAAAGGGAAAGAAATTAGCTTATGTATTTGTTTCTTTGGAAGCACTGCTGTATCTCTAGCACCTCAGAGAAGCCTCTGGCTTAGCCAACTACACCCCAGCTAAATACGAACATGCCTTCCCCTGCTACCCCCATGCTTACGACCTGATAAGGGCAGTAACGACTGAGTTTGTGTTCTGGGAACATGAAGATGCTTGCTCAGGTTTTCATGCACATTGCATAGACATTTGCTCATAAGAAAAGTCTGAAATCTGTAATGCCCTTGTGTCTTGGGGGATGGACGGTGCTGATGTCCCAGTAGGGGAAGAGAGGAGGTGCCTAACATTGATGAAAGTAGGTGAGCTTGCAAGTTCCCCAAATGTTTGGATATTTTTACTTCTGATGTACAGTAAGATCCCCTCTGACAGCCCCCTCACCGGTATTAAATGGACAAGAGCCTAGCAAATGTCCTTCAAGATAAATCTTATGTCATCTTTTCTTGTGCAAAGAGGTTTATTCCATCCCTTAAAAAATCTGTAGGGTATCCTGCTTCTATTTTTTTTAAAACTATATTTAGTTTGCTTTGAAGATGAATAAAACTGAGATGCTATTATATTCCTTCCCTACTCTGCAGCATCCAGAAATTCCTTTGCTATTAATACTCTAGAGAAACAGATTTCTTTGATTTTTTTTTTCAGTTTAGAAGATCGAAAACTGCCAGAAATTGTTTCAAAAGAAAAATAAATCTCTGAGAGGTTGGATTTGAAATTCCAAGAGGCCATCTCCTGTGTCCACTGTGTTGGGAGCCATGTAATGAGAGAGTTGCTCCAACTGTGGCATCTGGCCCTTTCCTCCCTCCCCTCCCCTCAGAGGGAAGCCCCGCCTTTGCCTCTGCCATCTGCTTTCTCTTGGAAATCTTAGAATATTGGGCCTAAAATTAAATTTATTGTAAATCTGAGCAAGCAAAATCATTTCCCAAAGAGAGTGAGTAAAATAAATGACTACTAATCTCTGGAAAAACCCACTATTTCCTGGAAATGAAGACTCAGATCGTAAAAAAAAATTTGAATGAAGGTTCCAATTTTCTTTTTGGTCTGAAAATACACATCAGATTTATATTTTATCATCCCAATTCTATCATAAAAGAAGCGGCTGGACCAATGCTTTGCACTGCTTCTCCCCTCTGCTTTGGGAAGGTCAATGGTTTACCGACCATCTCCCCGTGCTTTCCTGTGTGCTTTGGGACCTTTGTGTTTTGGGCTGCGAAGAGCATCTAGAGTTCTTGCAATGCACAATGATGGAAATATACATATATGTATACTATTCCATGCATACACACCTGTTTATCCTCATTTGTTAAAAACACCCATGAGTTTATCCTAAAACCTGCTATTGTAACCCAACACTACAGTGCTCGTTCTAGCTTTTTCCCTCTCCTTCGTAACTTTCCTCAACCTGGAAGAGAAACCTGGCTCTTAGTATCTACAATATGCTTACTTAATTGTTCAACTATTCTACATACATAAAGCAGTTTCAGATTAGCTAACACTTACTGTAACGAAAAGACAGTTCTTGTGTAACATTTTTTTGTCTTTTGCCTAAAAATACCCAGTCAGCATATTATTTGGGAAGTGATTTAGGTTAGTTCTATTTTCCTCGCACCCTTTATTGTGGTAATATGATTCATTTTTAGTATAGTCAGCTTTATTTGTTACAGTCGGCCTTTCATTTAGAGCACCCTTCCCATTTTGATTTTTAGAAGTTACATCCAGTAAAATTCATTCTTTCTGGGCCACAATTCTATGGCTTTTGATGTATTCATGGAGCTGTGTATCCATGACTCTAGTGCCATACAGAATAGGTCATCACCCCTGAAAATTCCTTCATGTGACTCCTTTGTAGGCAACCTACCATTTTATTTTCCATTTTGATACTTCTGCTTTGTCCAAAATGTCATATAAATGGAATCATACACTATGGTACCTCTTGAGCATAACTTAGCATCACTTAGCAAGTTCATTTAAAAATTCCTCTGTGTTGTTGCGTGTATCGATAGTTTGTTTCTTTTTGTTGCCGAGTAGTATTCTATTTTATGAATGTACCGCAAGTTGATTTTTTCTTCTATTTACTGCTTGAAGTAATTTTGGGTTATTTCAAGTCTTTGACAGTTATAAATAAAACTGTTTTAAACATTTATGTACTGGCCTTTTGGGATGTGTGTGCATAAATTTTTATTTCTCTTAGGTAAATACCTAGGTGTGGGATTACTCAGTCACATGTTATGTGTATATTTAGCTTTTATGAGAAATTGCCAAACTGTTTTCCACAGTGACTGTACCATTTTGAATTTCCACCAGCAATGTATGAAAGTTCCAGTTCTCTGCAAGCTTACTAGCACATGGTATTGTCAGTTTTTTAAAAAAGATTGATTTGTTTAGTTATTTGAGAGAGAGAGAGAAATGGCAAGAGAGAGCATGAGCAGGGGGTGGGGGTAGAGAGAGGGAGAGGGAGAAGCAGACTCCACGCTGAGCAGGGAGCTCGACGTGGGGCTCAATCCCAGGACTCTGGGATCATGACCTGAACCGAAGGCAGCCAGTCAACCAAGTGAGCCACCCAGGTACCCCAGATATTGTCGGTTTTTAATTTTTTAAATTGTAGGCATTCTAATAAATGTGTAGTGACAACTCACTATAGTTTTAATTTGCATTTCCCTAGTGATTAGAGATGTTGAGCATCTTTTCATATGCTTATTTGTCATCTGTACATCACCTTTGGTGAGCTTTTCATTTACCTTTTGTTTATATCATTTTAATGTAAATTTATATAATTTTTTGAATTTTTTTTGTTTATATATTTTGCCCAATTTTAAGTGGGTTGTTTGTTTTCCTACTTTTGCATTTTAGAAGTTCTTACATACTCTGGGTACAAATCTCTTGTCAGAGATATAATTTGCCAATATTTTTCCTACTTTGTGACCAGTAAGTTTATTTCCTTAACAGTGTCTTTTGCAGAGCAGGAGTTTTTAATTTTGATAAAGTTCTATGTAACCTGACAGTTTCTGTCTTTTAATTGGTGTGTTTAGATCATTCACATTTAGTATAATTATTGATATGTTTGTGTTAAAATCTACCATCTTGTTATTGTTTCTTTTGTTCCATCTGTTCTTTTTCCTTTTTTATTTTTTACTGCTTTCTCTTAGGTTAATTGGACTTTTTAAAATGGTAGCACTTTTCTTTCCTGTTGATTTATTATTTATACCACTTTTCAATTGTTTTAGTAGCTGCCCCAGGGTTTATAAAATGTATTTTAAACTAATCAATGTCTGCCTTCAAATTGTACCATTTTATGAATGGTATAAGGACTTCCGACAGTATTTTCCCAATTTCTCTCTCCAATTATTTGTATTGCATTTGTTATACATTTTACTTTTATACATTATAAACACATAATACATTGCTACTATTTTTGCTTTAGATAGATAATTATCTTTCAGAGCAATTAAAATTAAGAAAAAAAAATTTTATTTTACCTTCTCTTTTCTATTTCCAGTGCTCTTCATTTCTTTGTTTAGATCTAAGTTTCTGTCTGATCATGTTCTTTCTGCTCAAAGAACTTTTTTTAGCTTTTTTTTTTTTTTTAGTGTAGGTGTGTTGACAATGAATTCTCTTAGTTTCTGTTTACCTGACAATGTCTTTATTCATTTAAAAAATATTTGTGTTAGGGCACCTGGCTGGCTTAGTCAGTAAAGCACGTGACTCTAGCTCTCAGAGTTATGTGTTTGAGTCCCATGTTGGGTGTAGAGATTACTTAAAAAATTATTTCAAAAAATCTTAAAAAAAATCCATTAAAAAATAAAAAAAATATTTGAGCTAAGTGTAGAATTCTGGGTTGGCAAAGTTTGTTGTTTTTTTTTTCTTTCAGCACTTTGAAGATGTCACTTCATTAACTGCTGTTTGCGTGGTTTTTGATGAGAAGTCTGCTGTAAAATTATTATCATTTTTCTCTACAGTTAAGAAGTTTTTTTCTCTGGCTGTCTTCAGAATTTTTTTTTTTTTAATATTCCCCCTCCCCTCATATACCTATATAGTTTGTTTGGGTTTTCTTTTGTTTTATATTTATCTTCCTTGGTGTTGTCTGACCTTTCCAGATCTGTAGTGTGATGTCTGTCATTAATTTTGGAACATTCTTAGCCTTCATATGTTTCTGCTTCTTCATTCTCTTTTCTGCTTAGGTGTCTGGTGGTGTCTGACCCAGGTAAGCGAGGGTTCCCATCATATCTCTTCCTCTAGGTACCTGTCCCTTTCCGGGTTTTCAGTTAGTTGGCTCTCCTATGACCTCAGCTGTCTGATGATTTCAACAAATTTTGTATCTTTTAATTTTTTCTTCTTATAAGAGTGGGGATAATGCTCTTTCCACTTCTTTCTGTAAACCAAGAATCTGTAACATAATATTTAAATAATTACATGATATGTTATTTTAGACTATGTCATGCCTTGTTAAAACTATTCTCTATTATTTGGCATTTAGGTCACTTAATTTTTTTATTATCAGTAATGAGGCAATAAATATATTTGGACAGACATCTTTGTGTTCTTATATGAGTAGGACAAACGACTAGAAACTGGATTTAGTGTGTATCTTTTGACAGATTTTTATGAAATGTTGCCAAATTACCTATCCATCAGAAAGATGAGCATTCATGATTACAGTTTTGGGGATCTGGGGAACACTGACTCCATGGCAGGAGCTCCTCTCCCTCACTAACCTGACATTTGCTTGGACATGTCTAATCCTGACCCAGGATTTCCTGGTTTCTAGCTCTGGCCAGCTCTCACTGTGTGAAACATTACCAGGAAAGAGGCCTGACGTGAGGCTGGATTGTATATTGAAACCAGGCTGGGACTACAGCGGGCTCTTCCAATCGCTGATGAAGATATTGGAAGAGTTTTGACATTTCCTGTCTTAGGAGTTCTAGATCGATTCTCAGGCCCAAATGAACCACATGTACGCCACACCCATAGCTCCAATGTGGTGGAGATTAATTCTTGATCAAGGCAACTTCTAATTACTGTGCTGGCAAATAAATAACTCAAAAATATCTTTTAATATTTTTGGTAGTGGGAGAATGTCGTGGTTTGGACCTTTAATTCCAAATTAAAATATTTAATGCTTTATAAAGCAGTTGCTATTTAAACTGCCAATAATATTTAACTTGAATTTACTCACCATTTCCTATCCTCATCCTGTATAATTTATAACACTAAGCCTTTCAATACTCCAAAATGCCAGATAAACTTTTCTCATTTGCTCTTAATTTGGTCACGCAGGATAATACCAACATCTGAAGGCTCTTTAAACTGCTTTTTAAAATGCATTCCTGTGAGCGCCACCCGTGCCCCCTCTGCTCCTTGTCATCATCCATAATTATTTCCAATCCAAAGCGGCCCTTAATGCACTTATTAATCTGGCATTCTCCTCAGTGTGAAGCACATATAGCTCTATTAATTTTTTAAAACCCCCCTTTTTATAGGGGACTGCAGATGCTTGGCTATTACTGAAAAGCTATTAGAAGTTAACACCTTTCTCTCCCCAGAGACTGGCATAGTCCTAGGCCTCCAAATGCCACCCTGTTTTACATTATCAGCTGCTAAGGCGAAGTATTAGAGACTTTTTTCCTTTTTGCTTCAGGATTGGTAATGCTATTATTCGCTAATGGCAGAATTCTGCCTGGCCCCGTGGACTGAGGAGGATGGGTCCCAAGCTGAAGATGGCCAGGTTTTCTGGCCTTCTGAGGAGGTACCTGCATCTCTGGAATGCATGTACTTCTAGGTGAGACAGGACTGTCTTCTTGGAGAGAGAAAAAGGGATGGGGCGGGCAGCGGGGGGAATTATTCCTCTCTCCCCCCCACAGTGGCCCTTTCCATTTGGATGACACCCACGGGCCATTCCAGGCACCATGAAAACACCAGAAAAGGCTGAAACCGTTGTGTAGTAACAACAACAACAACAAAGCAGGTCTCCTGTTTTCTCAGAAACTACAACAGGAACACAAGCAAAGTATGGCTCTTGGCTTCCCAAGGCCTGATGCTGCCCAGGGGGCCTGGGCGGGAAATAGGAAAGGACGCTAATAAATGATTTGCCATGGCCCATTTCAGGATATCAAGTTTAATGGCTTGGGGCTATGCTTCCAGGTCACCTGCTGGGAGGCAGTAGGGACAGGGGAGCCAAGCGCTCAGAAATGGCTACTCCTTAGGAAGTGGTCACAGCCTGCGATCCCGAGTGAAGAGAGAGCTGGGGGAGGACCATCCCAGGAAACCGAGTCTCGGGCTGAGTTTCCTGAGCTCCATGCTTGACCTCAAACAGGCAGAGCTGGCTGCAACCGACCAGACTAACAAGATGCTTACAAGGCGGTTTGGTCTCATGGCTCCTCTCTCTGTCTTCCTCCATGACTGTATTTGGGAAAACAGAAGGCCAGGAAACAATGCTGGAGATGCTGAGGGAGAGACAAGGAATCATCCAGACCACAGCCCTTCCTGGGAGCATCTCTGCTAGGGTGCAGACAGCCCCGGCCCCCACCCACTGCGGCTGGACTTCTGACCGCATGTCCCACTTCTGTTTTCCTGAAGCGTGGCCATTGGTCACGTCAACCTCACCTGTAGACAGTTTTCTTAGAGAATGTTCTATTGAAACATTCATATCCAGAGTTCTGGGGAAGACATTCTTATCCTCCGCTAAGAGAGGAGGAAAAGGAGAATCTGAAAAGTGAAATCATTTCCCGAGGTCACACTCTGATAGGGACAAGACTCAGCCCCAACTGGGATGCTGTTCGGATCTGGGGTTAATCTGCTTCAATACTCTGCCTCCATGAATTAGGGTCTTGAGATAAATTGCATAAATTGCCAGAAGACAAACTGCTCTGGTTAGTTTAAGTTGGTATTGCTGGTCAATGTATGGTCATCTTAACCATGATTGGTTTCCTAAAAAAACTGTTTCAAGGCCCTTTTCTAAAAGGCAATAGTAACAAGAATTTAGGAAGGAGTTAAGATGTGAGAGTAGTCCAAGAATAGAAATAACTCATAGTAGAACTGTCCTAATATAAGCCTTCAAAACAATACTACTTTTTGTAACATTATAAAGACTGTTTTGTAGGTACTTCTATTTTTCTGGATGCCCCAAACAAATATAGTTGTTTTACCTCAACATGATATTGCTTATCATTTAAAACCCTTGTTTGACTAATTTTGAAGATTGCAGATTAACATGATGATGCTAAGCATAATAATAATAATACCCTCAACAGTTTTCGTACATTGAGCACCACTCACATGCACCTATTATTTCCACTTCGAGCTCTGAGAGGTTAAGTAACTCTCCCCAAGTTCTAGAGCACAAATTGAAAGGACCCAGGCACTTTAATTCATTTCTGATACATGTTGTATTGTTGCAAACTTTATTTACTTATTTTTTGAAAAAAGTAACCTGATAATAGCTATTAAGAATCACAATACATACACACTTGACCCTGAAATACTCCTTGAGTTGACCTCTGGATTTTCTGCCCCCAGTACATATCTGTAAGGATGTTTTTTTAGCATTGTTTGTCACAACAAGAACAACAAAAAGAAAGAAAGAAAGAAAGAGAGAGAGAGAGGAAGGAAGGAAGGAAGGAAGGAAGGAAGGAAAGAAGGAAGAAAGGAAGGAAAGAAGGAAGGAAGGAAGGAAGAAGGAAGGAAGGAAGGAAATAAGAACCTAAAAGATTGGTTGAAAAAATTCGTGTTGATATGGAGTGGTCTGTGATATATTAAATGTCAAAAGCAAACTCTGGCGTGTATTTTTAGTATGACCCTATTTTAGCAAAACCCAAATCAACCAAACCAAAGGCCATATGTGTTTTTGTGATCCAACTTGTATTTGTGTGCACAAGGAAGATACCCTCCATGCTCTTAATATGGGTTGTTAATGTGGCTGGAAAATTACTAATTTTTCTTCTATATCTTTGGATGGATTTACTTGTTATAGCAAGCATGCATTACTTTGTAATAAAAAAAAAAGTCAAATAAGAGGAATAAAGTCACCAGGTAAACTCAAGGCTGAAGATGTGGATTCCCACTTAGAATCAGAAGATGTGAAAAATTAGGTGTGCTTCTGTTATGGGAAAGGTTATTCCCACGACTAGTCATTTTGAATATGTAACGAGATTTTCCCATTTTTAAATTGCTGGCTTCCAGGGTTGTGTTTTTATACTTGACTTGAGAAAAGAATTTACATGTTAACACAGTCAGCAATAATATAATCACTGCAATGGAGAATATTCTTCAGTTATCATAGAGTGCTTGTCTCTCAAATAACTTAATTTTTCCTCATGATTTAAATAGCAGATATGGATGGCAGAATAGATAACAGCAAAGCCAAGGTTTGAATAAGGAAGCTGTGGCTGAAACAGAATGTGCTATCTTTCTAATAAAAAGTAATGCCGATTTAGTGTCTGATAATGCACTTGATTGAATAAAATTTTTAAAAGGCTGCTGAATAGATTGATTTTCTAATGGACTTTGCTCAGACTCACTCCCACCCGCAAGGAAGGTCCTTGTTTCAAACGAGTTCCACTCTTAGTCTAAACGAGTTCCACTCTTAGTCTAAAGGCTGTAACAGACCCATCAATTCCTATTGAGGCAAGTGTCTCTGAGTTCTAGAAGCCCTGCAGTGAGATAGGAACCATGTGCGAACGCTACGACAGTGTGCAGTCTTGTTCTTACTCTCAGTGTTCTTGTGACTTTAATTTGATGGCGATCACAAGATCACGTCCCTCTGTAAAGACTCTCTCTACGTCATTATCTTGGTCAAAGTCCCCAGATGGTGGAGCTGAGACTCTCATCTACTGCTTCAATCAGCTGTGTCATTTTGGGGTCTGTTTTTATTGATTAATTTTTCTCCTCATTACAGGTTATATTTTCCACTTCTTTGCATGCCTAATAATTTTTGGTTGGACACCAGACATTGTGAATTTTACCTCGTTGGGTGTGTGATATTTTTGTATTCCTTTAAATATTCTTGAACTTTCTCTGGGACACAAATTCTTTGGAAATCATTTGGTACTTTTGAGGCTTCTCTTTAAGCTTTGTCGGGTGGGAACTGAGCATTCTTCAGTTCCAGGTTAATTTTAATCTGGCGCAGACAATATCCTTTTGAGTACCCTGCCTGGTGCCCCTCTATTCTGAAATCTTCCACTCTGGCTGGTGGGAGCAGACAGTTCCTAACCAAGTGTGAACTCTGGTGATGGTTCTGCTTAGTCTTTCCTGGTAGAGCCCCCCTCCCCCTTTCTTGAGTAGTTTTCTCATGAGTGCACACTGGTCAGTACTCAGCTGGAGACTCAAGAGGAGGAGATCCCTGGAGTTTCTGCAGATTTCTCCCTTCTGTGCAGCTCTCTCCTTATAGCTGCTCTATCCTTCCAATTCTAGCCACACCAGCTTCCCCAAATTCTTAACCGTGTCTCTTCAACTCAGGGAGATGGTTGGGCTCTATCTGGGTTTCCCCATCCTGCATTATGGTCTGGAAACTCTCTCCAGTGGTAAGCTGGGCCTATCATAGGGCTCATCTCATTTATTTCACTTCTTTTTGGGATCACTGGCTGAGCTGCCCATTACACAATGTCTGGAAAATGTTTTTTCACATCTTGTTCATTTCTTGGTTACAGTGAGAGGGTAAATCCAGTCCTTACTATTTCATCATAGCTGAAAGTGGAAGTCTTGGAGCAAAGCCTCTCAACCTCCAAATGTCAGCTGGAGCCCCTGGTCTCAGTGGGTTTCCTCATCATTGTCTCAAAAATCTGCAGGGAAGTAGTGTCCCTTAGTGAGGCCCTAACACTGGGAAGTCTGAATTGGGCCTGAGAATTTTGAGCAGACTTTTGGTTTTAGGAAGGGACAAGAAGTCCAAGGAAGGACTCCTAGTGACACTCTCAGTGACAAAGAATAAGATTGTACCTCCTGTGTGGTAGCCACAAGGGCTTCTTTAAATTACAAATCTGTCCCCTTCCTGCTCAAAACCCTGCAATGGCTGCCCATTGGCGTATGATGAAGAACACCACTATGCTTCCTGTCTACATCTGCAAACTCATCTTCTGTGTCCACCTCCTTCTTCCTGCCCTCAGAGATGCTGGCTTTCTTTTGGTTCTTTGACCAGTCCAACCTGCCTCGGGACTCACTCCCTGGCATGCTCTCACCTCTAGTCCCTGTTTATCTGTCAGGTCTCAGCTGTGATGTCACTTGCCTAGACTAGATCCCCCTTGGGGGTCTCATAGTCTTCTGTATTCCCCTTACAGCACTTACACCAGCATAATGGTGGGACGTCTTGTTGTGCGTGGGTAATTATACCTGGAAACATCACCTTAGACCAAGCCCACTTAACATGGGAGCCAATCTTTCATGGGAAAGAGAAGAGATTAAAAAAAAAAAAAGATTTTATTCAGAAAGTTCAGAAAACCAAAACTAGAAATGATGAAAATAAATTTATTTTTATCCCATTTCTACCCAATTTTATATTCTAATTCCAACCCCATACTGATGTTTTAGAGTGAATAGAGAATGAATCAGCTGCTGATCGTTTTGAAGAATGTAATTTTTATGATAAAACTGGGTGATGTCATGAGATGACTTCCTTTGTTATATGTTTTTTCTTTCTTTTTTTTTTTTTTTAAGTTTTGCAACACAAACACAGAGAAAGCTGTTTATTGCAAAAAGACTTTAGAGCTTCATGGGTTTTCCCAAGGGCTTTCCTCAACCACTGGATGGTCCAACCATTCTATTTTGACCATCAGTTCATCACTTCTGTCAACCCCCCTCTTTCTGCTGTTACTGTTCCTGTTGATACCAGAGCCTCATCTGTCATTGGCTTGGTGTAGGGTTCGGGCAGTTCTTTCACGGATCTCAAAAAATCCTACAGCTTTGGTGAAGTCTTCAATTTCTCTTTGCAATTTGTTTGTATTACAATTGCATTGTACTGTCAGATAACCCACAATGAAGAGAGTCAGATCAAAAGTGATGACAGCTCTTTGGCTGGTGATGGATACTAACGATATATAGATTGAGTGGAAACTGATCTTACAAGTGGTTGGTTCACTAATGAATCTCTTTCACATTATTATGATAATTTTTGATTCCCTATACAAACTCAAGAGTATGAGGTCCTCCTGTATGCGAGTATTTGCATACTTATTTGTGACATGTTGTCTCCCCAGCAGGACATCAGCTCCAGGACAGAGGGACTTCTGAACTGCAGGTGCGCACAACAGACCTGGCCAAGGCAGGACTGGATAAAATGTTTGCTGACAAAAAAGAAGAGCCAGGAGGAGAGGCATCGTGGAGAGTGGCGTCGGCTCATCACATCATTCCATCATCAGTGAGCTGAGCTCCTTAAGGTGAGACACCTACGCTTTGGTGGCAACCATTGTTGCTGATTTGTTGAAGTTCTTTCCGTGTCCTTTAGTGGTCTTACCAAGATGAATGCATCCCCCTGCTTACTGCTCTGCAGAGAAAGACAAAGGAGACAGGCACCTGTCTCTCCGAGGGCACGAATTTTGGACAGAAGGGCTCTTGTGCGGAACGCAGTATGTGGGATGCGGTGCTGAGCGAACTCGGAAGAAGTTCTGGGGGAGGGATGTGCGGTCACTTCCGGCCTCCACCAGGAGATCCCCTGCCAGCCTTCCGCTCTGCTCCAATCTGGGAGGCTGGTGTGCGCATGCGTGTGTGCTTAGCAAGCTCCTTGTCTGATTTTGAGAGGCTCAGGCCAGTCTCTAGGAGACTTCGTTCTCAGGCCCGGGAAGGTGTAATAAGGAACCAGAATTTTTGCCTCAGACTAAAATTTCCTCCTTTTAAAGGAAATGAAGTGCTTCCGATGATTTTCTTCACTCAGGAAAATATTACTTGGAAGTGTCTTGCTTTGGCGATAATTTGGTCCCTGGAGATTGTCTAATTTTGAGCTTTTACCCCTAGACACGTAAGTATCCCTGATAGCAGAGGAGAGTAGCCACAGAGAAGGACATTGTTTGATGTTTTATTGGAAAATTAATGTAAATTTTGCATTTCATTTTAAGTAACCTGTTATATAAAAATAATATCCTCTACTCCCCTCCTCCCCCCAAAGAAACAAACAAACAAACATAGAAAACCCTAGAAGACAGCCCTGCAAGTAGAATCACATTCCTGGGAGACGCGGCGAGTAGCTTCTGTGGGCTTGTGTTCACTCAGGCAGTAACCCAAGGGTTCACCTAGTCCTGTTTGTGAAAATCCCATAATGATAATTTCTGGAAAAGTATCAGTTCCCTCCTACCACTCCCCTCCTGCAAACCTGTTCCCGGATGTACCAGCAGCATCTGTGTCTGGGTCCTCATGGACACTAATACGGAATTAGAAAAACAAAATCACTCTTGGTTAATGGACGCTCTTTATCACTGCAGCCGCAACTCCAGAACACAACTCCGTGAAGCGTCAGTTCTGTTTAGACGGCATTTAGATGTTCATTGTGATCTAGTTCAATCACTTAAAAACAAAGAAAACCCAATCTCTTGCTCCTGTTTCCATTTTTTATCTAAGTAACTTTTGAAAAGAGAATTGTTGGGTTAGTTTCCCGATAGGTAAAAATATGAATTTGGGGGTTTGGCAAATTTGTAAGATTCACTATGAGTTTTCTTCCCATTACAATGGGGGGGGGTGTTTCTTTCTTCTCTGGAAGGTCTAGTCTCAGCTCTGCCCTTGCATTTTCTGGAAGCCTCACAGGCCAACAGAAACCCTTTTGGGATTCAGATGTTGGTAGTAATTTCCTTTCTTCACATGCCAGGATCAGTCAGTTTCTTACTGGGCAGCTTTTTCCGGCTTCATATTTTAGCCTAGAATCCAGTGAGATCATAAACTGCTGAAGAGGCATTTTATGTTTATGCTCACATGTCAGGTAACCGATCTCAGAATCTCTTGCTTTGAGGCAAGAAAACTCTAGAGACTCAGCTATGCCTCGGTTTATGTTCATGGAATTTTACTGCATCCCTATTTGTTGCGAAGATTTAGAATCACAGAATGAGTGAATCACAGAATCACAGAACCAGAAGGGGTCTTTCATGCTCATTTTATCCCAATCATTAGTTGGCTCTTCATTCTATAGGGCCAGAAAGATTCAGTGACTTGCCAAAGGTCACACAGAGGCGGGCTCCCTGACTCCTGGCTCATTCTGGGATGCCAAAATGTAGAGTTAACTTATGCTTCGTATCCAACTACCCCAAACTTAAGTGGTTTGAAGTAACCCCTGATTTAGGTTATGATTCTGCAGGTCAGCAGTTTAGGCTGGGCTCAGCTGGGTGGTTCTTCGGGACTGTGGTGGGCATGGCTGATCTTTGCTGGGCAGTCGGCTGGCACGTCCTTTGAAGCTGGCTGGCTTATAGCGGCCTCATCCTCGATGGCCGGAATGACTGAGATTTCTCTCCACATGGCAATCAGGAAGTTCCTAGGGCCGCAAGGGAGAGACCCCTCGATGTGCAATCACTTTTAGACACGGCTTATGTCATGGTTGCTAATATCCATTGGTCAAAGTAAGCCACAAGGCCAAGCCCAGATGAAAGGGGCTGAAAAGAGGCAGGAATAATTTATGGCCACTTTGCAACTTGCCACATGTGGTGATTTCCATTTTTGAATGACAGGACATCCCACAGGCCATCTTTTCAAGAGTCTTATTCCTAGTTACCTTGTACGACAATGTTGAGATGCAGTCTTTGTAAATTAAATCATGGGCTAGCCTCCTGAAATCCAATTATTTTACTTCATCTAGTGCTGGAGATTGCAATTTATTGCATCTTATTTCCCTCTTGGAGTACAATTGTAGGTGAACATATGGCAGTATGGAAGAAAAAGCCATTTCTAGTCCCCAATTTATGATGGAAACATTTTTTAATTTTCCAAAATGCTGTTAACAAAGAAACCCAAATATCTGTGGGTCTACTCCATTATTTCCTGCATAGCTCCAAGGGGCAACACTAATTTTACTGTTCATATTTTGGGGGCCATTATATGGTTTGTACATGAATCCCATCCTTCTGGGATTTCAGAGCACGACACTGACTCTCATAGCATTCCTGTAAAGTAGTCAGACATGGGGTACATGCCCCATTTTACAGATTGAGTAACTGAGGTTCAGATAGATTCTCAGTACCTCCCAGGGATTCCCATGGGGCTTCCTAAGTGTGAATATCTGTGTCAGTTCCCTCTTCCTCCAAGTCTGTTCTTATATCTTGGGGGGTCTGTGGAGAGCCACACGGATAGCCCTTATGTCTGCTTTATGACCTCTCCATTCTCGCAGATCATCAAGATGCTGTCACTCTGGGCAAAGGGTCCCATGTTTCCTTCACTGAGAGGAGCCAGGCATGGGGTGTGAGTGCTGACATCCTCTCCTACTCTTGCTAGGTCCGGGTATATCTGAGTGTTGCCCCCACTCCTGTCATCCTCTGGTGGGGGGCCCTTCTCCTCCACCTCCTTCTCCTCTAGGTTCAGTTCTTCACCCGGGATCCCAATTCCACCCTGCTTCACGGGGTTCAGGGGATATTCTTTGGAGCAGGTGACATCCCTGAAGGAAGAGTATGGTCAACCCAGTGAAAGACATTGGCAATAACGTAAAGCATTTTCTAGTCAAGAGGAAATGGGGGTGACCAACGTGAGAACCATATGTGAGATTTTATGACTGAAGGTAAAGCGTGTGTGTGTGTGTGTGTGTGTGTGCCTGTGTGTGTGTGCCTGTGTGTGTGTGTAGTGGGGGGCAGGAAGAAGGGCTAAGATGGATCCTTCCCTTAGTTGGGCCCACCACAACCTGATCCCACTTCAAGGGAAAAATCACTGGCTGGTGGGAACAAGTCTTAAAAAGGCTGGGTAGAGTCCCAAGTTAGTGGCTACCTGGTGCTTCCTCCAGCCGGTGCGGAGGAGTATGCGTATGCCCTCAGGCTCTTGAAAAGCCTGGAGTGGTGCCATAAGGGCCCTTTGCGGGATTACTGAAGGCAGGTTCTGAGGACGTCACCTCCACATCAGTCAGGATCTCCTCTCTCAGATCTGGGAGCCTGGAAAAGTTGCGCTTCCTCCGAGGGACGGCTGTGCTTCTGCTGGGTTGGTTTGTTTGAATCTGCTGGATACCACACTTGGTCAGGCTGCAACTGATTGCATGTCCCTTTTCTCTCTGGCTGCTAGGAAGCTCAGGGAACGAATGTTTTCCTAAAAATTAAAAATCCCTTTGTTGATTTTTACAAACATCAATTAGAACTTGTAAAATTTTATAAATATATGATTTTATAAATCTAGTAATAACTTTAACATTTCAACAACATAGCCCTGTATGAAAAAGAAAGTTTCAAAATCACTCCAAATAATCCCATTAGATGAAAAATATTCTAAATATTATCTTATGTTGGTGTGTAATACTTATCTTTATATATCAATGACCATGAATGGACTTCCATACATCTATTTATTTCCTTACTTACTCATCTATCTACTTAGATGTATGGGAAAGAAATCATATGACTTATGTCTTTTATTTTAAACACGATGTCTTAAAGTTGATTCTGCTTGAGTTTAAAAGAAGAAAAAGAAGCTAAAGGGAAGTAGAAGGAGTTGTTGAAATAAAACTGCTTTCCCCATGAGAGATATTCTTCTCTAAAGGATCTCTCTAAGGTTAAGAAAAGAGATTATGGAAAACAACCCACTGAATCTGGAAATTATGTTTTTCCAACCACATATTTCAATTTAGACACCAGCAGTTACTGCCCCACCATGGAAGATGAGGCCATTAGTGCGTTCACACCCCTCCTACTCCCTTCCCCACCATTACTTGATTTTTGTTAGTTTTATCATTATTACCCTTTGGGGACTTATAATATGTTGCAGCACACACAATGGTTTAGTATTATTTTTTTTTTAAAGATTTTATTATTTATTTTCCAGAGAGAGAGAGAAAGAGTGTGCATATAAGCAGGGGGAGAGGCAGGCAGAGGGAGCTGGGAGCCTGATGTGGGACTCGATCCCAGGATCCTGGGATCATGACCTGAACTGAAGGCAGATGCTTAATGACTGAGCCAACCAGCATCCCACAATGGTTTAGTATTAATTCTATGTTTAAATGGATTCTATTGTCACCATCGGCCCTTTCCTCACACCTTCTCCATCGCTCAATTCTTGATTTTGATGTATCTCTTAATTAGCTTGGTTTCGTGGTCAAGTCATTTTGCCAAGAAGACCCTGTAGTCCCTGAATTTTTAAAAAGTCTTTTAATTCTAATGTCTGAGAGTATCTGTTTGTTGTCTTTATGCCTGACCAGCACCTTGCCTGGATAGAGCGCTCTTGGTCTCCCTTTCTTTCCTTTGGAATGCAGTGTCCTTTCTCCATCATGATGTTGAATGTTGTGCCAGACAGTCTGGGAGCTCCTGACCCTCTCCCTCCTTGATGGTCATTTGCTTTTTATACCTGGATCCTTGAGGGATTGTTACTTCTTTATTGAAGTTATATTACTTAATCGGGACATATCATGGTATTGAACACTCTGCATTTTTTCTTTCTTTTTTTCTCTGAAACATTGTGTATTGTGGATTCTGTTCTCCCTGCATTTCAGACAGTGCTGAATTTTATCATTCGATACTTTTCCACTGGATACTTTTTCCATTCCATTTTTTTGGTTTCTGTCTATCAGGGACACTAATTACACTTGTATTGGATTCTCTTTGCTCTATTTCTTTGTCTTTTTCATCACCATTCTTTATAATTATCCAGGCTTTTCCTCTTTGCCAATCATTTGATTTTCATATCCGTGCTGTTCTTGCTGATTTTAATGAAGTTATTTACTTTTAAATATCGTTGTTTTGGATCACAATTTATTTCCTCTGGTGTGTAAACTGCATTTCCCTCTCATTCTGTCATTTTGTCAGATGCTTCATCATTTTATTATAAAACTTTCAAAGATACAGAAAAGTTGAGAAAAATTACAGTAAACACCCATCTACCCACTACCCAGATTCTATAATTAAAATTCTGCTCTACTAGCCTTGTGATACATCCATTAGTCCGTTCACCCCTTGTCCATCAATCTATTATATTTTTTGTTATGTCCCAAAAGCAAATGTTGACATTGGCGTAAGTCACTCTACTTCAGCGTGGACATCATTAAGTAGAGTTTAATATTTGTTTACAGTTACTTATTTTTTTCTTTGAGGTAAAATTTGTATACCACGAAATGCACAAATTTTAGGCATACCAGGTACCACTGAATGAGCTTTTCCCAAAAATTTATTGTGAAAAAATTTTAGCTATACAGCAAAGTTGAAAGACTTTTACAACAAGCCAACTGTGTAAGTATTACCTATATGTTCCCATTGACAGTTAATTGTACTTGCTTTATCATAGATGTAACATATTTCTTTTGAGGTAAAATTTATATGCAATGAAATGCACAGATCTTAAATGGACATTTGATGAATTTTAACAAGTACATACACTGTGTATTCTAAACCACTATCAAAATGCAGAATATTACCTCAGAAAGTTCCTCATGCCCCTTCGCAGCCAGTCTCCACCCCATTACCCTGAGGTAACCACTACTATACTTTTTTACATAGTCTAAGAACTAGAACTTCCTGCAAGCAGAATCACACATATAGTATGCATTCTTTTGTGTAAGGCTTCTTACACATGCCACACTGTTCTTGAGATCCATCTGTAGTGTTACTTGCTCCTTTTCATTGTGTAGTAGCCTTCCATTCAATGGCTATATGGTTTACCCATTCATTCTCTTATCCATAGATACCCAGCATGTTTCTAGGTTTTGACTAATAAAGCTGTTAGGAATGTTCTTGTGCCCGACATTTTGTAAACATCTGCTTTCATTTCTCCTGGGTAAAATGTCTGGGATTGGAACTGTTGAGTCATAGGGTAGATGTCTGCTTGGTTCACGTTGCCAGATTTTGGAGAACTTTTCTCCAGTTGTATTATCTTACACCACCACCAGCAGTGTTAGAAGGTTCCAGTTGCTCCATATCCTTGGCAATATTTAGTGTTGTCGGTGTTTTTAATTTTTGCCCTTCCGCTGGGGTGTAGTGATCATTTTAGGCTATTTATTTATTTCTAAGTAGGTTCCACGCCCAGCATGGAGCCAGTGCAGGGCCCAAACCCACAACCCTGAGATCAAAATTTGAGTGGAGGTCAAGAGTCGGATGCCCAACCCACTGACTGAGACGCCCAAGCGCTCCCATTACAGAGTCTTTTAAAAAAGTTGGATTCATGTTCTTATTGCATTCTATTTTTAGCTATTGCCCTTATAAAGAATTTTCTTTTGTCATTTCGTTAATGTTTCTTCCGTGGCATTTTCATGTATTTCTTGTTTTGTTTGCTGTGTCTCTTTTCCCCTTAGAGAGGAATGCCCATCCATTGCACATCCCTTGTTGTCTACTTGCTATACCATTTCTTGAGGTTGGCTTGATGTCCCCCCCCCTTTGGTACATTATTTTTTTAAGTCATGCTATGTCAGTAATGAGTTATGATACAGTAAATGATACAATATGAGACAGTAGGATGCACACAATACTGTACAGTAAAATCCATCCTTTTCTGGGCATACAGTTCCATGAATTTTGGCAAACGTGGACAGTGGTATAACTGCCGCCACAACCAAGATTTATGGTACCTCAATCATCTCACTAAGTTCTATCATCCCCCTTGTAGTCAGTCCTCTATCCCCACCCCCAATCCCTGGCAACTGCTGGTCAGTTTCCTGTGCCTATAGTTTTGCCTCTTATAGAATGTTCTATAAATAGAACCATATACTGTGAACCTTTTGGGTGTGACCTTCGCTTAACACAATGCTTTTGAGATTCGTCCATGTTTCTTGCTTGAATCAGTAGTTTTACTTCTTATTGCTCTATTATTATTTATTGTTCAACTTTTTATTGAGCATTATTCCATGGTATGGGTGTATCGCAATTTATTCATCTCTTCAGCAATTAATTAACATATGAGTTATTTCCAATCTTGGATGATTATAAATATTTGCATACGGATTTTTTTGTGGGTGTTTCTACCTTTGCTATATTTTGAGGAATGGTGTTTCATATCATAGTCATCTATTTTTGTCCTGAAGAGCTCCAATAAAGCGGTGTCTGTGAGAGACTCCCACTTCTAAAGTTTTGCTAAATACCCTCTCTTGGGCTCACCATACCCAGCTGGGGGATGTATGCCATTCCCATGGAGGTCCCCTTGGCTTTGGATCATTTACCCTAATTATCATGAAACCCTGGCACCCTCACTTTTGTCAGAGTCAGTCAGGGCCCTGATCGTGACCCCACTTTCCTTTTATTCCTCCCAGCAGCATCTTCTACTCTTCTGCAGTCAAGGGAAGGAAAGCCGTGAATCCTCCTTCAGGCTCCATTCCAGATCTGAGGGTATGAGGGAGGACTGCTGGGATTTAGTTGGCTCCTGTGTTAGTCAGGGTTCTCCAGAGAAACAGAACCAATAGGAGATTTATACTCACATCTGTATTTATTCTAAGGTATTGCTCAGGTGATTATGGAGGCTAGGAAGTCCTACGGTGGGTCATCTGCAAGCTGGAGGCCTGGGAAGGCTGGTGGTGCCATTCGAAGGCCTGAGAACCTGAGAGCTGGTGGTGTAGACGACAGTTCTGGTTTGAGGGCCTGAGCACCAGGAGCCCTGAAGATAACTCAATGTTCCAGCTCAACAGGCAGATAAAGGGACAGAGAGAAAGAGAGCGTGAATCCCCCTTCCTCCACCTTTTTTCCTCTTTAGACTCTCAAAGGATGGGATGATTCCCATCCACACTGAGGAGGGCAACCTACTTTCCTCAGTGTGTCTGTTCGAACGCTAACCTCTTCTGAATCAGCCTCACAGACACACCCAGAAATAATGTTTAACCAGATATTTGGGCACCCCGTGATCCCATCGGGTTGACACATAAAATTAACTATCACCGCCCCCTCGCCCCAGTATCTTCTGGGGGTGTTGAGTGAGGCTGCACATCTTGCTGCACTGAATCATTTACTCTCCTCCGTAACTGTTTCTTTCCTTGGCTGACACTTTTGAAGTTTCAGGCTTTGGGCTGAGCCTTTTTCCTTGATCACCGTGTCTGCGTGTGTTTTTTTTTTTTTTTTTTTTGAATCAATTTCTTCAGCTATTAGGGAAGGATGGTTCCATATGCTTCTATGAGCTATCCTAACTCAGAAATCTCTGTTTACCATTAAAAATCATGCAGATCTTTTTGACTTGTTTTTCCATGTCCTAACCTTTCCTCCGGCCTCATCCTACCATTCGAGCCTGATTTTCCTTCCTGCGGATTTCGGTTGTAAAATTTTATCGTGCTCTCTGTATGTTTACAAGTTGTCTCAAATGCTTTGGGGAATATGGTGGGATATAAATAAGTCTTTTAAAAGATTGAGAAAATATCAGAATCAGTCAAGGGTGACCTAAAACCCACAGAGCCTGGCGGCTGTTGGCAGATCGGTATTTTGGATCTAGTGGTGAGTTCACTAGACTCAGGAAGCAGTTCCATGTTGTGACAGCTGAGACAGTGTTGAGCAGGAGTCACAGATGCAAATGTCTCTGGGGCCAGGCAGGTCCAACTAATTAGTGAAACAGGCTGGTAGAAGACAATAGGGAGCGGTGGGGACTGTAGCAAACCAGGAAGCCGCTGGCCCATCTAATGATGGCTGTTTCTCCTCAGTGTCAGCGGATAGGCAAGCAAGTGGGCTCATCTTGCCAGAATTTTAGATAGGAGCCAAATGGCTAGGCGCTAGTTTTGAACACCCACCTGGTCCCTTTTGCCGTGAAATCCTTCCTGCAGACAAAATCTTTGATGGAAATCAAGTACCTATGAGAGTAAATGTGGGGCAGCTTAGTTGGTTTGAGTGTGGCAGCCTGAAGCAGTGACCTTCTGAGTCCCTTCCTTAAAGGCCTCATGACTGTAGGAATAATTTGGAGACCTTCAGACCAGATCATGGACAAGGTCCTTCCTCCCTACTCTGATCTTGTCTTGTGCCTTGTGTCCTCCTGGGAGGAGTCACTCACTGGCCTCCCCGCCCTGGCCACAGTGACTTTGCAAGTTACATATTGACCCTGAGCTAACTTTATGGCATATGTGCGCTTTGTAAATGTGGGAATTATTTTCAAGGAGTGTGTTTTGTCTAATGGACAAAACGCTGAGCGTGTGTGTGTGAGAGAGAAGATGGGAGTGCATCTGACTCTGGGCATTTATAGTTCCATGAAGCCCAAGTTGGTCTCCAAGAGAATGCCTAAATTTAGTTCTAGAACAAAGGTCAGCAAACTACTGCCTGTGTGTCAAATGCAGCTTGTGGCCTGTGTTTGTCCATGACGTGAGCTAAGAATGGCTTTTACATTTTTAAAAGGTTTCAAAAAAAATAAATAAAAGAATGTGACAGAGACCCTGTGTGGTCTACAAAGCCTGAAATAGTTCGATCTGGCCTTTTACTGAAGAAGTTTGCAGAGCCCCTGCTCTGGAATACTTGCTATGTTTTTATGTAGTCGGAACCAGCCGGTCCCCAGGCTGTAAATACGCAGCTTCTATAGAAGCCGTAGGTACACGCCCCCTTTTTCTGCCCCGAGAAGCGTGCTGCTCTCCAGCTGGCCGGAGCCATCCTCCCCAGGGCAGAGAAAGGCAAAGCAGGGCTTGACCAGCCGCCTGAACGGGGGCCGCACCCCTGCAAAGCCTCTGGCCGGGTCGAACGGCTCGCATGTCTCTGTCCAGGCCCGGCCACTAGGAGCTGCAGTCCCCAGACGGCTGAAGCTGCCCCAGCCACGTTTGGGAAGCCGCTGGCCTCCAGCTGCCCGAGTGGCAGCCACGTGACCCACTGGCACGAGGCTCCCCCCGAGCCGAGGACGCTTGGCTTCACTTTTGAGCTCAGATGGTCCAGTCCTCCCTGAGCTCACATGGGTCCCGCTGATGTTCTTCGGGGGTAAGTTGGGGGCTTCTGGTACTGCGGGGGTCCCACTGGTGGTGTTATCATTTGCAAAACTCTGGGAGGGGCTCTTGGGAGCCGTTCCAGCCAGCCGTCCTGCCTGTGGGTCCCTGTGGGCATGGCCCGGTTGCTGGCCTCTGATGTTGCTCAAGGTGTCTGGAGGGCACAGCCCCCTCCCCCTCTCCAGAGGAAGTCACTCACCTCACAGCTGGGGGCCACCCCTCCTGTCCCAGTGGACAGAACTCTGCTCTGGTCAGCTGAGAAGCAGGGCACCTCTCTGTCCAAACCCGGCTTCGGCCCCAACTCCCACCGTGACCTTGGCAAGTCACGTCCCTTCTAGGGGACTCCGTGTCCCCACTGGGAAAACATGAAGGGTGAGCTAGATCTCTGCTTTTCATACTGGGGTTCTCAGACCAGTGGACAGAATCTTGAAGGGATATTTTAAAATATTGTATTTTTATTTTACTCATAAGTCAAGATGATGGATATAAAATGTTCCCACTCAGCTCGCTGGTCACCTTACACCTGGGTGTGGCCAGAAGGTTTTCGTGCCCGAATTTTAACTGTGTTCAGGAGGATGCTGGGTCAATTAGGACGATGCACTTGAATTCTCGCGGGCTGATGAGAGAAAGAGCGGAGGTGGTTGAGTCTCTGTGGCCACCGAAGGCCCATGATGTCAGGGCCTTCTGTGTGAATGAAAGTTTTTGCAACAGTGAGAAGAGAAAACCGAGTGGGAGAATTGAGTCATCACGCGGCCCTCTTCACAGCAGCCTTGCCAAGGGCAGCCCATCCTGCTGGGAGCTGTGCGTCTTCAGCAAAAACAGCAGCAGCTGCGTTGTTTTCATGCCGTTCGTTATCATTTTACTGTTTTCGTCATTTTGTTGGCATTTACTCCAAGAACGTTCTTTGGTTTTCTAGTTGTACAAAAGTTAAAAGCCTAAGATGCTTGTACCTAGCTGTGTGTGTGTGTGTGTGTTTAAGTAATACTATATTCAGAATAATTTCAGTCAAAGTGGGGGCCCTGTGGATATTTTTTTCCTTTTCAAAGTGGTGTGTACTTTACCTAAGAATCAAGAGTCTAGTGCAGGGGTGGCAAGGTCTCTACCAGAGGTGAACAGGTAGGATTTTGCTGGTCATATTATCTTTGTTGTAAGTACTCAGCTTCGAAGTCATTGTACACGAGAAGCCATAGATAATAAATACGTGGTTAGGCATAGCTGTCTTCCAATAAAACTTTATTTACAAACATAGGCGGCGGGCCGGAGGTAGCCGTCAAGACACGGTTTGCTGACGCCGGTGTACAAGATGGTTGAGGCGCCTTTCTTCTCCAATATTTGGCAAAGTAGTCTTACTGAGGAGACAGGTTTTCTCCTCTGGTTTCTCAAAAGAAACCTGATTTCTGCTGCATAAACTCGCTGAGGAGCTCAAAGGTGAGTGGCCAACTGCTCAGTGAGGGAGTAAGTTTCTTCCTCCACGCAGAAGGCTCCCAGCTTGGGCCCTGGGCTCTTGCTCCAAGGCAGGATGTCGAGCCCGCTGAGATTTTTGCGTCTTTTCCGGTGGCCACCCTGTGCCCCTTTGCCGAGGAATCATCCTGGTTCTCCTGGCGCACACGCCTTGCCAACATTTGGATGCCGTTATCAAAATAATCCTGCAGCCAGCCTTAGGAAGGTGGGCCTTTTTATCTTTCTCTATAAATCACCCTCTCCCTCCACTTAATCCTGCCTGGCCCACTCCTCTGAACTCCCTCCAATCTGTTTCTGGTGAGCCAATTCTGAGTGCTGTGGGCCGCAGGCGGCCAGGTGCGGCCTTGCTGGGGCTTTGGGGAAAGGGAGGGTTCCTCTCCCATTTGCCAGGGATGGGGCTTTGCCTGCAAATTTCCACACCTTTTCTCTGCTCTTCCCGAATGGGGCCCAAGTAGGTTGTTTATTCAACATTCACTCAGTATTTATATATTGAGGGGCACCAGGGTGGCTCAGTGGGTGAAGCCTCTGACTTCGGCTCAGGTCATGATCTCGGGATCCTGGGATCAAGCCCTGTGTTGGGCTCCTCACTCCACAGGGAGTCTGCTGGTCCCTCCCCATCTCCCTCTGCCCCTCCTCCCACTCGTGCCCCATCTCTTGCAAATAAATAAATAAGACCTTTAGCAAAATTTATTTATTGCACTCTCCACTAAGGGTCGGCTGTGTGCCAGGCACAGAGGACACAGCAGTGAAGACGATGGAAGCTCTATGCCATCTTGGGGCTGACGTGAAATGGATGAGCAAATGCACAAAATACTTACACATTTTCAAAGTACTGTGGAAGAAACCAGTAAGAGTGGAGATGGACAGTGGGGAAGGGTAGAGAGCCCAGGGATGTCTGCTCAGGCAGAGGGGTTGAGAAGACTCTGTAAGGAGGTGACATCCATGCCTAGGCCTAAAAGATCAGCAGGAGCCAACCATAAGAACAGTGAAGGGAAGAGGAATAGCATGTGCAAAAGTCCTGTGGTGGGAAAGGGCTTCTGGGCTTGACTGTGTGAGGAACAGAAAGGAGAGTGTCTGTTCAGAGACTCCTGCCTGGGAGTTTTTAGGGCTGTTGGGGAAAAGGGGCTCAGTAGTGGCCTGGGTGGTGCAGGGAAGCACGGGCACAGGCAGATGGACTAGCATGTGAATACTATTCATGTAATAGCCTAATAATCACATAATGAGTCAATGATCATCATCATAATAGTTTCTACATAATGGCACAGACCATATGTTCGATGCTTTATTGAATTTATTGCACTCGATATTTAGGGCAACCCTTAGAAGGAATTATGCTGTCTCCTGCGTTTTACAGATAAGGAAACTGAGAGGTCAAGTATTTGCACAATGTCACACAGCTAGTAAGTGAGGGAGCTGGGATTCTAATCCACGCTTCGATTCAAATTTTTTTTTTTCTATTACATTTGGAAATAGATAAAGTCTCCTGCTCGTTTGTTCATACCCTATGCAAGATACTGGAAATAGATTCAAAACACAGCCTTTGCTCTTGGAAGCTCATGGCCTCATGGAAGAGACAGGTGAAGAGGCAACTGCAAGACAGCATTCTGGGTGCGATGCCGGAGTCAGCACAGGAGACCGTGCACAGAGTGGCGTTGCCAGATCAAGGAAGTCTTTCTGAAGCTGAGTCTCGAGGGGACAGAATGGGAGTCAGAAAGGTAATTCGAGGCAGAGGGAACAGCAAGTGCAAAGGCTCAGAGGTATGGAAGCACCAGCTGTGTTCCGCTGTAGTCTCGGTGCCATCTGGCTTGGCTGCAGCCCCGGGCGTGGGGAGAGCGAGGACAGCCCTTTTGGGGAGCTTGGTTTCACTGGGTTGGGAAGGCTGTGTCCTCATGCCAAGTTTAGCCTGCTACGGAGCGTATTTGGTAAGGGAGGCCGGAGGCGGTTGGCCTGGGTTCATACTCTGCTCTCCTCTCTGCGTGGCCCTGTGTGCCACATAACCACCCTGTGCCTCGGTTTTGTCATCTGCAAAATGGGGAGAGGGATGGTACTTCCTCCACAGAACTGCGGGGAGGGCTCCATGAGCTAATTTGAGGCCGAGGACTTGGGACAGGGCTGAGCACAAGGTAAGCGCTGGAATGCATTCACTCTTGTTACCGTCCTGACCTTCATGGGCTGTGATTCTGCGGGGACTCACCGTGCAGCTCTGTGCATGCTGGCCTAGAGGCCGCCTCACCGGAGGCTGGAAGGCCGGTGAGGGGCGTTGGCCCCATACTGGGGAGCAGACGAGAGCCTGCACTGAGCTGGGGCTGGGCAGGACGAGGAGAGGACTGTGGAGGAGATGAGCAGGAGCTGAGGTGACAAAGTCAGAGAAGCCAGGCACGGGGTCGGCCAAGGGGAGACTAGGGTTGGGCCGGGGTCGGGGGCTGGCAAGCTGGAAGAAGGTGCTGCCAATTCCCAGATTTAGGGGCACGGGGGGTGCTGGGGGAGGGGGTGAGTTCAGTTCCGAGTACAGAGCTTATGTCGGGGCACTGGGGGACACCCATGAGGTTGTGTCCTGGGCCCAAAGAGGTGAGACGGCCTGCACCAGGTCTCACGGCTGGTATACGGTAGACCAGGGGTCCGGCCGCGTCTTCCGACTGCCCCAGATGGTCTGGGGTGCCCCCTTCCCCCGACTGTTCTCAGAGTGGGCAGGCAGACGTCCCAGTCTGTCACATGGCTGTGAGCACGGCCCCCGCCCCAGCTCCCAGCCCCAGCCCCCCTGGTAACAGCGGGTTCCTGGCCCCTGAGAAGGGGGAGCCCCCAGCAGAAAGGAAGTCCACTCCACGGCCCCTCCAGAGGGTCTCCTCCAGTCACGGCCTGCACGGCCATTTCACAGGGATGTGGACAGTAGGCCCAGAGCTCGGGCGAACTGAGATGGGGAGTGGGAAGTGGGAGTTGGGAGTGGGAGTTAGTTCCAGGGGCTTGGGAATGTTCTGGTTTGTCGGGCTCCAAGGGTTGTATTTAACAGGTTGGAGCGTGGACACTCGAGGAACCACAGACTTCCCTGAGCCCCAGGTTCCCTGTCTCTCTTGATGGACTCCAACTGCACAGGGGACAGTGGGAGCTGAGGGCGTGGGGACAGCGGCCGTTGCGCACTCTCACCTGCCACGGCCAAGCCCTGCGCTGGGTGCTTTGCTGTGAGGTGGCTCAGGCGGCGCCTGCTTTCTGGGTGAGGCACCAGGGCTCCGAGAGTTTAGGTAACTGGCCTAAGGTCACACAGCCGATGAGCCCTAAGAGGCGGCCTTTCCGACTTGAAAGCCTGTTCTGTTTCTACTTCATAGTTTTTGTTTTTCCACTTCATCTACTGCTTCCCCTAGTGGCTGACTCCGGGGGGGGGGGGGGGGGGGGGGGGGGGGGGGGGGGGGGGGGGGGGGGGGGGGGGGGGGGG
>CM052894.1:11013381-11109656 GCA_028534135.1 Potos flavus | reverse complement strand
GCGGAGGTGCTGGGAATGGGAGCCCCAGGAGGGCCGGGAGCTGAGCTGCAAATGTCCGGCCCAGGCTGGCCTCTCTCAGCACGTGTGATGCATTAGGCCCCGGGGGCTCCCCTGGGATTCTGTTCCCATCATCTCCTCCGCAGCAGCTCCGAGGTGGTGGGAAGATCAAAATGAGCACATTTTCGGATCACGTGCTGAAGGCTTGTTGGATTGGGGCCGTCCGGCCTGGGGTGCAGGGAAGGAGGTCACATTTGAGGTCTGAGTGGGAAGGGAGGTGAGCGGAGGCAGAGTGGGGCTTGCAGGGGCCGAGCGAGGGGTCAGGGTCGGAGCTCTGTCGGCCCCGTGCGCAATCGCAGGCCTGAGCAGGGTCTGTGAATCTGCTCCCCAGGAGGCGGGATCCTGGCTGGCTGGGACAGCCAAAACCAGCACACTGGGGATCTGGAGCAAACTGTGGGATCTCTGGCATCAATGGGCTCGGAGGGGCCGCGAAGCACCTTCCCCATTCCAGACTCCATTCTGCCCGGGGTGCAGCCAGGCTTTTCCTGGGGACGGGGACCATGCGGCCATGGGGACATCCTGGCCACCAGTTTGAGCTCATGCCTGACCCCAGGCTGGACACTGGCAAGCCTTTTCTCTGAGTGATTAATTCTTTTACTCATTTATGTTAAAAATGTATCAACCATCTAGTTCATGCGAAGTGCTGAGGAAACAGGCAAATAAGTGGCAGTTCTTGCGCTTGGAAGAAGACAGATGCATACGTCTTTATAAAATAATGAGCTGGTTATAGCCTGTCTTTGTGTTAGGCAATGTTCGGTCACCCCGAATTCAGGAACTCTCCCCCCGCGGCAGACAACATCCCTGGGAAAATGCGGTCAGGGTCACTGGGTCCCTCCTGGTCCTGAGGAATGTGTTAGGATGGGGCTGACTGGGTTCTGAGTTTCCTCCCAGTGCGGCATGGCACCCCCAGAATCTCTAGCTCTGTCTGCTTGCGCCTTTTCCCCAACACAAATGGCGGACTTGTAAGAACCCTCATTTACATTTCATTAGGAGCTGTCAGGCCGGGTGTTGAAGAAAGGAACTGTTCCCTTCCTGACCCCAGAGTTTTCAGGGCATCACTCAGCCATAATTCCCCAGCACCCACCTCGGTGGACTTACCTCCTCTTCCCAAATCAGAGCCCAGCCTCCAGCGTCCGGTTCAGCCCCAGGCCCTTTGCCCATGCTTTTGCCCGTTCTCAGAACAAACCGGAAAAGTAGGTATTATCATCTCCATTTTGCATGAGAGGAAATGAAATCAAGGCCCAGAGAGGTTAAGTGACTCGCCCCAGGCCACACAGCTAGGAAATGGTGGAGCTGAGTTGCAAACCTAAGTCAGCCTGCCTCTGAAGTTCATGTTCTTTCATTTCTCCAAGCTGACTCCCAGCTACCCAGGTGATGGGAGCTCGGGTGTGATACTTACCTACACCAAAGAATCTTAGTGTGGGTAGAGTGGACTTTAAAAAATGTGAGCGAGAGCAAGAATAAAAGAGAGAGAGGGAGGGAGGGAGGCTGTGTGTGTGTCTGTGTATGTTTGGGAGATGTTCCCATAGCTTTCATCGACTTGTTAATATCCCCCAAATCACGGAGCCCCATGGGGGCGGGTTCTGTCCTGGGAGGCGCCCTGTGAAATTGTCAAGGTGTCCCACATCATTCTGACAGAGACCTCCGATCTATGCTTTCTAGGAGGAAAGTGTCACACAGCTAGTCTCCCGCCCCTAGCATGCAGGGCATAAGTAGTTTGGAATCTCGGGGAGAAGATACACCTGTGGCTTTATCTCAAAGACAGAGACCAGGGGCTCAGAGTAGAGTGGCAAAGCCTGTTCTCTCCTCTTCATTCCTGGGGGCTTGCGGAGACAGAGCAGTGAGCTGACTCCGAAAAACAGAGCTGGGCCCACCCCCCCCCCCCCCCCGAAAGCCAGTTTCTTCTCAGGTTCGTAACAATTTGTGTTTTATCACATTTCCACATGCAAAATGTGTTTCGGCATTTTTCATTAGATTTTTAAGGCTCAGATGGATGAGGGCGAGGTGAGAGCCAGACACGGGGTATAAGAGACAAAGGTTTAGTAATGAGTTCGAAATTTACAAAACACAGAAGCAAATATGGCTTCAATACACGACGTGACCCTTTATAAGGCTGGAAATTACTCTTCAAAAATCATTCTGGCCTGACTTCAGAGTCAAGTGGATGCTGGGATACCACAGATTGACTTTGAGAAGTGGGTTGGTATTGCAGGAATTTTTTAATTTCCTGTAACTCACAACAATTTTCTCCCAGTGAGACTCTAGAGTCACTCCAGCAATGGTGCGTTGACTGCGTTTTCTGAACGATCTGCGGCACCAATGGGCTCCTGCTGAAAAAGAAAACCCAGGGAAAACCCCTGCAAATGGGATTACTTTCAGAAAATCATTAAAAGTTTTGAAAAAATATTTCCAGGTAAATGAAGGACCAGCTACTTCGGCTTCTATGTTTTAAAAAGCGAAGTAAAAATGGCATCACTTACAACTTCTGAACTGAAAAGAATTTGGGAAAAGCAGATTATTATTAATTATTTTTAATAACTTCTTAATTAGCCCTTCAAACAAGTTTTTCAAAATCCCCAAAGGTGTCTAATTTGCATGACATGTTTTTACTTTTCTATGCATTTCATTAGCAACCCCCTACCCTCCCCTTTAAATCTAATAGCAAGACAGTATTGCGATGTTTTCAGAAGGTGGACCCGCCCCCCCCAAAAAGGAAAGAACTTGAATTATTCCTATAAAGTGTGTTGTGTTTCTTCTCCCATTTCAGTGGCATCTTGCCTGTATCTCAGGGCACTTATTAGAGCTTATCTGTCTTTCGGAAATCGCTAAACAAATCCGTGGGAGGGAAAATCGCTATGGAGGAAGGACTGGGGAACAGACCCGCTGGGGCGGGGATTTATTAGGCCGACGACCCCTTCTTCTTCCCAACAGCAAATCCATTACAATAATGGGCTCCGGAGCCATCAGCGGGCGAATGGCGGGTCAGGAGGAGCCCGATGTGTGGACACTGAGCAATCCGCACTCAGCGGCTTTTTACAATGTGTGAAGCCAGGCAGAAAAGCGGCACATTTGATTGAGAACAGAGCAGAGTGGCCCAAACCAGACTCGCCTTTGCTCCAGCTTCCGGGGGGATTCAGGGCTGGGGAGCCCGAGACCACACTTGGCAGCTGGGGGCATGGGGCTAAACGGTGGGCCTGAGACCTGGAAAGAGAGGAGGGGGAGCTAATTACTGTTTGGCCCTGTCTGCCCTGCACTCTCCCTTCCCCCACCCCTGCTGCCAACACAACCGCCATAAGAATAAATAGCAACGTTAGCTAGAGCTTACCAAGTGCAAGGTCTTGTGCTAAAGCGCTTCACTCGAATTTTCTCCTCTTTACCCTGGCAGCAAAATCAGCCCTATTATTAGCCCCGTTGAGCAGATAATGATAATTTAATGGCTAACTTTTATTAAGCACTTACTGTGTATCAGGCACTGTATTCTATGTGTGTTAACTCCATGAATCATCGCAATACCCAGTGGGATCTGTGCTATTTTTGTGTCCCTTTTACAAATCTGGGAGGGAGGCCCAGACAAGTTAACTAGCCTTGGTCACACAGCTGGTGAATGGCAGAGATGGGATTTGAACCCAGCAGTGGGAGGGTCTGCCGCCCTTCAAGACACATCCTAATTGCCTCTTTCTTGCTTCCCATGGATCTGCATTTCTCTTTTTCTTTGGCCAGATTTTATTATATGTACAGTCTTTGGAGAGAATAAAGCCCCAGGAAAGCAGGGGCCATGTCTTTTCCCCACTGTATTCTCAGCGTCATCCAGCCCAATGTCTGGCACGTAGTAGGTGCCCAAGACACAGTTGTTGAATCAAGCATGTGATCAAAAAGCAACTTTAGTTCTGAACTTGAACACTGCATAGAATTGTACCTTAGCATATATAACATTGTTAGGAGGTAAGGGACTGATGATTGGTTTGTTGGTGTCAATTGATTGGGCTAAGTGATGTCCAGACATCTGGTAGAACTTTATTTCTGGGTGCATCTGTGAGGGTGTTTCCGGAAGAGATGGGCATTCAGATCAGTAGATGAGTACACGAGGTTGCCCTCATCAATGTGGGTGGACACCATCCAACCAGTAGGGGGTCGGAGCAGAATAAAAAGGCAGAGGAGGGGTGAATTGACTCTCTTGCTTGAGCTGGGACATCCATCTTCTCCTGTCCTTGGACATCAGTGCCTCCGGTTCTCAGGCCTTTGGACTCAGACTGGGGCTCGCACCATTGTCTCCCCTGGTTCTCAATACTTCGGCTTTGTGCTGGATCTATACCACGGGTTTCCCCGGGCCTCCATCTGCGGATGGCAGATCGTGGGGCTTCTCAGCCTCCAAAATCACGTGAATCAATTCCTATAATAAATCTCTCTCTCTCTTTCTCCTCTTCCCCCCCTCACCCCCCCCACACACTAATTTATACTCTTGGTTCTGTCTCTCTGGAGAACCCTAATATAGGGCCCCATATTGCTTATTGGATTTCAAGGTGATTTGTCTTTTTTTCTTACCTACTAATGGAAAATTCTCTTCTGAAATCACACTCATTAGCACTCAGAGTCTGCTGTGGCAAAATCTTTCCAAAATAGCCCTAAGTATATTTGTAGGACGGAAAGAAGCTAAGTGAGGTACAAACGTATTAAGGCTCAGCATGCGGGAAAAGTTAGAAATGAGGGGGCTGGTGGCCTCTTGCCTCTGTCCTGGAGTGAGCATGGGACACTGCCAGGCCCTAGAAGGGTTGGGCAGATTTTGTGTTTAGTGAGAGAGCAGCAAGGAGAACCAAAGAGGAACATGCCAAAGCCAGGTGGAAATGACGTGGGGTTGGTTTAACACCAACACACCCATGCCTTTTCAACATACCTAGTTTCTGGCAACACAGAACCAGTCGATGGCAGTAAAAGACCCGTGACTGGAACCTCTTTTCTTAACAGATGTGTAAATCAAGAGAGAATCGCTTCCCAGTCGGAATAGGGGCTCAGTCAAATCGGAGCAGGGCTCTGCATTAGGAAAAGTGTTCTGTTTCCTTCAGGGTTCTCTCTTTGTTCACTTTATTTTACTATGTGCATGTTTTCTTCATTATCCCACTTTAATTTGTCCACCAGCCTTTGAGGTAGACATTATCCCCATTGCACAGATGAATAAAGTGAGACCCAGAAAGTCTCATTCAGGAGAACTGTTGTCATGCAGTAAGCTGGGATTTGAGTCCAGACTTCCTGATACGGAGCCCAGGGACCTAATGCTGCTGCTGCCGTCGCCTTCAGCCTACCAATCCGACCCACTCTTCGGAAATCGGAAGGGATGCTGGAAGCTTTTGAGTGGGTCTAAAAGATCACAAATTCCCCAACTGGGTTGGCTGCCTCAACACCTACCATGTATCTGGCATTCCGCTACTAAGGAGATGTCTTTGGGTTAAAATATTGCCCACAGTAGTTTCTTTTTCTGTCTTTTCTTTCTTTCTTTTCTTTCTTTCTTTCTTTCTTTCTTTCTTTCTTTCTTTCTTTCTTTCTTTCTTTCTTTCTTTCTTTCTTTCTTTCTTTTTTTAAAGATTTTATTTATTTGACAGAGAGGGAGAGATCACAAGTAGGCAGAGAGGCAGGCAGAGAGAGAGGGGGAAGCAGGCTCCCTGCTGAGCAGAGAGCCAGACACGGGGCCAGATCCCAGGACCCCGAGATCATGATCCGAGCCGAAGGCAGAGGCTTAACCCACTGAGCCACCCAGGCGCCCCATCCCACAGTAGTTTCTTGCTACAAGACCCAACAGAAGTGCTCTGGACTCTGTAGGGAGATAGAGTTAGAAGTCTGAAAGGGGGATAATAGAATCTACCTCATAGGATTGTGTGACAAATGAAATACTGAATGTAAAACTCTGGCACAGTGCCATCATCACCAGCGTTGCCATCACCACTGTCATCATCATTATTGTCATTGTCATCATTATCATCATTGTCATCACCATCATCACCATCGTCACCATTACCACTGTCATCACCATTGTCATCATTATCATCATCATCACTGTCATCATCATTGTCATTGATATCACCATCATCATCATCATTGTCGCCATCACCACTGTCATCACTGTCATTGTCATCATCATCACCATCATTGTCATCGCCACTGTCCTCATCCTCATCATTGTCATCATTACCACTGTTATCATTGTCATCATTATCATCATTGTCATCATCATCACTGTCATCATTGTCATTGATATCACCATCATCATTATCGTTATCATCATTGTCACCATCACCACTGTCATCATTGTCATTGTCATCATCATCATCACCACCATTGTCATCACCACTGTCCTCATCATCATGGCCATCATCATTATTGTCATCTTCATCATCATCATCGTCATCATCCTCATTCATAGCTCCACAAAGTTGTTGTGGAGACTAAATGCCCATTGTTGTTTCCATTTCATTTTAACCAGGCTTATCTAGGGCTTTCCATGTGTCTAGCAAGAGACTTTCACATACTCCTCTGCATACTCCCCTCACTGAATCCTCCCAAGGAGAAAGAATTGGAATCCGGGCACACAGTAGGTGCCCTCTAATTTCTTCTTCTTCCTGCAAACAGAGGGCCTGATTTACGTGGACCAGGTGCAGGACTCCCAGGAGCTGCTAAGGATGAAGGGTGGAAGTTCCACATTCTGAGTCTGGGGTGGCAGGCTGGTGGGCTTGGTGCTGGGCTCCTGCAGGAGAATCGAGTGGCATGCCCAAGACCCAACAAGCTGATCCAGGAGTGCTCAAAACACAGTGAGATACCCCTTTGGGACTTGTAAGGTGGTCCATGCCGAGGGGAGGGGCTTCAAGCCCTTCCTGATTCAGGCTGTAGGTAGAGACTTCTGAGGTGAACCTCTATCTGGTTCTTCCCTCCTGAGCACATGAGAGAGTTACGTTTCCCAGTCCTCTGCTGCTTGGTGAGCTTTATGAATGGTTTTAGCCAATGAATTACCAATGGAAGTCATGTATTTGGGATCCCAGCTGAAGTGATCCCAGCTAAAGTATTTAATTGCCAGCGTGGGGGCACTGCTCTGTTCTTGCCCCATTGCAGAAAAACCCCTGAACTTTGTATTGAGATAATCACCCCATAAAATGTGGAGAAAGATTACAGAACATTCTGTAATCAACAGAATTTCCTTCCTTCTCCATTAGCCCAGATTGGGCTTGTAGTATGAGCCATAGATAAGCTTTTATCAGTTGACGTTAAGATTCGGGGTTGTTTGTTATAGCATCTTAACTTAGCCAATCCTGACTGGTACATTTCCCTATTTTGGAAGGTACCCCATCCCCTGCTCTGACTCCCAGGAGTTCGTGGCTGGCCTTTTCTCTTCTTCCTCACATCGGTTTAAAATGTCACCTTCTACAACCAGATCTCCTGACCATTCCACATAGGAAGTCCCTCCCTTATGCTCTTTCATGACACCCATGTCTCTTTCACTCACTTATGTATTTGTTTGCCAGCTCTCTCTCACATCAAATAGTAAATTCCATGAGGGCAGAGACCATGCTGTTTTGTCCATAGCCTGTGTCTAGCACTTACTCCACGTTTGAAAGAAGGTTGCAGGTGAGGAAATGAGCTCAGAGAGGAGAAGTGACTTGCTTAAGGCCACATAGCAAGCAGGCAAGATAAGCCTGGTCCCTGGTCTCCACTGTCCCCAATAATTACACCTACTTCTGAGGGCCATTTGGGTGGTTGTGGAAACTAGATGAAATAATCACATAGAAATCTCAACAGAGGGCCTAATTATTGGGGCTCAGTTATGACCGTTAGCTTTATTGTTATGTTATAGACGCCCTACTCTCTTGTGAAGAAACTCTGAGCCCACAGTTGGGTCCTCCGTGGGGCCAGACTCTGGGAAGATGGTGGTTTCATGATCTGGAATCTCCTGTTCCCCACCCTTCCTTCCCATGCCTCCTGCCTACCGAGTCCCCAGCATCTTCCCCACCCCGACAAAACTGCTTCTGGAAAAAGGACTTAGCACTAGCTGAAGAAACCCTACAGGGCAGCTCGGCTTGTGCCATCTTCTCACAGACAATGTCCTGAGGCCTGCAGAGGTTGGGGACTTGGCTACACTCACACAGCTCATTGGAAGCAGAACCCTCGGT
Organism: Potos flavus; assembly: GCA_028534135.1. Classification (NCBI taxonomy): domain Eukaryota; kingdom Metazoa; phylum Chordata; class Mammalia; order Carnivora; family Procyonidae; genus Potos; species Potos flavus. Next base: position 11,101,449 of record CM052894.1, on the reverse strand, counting down.
GTCAGTTGGAGCCACTGTGCCCCTTCCCTCCATAAAGCCCATCACGTGTACAGGCAACAATGGGTCCTACTAAAGTAGTGGCTCTAGACCAGGGTTGATTTTTCTCCCCAGGGGACACTGGGCGACATCTGGGACGTTTTTGGTTGTCACAACCCTGGGCATGGGGGTCCATCTGCTACTGGCATCTGGAGGGTGGGGGCAAAGTGTGACGCGAAACACACTACAATGCTCAGGACAGCCCCATAACGAGGGATTATCATTCCCCAAATGTCAACAGAGCCAAAGTTGAGAAATCCCGTACGAAAGGAATCTCAGAGATCAGAAAGGAAATGAGTTTGGGGACCCAGGGGCCACCGTTCTGCTCTCCCTGGAGGAGACAGAATAATAACACAGAATAATCATAACTCACACCAGGAAATCAATTTTACAAAGGCAAAGGGCTTTCACAAGCATTGTTTGATTCAAGTCTCACAATCACCCCGAGAAACTAGGCATGATGACCCCATATTACAGATATGACGGCAGAGTCCCTGAAAGTAGGTATGACCTGCCCAGGGCCACAAAGGCAGGCAGGGGCCAGTGGCAAGGCCAGAGGCCAGATCGTCTGACCGCAAGGCCCTTTTCCTTGACACTCCAGCTTCTCCCCCTTCTAGGGCCGGGCCCTGAACGAGAGCCGCTTGAGTCTGGGGAAGGAGGGACCCATGACTGCTTAGAAGACAGACAACTTCCCAGCTACCTAAAATAAATTATGCAGTAAATTCCACCTCACTGAGTCTCGCTGATCAAAGAAAAGGATCATCAGGAAAAACAAATCCCGGGTCTTGGGAACGACTTCAGGATGGGTGTGAAATTTTAACCAAGACTGTTCGGCTGGGCAGGTTTGCAGTGCGGAGTGAGGGCAGTCGGCGCACTGCCGACACTGGTTGGCAAGTCTGTGCGCTCCAGGGAGATGCAGCAACTGCTCGGAATAAACACGGACTCAGTTTCTCTTTGAGGAGTGAACAGTCTTCTTGGTTCCTGTCCCCACGCACCTGCAGGCCGCGTGTAGCTGGTCTTCCAACACAACTGATGAAGGCCTCGGAGCTTCATCAGCTCCCGGCACTGGGGCTGCTAGGCCAGGAAGGGCCTCACTTGCCAGAAGGTTCCCAGCAGCCCATCCTGGGAGGCCTTTTGCGGGAGCAAAGGGTCAATCCTATGTTGCCCATGCTTCTCCTTCATCCTCCTGCCTGCCAAAAATACTTGCACGTGCATGCAAATGAACTTTGAATGTAATCATAACTAGTCTCCAGTCTTATGATGTCCATGGGCTCATTATTATACTGAGCACCTTCAATGTGCTAGAGATTCAATGGAGAGCAAAGCACACAGGCCCCGGAACTCGTGAAGGATATTATTGGAGATGAGCAGAGGTGGGGGGTGCATACACAACCAACACATCAGATCAGATGTGACCCATGTGACAATGGCATCATGGAAGCTAGATCTGCTGGTAGTTGGAGCATCAGGGAAGGCTTCCTGGAGGAAGGGCTATTCGAGCTAGCGTTTAAAGGATGTCTATAAGTTTGTCAGTTGGAGTAACTTATCCTACTTTAAGAATCTCTTCATTCAAACCCTGTCACTAAGGTTCTGAGAACACAGGACAGGGAACCGTTGGGTGGTGTGGGCAGAATGGCTTCCCCAGATGAACTGACGTTTCCTAGCATCGGAGGCCTGGTTTGGAGTTGGGGCAAGGATGCCAACAGAAGTAAGATTTTGTTCATTTTATCCACAAGTCCGTACAAAGAAACCGAGTGCCTGTCGTGTTCCAGGCTCCGTGCCAGGCCCTGGCTGTGCAGAACGCGGAGCTCCCGTGCAGGTGGGGAGACAGACCTCAGGATGATCACGGCACAGAGAGGTGAGGCACCCCTATTGTCTACTGGGCACTCTTCCTGTGCTGAAATACTTGTACATAGTAAAAGGCAGCACATTGATTAAGAAACGAAAACATAACTAGCAAATGTAAATGCACTAATACTAGTAACCAATAAATGTTGTTGCCTGAGCCTAGATTGTCCCCCCCACTCCCTACTGAGTGGCCTGCCTATCTTTTCTTTAGTTCAGTACTTGGTGAAGCTTTCCAAGCCCCCCGCCCATGCCCCGGTTCTTCCCTGGCCTCCACGGCACATGTCACAGATTGCGATCACATGCTGGTGTCGTTACTGATTAATGTCCACCTCCCTGACGAATCTGCAAGGTTCTCGAGGGGAGGGACCAGTCCTGTTTCGCATTCTCAGGGATGCCTGGCATACAGTAGGTGCTCAGTGCATGTCTGCTGGGTGAATGAATGACACGTAGATATGTTGATATGACCACAGGGAGGATGTTGGATAATTCAATCTCCTTCTCCCTTAGAAACCATTCAGAGTCCTCTCAGATGCCCCTTGCCTTTAAATCCCCCAAGCCTTCCTATGGGGCTGATTTGAATGGCTCCGATCATCACAGGAGGAAATCGAGGCGTGACTCCCGGTTCACCTGTCAGTGGAGCTCAGCTGGGTTGAGATGTGATTTTTTCCTCTTGTTTAGGAATTCTGTGTGTTTCTGGAGCCCTGCGGGGGAAAAGGCCACACTCTGACGCCCACGGAAGCAGGGAGAGGCCTCAGTTATCTGCCCGCACATACCCATTCCTGGCGGAGGACTAGAACACTCCCGCCCAAACGGGCTCCATGATGGATGTGGAGAAGCGACCAAATGTCCCTCATTAATCACCAGCTCCATCTGGCTCCCCGCCTGATGGTTTTCAGCTGACTTGAAAAAGACCCAATTAGATGAAAACATTTTGACAATTTATCTTGTGGCATGAACAGGTCCAGATTGAGGCTATGATTTCATCAGCGGGGCGGGAGGAAGGGATCGGGATGTGGGTCACGCACAGAGCTCGGGGAGACGTGGGGGTCTCCCCCAGGAGCCTTCCTGTGAAACCAGAGGGCAGCCTGCCTGCCCCTGGCCGCTGACCCTGTCAGCCCCGGGCCCGGCGGGAACCGCGGGAGGAAGAGCATCCTTTGGTTTGGGTGCAAAAGGCCCGAGAAGATGGACAACCAGAGCGGACGGAACAGGCAAGCAGCGTGGCGTGCGGTTGTTGAATGGAAACCAGAGTTAGAAGTCAGGATGTGACAAAAGCCAGGCCTGTTCCAGCTGTCACACTAGCAAGGTGCCTGGGGACCTCGTGACTCAGATTTCCTGGTGGTGTTGGCCTCCTGAGGTGGGCCTGGCGGATCCCGAGAGAGTCGCACACTCTCCTCGCAGAGCTGGGAACACGCCCGAGTTCCCGGCGTGGCCCATCCACGGTGGGGAGTCGTTTCCGTGAGATCACAGCTCTTCATTCTTAAAAACCACGTTTTTAGCCGCCGCCTTGAAGGTCCTTGTGGGCGGCCCACCAGGAGAGCCCCAAGCAGACAGACGACCACCACCACCTAGGATTTGTTCACCGCTCTCCCTCCTCGCCATCCGGAAGCTTCCTTAGGGCTAGAGAAGCAAATTAGGGTGTCTCTCCCACCGAGTTCCCGTCCACAGCCTGCCGGCCTCACGAGGTGTGCTGGCACACGGGGTGGAGGGAGGGATTTGCGTCTCGGGGCCGGACGTCTGAGGAGGGCAGCCTGCCCGCCGCTGTCCTTTGTGGTTGCCGGAGCACAGGCCCCAGGACGAGAGGGCCTGCCCGCCGCCTCCCTGGGAAGGGCTGGGAGGGAGACGGGCTTCTCCCCGCGAGCCGCTCAGCCCCCTCTGCACTCACATGTCCCCGCCCCAGGAGCACCCGGCAGAGAGACGCTCCAGCCCTTCACGGGCACGGGTCAAGTTGGGCTCCTTTATCACAGCTCGTGTTGTTGCATATGCAGGCGTGGGCTTGGGCATGTGTGTGCACACGCGCACACACACACACACACACACACACAGTGTTCACATATCCTCTTCCCACTTTTCACCCACTTCCTCCTTCTCTTCAAGTATCTCTTGCTCATGTTCCCTCCGCTACCCTGTTCACGGGCGTGCTTGCTCACCCACGTACACCCAGCACATTTATAAACTTCATGCCCCTCACACACACAGACACACGCATGCACACACGCATGCACACACACGCACAGAATAGCAGGTCATCCAGAGACCCCAACTCAGATGCCTCTCAATTCCTGTGCACGCACACGCTCCCGTTTGCATACACATGCACGTACACACGTGTGTACCGAACATACATGGACCCTTCATTCAGACACACAAGGTGCCTGGGGGCCAAGCCTGGCAGGCGACCGGGCACGGCTGGTGTTCTAGAGAGAGCCGGTGCGTGCAGGGCAGGGTACCGGAAGTCTGACGTGCGGAGCTCTGGCTCTCAAGTAGATCTGCCAAGGCCCCCCTTTGACTCTAGGCTCACTCTTACTGGCCTGCCTTCCTGGGGCTCTCGGCAATGCTTTTTTTCCTCCGTTTCCATTTTGTTCTATGGGATCTCGTTGCTTCCCTGTGCCTCTCTGGCTGGAGTCTGTCTTCATCCCTGGGACTCAGTTCCTCTTGGGGCTTTCGTGTCTGTCCTCAGCCCGGCTCTGAGCTTGAGGGTCCTTCTCCCCAGAGCCCCCTTCAGGAACCCTAGTATGTGCACTGGCACTTGGGAAGGTTCCTGTCCGGCATGCTGGCAGGAGTGCACGACCTACCGCCAAGGGCAGATGGGTCGGGTTCTAGTTTGGGGTGGAACAAGCCTCCACCACAAGTGGTGACGATCTCTGAGGAGTTCTGAGATCAGGAAGAAGTCTTCTGGAGCTCCTGGTCTTCGAGCCTTACTTAGGATGCACTGAGGCGGTACTCATGCCCACCTAGACCCTACCAGGAGTGACACTGTTTTAGCAGATTTGGTTGATGCATGACTTAGAACGTGCACCCTCTCCCTGTTTTTGCAAATAACAGAATCCCAGCTCAAACGGGCTCAAACAAAATAAATCAATTGGCTTAGGTGATTGGGGGGGGGGCGGTGTGCTTCTGGGACTTCGGACAGCTGTCAGATTACCTCTTCCCCTCCCCACGGACATTTCTGGGTTAATCTTGTGCTCTCAGTCACCTCCACGGTGGCCACCGACTCTAGAGAAAAATCCATAGATTATCTTAGGGAGAAAAGCTATTCCCCCTGTCCTCTTAGTTTGGAAAAAATGAAGGAGATCTCGGATTGGTTCCTTTCGAGACACGTGTCATGCTTAGGCACTATTTCTAGGTGAGGTTCTACTGAGAGGTATCCACCCTGGTATGACCCACTTCCCTGGCCAGATGGCAGAATCTGTCCTCATCAAGGTACCTGAAGGAGGAGCAGTGGGGAAAGAAACCATGGGTGTTTATTACAAATGGCCTCTGATGCCTCCCTGCCCTCCCACCTAGGATGTGGACAATAGCAACAGTAAGTAGTTGGAGATCTTTTCTTGGCTTCGTTGTGTCAATTTGTAAGCTCCTTGGCAAACTTCTGTTCTAGGACCCATTCCTTCAGGCTCCTAAAAGGGGCATTCCTCCATCCCCCTTTTCCCTAGGGATGTGTGGAACTATTCTTGGGGCACAGCCAAGAGGGAGCTTAATGGAGGCCTATTTATAAAACTTAGCTGGAGGCCACCCTCAGCCTCTGAGCCATTCCCCCTAGGTACACTCCCTGAAATGCCAGTGCTGGATTGGGGTTTCTGCCCACCCAGGATCCCCACTGTGTCATGAGCTGGGCTTGTCAAGTACCATGTCTTCACTAGTTGGTTCAGGGGTCAGCTGGGCACGGAACTCCTCTGTCCTCCTTTCTTTGATCTCCGTGCGCACTCATCGGTCAAGGCTCCCCTTGGAGGCTGGCGCTTCTGTGTTGGTGAAGTTGGAAAGTGGTCCGCATTAAACCCACCTTAGAAACATGAACCTCTCCAGCCCCCAGGATCCTGATCGGTGACCTTTCCCATTGAGTCCATCCATTCACGCAGGGAAAGTGTTACAAGTCTTTGGACATGGGATAGTGCACCATTTGACCCACTTTTCCCAAAGGATTTTTGATGGCATTTCGGGGTGAATTGGCTTGGGCAGACTACTGACTAATTGGATTAGTAACAATAATATAAATGACGATGATGACGATTTGTTGTAATGATGCGTGGTAATAATACTGGTAAATTCTGCAACTTTTAAACACTTCCTATGTGCCAGCTACTGCATTTATCTCTTTTTATACAATATCATTGAAAACTGGAGCACTAGTTCTGTGAGGTTCCCACTGGACAGACAAGGGATCCTAGGTTCAGAGAGGTTGAGGAACTCCTTGGAGTTCACACAGCTAGTCCAAAATTCGAATCCAGATTTCTTTGGTTCCAAAGCCTCTGCTTCTCTCTCCCGTACCATAGCTATACTTCAAAGAGTCAAATACTGGAAACAACCTAAAAGTCCATCAATAGGGGAATGATGATATCCAAACCATGAAATATTAAGTAGCTCCTTAAAAATGATGTATGCCTACATGTCCTGATATGGGATGATTTTGAAGACAGTGGGCAAGTGGGAAAAAGCAAGTTGAATAAGATAAGTAGGGAATAGTTTCATTTCAGTACACTCCAACCATACAGCAGACCTGTGGAGCTTTACGTGTTCCTGCTCCTGGAGAGAAATAGACCAGGGAACATGCTGGTGGAGAGAAACAGACAAGGAACACACACCACCTGGGGAGTGAGCATTGCTCTGGGGAGGGGAGTGAGTTTGGGTGAGGGCCAAGAGTTCTTGGGCTTGATCTGCATTTCTGGGACTTTTTAGATGAACTTGGCTTCCTGCATTCCCTGCATAATTCGAGAGAGGTAAGTTGTGTCCTGGCTGGGAGTTTGACTGTCTGGGTTGACATCCAGGCTCTGCCCTTACGAGCTGTGTGACTCCAGGCAAGTAAGTCCCTTATCTTTGTTTCTACATCTGCAACATGAGAATAACGGCCAGGATCACCACCATCGAAACAACAATCACTTCTACTAAAATAATAGTAATACATGTACATAGACATATCTCATAGGATTAGTAGAGGGCTTCCCAATCACAGCACTGCTGACATTTTATGCTGGATGATTCTTTGTTTTGAGGGGCTGTCCCGCCCGTTATTGGATGGTTAGCAGCATCCCTGGCCTCTACCCACTAGAGGCTAATAGCCCCCCCTCACCATAAAAATGTCCCCTGGGGGGCAAAACCGCCACAGTTGAGAACCACTGGGCTAATGTGATGGTAAGACGAGTTAACGCATGTGAAATGCTGAGGACAGTGCTCAGCACAGAGTAAGACCCGGATAACGGGAAGCTCTTGTTAATTCAAGGGAGGGAGAGGATGCCTGGGGTGACTCTCTCTTCCAGCCGAACATGGGTATAGGGGAAGAATTCTGGGCTGGAAGTCGAGGTGCCTGGGCTCTGCTTCTGCCCCTGCCCCTCAGTGTTGGGGAACTTCAGGTTCACCTCTCGGGGCCTCGGTTTCCTTACGTGTGATAAATTTGGGTCCCCAGGGAGCCCTCCTCCATCTCTCAAACCAGGAGGCAGTGGGGAATCCGGGCCCCGCCCTCTTCCCTCCATGGCAGCCCGGGCTGCTGGCTTGGCTGTCTGGGAATCCTGCTCAGACGTGCCCCCCTTTCCTCCCTCCCTCCACAACTGGGGAGCAGATGCTGTCCGTGAGGTTGTTGCCCAAACACAGGTGGTACCACCTGCCACAAGTTCCTTGATTCTTGATCGTCCTACAATCACTTTTGGCCCTGAAACAATTTGGCGGGTGAAGGGAGAGAAGGGCCTGGAGGGAAGGGAGGAAGAAAGGGAGGGAGTGGGGGGCGGTTCAGGGTTAAGAGTGGCCTTTGAAGTTTGCAACCATCTTATATAAAACATCCTCAGTCATTCTCCATTTGGATGATGTCAGGAGAGCACATTACCATCCCGAGATCAAATGCAACAGCAAGAATCACTTGTTGCTCACCAGGCTAGAGTCATATATCAAGGATTCCAGGCACACGCAATTCGTAACTTTCCCCGAAACAGATTGATATTTTCCTCTTCCACTTTCTGGGAAGAAGACATCTGACTCTGCTTTGAGCACAGTTTGGGAGGCGGTGGGGAAATTACACCAGCGCCCATTGTCTTTGCACGATGCTGGTCATGCAGCCGACAAAATCACTCTATTTCTTCTCTCCTTTGTGTTCCCATGGCGATAGGCGGTTCGCTATCAGACCCATGCAGGGGACGAGAGCTCCACATTATTTGCTCGGGCTCTCTAGAATTTGACCCAGGTGATAAATAGAGCGGGAAGAGTTGTTTATTATTGTTTTTTTTTTTTTTTTAAGTCTGCATCTTGTATGTTCTTGTCTTTTTCCTTTTTGGTTATTTGGAACTTGTATCTTCCTAGTGTAGGGGTGCTGGAATAATTCATTCCTTCCTGAAGAAACAGTAAAACTAGGGAATGGGTTTTTTTCTTGGCTTGGCCCCCCTGAGAACTGCAGATTGTCAGAATTGGAAGATCCCTTATGAATCAGCAGGGTCAACCCTTCTGTTTTATAGACGAGGAAGTTGAAGCCCAGAGAGGGAAAATGATCAGCCAAGGTCACACAGCCTTGCCTCTGAGCAGTTTGCTTGCCCTCTCCGGGTGCCACTTGTCTTAACTGACAAGCAGGGATAGCTCTTACAGCTCCTTTCAAAGGGGCGAGTGTCGCAAAGCCCCAGAGAGTGGAAGGCCTTCCATCGATCATGACGTGCTGCCCCAGAGCAAGGTGCTCGAACTCCTGGTTAGGAAGGGTTAGGAGCCAAAACGATGAACTGAAATGGAACTGGCTTCACCTACTCTCTGCTTTCTGGCTCTCTTCATTGTCCTACATTGTCCTACAAATCTGTGATAGCGGCCCGGCAGCCAATCGCCTGGTTTGAAACCCCAGCATAACCAGTTGCCAGCTGTGTGAACCTGCCTAAGTTATTCGGCCTCTCTGAGCCCTGGCTTTCAGCACTGAAAAGTTTTTTAGAAATTATAATTGAATGCACATATAAAAGAAAACATGAGATGCGCGAGTCAGTGATGGATCCCCAGGAACTTACTGCCCGACCTAAAAAGTTCACCTTTCCCCGTATCTGTGTATCATCGATGGCCCTCTTCCCTTCGGTCCCCTGCCTCTATCACAGAAATAACCAGGAACCTGAAACGTGTCTGCGGTTCCAGTCCTTAAAAACAAAACCAACTTTCTCATTGTTGACATATGCATCCCTAAATAATGTCTAGTTTGTTTTTGCTTGTGAGTTGTTTTTCTTTGTGTGTGTGTGTGTGTGTGTGTGTGTGTGTTTTGAGCTTTGGGAAGGTTGTATCGTACTCTAGGAGGTCTGTGTGACTTGCTTTTCTTCCTGCTTAAAATTATATTTCTAAGATTATCCTTGTGATTGTGTGAGGCTGTGTTTCATCTGTTTTCTCTGCTAGACACCATCCCATCGTCTGAATATCCCACAATTTATTTATCCAGTCTCCTTCTGATGGGCATTTGAGTTTTACCCAGTTTTTCCCCACAATTATTAATAGTGCTACTATGAACATTTTGGCACGTGCCCGCATTTTTCATTTGTCATGTAGAGGCCAATCTCTGAGGGCTGCTGCCGTAATTAAATGCACGCCAAACACACGAGCATTTAGCACAGTGCCTGTAGCTGGACAGATGTTCGGGTCCCGGGATCTATGACTGGCTGCCGGCATTCTCCCGCCGAGCTTGGGAAGGACCTTGCCATCTTCGGGAGTCCATGTTCCTGCTGCTCAGTATGAACACTTTACCGGAGCGTGCGCTGTGACTCTCATAGGGCTCGTCAACCACTGCGAGTTTTTTCTGTCCACACGCAGTCTTGGTGGTGGGTACGACTGCCCGCTGTTTATCCCCCGGGGCTCTGCCCCCCATGGTGCCTCAGTTAGAACAGCCCCTGAAGGTAACTTCCAGTAGACCAGCGTTTCTCAAATTTTAATGGGGATCCTGCAAAAATGGAGGTCGTGATTCAGCAGGTGTAAGGCAGCTTGAGGATGTTTGTATTTCCAACTCTTACCAGTGTAGGCCGACGCTGCTGGTCATGGGCAGCGGGTGGGAAAGAGTGGCACCCCCGCTGAGCCCCGAAGGGAGGCCCAGGTCAGCCAGGCTGTGGCGCGGTGAGATGTGGCCAGGCCAAGGAGCAAGGCCTTGCAAAGGAGCAGCCTCTGAGCTGGTAACACCTGTCAAATTACGTAGGGTCTGCTGCTCCTCCAGGAATTCTTTCAATGACTTTATAAAGAGTTGCTCCCTGTATGCTTAGCGGGTCATCCAAACTGCGTGGCCCCAACTGCTTGGTGTGGTCCCTACCTGGATGTTGCGAAGAGAAATGTAAGGAAGCAGATTCCTGTTGCTGGTTAGGACTCCGGTGTTGGGTGAGACTCCCATTTTTTCTCATCCTTTTTATCTTGGACTCCAGGAAAGCACGGACCCAACTCAGCTTCAACTCCCATGTGGTGCGCAGGAATTCCAAAGCTGACCGGCACGGGGCGAGCGCGCAGGGATTGCGCAAATGTAGGGTTAGGAATGCACCTTTTTCTCTTAGCCCCAAGCTGCCCCCTACCCAGTCTCCAGGTAAAATCATCACTTTGCTTTTCAAAGCCAAGAACTTCTTGGAATATTCCAAGCACAGGGCATGTCTTCAGAATGTACGTGGGACCAAACTCTTGCTCTACTCTGAGCTCAGCATGTTGGGCTTTAGGAGATTTAATTCTTTTCTTTTTTTTTTTAAGTAGAGGCTGATGCTTTTCCACCATCTCCGTCTTTGCTGTTGACAGCCAGACACCCAGGAAAGCGTGCAAACACAGTTAGCCACGGCTTGTTGCCAGAGATATTTATCACTTTTCAGCACTCTGTGTGACTCCTAAATGAGACACCCAAATGCACCTAAATGGGGCGGGTTTTGCTTCTTGTTTGAAATGAAAATTTCCAAGCAACATCTGACGTCAGGATAATGATGACTCAGATTTTCCGACACGTAAGCCCAGATCCACATGTCCGAGCATCTAAGATGATGTTCCGTGATCTGTGAGTCCAATTCTCCATCCGACTCCAACAGGATGCTCACCTTGGGGCATCACCGAAATCCTTACGGGACGCCACGGTGCTCGAGGTCTTGAGTCAGAGCCATCTCAGCAAGGAGGAGTGGAAGGGCCTCTGAACCGGATTGGAAGAGCTCGGCTTTCCCCCAGCAATGCCGACCAGCGGCTGTCCTGTCCCAGGCACTCTCCTGGCCCCTCTGCGTTGAGGTTTGGCCATTTGAAAAATAATCAGCCATTTCCAAACATTTCCTAAAACAAAGAACCCTTTGGTCAAACAAAATCTTAAAGTAAAGCAAGTATAGGGGTCCCATATATTGCTCTGCTCCCTCCCAAACAAAGAAGCCCCTAAGGTCACTTTGGGAACTGCAAAGGTTCTATGGAATAGAATTTGAAAACCACAGAACTCGTTAAGCCCCGAAAGTCCTTTTACCGTGGCTGGTCGACAAACCTTGTTCTTGGACTTCTAACCTCTAGAGCACTGAAAAAATTAATTTCTGTTGAAGCCACCCAGTCCGTGGTCCTTTGTCAAGGCAGCCCTATGATCTAATATATTGAAGGTGGGGGGAACAACTTCCCATACGGGTCACCGTTTTAAGGAATTCTATTTATCCTACTCTACAATGCCTAGGAAACATTGTGTATCTCCTCCTGGGGGCTCTGAGCCCATGTTCTTTATCGGAGAGATGCACCTGCTTCCCCAAGGAAAACAGCTCTGTCTTTGGGAGGATAAACCGCATGTTCTTGAGCTTGGCTGTGTCTGGTGGGAGGTCTGGGTTCAGCAGGCATTCACAGGCATGGTGATGGGGGGCCTGGTGACCAGAGCCTCAGGAAGATCTCCCTCTGCCTCTTGGTCTGTGAAAGTCTGGCCACAGGAACATTTAAGGCCTGCTGGGAATATAACCCAGGTTTTATTTTTTCCTGATCAAATCGTGCTAACCTAGCGCCCATAGTAATAATAGTCATCAGTGGTAGAGCTGTGTGAAACTAGCAATTTTCACTTCACAGGAATTTGTCTGGGAAAATAACAGTTTTTCACCTTTGGAAACTGCCATTTGGTTTCATGAAAAATTCAAGGTGAAAAGAAATGTAGGAGGATATTTTCCATTTTTCATGAGCTGGATTTTGGCAAAGGTGGGAAGTCTCTTCAGTCTCAATAGTGAGAGGGCCCACCATGGCATTGGACTGGAAAAGAAGTGGGGGTTGGTGGAAGACGAAAGGGGAGTGGAGTGTCCACATGGCGCCGCTGAGGGTCTTCCAAGGGCTTCTCTGGGGAAGGCAGGAGTGGCGCCAAGCTCTGGGAAAGCATAGAGGGACATAGGACTTTGGGACAAATCACTTTCTTTTTTGCCATTTTGCCATGACTCATCTGGGAAAGGGCTAAACTTATTTCTCACCTAGTTTATGGTCTCCTACATTCAAATCTCACCGATCAGCCATTTGTATCTGGCTCAGGCCTCCTTGGGGGTTTGAACATGTGGGGTTCATTCATTCAGCACCCACCCAGTTTCCCTCGTACATCACGTGTGCCGTCTGATAGACATTGCATAGGGATGTGTGTGTGTGTGTGTGTGTGTGTGTGTGTGTGTGTGTGAGGGGTGGGAGGGAGATGGCAAAGCGAGGGCAAGGCATATAGTGGTAGAATGAGATGTCACATCCTTATACTTGTGGAATTGGAAGTCTGCTAGAAGAGACAGAGTTCCTGCTCAGGAAATATCTGGAAAACAGTGTGTGTGTGTGGGGGGGGAGGCGGTAGGCAAAGACAAAGGTTAAAGTTCAAAGTGTGGTTTTGAAAAAAAGGATGCCGGGCATCTGAGTGGCTCAGTTGGTTAAGCAACTGCCTTTGGCTCAGGTCATGATCCCGAACTCCGGGGATCGAGTCCCACATCGGGCTCCCAGCTCTGCAAGGAGTCTGCTTCTCACTCTGACCTTCTCCCCTCTCATACTCCTGCTCCACGCTCTCTCTCTCACAAATAAATAAATAAAATCCTAAAAAAAAAAATAAAATAAAAAAAGGGATGCTACTGAATTTGTCAGTATGACTCAAGAGCCTTAAAATTGCTCTTCTGAGAAACTATCCTAAGGAAATAATCAGAAATGCAGTCAAGGACATTGGCACCAAGATCTTCTCTGCACACTTATATATCCAAATTTGGTACTGCCTAAGCTGCAACAGTGAGAAGGATTGTTTTAATAAGTGATAATCCAGCCCTGGGGGCCAGGAATCTATGGCCCTCAGGCCAATCCAGGTCCCCATAGGTTTTTGTAAATAAAGTTTTATTGGCACACAACCATGACCATTCCATTACTTACTGTCTGGGGCTGCTCTGGCACTACAATGGCAGAGTCAAGTAGTTGCCACAGGGACCACATCACCTGCAAAGCCTAAAACATTATCTGGACCTTTAATAAAACATTTTCTGACTCCTGATTAAGCCATATGAAAAAATGCCAGGCAAACATTTAAAATGATATTAATAAGGGACTTTTTTATTGTCGTGGAAAAATGCATATGTTATAATGTTAAGTAAAAAAGTAGGATGTGGGGACACCTGGGGGGCTCAGTCAGTTAAGTGTCTGCCTTCGGCTCAGGTCATGATCCCAGGGTCCTGGGATGGAGTCCCACATCGGGCTCCCCAGTCAGTAGAGAGCCTGCTTCTCCCTCTGCCTGCTGTTCCCCCTGCTTGTGCTCTCTCTCTCTGTCTGACAAATAAGTAAATAAAATCTTTTTTTAAAAAGTAGGATGTGAAATTTTGATATTAATAATAGTAACTAACATTTGCTAAGTGTGTATGAAGTTTCCAATACTGTTAAAATGGTATTTACAAGGACTTCTTTAAAAAAAAAAAGATGTAAACTATTTATTATAGAAACTTGTAAAACAATTCAATTATAATGAAATACATTTGAGTAGATGATAAACAATGTAAGTCTGTACCAATAGGGAAGTTTTATTTTTTATAAGGACTTCTTAATAACAGGAGAAAATGCATATAGTATAATACCATGCAAAGAAAAGCAGGATATAAAATGTTGATATTAGTAATAATCATATTTATTAAGCACATATTAAACTCTAGGCATGGTACTCATCACTTTATGTATTATTGCATTGAGCCTTCAAAGAACTCCACTTGGAAGTTACTGTTATTTACAAATCAAGAATGGAGATACAGAGAGGTTAAGTAGTTTCCTTCCGGGACCTACCTGGTTAGGGAAGGAGCCTGAGTTCAAAGATAGGGAGTGTGCTTCTACACAGAGAAAGGCCTAGAAGGAAATGGGGCAAAATATTAGCAGCTGTATATGGGTCATGGGAGGAGAGCTGAAGAGTTAAGGTTCTATGGCTGTGAGTAACTGAGAACTTGGAAAATCACAGCACAAGCAAGTGGGGTGCTGCTTTCTCACATACGGGAGATCAAGGGGAGGCAGCCGGTGCTTCATTGGAGGCTCTCTGACCCCATGGGAGACCCGACTATGACCAGCCCGAACATGGGAGTTTTGTCTTCAGGCTTGTCACTTGGGTGTCAAGGTGATGGCCCCACTTGGTGGGTCATATCCTGCAGAAAGAGGGGTCTGGGCAAAGGGCTAAAGGTGTAAGTTGACTGAGAGGCCCCTTTATCAAAGGATTTTCCTCTAACTTCCAAACAGCAACTTTGGCTTGTGCCTCCTTGGCCGGTATGGGGTCACGTGATTATCCGTGGTGGCAAAGGAGGCTGGGAAGTGAAGTTTTCTAGCCAGGCACATGGTGACCCTGAAGAATATTGGCGTTTTGTGAGGAAGGAAGAAGGGGAGAGTGGTTAATTGGGAGTCCACTTGCAGAGTCTGCCAGTGGATGGTTGCTAATTTATCCTTTATCCTTTTCCCGAATTTTCCTGAATAAATCTTGCTGAAACTGAAGGCATCAGGACTGAGGACAGGGATGGTGTCTTAGTCCATTTGGCCTGCTGTCACACAATACGGTAGATTGGGTGGGTTATAAACTAAGGAAATTTATTTCTCATAGTTCTGGAGGCTGCGAAGTTCACGATCAAGTGCCGGCAGATTCAGTGTGTGGTGAGACCTTCCTAGTTCATAGACAGCAGACTTCTCCCTGTGCCCTCCCGTGGCAGAAGGCGCGAAAGAGTTCTTTGGGGTCTCTTCTTTTAAGGACATTAATGTCCTTAAACTACAGTGGGTAGAATGTCACATGCATGAAACAACGTAGAGGGCCTTGGAATACACAAGTTCAGTGCAGCGTCCTCCAGTGGAAGCTTCTGGGTGTGAGTCAACTCTAGGTACTTGTTTTGCATGTGTACCTTCAGGGCATCCCAGCCCCTTCCTACCAGATTTCGGCCACCTGTGCCCTACGGACCCTTTCGCATTAAGGTGTAAATAGCTGTTATCAGACCCTTTCTTGAAAGCAGGTGCCCGGAGAGCAAAGGTGGGGGAGGAGGAGGGAGAGCCCAGAGGTCGCTGGCTCTCTGAGGGGCTGAGAAGCCCGCCGCTGACACTCTGCCAGCTCCGTGACTTAGTGTTCCCACCTGTCAAATGGGAATGATGGTTAAAGAAAGACCAGAGCGGGAGACAGCCTGATACAGCCCGATAACAGCAGGTACTAAATAAGTGTCCTCTCCCTTCCATCCTTTGTCTGAACGTGGAGATCCGGGTCACTGGTCCCAAACCCAGCAGACTTTCCCAAGGGCTGACCTCACCGTGGGGCCCTGAACTCCTTTTCTTTCTCAAACACCAGGTCTTCAGGGCTCACGACAGACTGACTGGGCCGCGCAAGCGAGGACCCGCCCTCCGGAGGGTAAGGGCATCTCCCACGGTTCCTGTGAAGTCGCCGAGTAGCGGCTTGGGACAGGCTGCCGGGGTTTGCTGGGCGAGCCCCGCGGCCTCAGGGCTCCCAGCGCCGGGGAGCAAGGCTTTGCGCGCTGTCAACGGAAACTCAAGGCTTCTTCCCATCGGCTGCGTCTCTCATTCACGCAGAAAATGAGACATGATATCAAAAGCACATGGGCTCAGCGGTATTAGGCAGCCTTTATGGGCCTGTCAAATCCTGGCTCTGAGGGGCAGAACCTCCTTTATCTGATACCTGCAGTAACTTTCTCATGATTAAGGTTCCCGGTGCCCCGGCCTGACAGCTTTTCTAGGACACGGTCACAGCTCCTTTCTAGACAGGGCCGGGAAGCTAGTCTCTCGTCCGGGGCCGCCGAGTCCGGAGGGCATCTCATCCGGGTCCCTCAGCGCCGCCCTGGTCATCATCAAGCGTGCGCAAAGTCTCCCAGAGCTTGGATATGGGGACAGTGTCCACTCTGGCCCTGGGTGGGTTACCCCCCCGCCAGTCGTCCTGCTCCTGGCACAGCCTCTGGGGACGAATGTACCCATCAGGACAGGCTTCGGGCTATATCTCGTGCTGCTTCTCCATGTGAACCACTGGGGGCCCGGCCTCTCCAGGACCTGAGGTGGAGAAAGAATGGCCATTAGGAACGATTTCCATCTGAGTCCCACGAGCCTCCTCGACGTAAATGCCGAACCTGGCAATGTGAGTCAGTGAAGGACCCTGTGATATAATTGTGACTATATATTTAATTGTGAAACACAACTTACATATAGGAAAGTACAGAATACAGACATTTACATACTAATAAATCATTGCAAGTTGACATGTAACTTCCCCGTAGGTTCCATTCCGCGTAGCCCAGCGGCCCCTGATGCTCCCTCCCCACCACGGCCACGGCTGTCTTGTGCAGCCGTGGACCCTATCCTCTTACAGAAGTCACTTCCCTACTTTTCTTTTTGGTTTTATCACCTAAACAGATGTGCCGAAGCCACACAGTTTTGTTTTGCCTGGTTTTTGAACTTTACAGAGCCGGGGTCATGCCGCACGGATCCAGCTGTGTCTGGCTTCTTCTAGCCAACAAGCCATTTGTGAGACTCATCTAGGCTATCAACAGTTTGTTTATTTTCACTTTTTTATGTGACTATTCTGCAATGTTACTTGTTCCGTTAGTGATGGACATCGGCGCTACTTCCCGTTCGGGTATGACAATGTTGCTGCTATGAACACTCTTACCCCCCTTCCTGAGTCTCTGTTCAGTATAAAGCTAGGAGGGAAATCTCAGCATCATGGACATGCAATCCTGGCTTTAGTAGATAGTGATGAGAGTCGTCATGCCCATTTCCACACCCGGCGGCAGTGTGTGGGAAGTCTGGTTGGTCCACAAATTCCCCAATACTTTTGCCTTTTCGGTGGGTGTGCAGTGATGTTCCACTGTGATCCCAGATACATTTTTTCTGATTCTATTTGTTCTGGAGAAGCGCAGATAGGTTTTCTTCAGGGTGATGGGATTCCCATGATATTAGCTGAGGCTTCTAGCAAAACTTACCGGTTGGCCAGCATCCGGGGCACTTGGTATCACTGCTGTTTATACATGGGAGTAGAGGGCTTTGAGGATTTCCCAGGCTGAGCTCCCTGAGACTCGTAGGCAAAGTGGTCCTGAGAAGCTGCCTTGTGGAAGATCATGTGGGTGTTTGGGCTTCCGGATCACCGGTCAGGGGAGCACGTGGGCACGGATGACAGCCCGGCTGCTTGGTGGCCCTCTGCCGGCTCTCCACCCTCGCTCCAGACTTTCCTGTCCTCTTCTTGTCCGGATGCTCTCAGTCACCTGAGATTTCTGGGGGCTGCTTCCAGTCGGAGCCGATGTTCCCTGGGCGTCTGTCTGGGCTTCGGTTTCCTCCACGGAGAGAGGGGTTCCTGGGGAGATGGAAGGCGACGGTGCACGCAAGCTCCAGCTTCCAGCCTGGTCCAGCACAGGGGCTGGGTTCCCGGGTGAGATGATGGGGTGCTGAGAGATGTAAGTAGGGTGCACAATTTAAGGCTCACTCTCCGGTGCGGCCCCTGCACCCACCCGACCCCGGGAGAGAGCGCTTGCTTACATTGCCGCTAAGGGCAGCTCGCTCACCTCCTTCTCTTCCGGGCCCTGCTGGCCGGTGACGTCCTGCCAATCCCCGGAGCTCCGCCTCCTGCAGAGAGTGCTTTTCGAACTACTCATCATAAAACTTCAGCGGATTCCAAAACAGCGGGTTCCAAAACGCAGCACTCATAAAACAGGAAGTGGAAGAGGATAGAAAATATTAAAGTTCATCCGCCGTAATTCAGGAGCTGGGTCTCAGTGACACGTCTGTATGCGCGCACCAGGTCACGGCGTGAAATGCATCAGACACCATCGGTCACAGTGAAAAGGAGTTTCGAAAACTGCCACACGGTCAACTCTACACTATTGACGGTGCCCAGAACACCGCCCACATCCTCTCTGACCCCATCAGCTGCCGGGTTACCCCTGCCCCTCAGACATCCCCTCTGAAGCCCACCCCGACTTCC
The DNA here is from genome assembly GCA_028534135.1 of Potos flavus. Lineage (NCBI taxonomy): Eukaryota > Metazoa > Chordata > Mammalia > Carnivora > Procyonidae > Potos > Potos flavus. Next base: position 11,083,025 of record CM052894.1, on the reverse strand, counting down.
CCCAAGCCGAGGCCATTTCCTGCTGCTTGGTGTCGCCGCCATGCCTCATGCACAGCAAGGCAGGACAATACTGACCAGCGGAGCCAGACCACCTGGACTCAGATCCCAGCCTGCCTCTTACTAGGTGTGTGACTGGGGCAAGCCATTTGTGCAGGCCGTGCCTCAGTTTCCCCATTTGTTAAATGAGGGTGATAATAATCCCTATCGGACTCCCTTATATGAGGACTCATGGGACTCATATAAGGATCAAATGAGTTAATAATACATGAGGAGTTGCCTGTACCAGCCCATGGGGGGCTCCTAGGGGCTCAGCAAGGGCTCACAGTTCTCGGTCTCTGCCATAATGGTCATTTCTCTGCCTTTTCATGATGTGGTGTCCTGTCTGCTTGTCCTCCTGGTCTTTGGTTCACTGCGGGGAGGGTCTGTGCCTGGTTTGCGCTCAAAGCCCCAAGCGCTGGGCCCGACACACAGCAGGGGTAGCCCAAGCCTCAGTCTTCCCCGCCTCGAGTTACCTGTCCCCGGGACACACGGGGCAGCTCCAAGTTTGCCTCCTGTCTGCCTCTCCAGGCTCTGGGTCCTGTCCTTGGTACCTCTGTGTGCCTCCATGGTGGTCACTGCTGGGCACTCTTGGGCGGTGAGCCTTGGCAGGCTAAAGGGCTTGGAACCTCTGGGGTGTGAGAGTGAGGCAGAGGACACACAGATTTATGTGGCCCTGTTTCTCTGTCCCTGCAACTTTGTCACTTGATGCCGCACAGCTGAGGCAGACTTTATTGGAGAGATGGGAGGGGCAGGAATGACAACACCAGAAGGGGAAGATGCCCAATTCATGGGGTTCCCACCAAGGTTCTCCAAAAGAAAGGCACAAAGATGACCATCCACAGTGGGTGTGAGCTCCTAGCAGGGGCGGCCCTATCCTGGGGTTCGCCCCGTCCTAAGAGCCTGTCTCCTCCTTTAAACCTTCTAGATGAATTTCCACCTGACCCTAGGGAAGCTCTGTGCTCTGCTTGGAGGATTGGCTTGGCCTGGGAATTCACACCCTGCTTTAGGCAGCCGGTCTTTGAGCTTCTGTCATCCCTGAAATTCATCTCCAGAAGGTGGGCGATTTGATCAAGACTAAAAAAGATGAGTGTGTATGTGTGTGCACGCACATGTGTGTTTGGGAGAAGACCAGAGGGACTTGAACAGCACAGTTTGGGGTGGAGTTGGCCACACCAACTCAGGTCTTTCCCAGATTTCCCGGTGGGGGAGGTGCGAAGGGATAGTTCTTCCCAGTCAACTAGTGGACTACTGGCGTATCATCCCACCCACACACCCCGCCAGCCCCACAAACATAAATACAACTGCAGATGAACATACTCACACACACACACACACTGCAAACACAATCACAACAACACACGTATAATAGATGCACACATCACACATACATTGACACATACGCAGAACCAGACACATGTAACCCCATGTACACACAAATATGAGAACATAAGCAACCCCCCCCACACACACTTACCTGAATCTCTTTCAATGACAACTATTGATTCTCAGAGATCAAACAATCTAGAATATACTAAGGAGTAAAGACATTTTCCCAAATGCAACCTCATCCTCATGGACTCCTGCTCTCTAAGGCAAAGCCTTGAGAGTATTAATCAAGGTGGTCTATCTCCCTTTAATCCTTCTTTGATTAGGGGTGCCTGCTGAGCTCTGGCGGCATAAGGAACTGGTGCCTGTCTCAGAGCTGTCTGCACTTCAAGCTTCACGAAGACCAGGCAGAAGTTTTGAAATGAACTCTAATTTGCGTCTGCGAGAAACTCATTGCATGAGGAGGGCATTCTCCTGAGAGTGGAAGAGAAGGAGGCAACATGTGGATTTATGACCTTCCTGTACAGGCAAAACCCTGGGATTTCTGCTTCTATTACCCAGATAGTCAGGGAAGCTTAGATGAATCAATGAGTGAATGAATCATTACAGAGATTTTGGAATCCAACAGATGTGGGCTTGAATCCTTGCTCTGTATCTGTGTGAACTTGGACAAGGCACTTAATCTTCATGAGCCTGAGGTCCCTTGTCTGTAAGGCAGACATAATAATACTGCATTAAAGATGAAGCTGTTGCAATAAAACAAAGAAATGTCAAAATACGGTGGCTCAAAAAAAGATAGTCTACTTTCCTCCCGTGTATCAGGCCTGAGTGAATGACCAGGGTTGTCAGGCAAGTGTGTTCACATGGTCATTCTAGAACCTAAACCCCTTCCCTCTTGTTGCTCTGCCTCCCCTGGGCCATTCTCCTCATCCACATGGTCAAAGTCAATATGCAGCAATGAGAACGAAAGAGAAGTAAGTAAGGGGATTTGCCTTTGGAGTGAAAAAAAAATATGACACAAAATTTGCACAAATAACTTGTGGTAACATCCTACTGATCTAAATGTAGTCACATGGCCAGACTAGCTGCAAAGGAGCCTGGGAAATGTAGTCTTTAGCTGGACAACCATGTATTCAGCTACAATTCTCTTTCTATGGACAGAGGAAAGATTCCTCTTTGGTGGATAGCTAGCTGTCTTCCCACAAATAGCTACGTCAGATGTCTGCGATGGGGACTAAAGCAGGTAATGTGAATAACCTGCAAAGCACAGGGGCTGACATACAATCTGCACTTGAGAAATGGGAGCTATTATTTAATAATTTCAAAGGAATTAGTTTAAAATGAACGTTATAATATTGGTCCTTTGGTGGGGCAGAGTGATATGGAAAAAATAAAACGGTCCAGCCACAAATGCTTGGACAAGACTCAGGAAGTATATGGCCTAGAAGGCAAAAGCTTGTAGGAAGTGACACCTGCCTCAGGGACATCCCAAGGTAGAGTTTTCAAAGAGGTATAGACAGCCCAGGGATGTCCCTCAGGTAGGAGAATATAAGGATTTGACAATTGCAGGAAGTCATCTTGATGAACATCAGGGAACGTGAATTTGTTCTCATGTCCCCGGGAAGTACTACTTGTCACAATGAGGAAGTAAGTTTTCAGGAGGTTGAGGGGCAAAGTCTGCCGGATCCCCATGTTCATGGGGAAGGCTGCATGCTGCAGTGGGGTACCTGTGTTCTAGAAGTTTCATCACTGGGAAAATCACCTCACCTTCCTGAGTTTCGTTTTCGCCCATGCATGAAATGGGGACCCAAACAATTCTTACTCGAAGGGGTGGTTATGAGGCCAATGCAAGATAATGGGTGTGCTGTAAACTCTGAAAGTCTACAGATGTGAGGAATTAGGGTAATTAAATAAAAGTGGGGGAAATCCATCACCCGCAGTCAGGTGTGTCCCCAGACCCGCTCTGGCTCATGTGGTGGGTGGGTGGAGCCCACTTACCTGTCCAGGAGAAATGCCGTCCCGTCCCCCCAGGAGTGGCAGCGAAGCTGTCAGTCTCAATCAGAACTTCTTTTCTGGGAGCGGCTTCCTCCGTGTCACAAACTTGGCACAGTTCAAACCTCCGCTTCAAGAGTTATTTTCCTTGGGTTTCGCAAATCCTCTTTTACCCGGAGGAGACAGAAAGCTCCACATTTCTTTCCACCTGGAAATCACCACGGTTCTAAGGCTGCCCTTGTTTCCCTGCTAAAGACATATTTGTGCGTCTACACCCCGCAATTTTCCCATGTAACTTTCATTAAAGTTAATTGGCGTCACAAGATTAAGGCAGGCAGCAAGACACAAAGAAGTCAGTGCCAAATTGCGCCTGGCCGGGGTGCCAGGGGAGTGACAGGTGTCTGGCGCGGGGGGCAACACCAAGTGGGAGTCCCAGGCTTTGCTTTGGAGGTTTCTGCAGAAGGGGCTGAAGAAGTGCATTGTGGGAAGAGCCACGGCTGGGGGTTCTTGGGTAAGGTTGGGACTGGAGACTCCTTCTCTCTAATGCAAAGGAGCCTGGATGGTGTTTTGACCCCTTTCTCTTTTTTATGGTGATTGGCAATAGTAATAATGTATCCTCAGTCCTGATGGCAACCGTTCCTTGGATGTCTAATGTGCTCCTCTCTGGGGCGGGGGCTGCCCTTGCACTTGGATTCTCTCCACCACTTTAGGAAGGGCATGTATCTCTGTGTGCTATGGATGAGAAAGTTGAGGCTCAGAGAGGTTTCACGATCAGCCTGAGCTTAGACAAAGAGTAAAGAGCAGAGTTAGTGTTCAAGTCATTGTCACCTGACTTTATGGTAAGACACGGGACTGAAAATGTGGTGGGCAGGAAAGCTTTTCTGCCACATCATGTGGAGAGACCCTTCCAGGCAGTTTTGGGGCTGGCTGGGCATCTGGGACCCGCTCTGTGTGGGGCTGACGTTGGCAGGGTCTGTGAAAGCTCAGTAGCAGCTGGCCTGGGGCTCTCAGTCATCCGGGGCTGGGCCCCGTCCACCTCCTGCAGCAGGTAGTGGGCTCTCTGGAGCCCAGAGTCCACAAAATCCACTGGTTCTAAACTCTTTTTCCATATGACGACCCATTTAACATAAAAAAATGCAAAATATTTTTAGTATCTGTTAATGGAAAAAACCAAAATGATCAAAAATGATGATACTCCTGATTTAATAATATTTGGAAATATTTCTGTATTTTATTTATCACACCTATGTAAATTAATAACAATGCAGATAAAATAGACGATTCACAGAGAAAATACGAATGGCCAATACATATATGAAAAGATGATCAATCTCACTAGTAATCAGGGAAATGCAAATTAAAACAACAATGAGAATCATTTCACTCATCAGATAGGCAAAATTAAAAGTTTGATGCTATCTAGTATTGTCTGGGGTGTGGGGAAATGGTTATTGTTATCTATTTCCTGTTCGTGGGAGTAGAAATCGTTGCAGCCAGTTTGGAGGGGGATGTTCAAAGGTAGGCGCACGCACCCACACTAGTTTAACAACTTTCCTTCTTGGAGACTCCTCTAGAAGACAAGATGAGAAGGACATTAACACACTGTAGGGAAGAGCAAAACGTCGGGCATAAGTTAAATGTCTATCAATGCAGGGATGATTACACAAAAAATGGAATATTTATACAATGGAAAACCATGCAACTATTAAATGGAGTTAGCGGATCAATATGTACCGAGGGACAAAGCTTTCCAGACATACCGTGAGTTGAACAACCAAGTCAGCGGCAGAATGCCGATACTCCCTGTGATATTATACGGCGCCCATGGGAAAGTCTCGCATACATCCAGTGGCGTTGACTGACGATCCCAGCTGTTGCACTTTCAAATCGATCCCTGTGTTTGAGTCCAGGTCCTGCTCCCCGTGGGCTGCTCGCCTGCAGTGACCCAGTGTGGGAAGAATACTAAAACCTGTTCCTGGGAGAGACGGGATTCCTTCATTGGCCAACTTTGCTCCGGGACTCCTCGGCGGTAGTCTAGCCTCCCTCCACCTACCTTCTCTCCTTTCTGTCCTTGGGGTCAGACTTGCTCTGTGGGCTGATGGTCTTCCCAGAATTCCTCCTAATTCCACTCTGTTCCCTTCCTACATCATGCCTGTCCTATATGCTCTCATCCCTTACTGAAAATCAAACACACTTAGCCCTGTCTGGGTGTCTGCCTCTTGGAATACCCATTGCATACCAGGAAGGCGGTGGTTCTCAAACTTCAGCATGACCTGGAATCACCTGGAGGGTTTGCTAAGACACACATCCCTGGAGTTTCTGGTTCAGTCGCACTCTAGGGTCGGGTCCAGGAATTTGCACTTGAACGAGTTTCCACGTGATGCTGATTGGTTGGAAAAGACTACACTTTGAGAATCCTCTGTTCTCTGTTAGAACAGAGAACGCACATAATTTAAAAAATATTTTTATAGGTTTGCCTATGTTTGTCGACATGAAGGAAGGTATCTGGGAGGCACCACCGTGAAGTGATGCTAGTGTCTTTCTCTGGGGAGGGCCGAGGGATTGAAATTGGCCTGTCGCGGTGGTTAGGAACAAACACGGCCTGGGTTGAGATCTCAGTCTCAGCACAGGTTAGCTGTGCAACCTCAGGCAAGTTCTTCACTTCCCTGTGCCTTGGCTTTCTCATTTGTAAAATGTTGCTAATACAAGCAGCAATCTCCAGGGTTGTCTGGAGGAGAATATAAGTTAATACGTGTAAAGTACTCAGAACGGTATCTGGGACAAGTAAGTACACAGGGTTATTTTATTCTTTTTAAATGAAACGAATGGTTAGGGGGTCTTTAATTCTGAACCTTTTGCAACAAGAATTAGGTGCATTACTTGTATAATTAAAATGTTTCCAATAAAAAGAAGAAAAATAGTTGGTCGTGTATGTGTGTTTGGGGCATATTCTGTATTCGATCTGTATGCTTTGCTAACAATTAAAGGCAGAGATTTCTTGTAAGATTTTTGCCTATGCTCCACCCTCTGAGGGCCCCAAACCCATAAGTTTTGAACCTTTAAATAAGGCAACTGCCATGGTCCTGATGGCCATGTTTTTAAAAGTTAGTGTAACCCAAATAGAAGTCTGTCCCTATGTGACCCAGTCTTCATAGGATCGTATTTAAAGGAGCACAATCCATCAGCCAAAACCAATTAAAAAGGAATTCCAAATTTGACTTACATCATCACAGAAACATTAAGGGAGAGCCACTGAATAACCTCAACTATAGGACTTAAAACACCCCTTTCTCCCTCTCCGCAGGGAAAGCCTAGGACTGCTCCCGTGTTAACAATTAACAGTGTTGGTCCCTGTCACACCGGATTCTTCAAGAAATCAGTTTAATTAAGCCCGAGTGTTAACGCCCTCCTGGTTTTAAAGCGAGCCTCTGCTGCTGTAAAAGATTCCCTTTCCCTGGGCACATAATCCTATTTGAGCATTGAGCTATTGGCCATGCGACCTTCCTGTGTTAGGCAGATTATCAGGCAAATCATGTCCTACTCAGCAAAAGAAAGATGGTTGTCAGGGAGTGAAAAGTTAGGACAATTTTCCTTTTTTTAAAAAAATTTTGTTCATACATTTATTGATTTAACACTTAATTTAGGCACATTCTACTCTGGTTCTGAAGGTGGGGGGTGTATCTACATGCTCTTATTTGATCCTTGCCGATCCGCCTAGGAAGTAGTAATGATTTCCATTCTTCAGATGAGTAAGCTGAGGCTTAGGGAAGTCCAGTAAAAACTCACGGAAGGTCACGGAGCTCATCAGCGGCTGAGCTTCTGTGTTTCCCCTGTAGTAGCTCTTTTGCTGGCCTAGAATAAGCCCAGCTGTGCCATTCAGTCTCCGTACAAGGTCGAGAAAGTTTCTTAACACCTCCAAGCATCAGTTTTCTCGACTGCAGATAAGATGGTAAATACCTAGTGGAGGGGATTTTTGTGGAAATTAAATTAGATTATATGTGTTATAGATGAGCACCTATACCCTGGAGGTATATTGTGAGCCTTACAGTCTACGGGTTCATTTTTATAAAAGAAAAACCAGGACCGATTTTGTAGATTCGCTCCCATATTATTCATCGCAACTCCCTTCTAGCTTATCTTTGTATTATAGATGCCCGGAGAGCTAAAAACAAAACTACATTTCCCAGGTTCCCTTGCAGCTAGGAATCTGCATAGGATCTGAATTCTGCCACGTGAGTGTGCCACCCAGATCCTGGAAGTGAAGAGAGCAACAGAAGTTGATGGCCACACCCAGGAAGATCAGATGGGCTGTCTAGCGGAGTGTAGGCTTCTGGGTTTGGAGCTGGGTGTGGCGGAGTGCATGGAGTTCGTTGTTCAGTATGGTCGGTTCTGATCAGCGGAAGGTTTGATATGGTGTGGTAGGTTTGATAGCACAGCAGGTGTGTGGTTACTGTTCTAGCAAAGTGGTACCTTGGCTACAGTATTTCTTGTAGCACCCGAATTTGGTTCTCTAGGCCTCCTGGAGGTTCTGTGGACTGTTGAATCCTCCTTAATAAATTCCTTTCTGCTTAAACTAACTAGAGCTGATTCTGTTGTCCAGAAATCCTATTCAAAGGCTGACATAGTATCAACCAGATATAGGGTGCTGTCAATGTCAACTTTAGGGTTCAAGTTGTTCACTATCAGGGGCCAGCTCTCTGAACAAATACAATTTTAAATACATGGTATGTCTCCAGGTGGCCTTATCAAGGAAAAGAATTAAGATTGATGGGGAACAGAGATAACTTCTGAACTTCCTCTTGATTTTTTTTTTATAAATGACTTTGACAATCTGTAGTAATTTCACACTAATAGTTCTGGTGCACTAGGAGATGTTGACGGCAAATATGACATGGATATTTTAAAACTTAAAAACCAAGTTATAAAAAAATAAAAATGAAAACCCAAGTTATAATTCTACAAGAGCGAAGGAGGTTTTCATGTCCCCAAACAGCAAACCATAGGTATAGTTAACTTTTCATATTGTTCTAATTGCTGGTTTTCAATGAAAAAGCAAAATAGGATATTTGGACAAGATTAACAGGGATTCTGTGTGACAAAGAAATAGTATGAGATATCTCACAACAAGCCAGGGTAGAGAGAGGGAATGGGGTATGCAGTCAACCAGCCCCCAGATCCCAACTATGCCACATCCTGGGTGACCCTGGACAAGGACAGAATGTTTACGTGGCTTACTTTATTTTGCGGTAAGAATTAAGTGAGACAGTGTATGGGAATGGGCCCAAGGCATAATAAATACCCAGGTCATGATGGATCCCTCTTCTTGTCTTCCTCTTACCTGTTTCTGTAAATAGAGAGATCTAACACAACCAGTTGCTACACTCCTGAAATTGTATGTGAATTGAATCTTGGAATATCAGATTATTTTGACATAGGTATGTGTATATATGCACACAAATGCTCACACTTGTTGTTTTTTTTTTTTTTAGCTTCAAGGAATTTAAATAAATATATGATAAGCAGGAGACCTTCCACCTCTGCATGTCTGGAAAGGGTCCTTGTCACTGTGTCAGTCTCAATCCTAAACCTTCATATTGACTCCTAATTGGCACCCTTCTGCCCTACTAATCCAGGAGGCCACGGAGTGAATGGATTGCCCAATGGAGTGGCCCCTTGAGCTGATCCCCCACTCTGAGTCTGGGGTGCATGGAGGAAGGAACGAGATCCCTAATGCTACTACTGCCGCACTATATTTCTTCCTCAGGTACACGGAATTTAATCTCTGTCGTTGTCTCTGCAAGGTATTTTTAACAGCACTGCTATCGAGGGAACGTTGTGAATGGAAGTAAATAAAAGAAAGAGAAAGAGAGAGGGAAAGTCAAGGGCGAATGTCGCAGATGACCACATTTTGCCACTTAGAGGTTGCCCCGATTTTGCAAAACTCTCTCTCGTTTGGTGAGCCATTGCTACACTGGAACACACAGCTCTCTTTAAAAAATGAAAGCTGGGTAAGAAGCCTGGCTGGATTCTTAGACCCAAGTTTTCCGTGGGTTAGGTCAGCTATAAATTAACCAGTCTGCAAAATATATAAATAAATGAATTGCTTTGTTCCGAGCTATCTGCAGCAGGGCTCTGGCTGCTTGCTATGAAGCCTGGTGGACATTCCACTGCCCGGTGCTTTTATAAATACTAATGAGTGACATATTGAGAAAAATTGTACCTACAAAAGCAAAGACTTCTTCCATGCAAATCAGGCCCCAATTCCCCACAGATAAGGATCTTTTTGATGGAACACATGCAAAATCTCCAGCTCTTAATTCTTTCATTAGTATTCCAGGCAGATGGCTGCCAAATAACAGAGAAAATGGTCTGAATTGCTGTGTCTGAAACCTAATATTGATTTGTTTAATAGTGTCAGGAAGTCAAAATTCACAAATCTCCTGTCGATTGTTTATGAGGCAGTTAGCAGAGAATTGGTTGCCCCTGCTTAATTAATAACTCATTACTGAAATTTGATTATATGCTTGAATGCTTTAAATGGGTTCGAACACAGCGTCTGCAAAGTGCTGTGGCGACAAGGTAAGGCAGCTTGGAAAGCTTCCCTTTTTAGGCTTCTGCCCTTTGAATTTCACGTCAGTCCTATGACACGGGCCTCTTTGGACTTTCCTTCCCCACTCATCCTCCCTGGGGTTAATATTGTTAGTTGAGAAGGTGTTCTGGGGTCACGGGAACTGAAGAGAGGGTGGGTTTGAAATTCACGGTGGAGACATTTCAAAAAACAAAAAACAAAACAAAACAAAAAACCGGACGTGAACCTAACATTGTGGTCCCTGGATCAGAAGAGACATATATCTCATATTGTCTGTTATGTGCACGAATCCTACAGGAAGGAGCAATTAAAGGGCAGATTAACTCGTGGGAAGACCGAAAAGGCTCTATCCGTGAAGGGTTGCTGTTTCAAAAAATAAAAAAATTCAGGGTGGCTAGCGGCCCCAAGGAGACAGCAGGGCAGGGTCAGAGCCCGGGAGGTCCTGGCGTCACCTGACCTTGCACTCCGAGGCTGGGAGTGTGCAGGAAGGCTCTGTGGACCGCGGCCCCGTGCCAGGGACAGAAGGGGGAAGATCAGAGAGCCAGTTAAGGTAACATTAGAGCCAATGGGGGTCTCTGCTCTATCTCTCGACTAAAATAATGCCTTTGGGAGATAGCACGTCTGAAGGCAGAGGGAGAGGGGATTCCTAGCCTTGTCCCTTTCTGTACCCTGCCAGCTGCCATGGCAGGGCGTGGGATGGGGGGGAAGTGTGGGAAGGTGAGTGTGCCTCTCGCCAAAGCATTTCCCTTTAGTGGAATAATGGGGTCAAGTTCCGAGGCTAGCCCATGAAAAGTTATTTAGCTCACAGTGGATTAATGCTGTTAACTGGCATCTGTCTGTTGAATAGCCCTGTGGTTAGGTTCTAGACAAAATAGGACTTTGTGGGCTAGCCTGGGGCCGGGCCCCTCCAGAACATTCTCGCCTCGTTGGAGAACATTGTTATTCTGGAAAAAATGAAAGCGTACGCTCTAAGTTCCAAACAACTGATTCACAAGTAAACCTTTGGAAACCGACCAACCCTTTGTCATCAAGGGCTGCCAGGTCGCAAGCCCACAGAGTTAGGAAGGGCCATCTTCAGTCAGGGATGGGACGCGCTCTCAGAGGCCCTGTGCCACCGACAGGGAGTCTCCGCAGGGAGGTGACAGTCTGATGGCTCGTCGGAGGCGAAGGCAGATGTCAGTAAAACCCCGAGTGAAGGGACCCACGAGACGCCTGTGAGGTTTCAGGGGAGGAGAAAGGTCATGACCAGCTGGTAGGGCCCGGGCAGGCTTCTGGGAGGAGGTGGGTGCAGAATAGGGCCCGGAAGGGTGGTCAGATTTCGTGGCGGGGTGGTGGTGGAGCATCCGGGCAGGCCCAGGAATAGGCTGGTCAAAGGTAGGTCTTGGGGACGGCGACCGGCCAGACCAGCTGGAAAGGAGGGTAATATGACCGGCCTGTCTCCTGCCTGTGATCTTAATTGAACCAGTCAAGCTTTCAAAATGAACAGTTGATCATTTGATTAAGAAGGGCCTTTGACTCTTTCAAGACCCACGGAGGCTGATTTTTATCAGAGTGGATCAGAACGGTCTGCATGGAGGAATGCTGCCCAGATTCGGGGAGGGGGTGTTCTGTGCCGCTCCCGGGGCCCAGCCTGAGCTGCTCTTGCTCCCCGAGTGGCCCTGGGCCCTGGTGGGTGTTGGGGCGGAGGCCGGAAATTGGCGGTGGGCTCAGGGTGGCTGGGCCTGAGCTCCTCCTGCCGCCCCAGGAGCCTTATCGAGCTCGGCTTCAAAGGTAAAACCTGGGTTTCTCCCCGCAGCCTCCGATCAGGAATGTCTCCAGACAGCTTCGGCCTGGCTTAAGCGGCCTCCAGTGCGAGGCGGGTTCGCCGGTGTCTGCCACAAAGCTGATTTGTCAAAGTGCTATTAAGGATTTTCGGTTATCCAAAAAAAAAAAAAAAAAAATGGAGTCAACTTTTTTTAAGTTCTAATTTATTATGCTTGATTACGCAGCTGGAATGGGAAGGTAGCTGCTGTTTGTAGTTAAATAACTCCTCACAATTTCTTAAAGAAATGATCTTCAAAGCTTTAACGGGTCAGTGGCTCAAGTACAAAGGAAAGATTGATTTTCTTCCTCCCACTCTTTGTTCCCAGAGTTTAAAACAGACACGTTTGGGTAAATTAGTTTGTCTATGTTATTAATGGAAGAAGTTATTAAACTCCCATAAATATACAGTGGTATCTCGCTTAAGATGCCAAATTTGCTTTAAGGGGGGAAAAAAAAGTTCAAAAAAAAAAACGTGGAAAAGCCCAGAAGGGCCTATTGGTTATTTTAAAATTTCATTTCTAGATATGAATTTGGATCAGGAAGCTGGAGAAGTCTGGCTCCAGATATCCCCCGAGTGGTGGGATAAATGCCCAAGGAAGGAGACCCCGCACTTTTTTTTTTTTTTTAAAGAATCACTGAATTTAATGGAAAGCAGTCAGAGGCTGGATTGCAATAGGAGTGGGGGGCATGTGGGTGGGAGGGGGTAGGAAAGATATTCTTTCCACCAGGAAGGGGATGATAAAGGACAAACCAGCTGTTAAATCTGAGGCTATAGAGAAGCTTTGATGGCTACAGGGGGACCTAGTTTTGCTGCCCCAGGGACCTTTGGGGGAGGGGTTCAGAGAGGACTCACCCGAGTGAGGGCGGTAGCCCCCAGCCCAGATCCTGGGCCAGAGTGTGAGGGAGACACAGCCACAGGACTCACCCGCGGGGAAGGAACCCCGTGCAAAGAGCTGGAGGGTCAAGGCTCCAGTCGTCTTCTCCGGGTGACCCGCTCCCCTCGGGTACCGCCCTTCGCAGTTTAGGAACCCTGCGCCGACCGTGTCTCCTTGGAACCGCGCGGTGTCCCTGGGAGGTATGCCGAACGAAGCTTGTCATCCTGATTTTGCAGGTGATGAAAGTCAAACGTAAAACATCCCACACCCCTGAGTAGAAAAGTAAAATAAGGAAAATCATTTGAAAAGTAAAGAAAAGCATATAGAAGAAAAACAAAATCACTGTCAGATGATATTCACCGTTTTCGATTTTTTTTCCTTTTGGATTCTTCTCTATGGCCGTACACACTTACACACACTCACACACACACTGAATACTCAGTGTGCCAGGAGCTGTTGTACGTGCTTGGTACCTATTAATTTATTTATTCCTCAAAGCAACTGTAGCTGGTAGGGACTACTATTGTCTTCATTGCAGGTGGGGAAACAGAGGCATGGAGGTTTTGAGGTGCCCGAGGCCGCACAGACAGTGGCAGTGAGAGGTAGGGTTTGAACCGAGACCGACCGGCTCACTCCACCACCTGTCCATCACCTGACTCCAACCACTCTGCCTTTGGCCTTTTCATACGTCCATACTACAGGGGAAATCTTGCCAGAGCTACAAGACTGCCTCCTGCCCTTTACCCTTCGGTTTTGCCTTGTGAGCATTTCTGACGCCATCTCCGTCTGACTACAATGATTTTCAGTGCCGCACCACCGGACGGAGAAGTTTGAGCTGGCTAGAGCTAGCTGTCTTGGTGGGGGGGGGTGGGGTCCCGCGAACCAGGACCGGACCTGGGGTTCTCAGGCTCGCAGTTCAGCACTCTTCCCGGGGTGCCCAGTGTGGAATCACAACAAGAAAGTCACAGCAAGTGAATAGTCACAACAAGAAACAGAACCCAAAAGCCAGCAGGATGAGTTGTCAGGTTCAGAAACGGTGCTGAGATCTGCAAGGGGCTGCTGAGGCAGGATGTACTGTCCTGGGAATATTTTTCCCGTCACCTAGTGTCCCTGTATTAAACCCTGTGTGAAAAACTAAGTTTCTAATTCAAGACTAGGAAGAGCTCTGTATTCCTCAAGAAGTGAAAATGCTTCTTTGCTTTCCTCCTTCATCACCATGTTCCCCTTTTCCCTTTTGCCACTGGGAGGCTCAGTGTTAAATCTGAAGCCAAATTAGGGCAGCTATGTGATTCCGTGAGACCTGCATACTCCTCTTTTGCTCTCCCTGATCTTGATGATTTATTTCTGTTTTATGTTTCCATTGTTGCCATGACAAATGTTACAAAGTTTCCTCCAACAGCAACCTCCCTTGTGCAACCTTCATCTGCTCAGGACTGGCATCTCCACACTATGGGGAGAACTGGGAACAAGAATCTGGAATATTCTAAGTGAAATAAGTCAGTCAGAGGACGGCAAATACCACATGATTTCACTCATATGTGGAATTTAAGAAACAAAACAGACTAGCAACGGTGAAAAAAGGAGAGAGAGACAAACCAAGAAACAGACTCAACTACAGAGAATGAACTGATGGTTACTGGAGGGGGTCAGGTGACAGGATGGGGAAAATAGGAATGGAGATTAACGAGTACACTTACCATGAAGAAATAAAATAAAATGATAAAAAAATCTCTAACATTCAATTTTTGCTGTGTCACTATTTATAAAGCTCATAGACAGCCACAATCCCGATTAATCAATCTTCCGAGCATCCTGAAGGGGAAAATGATCATGCTTAGCCTCGTTTTAGAGCTGAGGATATTGAGGCTTGCAATAGAAGGGACTTAGTCAAGGCCATGACCCTGGGACTCCTCCGAAAGATGCCATGCAGCCTCAGCACAGAAATGGGAATTTCTTTCCTTTACCCTCTCCCAGCCTCACGCTTCCCTGTGTGGCAGCTTTTCCCCCACGTGTCATGCTGGTGGCGTGCGAGCTGATGAGAGGTTTTACACTGAGGGACATTTTTATATTTTGAAGGTTATATATTTGCTTTAATGAGTTATGGTGAGGGAATTTGGTTTTCCATTTCCAATACTAAAGTGAAGGGTTCTTTTAAAATGGATGTAGTAAAGTGATTAAGAAAAAAGCAAATCAACGTAAAGTACAATTTTGAGTAAATAATAAGGACAGCCACACAGATATGGTTAAACCAGTGGGGATGGCCTTATTCTCAGCTCACTGCCAAGCTCGGGCCTCATTTGAAAATCAGGCACAGATAAGACTCAAGAAGACCAAGGTGTTCTCCAGATCCACAGGAATGAATCCCCAGTGTGAGAATTTCAGGCCAGCAGCAAGCGGGAGCCCTTAGGTCAAAGGCAAACTAAGCTTCAAATCAAATATCCAAGGACCAAGTAGCATCAGGAAATCCCGGTTAAGTTCCTCTTAGCCACCTGCCAAGCCAGTTAATCTCACCGCACCTCCGTTTGCTCATCTGAAAAACGGGCGATCTCTACCCCGTTAGGTTATAGCTGAGGCTACTTCCCTCAGACGGCTCAGGCTTGCTTCACCCAACTTTGTGATGTTTCTCCCCTTTTTCCTTCTCAGCAGGCTCAGTGGTAGGAGGCGATTCGATCTCAGGTGGCGAGTCGTTGCAAGGGGCCGAGAAGAATGAGCTCCGTGAGGCACCGTGGGCTGTGTCCACACTCGGACGCCACGGGCAGCTGACACAGAAACGGCCCCTACAGGTGGGATCCTTTGGACCACTCAGGTCTTGGGGCCTATGACCATGGCCTCAAATTCCTGTCGTTTCTAGTGTCCTAAGGGCAGCTCCTAGAGAAATCCTGCCCAACCGCCTGCCTGCCTGCCTTCCTCCCTCCCCTTTTCCTAGTCCTGTCTCCATGGTGATAATGTGATCTCCATCTCTTGGGAAGGCTGCTGGGCTCATAGGCGCCCTTCGTAGGGATCACACAACTTACAGACACTTTGAGACACCTGTGAGAGCAAAGGGCCACGCTCCATAACTCTCCTGGGGCCTCGGTGGTCACCTGGGGCTCTCCTGCAGAATTGGCATGACTTAAGGCGGTAGTTCTCAAACTCTACCACGCTAAGGATTGCCGAAGGAGATTTGTGGGTCCTGCCTTCAAAGACTCCCATTCCAGAGGGTTAGGGGCTGAGAATTTGCATTCTAACTAGTTTGCTGGTGATGCTGATGCCGCAGGTCCGTGGACCAGACTTTGAGAAGCCTGACTTGGAGCATCGGTGCTTGACAGGTCACATGACGGAGGGACGACATATTGATCGAACATTCTAATTGATTACAAAAAGCCCAAGAGGCCTGGAAAGTTGTTATCCAGGCTACACTGAGGAACCGAGGAGACTCAGAGAGCTTCAGCGCCCAAGGACACCCGTACAGGGGAGAAGCCCTTCGCCAGCCCCCAGGCTCTGCTTGGCTCACCAGACGCAGCACCGCGCAGCTCAGGAGCACTATCAGAGCTGAGCTAGTCTCTCCGGCTCGCCAGCAATGCTTCCTTCTCAACACATGCTTCTGGCCCGGATTAAAACTGGCTCTTTTTGCTTTCAAAACACCACTTTGGGTCAGCCAAGGGGTCAAGGATTTGGCGTAAGAAATTACGTTAGCAATGCCTTTGTCTATATTTTAATTAATATTTTAGAGTTTTCATCATTTTGATGTATTAATCATTTTTAATGTTTAAGCAATCAGATGGACAATATACCTAGATATTCTCTATGCTCTACGCCCTTGAAATGGAGCTCCGTTTATAACCCATCAGTCTATCAGTCACCTTCCCAGACATTGAATCCTCATGGATATTGTCAAGGAACGTGGTAGGGGACTGCTTGTATTATTTCACTTCTCTATGCCTGTTTTCCCACCTATAAAATGGGACAAGGTAACGGTGCCCTCATGATAGGATAGTTGTGAGGATTAAGTGAATTAACATCTGTTAGACTAATTGGAAGAGGGCTTGGCAAGTCCTGAGTGTCCATAAATACGAGTTATTAATTTTTTATTCTCTGGGGGACATCCATTCGACTCTGCCTTTCCACATCATTTGTCATTTTTATACCTGCCCACTAGGGCTCTCTTCCCAAGTGTAGCCTTTTTTCCTTCCCTGCTTCATCCCTCCCAGTCTTTCTTGCACACAGTGGGACGAAGATGTACATATTGAATGAGTGTGGAGTGTAAAGTGTGTCGGGGTCTCAGGAACTCACCTCTACAGAGGAAACCCATAAAACCCGAAGCCCTGAGCACCGACACTCCATGGAGGTTGCTGGAACGGCCCAGCTTGGCTATGACCCACCTTCCAGAATCTCACTCCTGGCTGCCTGGAATGTGCTGGGAGCCCTGCAGCATGGCTCCAGACTCGAGGTCCTACAGCGTTTCCAATGTGAGTTCCACTCTGGGTTTGGGGAGGCCCAGAATCCATGGATCCAACAGGAAAATGGAAAATAAGCTGGATGAGTCTCATTCAGCCCTGCTGGCTGCTGACAGATCTGGGAGGGACTAGCATGTGCCTCTGGATTCCTGGCTATGAAAGGAAAGAAAATAGAGGCAAGCGTCGTGGTGGATATGTGGGAGGTTTTGCGGTTTGGTCCAAAGTCAGAACCAAAAGTGGGAAGGAGTCTCATGTCCAATGGCCGCCGAGTTAGATCTTTTAAATAAAAATTCTCATTTGTCAGTTGCTCAGCGAGCAAAGATTTCCTGATACTCGGGGAGGGGAGACAGGAGGCAATTGGCCGGGTTGGTGGGTTTCGGGGTCTCTAGCAGAAGTCCTTACATAGCCCTACAAGATAACCAGTCCATCGAGGAACTGGAGGGCACAACGTGAGTAGATCATGGATCATAAGGAAAACCATCCAGCTTAGAGGGTGTGTTGTAGTTAGTGCCTGCTATGAAAACAGCCACTCCCAAATATAGTGACTTAGGCGCGTGGTGGCTCTGGAAAAACAGAGTAGCCTATCATAGCAATCGAGCAGTCGATAACAGCATCTATGTTGAAAAATAAGGAATAATTAGAATTTCTTGCTCGCTAATGAGCCTGGAATCCCTTACCCCAGAAGGCAGAGTGGCATCCCGGGTTTATACCGGCAGAAACTGACTTTTCCATGATGCACGTACCAGTCTGGCGGGCAGGACTGGCCACTAGCCACTGAAGGCCTCCGTGGCCCCAGGCATATCCCCGGGCCCGGGGGGGGGGAGGGGGAGCTGGGGCTTCTGTTCCTCATGGCCAATGCCCACCGAGCTCTGGGTGCCTGACCTTGGCCCCGCACCAAAGGCCAAGTACAGTGAGGCGGGGTCTTACTGCGGAGGCGAGGCTCAGGGAAACCTCTCTAGCTTTGTGCTCGGACCCTGGTGAATGCCACCGTCTCTGGGCACAGAACTATCAGGACAGAGAACAGAGAATATGTGGAGTTCTAGACCAACGATCTTGACCATATTCCGTACCTGCACCATCCAGGACGGTAGCCACGGGCCACATTTGGGACACGTGACATGTGGCTAGTGAAACAAGACACCGAATCTTTCCTTTCCTTTCAATTCATTACTTATATGGCCACTCGTGACTCGTGGTGACCGTGTCGGACAGCGCGGTTCCAGACGGGTGAGCCTCCGAAGGGAAAGGGCTTTGAGGGCGCTGAGCCACGTGGCCGTCAGGCCTGAGCGGGTGGGGGATGTCGCCTGGCTCGGTGTTGGGAGCCCCAGGTGAGGGTCCCGGCGAGGGAGCGGCCGGTGCTGCTAGCGCCTCCAGGCCTGTTGCTTACTTCCTCCCTCCTTATCCCTAAGCAGGGCTGAGAAAAGAGGGCAGCTCATGAACGCAGACATTCAGAATTCAGCATAGATTTAGCCTCTTGGTCCCCCTTGCTGGGATCGGAGTGGCCCCTCGGGGTTCCCCGCATGGTTCTGTATCCTGCTTCACCTCTCCTTGTGCCTAGGAAAACGCGACCCCAGCTGTCCAGCTGAGGAGAGAGGAGGGGACCTCCCGAGGAGGAGAGAAGGGCCTTCCCGTATGGGGGGTTGCTTTCGAATGATAGGGCCTGCGTGGTCCAATGTGGCTTTTGAAGATACTAACATTAGCTCTCGCATACGGGCACACAGACACGCAAATACATATGTACACACACACACACACACACACACACACACACACACACACACAGAGTTTGCTCACGAAGGGGGTGACTTTTGAAGAGTTGGGACAGAGGCCCTGGTCTGGAAAAACTGGAGGTTTTGCTTCCTTTTTAATTGAGTTCAAAAAAGATGACAACCCAAGTCCGCCTCAGGGTTTGCTCTGGAAACTCACACTGGAACTTATTTTAGGACCTTCCCCAAGTCCCGGCAGAATGCTGCTTGCACAACCAATGGTGGATTTTGCCTAGACATTTTTTTTTTTTCCTAATTGCCTTTCAACTCCTGCAGGAATAAATGGCCCAAACCAGTCATAGTCTTTGTACAAAAGCTGAAAGGCTGCTCTCTGCCCACCTCACAATCCCTCAATCCCGATACTTCTTTAAGTTGGGACTCTATTGCTGGCGAGCATTCTAGCATCCTTTAAAGCACGCAGTCTTTCTGGATCCTTCGATTAACGGACTGCGGTGGATACCAGCGGCTCCTGCAAACGCTTTCTGCAGTGGCACGGGCAAGAGTCGTTTTCTGCTATCACCATGATTTACAAGGCTCCCATAACCATGTAACGACTTGGTGATTACATGGAAAAGATCGTATAAATACATAGTAATTACAAGTTCATGCAGATTACTTGCTATATACATTTGAAGTTGCCGAGGAGTTCAAAGATTAATTAGCCTGTAACTGGCAGTATTTAAATCATTTTTTTTCTCATAAACGAATACATTGAGGCAGACTTCAAGGCTGGCGAGGATGGGGATGTGATGAGTATGATCTGAAAAGAAAAAATGAAATTTGACAGGCATGGATTATTTAAAGCATGCATATGTGAGCTGAGCAGCCACTACACTTTGATGCAAATCGTAGGGGAAAGAGCAGGGGGACGGCGTGTAGAGAAAGGTGCTGAACAAAGTAAGGATTTCCTGCTGGCGACTTGAAATTTAAACAAATAATCATTTAAATGGCGGCCCGGCATTACATTCCGAGTTGTGTGCATTAATGTCAACATCTGGTACCAACATTTTGACAATTCTATTAAAATGCCCCAGCATTCCCTATCTAACACCTGTTAGCTCTAATTTTCTTTCCTGAGAAGCACACCAGTAGACAGGGTAGATTCCAAATCATTTATCACTTTTAAAGTGCTTCCATATGCGTGTTGGACCCAGCCTGGCCCTAGGCAAATGTTTTCTGAATGCATTAAAATTCAGGACGATTTTTTTTTTTAAGTGTAGACACCAATGTTTCATTGAATTCATGTCTGGTAATTATTAGCTTAAATTATGGCTCACACATGACTTGACAAAGTGGACCATGAATTAAAACACACACACACACACACACACATGCGCGCGCGCACACACACACACACGCCCGAACTCTTCAATAGATGCACCCAACTCCTACATTGCTCGTTATTGAGATGTCAGTCAGTAATCATTAGGCAAACACTCTTCATGGAGGGAACTGCTAAGAGGCCCAGGAGTCCCAAGAGACCATCTAAAAATGTCAAAAATGTTACAGTATAAATGAATGACACCCACAAGAGAACATGTGTTAGAGATGCAAGCAATTAGTTAATATATTACAAGTTTCAACCTATGAGCAAAACAGGCAACAAAAATTTCCGCTTGACAAAAGGCTACAGATAAGATCAGGTTGATTCCCAGACAATACAATCTCCCTGAATTGGAGCAACCCTCCAGCAGGCTGGGAGCGAGGGATGATCGGGGGGACTCAGGGGTTTGTAGGGTTCGAGCCCCCAGACTAGGTCCTGCTTTGCCTGGAAAAGACTGGCTGGACCGCGGAGCTCTCACAGTGGAGAAGTGGGGTCTGACGAAGGAGAATATCCTGGGCTCCGCGGATCTGGCTCACGAAGCTAGCTGCCTTCTCCTTCCTGGAGCTTCAGAATGAAATACAGAAGGTCGAATGAAATCATATTGCTGTTTTCAAAGGAAAAGAGGTGCCTGCAAAGGTGACAGGGGTGGGGGATGTTATATGGGCAAATGCGTTTTCATTGCTTTTCAGAGATTTAAAAAACCAAATACTGTATGTTGTGTAGTTTTCCTCTCTCACTCCCTCTCTCTCTGATTCTCTCTCTCTCTCTCCCCCCATATATATACACATATATACTACATACACACACATGCACACATACAGAAAAGATGTTTTAAGCAAAAAATCCTCCCACATATATACACATCCAGAATATATGTTTTAAGCAAAAATACACACGATGTGCACTTGGATTAAGGGTTTGAATAGGTCCCTTAGAAATCCCAAGGAAACATTGAGAATACAAGAAAAAAAGAAATGAAAACTTGAGTTCACCAACTCTATAAATGTAAAAAAAAAAATTGTAGACAGTTAAAAATGTCCGCCCCTGTACGCACGCACACCTACACTTTCACACTTCCTCTGTTTACTAAATAACATTTCAG
The DNA here is from genome assembly GCA_028534135.1 of Potos flavus. NCBI lineage: Eukaryota > Metazoa > Chordata > Mammalia > Carnivora > Procyonidae > Potos > Potos flavus. The sequence goes on along the minus strand of CM052894.1, from coordinate 11,061,773 downwards.
CACAGTTTTCATCTTATAAGGAAAGTGTTTGAAACTTGGAATAAGTGCACTTAATTAAAGGAAGGCTGTGAAAATGTGCACTAATCTGATATGACTAATAGCAAAGTGCATGAAATTGCTAATTAGAATTTCATTAAAGGTGCTGCTTTATCAGACTGTGAATATCACAACCTTTAAAATTCTTTCAGGAGACCTTAATTCCTTTTCAAACAGAAATATTCTTTAAAGACATTTGATTTGTTCTGAAGGAATTCATGGCTTAGGCTGGAACTTAAAATGTTGCCGATATTCCAGGAGGTGATATCAGAATAGGAATATAGATCAGGGACTTTGTTTCATTTGCCTGATGAATCCCTTCCTCCCCCATCTCTCTTCAAAAACCCAGTCATGAAAATAGAGTTGAGTCCTTGGTTTGATCCACTTGTAATTTGTTTTCTGCTGAAGCCAAACAGTTCTTTTCTCTCTCTCACACACACACAAAAGGAAAAATTACTTAAAAAAAATTTAAGTCATTAAAATCAAAGTAAACATTGTAATTTTCACATTCATTAAAAAAATAAAAGGGAACAGACAATAAAATATGTTTTCCTTAGATGAAAAAGCCACCCATTTAAAAAAAAAAATCAACTAGCAACTTTCACTCTAAATTAAAATAAAAAACTCTTAAAATACTAATGACATTTTAATCACAAAATCACACTTTTTAAAATTAGAAAAATCCAGTGTCAACAATAGCAAATGAATTTTTACTCCTTTTCTGGCTTGCTTTTCTAGGTTGTAAGTTTTCATATTTCATATTTTAATTATTCTGTGCACTAAATCTGCACTTCAGTTTGTCTTTTTACTATTCAGATTTTTAAAATTCTACCTTTCCCATCTTCCATCTTTTCTAATTTCAACCTTATTTTCTGTCACTTCTCTTCATTTTCATAGGCAGAAAGTTACTGTAAAATCTTACTCTCTCTGCCCACAACTCTCCCTGTTACCAATTGTATTTTTGTATTTGCTGTTTTTCCTGATGGTTCCAGAGTTCTTACAATTAGTAACTGGGTTCCTTTTAATATTCAAGCTTGATTGAACAGTTACATTTTGTTACTGAAAAACTATTAACGTTAATGGAAACTCCAGCTCACTCAAAGCAGCAGTTTACTTTTACAGAAGTTGTTAAAGCCCAGCCCGGCTTCAAATTCGCTGAACACACAGGTTCACGGTGATGTAATTTTGCAGAATTGAATATTTTAAATACACTTGAAAAATGTTGGTTTAAAAGCTAATCAGTCATGTTTACCTGATGACCATATCTGAAAGGGGGAGAAATGAGAACAGAAGTAACTTTATTTGAGAAGCAGTGTGATTTCTTTGGACATTTAAACAAATCTCAAGTGAGTTAATTACAGTTTGCTCTGATTTTAGCTCCGGCAGGAGGAATTTTCATGGCATTTAGATAATTTATCAACCGGGCTACCTAATAGATTAAAGGTTCCATTTTCCTTTCCAACGTTTGGGAGGTACATTTGTTCAATAAAGGCAACGATTTTAAAAGATCGGTCTAGACTCAAATGAATGAAAATTACGCTTGTTAACCGTAACGTCTGGAGTCCGAGGCGGGGTGTCAGCCTTGCCTATCGGTGGACCACCGTACTCAAACAAAGCTGCTAATTCGAATGTTTTAAGTTTCGAATTGAGAAATATTGTTCTAATACGGCAACAATGGGGCTGTTGTCCTTCCCGGCCCTCAGCGATGGCAAGCTCCTTACAGCTCGTTTTATGCAAAACGAATGGCAGGTAATTGTGATTTAATTCTTTTCAAGTAAATTACAGCGAGTGCGTGACACAAAGCCGCGGCGGACCCTCCATTCTCTGTCAATAGTTGAATTAATGATGGCAGGAGTAAAAACAGCAATTGTGCACAACAGCCCTCCCCGGTCCCCACCCCTGCCAAGGGGGGACCTGCCAATCAGGCCGCACCACCACGAGGCTGGCGATCCTCGGGTTTGGGGATGGAACGTTCAGGGGCTCGGCGGCTGCGGCGGCGGCGGCGGCTCCGGGGTCACGGAGCCCGGGGCCGCGCTCGGCCCCCCGAGGTGCCATCTGCGCGCTACCGGCCGGGGCGCCCCCCGCCTGGCCACCCTGGGTTCCGTGGGCCCCCGGGGCTGGTCTACGGAGCGGGACGTGCTCGGCCGTGTTGCGGGCAGAAAAGGTTCCCGGTGGCCTGGCGGCGCCGGCCTCCCGGAGAGGCGCCCCGAGGGCTCCGGGAGGAGGCGGCGTGGCCGAGCGAGGGTGCGGGGAGGCCGATGGGCGAGCCGGGTCTGGGCGCGGCGCTGGCGGGCTGCGGGCGCGCCTGTGGTCCGAGGGGCCCAGAGAGCAGAGCCGCTCCGTGCGCAGAGCACCCGTTCTCGCCCCCAGACCCGTGGCGCCCGGGGTTGGAAGGGAGACCCTGGGGGAGCCCGGGGGGTGTGTGGGGAGTGGGTGGGCGGGGGCGCTGGTGGGGTTCGCTTGCAGAGGCTCACCGCAGGCAGCCTGGGGCGCGGAGGGGGGGGGGGCTTTGGGATGGGGCTGGGCACCGGGCACCCGCTAGGCGCCAGGAGTCATGGAACTGACCGCTAACCTACCGTGTGCACTGGTCACTTCCCCTTGTACTTGAATGAAATGCGAACTCCTTGCGGAGGCCCACAGGGGCCGTGTCCTCTCGCTCCTGCCTGGGGTCCGCTCCAGCGAACCCTGGATTTGTCAGAGGTGTCAGGGGCGGAGTCCTGCCTGCCTGCCCTCAGCGGGTCACTCGGGGCAGGTTACTTGACCTTTCTGGCCTCCGTCTCCGCAACCGAAATGGAGTGGATGCCGGAGCCCTACCTTCAAGGGTTCTCGGGGGCACGTAATGAACTGCCAGTCAGTGCCGGGGGGGGGGGGCGGGTGCCGGGCACAAAGTGGGGTGCCTACACCTGTTAGCGGGTCTCACCCCGCCTCAGCCACCTACACAGGCTCCCTTTTCTTGGACCTCCCTAAATGCGTCCCTGCCCCAGGGCCTTCGCCCCTTGCTAGGCAGAGCTCTTCCCTTGTTCTTGTCTTGGCTTCTGTTTTAAGCTTCAGCTTAGCTGTCATTTCGGGAAGATCTTCATGACCCTCGAGCTCTCCCATCCCACCCATCGCTACTACAAAGCTCTTTGTTTTCTTCCCAACATTTATCCTGATTGGAATGTTTTTCTCTATTTGCTTTGTGTCGATTGTCTGTCTCCTCCCCCAAATCCAAGTTCTGTGAGCCGGGGGCTTCATTGGTCTTGCTCTCTGCAGGTCCAGCACCTTGACCGGTGTCTGCTCCGAGGTAGGTGTTCAGTAAAAACTGTAGATGGATGGATGGAGTCACGTCTTCTGACTTGTGCATCAAAGGGGTTGAACCCCATCACGCCTAAGTGCCTCGTTCTTTTGTTCAGTAAGTGAAATCGGCAACATGGAAGTTCTGTTTTTTTAATTAAAAAGACAATTTTCTGAAAAGATTGAGGTTTTCAAGAAGGGTGTCACTTAAAGACTTTTCTCCAGTGTCACCATCTTTCTGCACTGACTAGTTTTGACCATGAAGTTGGAACCCGTCTATTTTGAGCTCTCCCCACGGCTACCTGATCCTGGGAGTTCCTGATGGAGGGGACTTCCGGATTTTCTTCCCCGATTGCCCAGGAACTCAGCAGACCTCCACCCCACAGAGCAGCAATGCCCACTCTCATCCAGGCTACCTGCCCTTCAGTGTCACCCCCCCCCGGACCCCCACAGTGACCACCTCACTCAGCACTGGCCTTCTGTCCGCAGTCTCTCCAGCCAGATCTTTTCTGCTCCTTTGATGGCCCCTCTTTGGCATTAATCACAGATTCACACCTGCTTTTCCTCCTCCCCGGAGCCAGCTGCTTCCAGTAGACTGGCTCCTGCCGGGCTTGCCAGACCATGGGAAGGAGCCAGTGAGGCCGAGAGAGGCTGGGTGGGGCTGCCTCGGCAGCTCAGCTCATGCTGGGGAGATGAGTCAACTGGCTGGGGTCACTGCGTCTCCGTGCCCAAGCTGGAGCCAGGGACAGAGTATTTCTGGAAGGCCTAGCCTGGCTCCCCATCTCACGCTATTTATTTACTCGGTGAGGTCATTATAAACAATGAGTATCTCGGACACGGTCACCATCCTTGGTGGCCAACTCCCCTCCCAGGGTCATATCTTTGGGAAAGAATTTGAGGACCTCTGGCGATCCAGAGACCAAGAAGCACAAACACTCAACTCATTCACGCATCCAAAACCAGTTGCTTAGCACCTTTGGACTGAGAACAGTGACGGATGCCGCGGACACGGATACAATAATAGCTCGTGCTTGTTTAGTCCTTTTCCAGGACCAGGAACTGTTCTAGGTGCTTCGTGTGTGTTCCATCACTTATGGTGTTAGAGCTCTATGAACCAGATTCTATCGTTATCCCGTCTTCTGCAGGAGGAAACGGGCTCAGAGCGCACACACACGGAGTTCACCAAGGTTACACGGCCGAGGAGGGACGGGGTCTGGACTTGGAACCAGAGCCTGAGTTCCTAACCACCACGCCACACACACCCTCTGTCTCTGCCTCCAGGATGGACAAGACACAGCCGTGGCCCCCGAGGGGCACGGAGCCTCGGAAGCAAACAGAGAAGGTAGGTGGGTGGGAGTGGTTCTCCACGCAGGGTATCAGTTGTGATGCCTCATGGCTCTCACTGTCTACACCAGGCCCCGCTTTCTTTGCTTTATACTTATCGCGGCACTCTAACAGGGAGAAAGTGACATCAGCTCCGTGTCATAGATAAGGCACAGAGAGGTCCAGCGCTTGCCCGAGGTCTCAGGGATAGTAAATGGCAGAGCTGGGATGGGGACGCACAGAGCCCTGCTCCAGGGCCCGTGCTCTTACCCGGGCGCCCGGCTGGCCATCCTCAGGTAGCCAAGAGGGTGCTGAGCCCCTTTGGGGGCATCGTAAACACCCTGCGTTTGGAGCCAGACGACCCGACTTGGAGCCCCGGAGCTGCTACTTGCTAACTGAAACCCTCCCAGGGCCGCCGCGAGGATTACTGATCACGTCCGGGGGCGTGTGCAGTAAGGTGCGAACTGCTGACGTCGGAAGCGTTGGGTTCAATGGACGCTGGTCCATGCTGGGTGCGGTGGGGCGGGGGGCAAGGGACTGGCCCACTGCGTCGATCTTGCCGTGCACCCCAGGAAAAATGAAAAGGTGATTATTTTAATTGCAAAACAAATGACTGCAATGAAGTATCTTGTTGGGTGACACAGATGATTAGACAATTAAGTCTGTTACTTTTTCTTTGTTTCTAAGAGGACCGTATTCAAAGGCCCCTCGGCCAACCCTTGGATTTGGCCTTATGCCAGACCCTGTGCTTAGGGCTACATGTGCTCAAGCCCCCAGGCCTTCTAACAGCCCGGTGAGGTGACACAGACACTCTACCCGTTTTACGGGCTGAGAAACTGAGGTAAAACAATGGGCCAATGAATGGAGGAGCTGGTCTTGAAGCAAGTCTGGCGGACTCCGGTCCTGCCATCACTGCCGTTCCACAGGTCCTGGCGCGGGGCTCGCACCGGGGGGCTGCCCTCATCCCTTCTGCTTCTGAAAGTTTGGCTTTAGCTCCACCTTTGTCTGAAGGTCCCCCCACCTCAGCCTTTGTGTTTTCCATCCTTCACTCCTCCTCGGTCTTGGGAGTCCGTCACCACACAGTGCCTCTGCTGAGGGTCTAAGGGCCGATTCTGTAGCCCCTCCACACACCCCCGCACCAGCCCGCTGCTTTTGTGCAAGAGTTTGAGGTCGACACCTTGGCCTTGAACAAGGCGCCAAGTGAGGACATGTTCTCCCAACCCTAGGACCTGAGCCCTGGGTGAAACAATCCCTCAGAGGGCCGGGGTGCTATGAGGAGAGATGTGATCGCCTTGGCTCCCCTCCACGTTCACCCCAGATCTGCTTGTGGCCCCATTAGCTGATTTTATTTTGGTTTAAATGATGCAGTCGTTGGAGAGAGTAAAAAATCTACCTTCACGAAACCAGCAGGCAGATTGAATGGGGTTGGAAAGGGGACAGTGGCCACTCATGGGGTTACGGCGTCCCCCCTACATGGGCTGATGGGCTCTGTCATGGTGCTCCCAGACGACAGGTGCCTGGTGACTCCGCTGCTGTGTCCACAGGTCTGCCGGAAGGTTCCCACTGTCAGGCTGTGGCTGTGGAGGGAGAGGGGCAGGACCGGGCTGCATGGTTGGAGCTCGAGGATGAAGGATACACATTCTCTATTTGTCTTGATCTCGTGGGGCGGCCTAGAGCAACTGCACGCTGAATGGGCGCCCCGAGGGGTTGGTGGGGGGAGCGCAGACCTATGGGACTGGCGTAACAGCGAGGGATAGAGTCCCTGTTCCCCCACTTACTAGCTGTGGGGGCTTGGGAAAATTGCATCGCTCCTCTGTGCCTCCATTTTTCTCCATCCATAAAGCTGAGATAATAGCTAGATGAATCTTATCGGGTCAGTGGGAGGACTTAATTATGCAGTACGTGGAAAAGCATTTTAAAGGGAGTCTGGCACAGAATAAGCAGTCTGTAAATGTTAGCTGACCCTAAAATACAAGCTCAAAATCATCTTCTCCATCCGAGTTTGCTTTCCCACTCAGACTATGTAATACACAGTCACGGAATGGAGTGCCTTTAAAACTGTATGTTGATAAGAGAGGAGCGTGAGTGTATTCTGGGTTTCACCATTCACTTCTGTGTGATCCTCTGTATGTGTCTTAGTCTTCTAAGCTTCAGTTTCCTTATCTATAAAATGGATATTAAAAAAAAACTACTACTAATTGTGAGGAGTAAATGAATAATGTGCATAAAGCAAATGGTATTTAATAGTCTTCTTTATACTCTGCCTTTCACGCCCCCCCCCCGCCCCCATACAAGTCCTTTTTGAAAGGCTCTCAAATACATTCTCCAAACCAGTTTTCCTTCCCACCTGGGTACCTAGGAAGACTACATTTCCCAGCCTCCTTTGCAGTAAGGGCCCACGTGACTGAGTTCTGGCCAGTGGAATGTGAGTGGGAGTAACATATGCCATTTCCAAGCCAGGCCCCTAAAGTTTCTTGTAAGATCTTCATGCTCATTTTCTCCTCCATCTGCCAAAGGGATGTCACTGTTCATGATGACCTTGGAGGCCACATGCTGGAGATGGTGGCACCCCTGCCAGCAGAGCCCTGCTCATTGCCGCTATGCCTTATCCGCCCGTTTGGACTGTGACACGTTGCATTAAGCCATCGAGACTGAGGGGTTTTTATTGCAGCGAGCAGTTAGTCTCTCCTGACGTATACAGAATCTTCTAGAACCTCTACCTAGTATAAACACCTGCATACATCCATGTAAGATTTTGCACCGACTGGAGAGACTTCCGGGCCCTAGGTGAGGACCTGGACCGCCTTAAGGAATAAGATCCAGCCGAATGTGGTGGTGAAGCAGCTTTCCTGGCTTCAGGGCCTCCCTGCAGCAGAGAGGTCCAAAGGCTTAAGGGCTGTTAGTGACGGCCTAGCCTCTCGGGGAGAAGGTCTCCTATGAAGGCATCGCTAACCATACAGACGCTCTCGGCCATGCCGCAGCTGCCGAAGTGCTTGCTCTCATCCTTGTGGCACAGCCAACAGATCTGATGGGTCACAGGTCACAGGACCAGGCCGCAGCTGCTCCTGGCTGAGTCCCTGGGACTCTGCTCAGTGCAGCCCTGCCCTCCTCCTGCCCTGTGGGAGATCAGCTCTTCTGGTCCTGCCTCCCCTGTTCCAGTGAGTGCGCCCTGGAGGCCGGACTGGGTGGCTTCGATCCCCTTTCTCCTCACAGCCTGCTGCAGAGCTGGGGTGAGCCAGACGTCACGTGTTTTGCCCGAGGTTGTTGATTCTGGGGGGTCCAGGACCATCTTTACATTGTTCTAGAAAAGTAAATACCCTCAGCTTGGCTGAAGGTTCTAGTAATTAAAAATAAGAGAGTATTACTCATATATTGAATGTTTGTTCTGTTCCAGATGCATCTATTATTTCCTTAAATCCTTCCCCATAATCCTATCAGGTGAGTTTGAAATAGCCCGTGTTCCAGCTCAGGATCTGGAGGCGTGGAGATGCCGGGCCCAGGGCCCACAGCTGCTGGAGGTGCTTCACCGACTCTGCTGGGGTCGATCCAATGGTAACGACAGCAGACTTTTTCTAAGCCCCTGCTATGTGCTACCTAAGTGCTTTTGATGCGTTATTGCATTTGATTTTGAGAATTTCCTGATGGAGCGGGGACTACTATTATTTCCATTTAGAGGAGAGAACACCCAGCTCAGTGAGGCTAATTTGCTCTTTTCCCCAAGGTCGCATGGTTAAAGGAGGTGGTGTCTGGATTCAAATTCAAGTCACTCTTTAGAGCTTTTGTGCTGTCACTCCCTTGACACCTGGTGATGCCTCCTTCCACCTCTCGGAAAGTGCAAGAGGGACCAGGTAAATACTCTTCCAGGGGCTGGGACTTTGGGGTGGGGGGCCGCCCTGTGGTCAGCTTGACAGCCTGCTTGAGTCAATACCTACTGTGTGCGAACTTGGGTCCTAAGCCCTGCGGTGATGCAAGAGAGGCCCGGGCTGTGCCAAGGCGCCGAACTGGGGGCGGAGAAGAGAGCCGCGTCCCAGCACCTGCTGCCTGAAGAAGTCAGCACGGGGGGAAAGTGGACGCTGCAAACCTCGGAGGAAAAAGCGCACCCGTGTAAAAGCAGGGATGGCTTTACCAAGGAAGTGGGATTGAGAGGAGGTTTGTCTACCTGGATTTAAATCCCAGTTCGCTGAGTGACTTTGGGCAAATTAGCTAGCTTCCCTGAACCTCCATTTTGCCATCTATAAAACGGAAATAATGAAGGTACCCACCTTACAGGGTTATAAGCATTAAATAAGATGTAAAGTGCTTGGAATATAGGAAGCTCTATATTATGTCCGTATTTACTCTTTTCATCATCAAGGCCTAGGAGAGTTTCAGTAGGTGAAGAAGGGAGGCATACACACTCAGTGAATGCCATGAGCAAAGCTTGAGAGTTGAGAAAGCAAAAAAGTGTTTTTAAAGCATAATAAGTAAGTCTGGTTGGCTGATACGGGGGCAATAGAAGATGAGGCTGGAAAGAGAGTCTGGGCTCAGGTTGATGCGTATATACTTAACAAATGGCAACGGGGAGCCACTGAATGTTTCTCAACGGCAGAGTTTCATAGCTGGAACTAGGTTTAGCTGCAGAATGTCGGGTGGATTGGAATGGGGGTGATGAGAGAAGCCCAGTGGAAAACTATGGTCATAGGCCAGGGGAGGAGGGTGGTGACAGCTGGCAGGGCAAAGAAAGCAGGAATTGGCACTCAGGGTGGAGGGAGGTGTGTTAGGCACACCCTCGGCCAAGGGCAGGTGTGGCAGTGGTGCCCATCCAGGTCCTATTGAGTGGCTGGGAACCCACAGCAGGACTTTCCTTTTGCAAGCCTAGGCTTGGGATGCAGCCCCTCTGGGCATCACATCATCAGCGGCATCTTTGTGCCAAGAAAGACATGAATGAAAGAGAAATGGGGGACCAGCCTCCTTTGGTCCTGAGAACCCAGGGCACCTGGTATCCTCAGGGTGGAAAAGCTCTTTGATGGTCAAACACAGGTTCCAGGAGGCTCATTTGGAAGGGAAAAGGGAGGCAGGCTCCTTTTGGGTTTTCATCGAGGTTTTTGAAAAGCAAAGCAGGCTGCTGAGCACTGCCTGTCTGACGCGTGTTTTATCTTAACCTTTCCATGTAATCCTGAAAGCCCACCTAATCAATTGAAGATCATAAAATATTAGACTTAATGCTGCAAAGTGCTGCTTTTTAATTCACATAACAAGCTCCTAAATAATTCAAATAGCAAACAGACCCTGCAAGTCAATGGTGGGAGGCTGCTTGGATCAGCGGGAGAGTGTCAACACATGCCACATTTCCCGGATCGACTCCATTTCAAGAACCCTATTAAGTTAATTGCCGGTTTCTGACAGCAGAGAGCATGCTGGGAGCACAGCAAGCTTTATTAGCCTCCGTGGCATCTGGAGACATCAGCCATTTTGCCCCTACTTGCAGGCCCTGGGAGCAGCCTGGAAAAAAGTAAATCAAATTACAAGACAATAAATGCTTTTGGCAACACGTGGGCATCAGATTCATTGGTGAATCCAAAAGAGTTTGAGTGTCAGCTGCCGGCCTGTTAAATTCTTTACGGCAACACCGTCTCTATATTGCAAAAGTCTCAGGGGATGCCCCGGGGCAGTTGCACCCTTTAGTTGCACCCTTTGGCACCGCAGGTAAACGTGAGTGCAAGCCAGGGTTCCCCACCTCCCAATGACACAGCTGGGTAAACAGAGTCTCTAGCATGGGAGTTGGGTGGACATTTGGAAGCATCTCCAGTTATCCCAGATATTCTGTGTTCCACGTTCAGGTTTGTAAGCAGATCTGCTTGGGTTTGGAAATCCAGGAGGGACCCACGGGGTTCTGGAGTTGGCCAGGGGTGGGCAGGGAAGGGAAGACATGTGGAGTCAAGGTCTCTGGCCATCTGTCCCTCCCATCCAGAGGTTCCCAAGCACAGCATTGTTCCACGGCGGCGTGCTCTCTGCTTGGCAGCCATGGTGTATATTGACTATGGAGTGGGGCGGGGCATCCCAGTGACTTGGAGATCCTGCAGAGTGGGGCTCGCTCGAATCTCTCCAGTGCCTACCTTTATATGAGAAAACACAAGCAGAGAGAGATTCTGGGATGGCCCCGAGGTCACACAGCCAGCCACTGCCAGCTGATTTTAGGACGAAATTCTGTTGTGTTGCCGGGCATCCTCCCATCTGCGCTGTTTCTCTTTAGGATGGGATGGTTGATGGTACCAGCCTAGATGAGCTGGAGCTTAGTATCCCAGCTCAGCCATTGATTGTCAGTATGACCTTAATTTAAGCAAAAAACATACAGCTTTCCTGTCCCTTTACCCCGCCGGCAAAATGAGGACAGGAGTGCTTGCCCGATGGGATTCTTCTGGAAAGGACTGAGTTCGTGATAGTACATTAACCATGTGGCTAAGTCCTCCAACTTGGTAGCTAACACCCGGTATGATTTCCTTCCCATCATCTATGCATAGACTCCCATGAGCAAGACTCAGATGAGCAAAATTGTTTGCATTTCTAGATGATTCTCTCTACAAACCAAGAATCTTCTAATTTATTGGGTTTGCACACCTAATTTTTTTTATCAGGTGTGCATAAAGGGAGACAAACTACTCTCTCTAATCTCTTCTTACCCTTGTCCTCAGATCTAGCCTTAGTGTTTGCAGGAACAATGCTTCTTCCTGAATCAGGCCTTCAAAATGAGAGGAATGCAATTGGAAAGAATATCCGAGAATGGATGGTAGGGGTGAGGACGCTGGGGGCAAAATCGGTGAATTGGCCGTTTCGATCCCGGTTCTCCAGTCTCTCTGTATCATGGGATTGCTGAACTTTGATGCTGGCGGGGGTCCCAGACACGGAAGCTGGCATCCTCATTTCATGCGGGGCGAAACTGATGCTCAGAAAGAGGCAGTGACTCCCCGGAAGTCACCCAGCTAGTTAGCGGTGAGGCCGGGGACGGAAGCTGGGTCTCCTGCTTCCCGGTTCCGTCTTCTTTCTAGTTCGCAGACAGTTGGGAGTGACCTTTGTGGCACGCGAGCAGATTGCCCCCTACCTGGGAAGAATGGACCACTGCCACTGGGCCAGAGCCTTGCTCCCTCCTGCCTTTCCAGAGAAAGGACGTGCCTTTGCCCCAGAACCTCTCCCTGAAAATAACGTCAATTCATAACTCATCTATCATTTCTGAGGGCTGAATTCCAGGCACTGTGTTTACATTTTCTATATAACCCTTTGAAATGGGTGTTACTGTGACTCCCATTTTCCAGAGGAGGAAACTGAGGCCCGGGGGTGAAGTGGCTTCACCAAAGTTACACCGCTGGTAAGTCAGAGGTAGGGCTTGAACCAGAGTTCGTTTGGACTTAGGCTGTTTTCCTCTGGCAGCACCCTGCCCACAATTAGACTCTGGCTTAGGCTAGAGGGCTCCAGAAGGTGACGCAGGAAGAGACGGATCCCTCACCTGGGGTCCAGCACTAGCCGAATGTGGTAGGCACTAGCCAGGAGGCGCTGTCGGACCCTCATCCTGCACGTGACGTTCTGTCCCCTTCCTCCCCACATCCCCACCTGTGTCTCCTGCCAGGACAGATCAGTAGCCAGGGACCCAGGGCTCCTCTTTCACACACTCACCAGTCTCTAGTAACTAAGTATGTATATTAGGATTAGGTTCAGCTGTACCTAACAGAAAGCTCCTATAACAATGACTGAAATGCGGTTTCCCGTCTGATGTACAAGAAGTTCTCAGTAGGGTGTGGTAGCTTCATGATCCTCTGGGGCTCAGGCTCTGTCTCTCCACATGCTCTGCCGTTGCCCACATTTGGCTTCTGTCCCCAGTGTTTCAAAATGCCTGCTGCAGCTCCAGCCATCATGTCCACATTCCAGGCAGCAGGAAGCAAGAAGAGGGTAAAGCAAAAGGGTCTTTCTCTAGGTGTCTTTTCTCCCTTTCAGAGAACCTTTCCAGAATTCCTTTTATGAGTTTCTCTTGCTTCCATTGCCAGAACTTGGTCATGTGGCCACATCGGCTGTAAGAGAGGCTGGGAAGCAGATTCTGTAACCGGGTGCATCGCCACCTCCAGACTCTAGATGCTCGTGAGTGAGGGAGGATGGGTACTAGGGAAGCGGCAGGCGGACGCTGCCACACCACGATGCTGTGCCCCCCTCCCACTGCCGATGTGCCGATGATGGAGAAAGGTGGCATCTTGAATGAGAGAAAACTCAAGTTATCTTTGGTGAGCATTCTACAACACGCTTTGAGATAATTGGAAATGCCTGGGGATGCCACAGGCTTAGGGTTGGAACCACTGTGCTTTCTGGGGCTGTTTGTTCTAGGAATGGCAACAATGATGAAATCGACAGTAATTTATGCTGTCGGCGGCTTTCATCCCACATTGCCCCTTTTGAAAGTATGTTGAAGTTTTATTTCTCTAGATTTCTTCTCTTCATGACACATTTATCCCGTGGGTCTTCTGAGGTTGCTTGGAGAATGAGTTTCTTGCTCTGGAGGATTCTGATGATCACAGGGCTGTAGAAATAAGCACAGATACCACTGTGCCCACTCTGCCTGTGCACCAGGCACTGTCCATGTGCGGGTCACAGCAGCCCCGGACCCACAGCCAGGGGCCTGATGATCCCATTTTATAGATGAAAAGTGAAGGCTCAGAGAGGGTAAGCCATTTGCCCAAGATCATACAGTGGTGCTATGGACTGAATGTTTGTGTCCCTCTCCTCCTGCCCCAGTTTATATGTTGCAGCCCTAATCCCCAACGTGGTGGTGTTTGGAGGTGGGCATTTCACGGGTAATTAGGTTTGGATAAGGCCATGAGGGTGCAGCTCCCACGATGGGGATGGTGCCCTCATAAGTGGGTAAAGGGCACAGAGCTCTCTCCCTGCCACGTGAGGACATGGCGAGAAGGCAGCTATGTACCGTCCTCCACCATCCTTCACCCTGACCTCAGACTTCAGCCCCAGAACTGAAAGAAAGAGATGTCTGCTATTTTTTTTTTTTTTAGACTTTATTTATTCGTTTGAGAGACAGAGAGAGCACAAGCAGGGGGAGCAGCAGGCAGAGGGAGTGGAAGTAGCAGGCTCCCTTCTGAGCAGGGAGCCCGATGTGGGGCTTGATCCCAGGATCCTGAGATCACGGCCTGAGCCGAAGTCAGATGCTCAACCCACTGAGCCCCCCCAGGCGCCCCAGATGGCTGCTGTTTAAGCCCCCAGGCTGTGGTATTTCTGTGATAGTGGCAGAACTAAGACAGCTGGTGAATGCAAGAGCCCGAGGCTGTACTTTGCACCGCCTCTGGCCCCCGACACTGGGTGCGTTCCCCAACTTTCACCCTCACCCCCCCCTTGCAGGCAGTGTGGCTCCTGCGACAAGGGGGGCATCGCTGCGACCTCTAGGTATATACTGTGGTCCGGAATTCCTTCTTGTCTTCACCTCATCCTCCTCCCTCCTCTACTCAAGACCCGCCCGTAGCCTTGGAAAGACCCCTGCCCGAGTCCGGCCCCATCCCCCAGCCCCCATGTGGGCTCCGGGCAGTCACACCTCCTTTCTGGACCCCACGTGGCTCATGCCCTGGGGCCGACCCCCTTCCCAGATCCCCACTCACGCACAACCCTGCGGACGCGGTGGTGCTCACGACGTTAGGAGCCACCGCGTGGGCTGGCTAGGACCGAGGTTCAGGAACAGGCACAAAACAGAGGCTGCCCTTGCCCCCTCTTAGTGAGTGCAGCCACTGCATCCGAGGACCCGACCGGAAGCCCTCTTCCTGCAGCCCCGGGGGCGGGGGGGTGGGGCTGTGCGTGTGGCTGAGACCCTGCTGCCTACCAGGTTTCCATACATAATCTAAATATATGCTTTGCAAATTGAAAAGGGTTCACGTATAGAATGTGGCTGTGGGGCGCGAACGCTCTCTTTGAACGTGTCTCTTTAAAGGCAGAATTTGCCAAGTGTTTTCCTGCCCTTGAGGAGCCACTTGAACGTGGCAGCAGATGTAAAATGGAAATTGGAGTGTCTCTCCCAGGCCACCGTACATGCATAAAACAGGCGCAGGCTATTCTAAGCGCTCATTAATAGCAGCTCTCGGAGGGCCCGGCAGCAGCCAGAGGACTGTACTCATTAAAAAGGTGACGAGGTAGAGTTTTGTGCCTTCCCTGCTTGTCAGCGTGGGATCCTGGTGTTCGGATGTCGCCAGCGGACCCCAGATGAGGGCCCCCGGCTTGCTGGCATGGGTGACTATTTTCTGAAGGGTTTGGAAGCGTCTCCCACTCATGGATGGGGCGAGAAGCCCTTGGTGTTTGTCAAGTGGGTTCGTTTCTCCTCCGAGGCAGGCCCTGGAAGGCATTATCTCGAGACAGAAGCAGAGGGAAGAGCTTTAGCTCATCAGCTAATGAGAGATCATTGGCGATTCCCAGCACGGTCCTTTAGACGGCATAGCAAAGGGCCCAGAGGCTCCGGTGTGGTCTGGGGTGGGGGCCTGGGGTCTTCAGCAAAGTCTGGAAGGGACTGGACCCTTGGAATCGAAGGGACTGGCCGACGGTCCCCCGGGAGTCCCACATCCCAGCAGTGTCCCCTCGCCCAAGGCCACTGGTTTGTTTTACAAGGATGGAGTTCTTGGCTCATTTTTTTACCCCCACTTTTTATTTGTTCTCTGATTTGGGTCTCCCTCTGTCAGGATCTGTGTTTTGTCCTCTTCTCCCTCTCGTGTGAGGGGGACGATCTTGGGTTTTCCCGGTACGCACATAAGCAGGGACTCCGGACAGTTTCCCAGGCATCCTGAAAACTGCCTCTCCACCCTAAAAACCTCAGGTGGAGGAAGGCATCCTTGCTGACCTTTACACTCCTGCACCTTCCAGGTCCACATTCTTTCCTGTTCTGTCGTTTTCCTTGACTTTTCCTTCCCCCCTGCTTTCTGTGGCTGGCTCAGACGTCACCTCCTCTGAGAGGCCTTTCTTAATGTGTCCGTCTCCCCCACCCCTTTTCTCGTTGTTACATTACCATAGTTTGGAATGACCTTGTTCATTTGGTATCTCCCTTGCTTATTGTGGCCTCCCCGTGCTGTGGCATTAGGTCTGGGGCTGGGGGGCATGAACCTTCTTTGTCTTGTTTATCGGTCCCCCCTGCTCAGCACAGTGTCTGACTGGAAAAGTACTTGGTGTATTGAACGGGCCAACAAAGGAATGCATGACGGGTTCTCTGATCCCAAAGCCTGGCCCTTGGTCACTCCACGAAGAGCAGCCCTTTGGGGATTTTTTCACTTGTGACTTTTCATAGCTTCTGGGCTGTGGCCCCCAGCCTGAAGTCAGGGTCCCTACAAGAGCACAGATCTGAGGAAATGAAGACAAGAAGAAGATCGTGGCCTCAAGTTCCTATATGGAGTGTTTTCTCTTGTTTGTTTTTATGACGTGATATCAATACTGTGTTGAGAAATAGGTTTATTTTTACCCCTCATTAGCAGGTAGAAAACGACTGTATTACTTATGAGATGTTAACAATAACTTGGGTTTAAATTAAACTACACTTCAACAATAATTAAGCTCAATATTAATAAAATGGTTTTAGTGTTGGAGGGGCCGGAGAGATAGGGAGAACGTTCTGCAATATTTTTTTTTTTTGTGCAAAAGGGAGACACTTGGCTCACCTCTGAGAGGACTTGAGTTGCCCTACAGAGGCGTGTCTATCACAATTTCACGAGGAGACGAGAAATCCCAGGGAAAGGGAAATATGGCAGCAAAATCCGTCCACCTGAAGACGTACTATACAGCGCATCCCCGGTAGGGCCTGGAAGGTTGTGGGCTATACCGTTGGCTCTGAGTTTCTGAGAAGCCAAGGCAAAGAGAGAAGGAAAAGCAGTGATGAAGTTTGCAGGAGGTTCAAGGCCTTGGGCTTTGGAGGGAAGAAAACCAGGAGGGAAGAGTGAGGATAACCTTGATCCTTTTTTTGGAAAGGAATTTCGAATAACCCCTTAAAAGACCAAAACCCTGTCACTCATGGTCTCAGGGTACCCATCGTCCTGCTGAAATACCCTCCCCAACGCAGGAACTGCCTAGTGGGCGTGTCATGGTGTTCCGATGGCCCGGGAGTATGGCTGTGCAAACTCGCCCCAGGAGTCTGTCTGCAGGCCCACCGTTAGGAACGGTTTTCCCTTCCCGGGAAGACCTTCTGATTACGCCCCTGGGTGATGGAGGGCCCACGAGCTGGCTGCGATCAGGGCAAGGGAGGGCGTCGGGCTGGGGCTCTGAGATTGGGTGGGGTTGGAGGGTGAGGGTCGGGGAAGGATGCTGAGGACAGGTGCACACTGATTTCACAAGCACAGTGGGGCTCGACGCTGTGGCTGGTGGGTGGAAGGCCAATCCAGTTATAGCGCTCCTGAGTCATGCTCAGATGTGACCTTGGTGTCTCCTACACATCAGCTATCCAGAAGTGTGAGTGGGCCACAGAGCTCTTGGAACCTCTAGATTGCCCTGGCAACAGGATCAAAGTCCCCTCCTCCTTTAGTAGCACTTCGCGGGCATCTTTGTGTTATCTGACCTAATATGACATTTGTCACAAGTCTCTCGAATGAGGGAATGAATTAATGATTGAATAAGTGAGTACCATGACTACCATGGTCCAGAGCCCATCCTTCCTTCAGCTGCTATTCTGGGTCACTTCCTCCAGGAAGCCCTCCCTGAATTCTCCTGCCCCTTCTTACCAAGACTCTTACGGTGTTGGATGTGTGACCAATGTGTAAATGCCTTCCTAGGTGCTAAGAATTGGAAGGTCTTTCTTGTGTCTTCTAGTTCCTTATTCTAGCTGGACAACAAACACACTTCTTCAACATGCACTCATTCAGCTCTCGCCATTGGCCCCACTCTGTGCTGGACCCAAGGAATTCAAGAGGAAACTGGACAGATAAGGAGCGCGTAGTCTAGTGTTGGGGCTGGCAAACTGCTGCCCATGGACTGAGCCCAACTGCCACCTGTTTTTGTAAATAAAGTTTTATTAGTACACAGCCATCTGCATTGGTTCACATGTGGCCTATGGCTGCTTTCGAGTTCCAATGACAGAATGGAGTTGCGGTGGCAGAGACCATGTGGTCTGCCAAGCCCAAGATATTTGGTCTCCGGACCTTTACAGAAGGGTTTGCTGCCCCCAGTCTAGTGAGAAAGACAACCTAGAAAAAGATCATTCCAGCATGACGTGTGAGAGACAAGGACAAGGTAATATGGCTGAGCCTGGCAGGCCTGGGGATGCGTGTGTTACTGCAGATAAGGCGGCTGGGAAAGCTGCTCTCGTGGAAATGTTACATGAGCTGGGACACGAAGGGTGAGAAGGCCGCTCTGGGAGTAGCCCGGGAAGAACATTCCCGGGGGAGGGAACAGCATGTGCTAAAGGCCTTCGGTGTGTTGGAGGAATGGACAGAAGCTTGTGTGGCCGGGAATGCAGTGGCCATGGAGAGAGTAGGACAAAGCTAACGCCAGAGAGGTAGGCAGGGGCTAGATCAGTGATTCCCAAGGGGGCAACATTGCCCTCTTGAGTTTGTTTGGGATATTTGTGGGGGGCGTGCCATAAATTCCGAGAGCAGGCATCACGGATGCAAGACTTCAAGCCGTGCGTGGAACAGTCTGACCCAACAACGGACTGTCCTGGGTCCTGCGTGACTTTGCGGGCGTCCTGATGGGTATTCATGGAGGTGGAAAGCCAATTTCTGATGATCTTACCCTGGACCTAACTCTCCTATTCATATAAACAGAGGACAACTTTGGCACGACATCAGGTATACACTGACTTGTCTAGGAATGGCTCTACCATATAAATTAAGGGAAGATCGCCCTGTGTTCTGTTTGGAACATTATCAAGTGACATTCGCCATGTTGGGAAAATCATGTCACCCATGGCAACGTCCCTTTCGGTATCTGAGTCTCCCGAACAACACACCTGTTGTCACATGTGTTTGCAGCTGTGGCTTTCACTCTGACTTTCCACACGAAGGCATGTCCTCATGCTGATGAGTGAAGTCATGCCGGAGAATTTGCCTATTGAAATGCGTATTGTTTTATTACAAATTCCTTCTTCTCCTCCCACCTTTATAATATGGTTAAGGCATTATATCGATTCAAACACCAAGCAATGTTTTAGTGTAGAGAAAAACCGTACCACCTCTGAATTTTGTCTCAGGGTAGCGAAGAAGCATTCTGAGATATTGTGTGATGGGAGCACCAGGGCAGGATCCCAGTGTTCTGTGTGAGTCTTGAATCTGGGTTTGGATTTTATGCGAAGAAAATTGAGGAGCCCTGGCAAGATTGTAAGAAGAGTGATGGATTCTTGCAGGCAAGGGAGCCGATGACACCTCCTCTTTTTCTCTTTGATCCCGTACCCTCTCCCCCCAGCATGTGGCACAGGGCAGGAGCCCAGCAGACGATCTGTAAAGTAAAGAGGTACCAGCCGGAGCAACCTCAGTCTGGGAGCCTAGCAGGCCTGCACCTCTCCTGACAAGTGAGATCGCTCTGGCCAAGAGGAGTTAAGTAAACCCGGTGAACACGCTGTATATGTGTGTTTGGGTCTGGTGCCTTCCTCCCTTTCCAGCCCCTGAGAGCCCCCCTGGTCCGTTCTGGCTTCCCGGCTCGCCAATCCACCCACTCACCTTGGCCACCTGCCCAGGCCCGGTCCTGCTCCCAGGCCTTCCCCCTCGCTCCCCATTTACCCCCGTCCCAGGAGCCAGCTGCTCAACCTTTAGACCCCAGGCCAGGATCTAAGAATATCTCCAAGAGTATTCCCCGACACCTGCAACAGATGTGCCCGCAAATTACCTGGTCCCAGTGGGGGGGGGGCGGGGAGCAGGGGAGGAAAGGGCATCGTTTTTCTAAAAGCATTACACACTTAATTTGCAAAGTTACATCACACATCCATGCACAGGTCAACTCTCTCTGGGAACTTATTTCAAGACCAGAGGCAGGTCCCTGTTCCTGAGCGCGTTCTTCACGGAGTAGACGGCATGGGTGGGATGGGGAGGACTGTGCAGGTCAGATGTTTTCGCGTATGCAAGGTCAGATGGGGAGAGATGGATATTCGTAGGGCCCCCTCTCTGCCCCTGTCTCCATAGACGTCATCCATCTTTCGAAGACCCTGTGTGCACTTGCAGCACCCCCCATCTCACAGGTGCAGAAACGGAGCTTCACGACATCATGCATACTTTTACCCCTTACACGCCCTGTGACACGGGCAAACCTGAACTTGAACTCGGGTTTCTAGACTCACCATGCCTTGAGACCAGTGAATATGAGGTGTAGGGCATACCATATGTGTACATCATGAAGAGGCACATACACATCGAGATATACTTTTTAAAATTATTAGATAGATCTGGGTTCTTTATTTTATAAGAGTCGCAAAAAACTACGGAACCCATGTGAGATTACGGCCAGGAGTGGATAGAGAGTTGTCCACAGAACAAGTTTAACAGGATGTGGTAAAAATGAATAAAGGTCAAGTTCAATCTTCCATCCCATAAAGCCCAGCTCAGTCAACCAACAAAATAACTGTCTTGAATTTTTGTTGTTAATGTAAGGATTTTTGAATATTAGCGTGAGGGTAGCTTCATGTGCAGAAGAGACCATTTTGAAGTCTTTGGTTTCCAAAATTAATGTTAGATACATCATAGTTACAAAGTTAAAAGCCTAGTTCTTCCTTACGCTTTCAAATTCTGCTTATCAATGATATGACCCTATTTATTCTAGTATTTTTATTGTAGTTTTATATATATATGATAAAACTTACTATTTTAATCATTTTTAGAAGTTTGACCTGATTATTTGTGCAAAAAACTAGTTTTGAGGAGAAAAAATTCAATCCTTTCCCTGTACACATAAAGAAACTAAAAAATACGGAAAGCTTCATGAATTTGCGTGTCATCCTTACACAGGGACCAAGCTAAAGTTCTCCGTATCATTCCAATTTTAGTATTTGTGCTGCACTGTTTTAATCATTTTTAACCATACAGTCCAAAGACATCAAGTACGTTCACACGGTTGCACATATCTACTTTTTAAAAACAACGTAAGAAATCTTTTCTAAAAATTCTAGCAAAGGACAAATGGATCGAAGCCTTCTGGGAGAAAAGGCAGCCCCAGAGGCCACCTTGTCCACGTCCCCGGGGGCCGGAGAGCACTTGGAAGCATCTAATTTTCTGGTAAGATGTCTATCTCGGCCGGGTTTCACCAGCCGTGAGACTTCATTGCCTGCCACCGCGGAGAGAGCGTCTCAAACCAGGCTGCCTCTTCCTCCCTCTATTTTTCAAAGCCATGCTTCCCCAACCAGATTTACATTTTCAAAAACCCTTCAGATAATCACAGACCCAAGAAACTTCCACTCCTCTGAGGTTTAATTAGGAGAAACTGTCTTTCTAGTACTTCCAAGAGCCTTGCTCTAAATTTCTCAGCGGCAAGAGAAGGTTCACGGCGGATGAGTGGGAGCAAGCGGAACCTGTGAACAGCCGCCCCCTCTGTCCCCCTCTGTCCCTTGCAGCGGAGAGAGAGCCATGTTGCAGGTCACTGAAATCACATTGTGAGTGTGCCCTGTATCATTAGGACCCAGAGAATGGGGATGATCGGAACGCAGGATAACACATTAGCGATAGATAATAGAGTCTAAATAAACATAATCAGCTTTCCTCTATGTCTTCAGACCAAAGCTTATCTATAAATACCCTAATGACGCCCAACCAGCCAATTACTCGTTTCTTGGAAGAGCCCCTTATTAATGGCATTGCAGTGAGGGAAAAACATTAATTATTGGACACAGTGGGATCTTTTACGTTCTGTCTGGTCCGGACAGCACCAATTAATGCAACAATTATTATCAACGACCGTGGCAGCATACTCAACGCAGCCACCCCAGGCTGGCTCGATGGGGTGGGAAGAACGTGCACACTGGGAGAACATCACCCACGCTCCTTTGACGGAGCCTGCTTCTTCATCACTGTGGAAGCTGCCGGAACAAAGCAGAAGGTGGCCAGAGTGTGTTGGTTTTTCCTTTTAAGCCATAAGAGAGTGTTCCTGGAGTGCTGAGTAGGGGAGAGGGAGAGGAGTCAGGCACTGGTCTGTCGTGTTGAGTTGCTAAGTGAAACCAGGCAGAAGAGTGGAGAAGAGAAGAGAGGCCACCTTTAGAGCATGGAGTATCTGGCTCGTCTCCTGCGTACTCCTCCAGACTCTTCTCTCCCACTCATTATAGCGCAGCCCTGTGCTTCTCCCTCAGCGTCTCCAGTTCAGCTGTGCTCTATCCTGCCCCAGGGCATTTGCACAAGCTGTTACTCATACCCAAAAGGTCGTCCCTGCCCTTTACAAGGCTGACTCCTTTCTGAATGCAGTACAAAGGTTCCCTTTGCAGAAAGGTCTTTCTTGAGCTTGAACCCAAAATATACCTTTTCCTTAATATTAGTCACTTCTTGTTTCTATTTTTTGCACAATGTCGATCATAAATCTTGAGATATTTAACAGCTCTATCTTATTATTTTACTTGTGTCTGTCTCCCTCACAAGAATGCAAGCTCCGTGAGGGCAGGGACTTTGTTTTTTTTCTCCAGCCTCTATCCAAGTGTTTTGCCTTTAGGAGGGGCTCAATAGATATTTAGTGAGTGAATAAATAAATCCATGCACAGCGTAGACACATTATACTTGCAGCTGCCACAGAGACTAAAACAGCTATTCTCTTGCAAAAATTCCACAGGGGGGAAAATACCAAATTGTTCTATTCAGAGCAATAACATTTTCTTCAGACTCTATGTTAGCTCTACTTCTGTACTTCGAAGGCGATGGACAAGCTTGAAGGGCCTTTGAGGGGCCGTCCTCTACCCTACTGGCTTCTATTATCACTCACATCATGGCCCTTTATTTGAGCTGGCTAAGAACGAATCTGCTCTACCCAAGGTGCAAACCTGTTGCAGGAATGCTTTTATTTTTCTCTTCTCGGTGACAAGGAGAGGCTCTCTTCTGGGAGGCACTAATTACAGAGCACTTTGGAAAATTGGTCCAGTGAAGGATGGAAGGGCTCCCCAGAGCCTCGGTCAGGGCTCTGCGAGGTGGGCCTGCCCTTATGGCCCTTCTGGAAAAAGATCTCCAGGCTGTTTGCGCTAGAAGTTACCCTTTGGAGTGTTAAAGCAGTTCATGTGTGTTATTCAAAGTCAGAGCCCAGTTCAGGAAACTTATTCGACCTTCCTGAACCTCGGCAATCCGCAGCCTCTAACCACACCCAGCCCTGGGCACCCTTCACTGAGATGACCTTCTTCTGAGGTCTTCTCACCAAAGTGGAACCATGGAAGCTTAGAGGCAGTCCTGGGGGTGTCCTCAGCCTAGGACTGCTGGACAGATGTGGCCACGGCAAGAATTACCATCCCGTTTCTTCCAAATAACCATCTCCAGGGAAATACTTAGAAATGACAGGGACACTTGAGGCATCTGTCAGGGCTGTTTTTCCTTTCATCTCCCCGAGAATGGCAATGACCTCAACTCACAGTGATCTCACCCGCTCCGCACGCCTCTAACACATTTGGTCTTGACCCTGCCATTGGGCTCAAGTGCGGACCGCCCAGCTCCTGGTCTGTTTGGGGGCAGACGGGGAGGGGGGGAGCCGCTGGAGGGCAGCGTATACAATGTCTCTACACCCTGCTCAGAGCCTAGCTCGCTGATGCCAGCTTGGCTGTGTCCAGTAGAAGTTTACCTCAGTGTTCCACTGTATCGACATTCTGGGCTCTTCCTCTGCCCCCTGAGACCAGCCTGTGACCTGTGGAGAGCAGGAACCAGAAACCCTTCATCCTTCTGTCTCCCGTGCCTGGTGCAGGGCCCTAGCCCCAGAATGACTTTTAGCCTTCAGAATGAGCGAATGTGTAGGCCCTTGAACGAAGCCACCAAAGTGGCATTTCGAAGAGGGCGGTCCCTGCTGCGGAACGCTGGTCCTTTCCCTTCCACCCGAGAAGGAGCATCTGGGGTTACTCAGTGCTTCTGATGCCCAGCAGGGAATAAAAATGAAACATTATAGCGAGATGTTTCCAAACAAGGAGGCTGGTGCATCTGAGTTCAAATCCCGGTCCTGCTACCTACTGGCAGAGGGTATTGGACACGTTCCAGAATCTTCTGGTGCCTTTGTTTCCTTGTATGGAATATACAAATAATGGTCGCAATCTCATCATGGTGGTGGGGTGTTTGATGTTTGGCTAACATCAGTAGAGCGTTTAGCATGGTGTTTGGAGCGAAATAAACCTCCAATAAATATTAATGGCTGTGATTACTACTGCTAGCAATGAAGAGCTTTAGAACACAGGAGTGAGGTCTCCAAGGATGGCCAGTTGATAGTTTTATTCTGAATGCCCCCTGGGAGCTTAGCATCTTCCTGGGCCCTGAGGGTGCCGTGGTGACAAAGGTTGGTTCTGTCCCAGAGAATCTGTTACACGTTAACCAAATACAGTTTCCTGCTGGCGGGAATCTTGTTTATTCTGGAGACCCTGACGCACGTCCTGCAGGAAGACACCTAACACCGGTGTGACGTGTTTGATGAACGAAAGGAACGACAGTGACCTTGGAGAGTGGGCTGCTTCTGAAGGGGCCGGTGGGGGTGTGTGGGGTGTATTTTACCACTGACTATAGTCCCTGGATTGTGCTGGACAATCATCAACCATCTTCCAATCAACCAGGGCCTGCAGCCATGTAGAAATGCCCATGTCAGAAGGTTCTAGATCGTAAATCATGGGCTGTAATTGAGATAGTCTGCTGTGAGGATGCTAAATGGAGATTCGGGTTTGGAACTACTGTTTGTTTTCTCTGTTTATGGCTTCTTGGTGTGTTTGACATTATCACACTGATCACAACAAAGGTCCCGTGGTCACTACCCACCACTCGGGAGGAGGACCGTCTCTTTCTCTGGGATCCCTTGGAACCCTCCCGAGTGAAGTTGTATGTGCTACATAGTCGCTATGTTCTCTGACCGTCTGCACTCTCCTTTCCTCATCTGATCACCCTGCCTTCTTGCTTGTGTCTCGTGTGACATTTTGTGCAAGTTCAGTATTGTCTGCAGCACAGTACCTACCCGTGAACCTCACATAATTGGGGTTCCTCACGTAATATGTGTACCTTACATAATTGCTCTAACCACCTACCTTATTTAATTGGAAACCAGGAACCTTTGAGCTATCTAATGACATCACCTGACTTTTATTAATTTCTGCCTATTTGCTTAGTTGCCAATTTCTAAACTTGTCTTGAACCTTGATGAGGGAAGGAAATGCTGAGCAGGCAGCTACCAACAGAATTTGTTCAAGCAATAAATGAAATATTAAATGAAAAGAAATGAAATCACTAGTAAAAGAAACCCACAAAAATATTAAGCTGTGGTACCAAAGACCATCTCTACTGAGTCCCAACAACACTTTCCTTTACTATGAAGACGGGAAAGTCTCCTGGGCTCCAAATCGGCTCTGGGTAGTATGTAGGAGAAACCAGCAGGCAGAAGGTTCGGGGAGGAGCTGGTGTAGTGAGTGGCTAAGAAAACAGGCCTTGAGACAGGCAGCTGGCTAGCCACACGATCTGGGGTGAGTCATCTCGGTTTGTGGGGCCTCCGTTTATTTATCTATAAAAAAGAAGCCAAAATTAGCCCCCGTATCATAGGGCGGTGCTGGGCTTAAATGAGATCATTGGTGTGACGCACTTAACACAGTGCCTGGCTCATCGAGAATGCTCAGTAACAGAAGGATGAGTACTTTTCTAATAATTGGAACCAGTTAAAGGTGGCCTGAGCTTCCTTGGGAATGGGCGAGGGAGTCCCCCGCCACTAGAAGTCCTTTAGGGAAGGCAACAGGCTCTCAGAGTTTCTGGAGCAACAATCAGCTAGGGACAGTGTTCAAGTTCAATTCTGATTTAAATACGTCGTAGGGGAGGCCTGAGATTCTGCATTTCGAAGGAGCCCCGAGGAAGGCTGGTGTTGCCAGTGAGCACACCGGGGTAGCTGGGAGCTAGTTAGTTCCTTGGGGAGCTGCTGCAGACAGCACGCGATAATCCAGATGGAGCAAGCGGCTAGACCCCTGCTGTCCTGGGGGGCGGCCCCTGGCCCCATGCGTCGAGCATTTGAAATGTGGCTTAGTCCCAGTTCAGATGTACCACGAGTGCAAAATACACAAAAACTTAGCATGTAAGGAAAGAATGTGAAATATCTCAATAGTTCTTGTTACATGCTGAGGTGATAATATTTTGGATAGATGAGCTTAAGTAATCTACTAAATTAATTTCACCTGTTTCCTTGTACTTATTTTGTTTTATAGGGATATTGGGCAATTTGAAATGACACAGGGGGCTCCCATTTTATTTCTACAGGGCAGCGCCGAGCTGCATTATCGCTCAGGTCCCTTGGGAACGGGAGCCCCCCAGGAGACTGGCTTCTCATCAGGGCTCTGAGCTGATGTCCCCCCATGTCCTTGTGTGCGTCGTGTGCATCCCCACATGTGTGGCCCGTCTCCTCCCAGTGCTGGAGGCAGGAGCAGGGAGGGACAGAGCCCCAGGGGTCTCCAGCCTCCTGCCTGCCTGGGTTGGGGCAGAGGGCGGGGTGGGAGCTTGTGTGTTCTCTCCCTCTCGTTCTCTCTGAACTAGCAGGACATGAGCTGCCGTGCCGCCACGGGGATCATGGATTTCTACCTCGAAAATGTGACTTCTTGGAACTGCCGCTCTGGAGGGAAGCCAACTTAATCTTCAGCCCAGAGCTCCTCACTGAGTGGGCACATCACCACCCAAAGTACAAATGGCTGTGGGCGTGGGGCTGGGAGACGTTTCCTCTAGGAACACAGGAAGCAGACACCCCGGGAAAGCCCACGAGGCAGCGCTGTCTCCTGGAAGGTCATCCGGTGGCTCTGGCTCAAATTCACATGAGGGTCTAGGGGAGGGAGGCCTGTCACCCTGCAAATGACAAGGCCACCAGAGCCGGGCATTACCTGTTCCAGGCAGCTTCTAATTCAGACCCTTGCACTGAAGCCTTCTAACATTACCTCCGATCTCACCTACCCACATCCAGCCTCTCTTTTAAAAAATATATATTTTTTGTCATGCATGGTTTTTGCATGCCTCAGAGTGAAACTGAAATCCAAGAAGAGCCAGCTAAGGTCATCCCCAGCATTTCCGCCTTTCCTTGTTCGTCCGTAATGACAGCTGGATACGAGGTTCTGACTTGGGCGCAAGTAACAGGCTGAAAACCTCGCATGACATTGCCTGAGACTCGGCAGAGCGAGCGGGTAGCAGCTTGAATCCAGTCCCTTCCCCTTGCTAGCTGGAGACGTCACACAAGTGATGCAAGGGATGCCTTGGTGTCCTGATCCGCACGATAGTGATGATGACACCACCTGCCCCTCCCCCCACCCCCACCCCAGGCCGAGCTGCTGGGAGAACTATGGGTTTAATGTGGTACAAGGCCAGGAGTAGTTCCCGGTGCCGGGGAAGGCTGAACACGTGTGACCGTTATTCTGAGCTAATGAGGGCTCCCTGAATGGCAGCCTCTTTTTTCAGCTGGCAGATTACTTACAAAGACCCAAAATTGCACACCTGGTTGGGTAGGAGTCAGGTCCTGTGTGGCGATGATGTAACATGCCTATTTTTGGCAGATGTGGTCATTCGGGGAGTGACCCATTTTCCTGTGCTTTATCGAAGTCATTGCAATGGGTTTCATCAACCAGCAGACTTGGGAATGAGCCACGGGGTTAGAAAGAGCCTTTTCTGCCACTCCGGGCTGCTTTCACCCCTCCTCCCCCCCCCCCCCCCCCGTAGCTAAAGTCAGAGCTGGGAGGGCACGAAGGGATGCTTCCACGGTGACATCCGTCCATGGTCGTAATGATGACAGCAGAGACAGGCAGCGAGCAGAGCACACAAGCCCCCCTTGATTCTCCAGGGATGTTTGCTGCATCACCAGAGGTGGGAGGAGTTTTTACTTTTTTGCTTGGTGTTTGACCTGATAAGGGGAGGGTCAAGTTTCTAGGTATCCATAGGACCTTTGGAACATTGAATGGCAGCGTCCAAGGGGAACACCGGACAGAGGGTGAGAAGGCTCCTTGTCTGTGAGTTTCTTTAAAAGTCCGAACATGAACCCTGAGAAGTCACTGTCATAGCATTTCTATGCCACCCATCCAGCCGGAGCGGGGGACTCTATTTGAAGGAGAGTACAGAAGGCCAGCAAGGACAGAGAATCTGGGGGTTCAAACCCCCTTTGGAATGAGGCTGAACGTGAGTAAAAATGGATAGACCATCAGAGAGGGAGAAAAACCACGAGACGCTCTTAACTCTAGGAAACCAACTGAGGGTTGCTGGAGGGGAGGTGGGCGGGAGGATGGGATAACTGGGTGATGGGCATTAAGGAGGGCGCAGGATGTGATGAGCACTGGGTGTTATATGAAACTGATGAGTCATCGAACACTACATCTGAAACTAATGATGTACTGTAAGTTGGCTAATCGAATTTAAATAAAAAAAATGGATAGACAGCTAGCTAGTTAATGAACTGACCCAGTAAAGGTTGAGTTGCCAGTGGTGGTCGCTGATGCATCAGTGAGCCAAATCACATGACGCCGATGCTAAGAGCAGAGATTCGGGGCCAGATGTTCTTGGATTAAAATCTTGCTCCGCTGCTGTTGGCTGTGTGGTGTAGCTCAAATCCCTCCACCTCTCTGAGCCCCAGCGTGAGATGGAAGAAGGTGCTGACCTCGTGCGGTTGTCAGAGCAACTCGGGGGAGGGGACCCAAGGCCTCCTGGGCTGCCCGGTTCAGATCCGAGCTCCCATGGTTCTGCCTGGCCCTTGGCTCCCCAGCTGCTCTCATCTTCCAGGTTCAACTTAACTGTCACGTCTCCGAGATGCCTCGCTGATCACCGATGGAAGCCCCATGCCCATTCCTCCTATTTCCCATTACCTTCCATCCCTGCTCCTGGTTTCTTTCCTTCCCAGCTTGTGACACAATCTGCGATTTTCTTGTTTGTTTGTTGTTCTTTTTTGTGTGTTGACCGCTGGCGGTCTCTGGCCACTGGACTGAGGTCACCAAAGGCAGAGGAGTGATCCCTGTTGTTTTGGGACGTGGAGAATCTTGATCAGTGCCTGGCTTCCGTACGGGAGGCGGCTGGGGGATTTGACGGAGGATCCCTGTCACCAGGGCAAACTTCTGAGCCTTGTTAGTCTGTGGCTTTTCAGTATCTTGATACCAGGAGCCATTTTAAAGGGTCGCGGTGTGGTAAAGAGAAACGGAGGTCCAGGGTGGGCTTCGCTGAGTGCAGGAAGCAAGTGACACAGAGTTGGAATCCACAGTGTTAGACACGCTCGTGGGATGGCGTGTGGAGCGCTCAGGCCCCCCCAGATTACAAACATTTTTATTCTTTTTCCCTCTGCTCTTCTTTTACGGAGTCTGTACTCTTTGCTTGCAGATACGAGCCACACAGAACACAAAGTTTGAGGGGAAAAAGATGTAGCCCTGAAGAACGAGAAAAGGAAAAATAAGAGTTTTTATTATCTCAACTTACAAAACGGATGATTTCATTGATATGTTTGTGGACGAGGCCAATGGGTGAATTCACACGTTAACCCATAAACTGACCAAAGAAGTCTGTCTCGATGGGAAAGGTAGTATCTTAGGAGTTACTGGTTTATTCTATCCAAAAAAGAGCACAGCTCTTTTCCTTTTAATTTAAATAAGGACTTTTTTTTTAGTTTAAATAAGGACTTTTTTTTCATGAAATAATCTCCCATAAAAAGAATCGATGTTTCCTCATCGATAAGAACGATGGAACACTGTGGATTTCTCTTTTCACCTGGAGTGCTAGGAAGCTCGAAATTAATTTTAACATTCAATGATACTATTCGCTCTCAGGTAGTTACTCCTGCATATTTCTGGTTTTGAAAAGAAGCAGGACGTGAGTAAAAAAGTGCATTTTGGCCATGTGATGTGCTGACTAAAAGCCTGGGGCTGAGTTTTCTCAGATGGGCAAGTTATTCTGACACTCATTTTTGCTGTAGCATTTGCTGAGACATCTCCGTGACCCCGAGCTCGTCTCTCTCCCTTGCTCTGGTCCGCAATTTCCTCAGCTCTTCAAAGAGGAGGTCAGACCGAGGAGGGCCATTCTGGGCATTTGCAGATTGAAAGAAAATGCTTTCATTCTTTCAATGTTCCGAGGTGCGGAGAAGCTTCCTGTTCTTTCTCTGCTGCATTTCAGGGCAGTAAAGCAGGGTTTCTGCTCAAGGCTTTTTTTTTTTTTTTAAAACCCACATTGTCTTTCGTCCAAAATAAAACTGATGGGGAATCCAAATACATGAAACAGATCCTAGTGGAGCTGCCGCGGTTGATGTGAGGGATGGGCTTGTGGGCAAAGAATCCTCACCTCAAGCTCTGCTCCCTTCCATGGCGCCCTCCCCACACGCACCCCCAGGCTTCCTTACAGTCCCAGGGAGGCCATCCCGAGCCACAGTATGACAGGATTGCTCAGAGGAAGCAGAATAAACTTCAGGGCCTAAATTTACCTGCCCTAAACCAGACCTGGGTTGTAAGCCCCTCAGGGGCCAGCGGAACCTGGTGAAAACACTAGCGTCTGTGAAATGAACAGACGAGTGAAGCTGTTTGCTTTCACGTCCGCGGTCTGGCTTGGCTTCTCGAGTCCTGAAAGACCCCTCCCTCAATCCTTCATCACGTCTTAGGGCAGCGGAGTGTCTGACTGCAGAGACCCACAGAGCGTGGTTTTTGGTCGTCTCTGGATCGGAATGATCTGTGGCCTCCTCGGTGGAACGGCTGGCGATGTAAACATTACTGTTTAAACAGTAGCTTGAGTATTAAATTTGCACTTTATGGGACTTGGGGAGAGGGGATGGGGAAGGGAGGAGGGGGGGGGGTTGGATTTCCCCAAACCATAGGAAAGGATGGAAAACGCTGTTGAGTTTTTTTCTGGGAAAACTGGTTCCCCCTCCCCCTTCAACTGAAATATTGCTTTAAAGCATTGGCAGGCTTACAGAAGTGAAATGAAAAACAAATCCCACAAAAATCCTGGAGTACCATAAAAATAATGAATAAAGTAGTGCAAAATGCTTTGATTTCAGTAATATTTTTCAATAAAGCTGGTGCATTCCAAACAGATTGTATTTATCTTGAAGGAGGCCCTTGTGCACCATGGCTTTAGAGTTCATAACAACGTTTTGGTAGTCTCGATTGTGATATGATAATAAGAAAGTATTCATGTAGTGTAAGCAGCATAGACTTTGAAAGTGGGTCAAAAAGTGTTCAAATCCCTCCTTCTGCTTTATATGTCCCTGGCCACTTTGAGTAAGTGACCATCCTTTTGGGGCTGAGTTTCCTCACCTGTAAAAATCTGAAGAGTAATGTCTACCTCCGTGGGCTGTGAAGTTTGAGAGAATGTGTGCGAAATCTGCAGGGACCGTGTGTAGGCACTGGGACTGAGTCTGAGTAAAGATGGTGATTGTGGATATTTGTGTCCAGAGCTCTGCAAAGTGTCTACCATCAACACAAAGGCCAGTCCTCCAACCGCACGGAGGGGGGTGGGGGGGGAGGAGGGCGGGGGGGGGGGGCGAGGGGCGGGGGGGGGCTCCTGCTGTTCCCATTTTCCCCTGGGTTCGCATGGCTTTTTATCAGATTATAATATGAATACGTATTTATTGGAAGAAGCTTGAAAACTAAAGATGGATGTGAAGAAGGAGAAGTTGCCCACAATCCCAATAAAACTCTGTGTTTTTCTCCATAATACATATAAATATATTTTTTTTTCTTTTGTCAATTTCTTTTTCTTGGCAAGAGAACAGTTTTATGCACTAACATTTTTAAATGTATTGGATGGGGCTGTGTCTACCATCTTTCTTTTATAATTTCCTAAAATACTCTTTTTATTAGAACAAGAGCGATACATGTGCATTGTTAAACATTTAGAAAAAGTGAAAGCATAAGAAGAAATGAAAATATCACCCATGATCTCAATACACAGATAGTCACTGCTGACATTTAGTTGTATATCCTTGTTCTCTCTCTCTCTCTTTATGTGTATATATTATATATATGGGACATATTATATATTTTTTCCTTCCAGTTTTGCTTAGATATAATTGATTCATTGTATAAGTTGAACATCTACAGTACGATGCAACATATGTATATATTGTGAAATGATCACCACAATAAGTTTAATTAAAATCATCAGCTCACACACTTACAATTTTTTTCTTGTGATGGGATATATAAATTTGAATTTAAAAACTTCTTGGGTTTGAGTTTAAAAACTTCTTGGGTTTGAGTTTAAAAACTTCTTGAGAACTTCTTGAATGATCTCTATTGTAGACCACTTCCTTTTGCCAAATAGTGCATTCAGAATACTTTCCTATATCATTAACTTTTCTACTATGTCATAAATTTTAGTGGTTGATATTATTTCATTGTTCTATATCATAGTTTATTTTATTAATTCCCTATTTTTAGATAGATTTCAGTATTATTATTATAAGCAATTTTGTAGTAAACATCCTAATAGCTAAATTTATACTATGACATATTCTGTTAGTAAGAGTATGATGTATTCTTTAAAATATATTTCTGAAAGGGAAATTTCTAGTGGACTTGCATGCACATTTTTAAATATTTTTCCAAGTTGCCCTCCAGTAAGTTTATACCAATTTATACTTCCTCTTGTAGTATATAAAAGTATCAGCCTTCTTGTACCTTAATGGTTATTATACTGGTAATATCATCATAATGAGGAAAATTTTGTGCTAATTTGTTAAAAAATCATCATACTTATTGTAATGTACATTTTTTATTAGTAGTATTTTTTTCTATTTTGAATTATCTGCCTTATATATATATATATTTCATATTGCTTTGTTGTGGCAAAACAAACAGGGAAAATGGATGAAGTGTATTAATTAAGAGTATAGTTAGATTAGTTTCGACAATTGTACACATCTGTGTAAACACTCAGATTAAGCTATAAAACATTTTTAATGCTCCAGAATAGAATAGAACCTCCATTGATCTATTTGTTTATCCTTGTGGTAATGTCACATTCAAAAAACACCATATACCTAGAAATGAATCTAACAAAGGGTATGCGGAAAAACTACAACACATTATTGAAAGAAATTAAAAAATAGAAGGATATACTATGTTCATGGATTGAAACGCTCTATATTGTAAAGATATTGATTCTCCCAAAAGTCATCTATAGATTAAGTGCTATCCCAAACAAATTCTAGAAAGCCTTATTTTCTGTGGAGTCAATGAGTTGATTCTAAAATTACATGGACATATAAGAGCCAAGAAAAGCCAAGGGAATCTTAAAGAAGAAATAACAAAAGTGAAGGATTTACACTACCAGATATCAAGACTTATTATAAAACAATAGTAATTAAGACAAGGAGTATTATGGGCAAAAGACTTGAACAGATACTTCAAAAAGAGGTTATTCAATGACCAATACACATATAAAAAGGTTTTAAACTTTATTAGTCATCAGGGAAATGCAAATTAAAACCACAATGTGATACTGCTACAAACCTGCCAGAATGACTAAATTTAAAGACAGACATACCAAGTGTTGGAGGGATGTGGAACAACTGGAACCCTCACAGACTGCTGAGAGGAACATAAATTGGCAGTCACTTTAGAAAAAATAGTTTGGCCATATCCATTAAATGTAATCTACCTATGATGCAGCAATTCCACTTGTAGGTATATACCCGGCAGAAATGCATATACATGTCCATCAAAAGATAAATCATGTTCATTAATGAAATGTCGACCAACAGTAGAATGGATAAATTGCACTCTGTGCATACAATGAAATCCTATATGGCAACGAGGATGAAAGAACCACAACTATATGCAAAAACATAATGTTCAACAAAATAAGCCAGACATGGAAGACTACTCATGGAATGATTCCATCTATATAAAGTTCTAAAATAGGCTAAACTACCCTAAAGTGTTAAAATTCAGGATAGTGGTTACTCTTTGAGATATGAAGTGATTGTTAGGGCACAAGAAGAGTTCTGGGCTGATGGTCATGTTCTAGTTCTTGACTAGGTGCTGACTATATGGGTGTTTTCCTTTTGAAAATTCATTGAGCCATATACTCATAATTTGTGTACTTTAAATTTTATACATTATTTCTCACCTTTTTTCCCAAGAGGAAAATAAAAACCTCAAGGGCTAATGCTGTATAATCTTTTTGCTTTGTGTTGCTGAGGGCAGACAGGTTTTCCTTTCTTAGGTAGGATTATAGAATTTTCTTTACATAAGACTAAAACATGATTTCTGGAATATTTCTACATAGTGGCTATTTTAATTAATATTGCCTGACTTTCAGGGAGGACTGTGGCTCTAAAGCCATTATTCTTTTAAGTTTTATAAATTTTTCTTCTATCGTTAGATTATTGTATCTTCCATCTTTTTGAATACTTCCGTTGATGTTCCTGATAAATGATAATTGAATCTCTTGAATCATTTTTTAAAAAAATTATTACCTTTTAAAATGCTCACCTCTTTATTCTGGGAAAATTTCTTGACCTTATTTTGTATTTCATTGACTTAAAAATTTAAAAAGTATTCAAGCTGCTATTTGTTGCTTTCAATTCAGCAATTGTGCTTCTTATCATTTTATAGAATTTCCTGATCTCTGATATTTTTAAATTATCAGCTGTTCTTGATATAGTGTTGAGAATACAACTAGATCATTCCTGAAATTTCTTCTGCTTCTTGAAGTACCAGTTTCTTAGGACAGTATTTTCTCCAATTCCCAAGTGGCTCCCTTTATGCACATCAGGATTTTCCTTTTCTAGCTTCTTCACTCTGTCTGCACATCCTTATAGAGATGCTCAGAAATGAGAGCTAAGATGGGTCCTATGATTAAATACATATTTACTAAGTACATACATATTGCTAGTCATTCCCCTAGGTCCTAAAGACAGAACAGTGAACTCTTTACAAGCCCTCCCTGTTCCCAGGATGTGGTCCCAACAAACCATAGGAAGCCAGCACACTTGGGACCTGGGCACTTCCTGTAAAGAAGGAATGTTTTCAACTGAAAATCCTCTTTTCATGGGGTTCAGGAATCACATGTGCTCTAGGAGGAGGAGGAGGACACATTCCAGAATTGGCAACAGAGGGAACACCTGCAGCAGCTTCTTCTCCATTAATGCAGCCCATTGAGAGCTGATGGAATTTTGACACTGGCAATGTGGGTTTTGATCTTTGCAAATACTGGTCCTAAAAAATGTTAACTCCAGTCGTAGGCAGGAAACTCATGATCCAACTTCATGAAACTGAACTTCAATAACTAATGGGCCAAGGGCATCCTAGAGAATACTCTGTGGTCCACAATACAGTCAGTACTAAGAATAGCCTGTCGGTGTTGTTAGGATTAGTGGAAAGAGTAACCCCTCCCACTGTCATTCCCTAGACAAACATTGCTGAGAAAGTTGGCAAATGGGAAATGGGAAAAAATCACTGTATGTGATCCTAAACCCTGATTCTGCCTATTGGGTTCATTTTGCAACTAGTTTGCCTTGAAGAACTTTCCAGGAAGTTCTGTTGCCCAATCATAAATGGGAGATGGGGACATTACCAACATAAAAATTAAGATCTAGGTGGGACTTGGTTCCTTGTGCTTTAGGAGACTTCTGAGCCAGAATGAGTAGCCAGGTCAGATGGTGGGTTTGTTAGAACCTCTACTGCCTATCAGTCTGCGTGTCATCCCAGAACCAACGTCACTTTTTTTTTTTTTAAAGATTTTATTTATTTATTTGACAGAGAGAGAGAGAGATCACAAGTGGGCAGAGAGGCAGGCAGAGAGAGAGGGGGAAGCAGGCTCCCCGCTGAGCAGAGAGCCCGATGCGGGGCTCGATCCCAGGACCCTGAGATCATGACCTGAGCCGAAGGCAGAGGCTTTAACCCATTGAGCTACCCAGGCGCCCCCAACGTCACTTTTTAAGGAGAATCTGGCAGAAGAGGGAGGAACAAGGGGGGGGGATTCTCCCCATTTGCTGAGGGGCAAGTGACATCTTGATAGTCCAGGAGTCAGGCCCAAATCCCCACCAATCCAGACTCTCTGGGTCTGATTATATTGCTGGAATCAGAAGTAAAGAAGTAATAGAAAATTCTTTGGGAATTTTGAGTTTGTTTTTGCCTGGCCATGGGAGGAGGTCTCCCACCGCTTCTCTGCCCATTCATCCTCCCAACCACCCCCAACCATTATTTCCATCAGAAGCCTGGCATTGAGGAAAGATTCAATCAGTGCTGGCTCTTATGATTGTTGGTTGTTACCCTGTCCATCTCACTGTCTGTCATAGGAGAGGCCATTCCGGGGCTCGCACACCTCCTCTTCCAAGAGGCCAGGAGGCGGGTGCCCCTGACACCATGTGAGACCGAGCTATGAATAGCCAGCCTCGAATGAAAAATGCAAGACTTTCCATCTTTTCCCATTTTCTCCATGAGATCCTGCTTCCCAGTCACAGGAGAAACTGTTTAGAAAAATCAGGCCATGATTACCCTCAGGAGAAAATATGTTTTGAGTCTAGTGAAGGTCTTCGCTGAGTGACGTTAATTATACTCGTTTAGGTTTGACATTATTAATTAACCTTCTCAGCTGTTTATATTGTAGCCTCTTATTAAAACAATATGATTAAAACAAATAATTAAAGACTATTACTACCACTTTAAATGTGTATACCATTTTAAGCTTACAAAAGGCTTCTATCCACAATCTGATTTGATGACGCACATTGATTCTATAATGCGAATATAGCACGCTTTATTCCCTTTTCCCATTTTTTATTGTAGTAAAACATACATAACAAAAATTTTTACCATTTTTACCATTTTAAGTATAAAATTCAGTGGCATTAAGCACATTTACAACATCGAGCAACCATCACCACTATCCACCTGCACACCTTTTTCATTGTCCCAAACAAAAGCACTATATGCATCAGACGCTAAGTACTCATTGTCCCCTCCCCCCAGGCCCTGGTAACCTCTGACCTATATTCTGTCTCTCTAAATTTGACTATTCTAGGGACCTCATGGAACTAGAATCATACTTCTCCTTCTGTGTCTGGCTTCTTTCACGGAGTACGATGTCTTCAAGTTTTTCATCTATGCTGCAGAATGTGTAGAATTTCATTCCTTTTTAAGGCTGAATAATATTCCATTGTCCGCATACATCACATTTTGTTCCCCATTCACCCGTTGATGGACAACTGCGTTGTTTTTACTTTTGGCTATTGTGAATAAAGGCGTTGTGAACACTGGCAAGACTTATTCTTATTAATTAAGAATATTCTTATTCTTATTAGACAAACGTGGCTGAGGGATCCACCTTGTCTCAGAGATAGAGCCTGCTTCCCAAGGCTGACTGCATGTTAGTATGACCTGGGGAGTTAAAACAAACAAACAAACGAACGAACTCCAGGAACTACTCTGTACCATTAGAATGTCACATTCTCTGGAGGTGAAGTTTAAAAAACCCTCTAGGTCATTCTTCCATGCATCCGGAATTTTGCCCATGGACACCTAGCTTGGGCCACTCAAGACCATTCCCAGGCTTCCTCCCTGGGTCTCGATTTTTGTTATTGAAGCCACCCATCACGATCTGTGGACTGTCGTGAATCTTCTTTATGTCATGTTAGCTTATAATCTGGAGCAGGAAAAATATACCAAAGATTTCAAAATCCAAAATTCAAGCTGAAAAAGAAAGCATGCGCTCAATACTGTGAAGCAAAACGCTGGTTTGTTGGCTAAATATATGGAACTATTTGTTTCTTGAATTTTAATCATCTCGTTTTAATAACGCACAATACAAACAATTGTGTGGGTTAATTCAGCTCCGTTTAAGAAGTCTTGTTCTGTACGCCAATGCTTGTTGTTCTGTCTAGTTAAATGCTCATGCATTAAAATGCTAATAATTAAACTGTTACGATTGACTAATGAACTCTGCCAGGGATAAATGATGGTCTTGTTAGATTCACTGCGCAGCAAGCCTCCTTTTGTACTGAGAAAGTTAAAGGTTAAATCGCTCTTGAAACCAGTGAGTGGATCTAGGAGCAATTACAATTTTGCCTTGAACCTAATAGTTACTACAATAATGTTTCAATTCCAACCCACTAAAAGTAAAAAGCAAAAAAAAAAAAAAAGGGGGGGTAGAGGGAGGATGGCTCTGAGCTCTATTCATGGAGAAAGATGTGGGGCTTTCTTTAGCCCACGGGGCAGATGGTGTGGTTGTTCAGACTAAAGCCTCCTGAATTACAAACATCCTTCTAGAACCTGTCTCCCAAAATGCAGGCAGAAATGGTGGTTTTTGAGGACACAGTGGGAGGTGATCCAGCGTCAAGGGTACTTACTCTTCGGAGCATAATGGTTAAACAATGCTCACTATTTCTCCCAAATCTCTGTGTCATTCGTGGGAAGGGGTTTAAACTCTCTGGACTGCAGTTTTCCCATTATTAAGAGCAGAATAATAATAGCAGTTCTCTATGGTGAACATTTGCTTTGTCCAGCTAAGCAGCCGGTTCCCATTCTTGCGGGAACAGCCTCCAAGCCTCGGTGCAGGAGCCTCGGTCCTTGGCTTTTAGTGCCACGGTGGGAGTCGGTTCCAACACCCAAGCTCCAGTGACCGCGTGACCGGAACTGGCCAATCAGAGAGTCCCACGCGTCTGGCCTCAATGAGGCCCAATCAGAGTCCGAGCGAAATCCCGGGGCTGTGTCCGTCCAGAGGGCTCGAAAAGCGGTGCGCCCCTTGCAGTGGGCTAGAACCCAGAAGGGGGGTGGCGCTGGGGGGCCGTGCAGAAGGCTTTTCTGTGGAAGACCAAACGGAGAGAGGAGGAGAGGGAGGCTCTGGAGAAGCCGCATCCACCCTTACTCTGGGATTGTTCAATGACATAAGACAACATTCCCTTGTATTCCCCCCACAAGCCAGGTTGGGTTGAGTTCTCTTGTTAGCCAGAAATTTGTTCTCGTGGCTGATGACGAACTGTAAGGCTCAGGGTCAGCCTTGTCTCCAGGTAAGAAGAGCGTCTCCCTTCTACTCTCAGGATCCCTCAGCAGGTTCTGCGCAGCGCCTGCGGCTGGCTTGCATTTCCTCTCCTTTGGGGAGCGGGGGCGCGATCCCTTCAGGGCAGGATTATCAGACGCCCTTCTTCTGTGCTCTTCTTCAGATCCTTAAAGCCACCGGCAGGGTGAGCAGGACTCGTCAGGCTTGGCAAAGAGGCAAGGAGGCAACACTGACAGAACTGGGCAGTGAAGATAAAACCATAAGGCAGGGCTGTGGGGCAAACCCGGAAGACTCCCAGGACCTTGCCTTCCAGAAACCCCGTACCGTTTTCCAACTCTACATTTTTTTTTTCCCAGAGGGAGAAATGGAAGTCTGCTGAAAAAATTAACCAAGGTCATGAACTCCATTCGTTGGTATATTCCTTAGTCTTTCTGGTTGACCTTTGGACTCAAACTTAGCAGCGGCCATATTTAATCAACCAGCACGGAGCCTGGGTCCTCCCCTTTCTGCACCGGGCACAGAGCTATTTGCGGGGAGAATAACGTGGTAGCACGTAAGGCTGTTCACCTACAGTCCTCTTTGCCTCCTTCCAAGCACGAGTTTGGGTTGTCTTTCCATTCCTGTTCAAGTTGGGCATGAACTTGCTTTGGTCAGTGGGGATGTGGAGAGAAGTGACGTGGGTCACTTCCTGACAGAGCTTCTAAGACGGAATGCTTGACTTCCCACTTTTTCTTTCTACCTGCCACAGGCTGGTATGTTCCCAAGCGAAGGCTCTATTGCTCTGGGTGCCCAAGGGAGGGGAATGCGGAACAGACCCCCTGCTGATCCAGACAGATCTGAAATATGATCTAGAAACACACGTTTGCTGTGCTCAGCCACTGAGATTTCGGTGTGTTTTGGTTACAGCGACATTGCACAAATTACAACACCCTGATACAAATTCAGTAGTATAACCGTGATGATTAAAACAGTCATTAATGGGGCACCTGGGTGGCTCAGTGGGTTAAAGCCTCTGCCTTCAGCTCAGGTCATGATCTCGGGGTCCTGGGATCGAGCCCCGCATCGGGCTCTCTGTTCTGCTTCCCCTCCCCCTCTCTGCCTGACTCTCTGCCTACTTGTGATCTCTCTCTCTCTGCCAAATAAATAAAATAAAATCTTAAAAAATAATAAAATAAAATAAAACAGTCGTTGAGTGCTTCCTAAGAGGCACAAGCAAGAGTTTAGGGAAAGTGGAACAGGGGGGAGAAAAATCAGTATGAAGGCTGTTAATGAGGTCGCTGCCATAGGGCAATGAGGGCTCA
The DNA here is from genome assembly GCA_028534135.1 of Potos flavus. Taxonomy (NCBI): domain Eukaryota; kingdom Metazoa; phylum Chordata; class Mammalia; order Carnivora; family Procyonidae; genus Potos; species Potos flavus. The sequence goes on along the minus strand of CM052894.1, from coordinate 11,021,806 downwards.
ACTCCCTGAACCTCGGAGCCTGCTGACTACCTTTTAGAACTTGGGGGCCACAGGGTAGGACTCTGGAGAATATAGCCCCAGGTTCCATCCTTTGTTGCTTAAAGGCTGGCCCAGGGGTGCTTGCTGTCCTCCACATCCATGCTGCACCTGCAGCTGGGCTCAATAGGACTCCCCTGACTTTGAAGAAGATTCTAAAGCAGAAATGGGGGAAACACTAAGAAAGCCCTGCATGCACAGAACTGCCCACCACTTCCGGTGCAATCAGAGATGGAATCAGACACAGCCGGAGGGAGCATGACACAGGACGCTGAAAGCAGCTGCCACCGTCCCTGCTTGCTGCATCACCACCTCTCCTCTCGGTTTGTGTTTGGAGAAGAGCCTGGGGGCGGGGGGGACAAGGTCCCGAATGCAGAGAATGCAGCTCCAAGTGCAGACCATGAAAATCTAGGAAAGGTGCTGCTTCAGGGACTAAGGTTAGTGGGCTCTGGTTCACCTCCTCCAAGAAGCCCTCTGGGATTCCCTCTGCTAGTGTACTCTTGCCCTCCTATGAACTCCCCTCTGAACTCCTTCTGCCCCCAAGTAGAGCTATTTAGTCTGCCCATGACTGCCCACAAATCTCCCTTACTCTGTCATTGTGTGTGTGGAGGCAGAACTCACACAGATTCATCTTTGTGGCCTCACTATGTCCAGCACATGGAGAACTAACAATAGTTACTTTTTTTTTTGAGTGAATGGACAATTAGCACTAGTGGAACTGTCCATTTTCTCTTCTGTGAGACTCATTGACCCCGAATCATAAAAAATCAAAACAAAACAAAAAAACAGTAAATATTTATAAAGTTCTTACTGGCTTGTGTTAGAAAATACTTTTACAACCATTTCCATTCCACTTATGGCAAAACTGAGGCTGCGGGGGTGAAGTGTCCCAAGGTCACACAGGTGGGAAGTAGCAAAGCAAGGATTTGACCCAAGGGAGCTGATACCACGTTGAGAGCTGTTCTCTGTCTCCGAGGCTGCGCTGAAAGGGCACCAGGAGAAGATGAGATGCTCGATTGATTTCTAGGTCCTCAAAGTTCTGAAGTCTTGAAAGTCTTGAAAAAACCCTCTACCCAGCTAGCACCATTTGGCTAAAATTATGTTTTCAATCTTGCTTTGCAACCCCATCATGGTCCATCATATCTGGGCAACTATTCTGAGGAAGGGGACACTGCTTCCTCAGAGTGAGGGCCCCACCCCCGAGATCAGGCCAAAGCCTTTTGTTAGATTCTTTATTCTTTCTGGCATTTGACGCAATTGCAATTTTACATTGATTTTGTTCCTGACTCTTAAAGTCATTGTCTTCTTCACAAAACTCAGAACTCCACAAGGGCAGGAACCATATCTGTTTTCCATCCATCTGTTGCTCCATTCACCATGCATTCATCATCCATCCACCATCCACCATCCATCCGTCCACCCTTCCATCATCCATTCATCCATCATCTATCCATTATCCATCATTCATCCATCATCCATCCACCATCCACCATCCATCCATCCATCATCCATCCACCATCCACCATCCATCCATCCATCCATCCATCCATCCATCCATCCACACATCCACACACCTATCCATCCATCCTCCCATCCATCCACCCAAACCAAATATTTTTGAGTTCCAACCATGTGCCAGACACTGATTTGGCCACAAGAGAAATCACAGCAAACAAAACAAAATCTCTACATGTCTGACACCAACATTTTGGTAGGGGGAGAGATGATAAAAGAGAAATGAGGTAAATGTAGAACATGTCAAGGATAGTAAGTGCCATGAAGAAAAATAAAGCAACATGGGAAAGGGAGGAGAGAGTGATGGACTACGAGGCTTCACCATCAAGATCTCAAAGAAGCCTACAGACTTACCTCCCAGAATTTCCTTCTATGAACAGGAAGTCACTGGTAACCGCTGGCAGCCCACTTTCTACTGAGACCCCTGTGCTCCTGCTTCTGTCCTCCTTTTGGGAAACAATCCAATGAGAAGAGAGAAATAGGGAGTGCAATTTCTAGTATCCACCAAAGTGCTTGGCATTTAGTGGGCATTTGGTGAATACTGGATGAACAAATTCATGGGTAGATGGATGGATGGATGAATGGATGGATGGATGGGTGGATGGACAAATGGATGGATGGGTGGATGGGTGAATGGAAGAGTGTTGACATGGGAATATTTTGAGGTGGGTTGGAGGCTGAGGACAGACCTATACCCATCTAGGGGAGAGATGGACTTTGGTTGTGTGGGTGCCTCACCCTGGCATTTGCCCACTGCCCCTAAGGGACACTTTGGGGAAGATGAGGCAGGCTTGGGTGACACTAGAGGACTCCCTGAGCCTTCTGAAGCCCCCTCTCCACCCCAACCTCCTCACTGGCATGAAAGGCAACTAAACGTAGTCCCAAAGCCTCGAAGGAAAGGACAGGCATCCAGGGTGAGGCTCAAACCCAGGCACCCAGGGGGAACTCCTCTTCCCGGACCCACGTAAATGCAACAAAAGCTCAAGTGGAAGCTCAAGCAGAAGCTAATAAGAAAGCCACACTGTGTACCTAATGAATTTTTTCAATCAATTACGAAATTTCAATTACGAAACAGTCTTATTGATCATTTGTGAACATCTTGAAACTCTTACAAATTAATTTTATTTAAAAAACACTCACAGTCGGGGCGCCTGGGTGGCTCAGTCGGTTGGGCTTCTGCATTTGGCTCGGGTCATGGTCCTGGAGTCCTGGGATCGAGCCCCGCGTCAGGCTCCCTGCTCAGTGGGGAGTCTGCTTCGCCCTCTCCCTCTGCCTCTCCCCGGCTTGTGCTCGCTCTCTGTCTCTCTCGCTCACTCTCTCTCTCTCGAATAAATAAAATAAATCTTTAAAAAGAAAAAAAAAAACACTCACAGTCTATTAACTCCATAAATGTGTTTCAAATCTGCTTTTGAATGCAGCAGTAAGCTGTGTTGTGTGTGTGTGTGTGTGCGTGCGTGCGTGTGTGTGCGCACGCTCGTGCACGTGGTTCAGTCTGACCATTCTGAAGTCAGCTGCTGTGCCTTTGAATGGGGTCCACCTGCCCATTCACAGAAATGCCGTCTGGTCGCCTTGTCGGTGTCAGTGTCCATCCTCTCGTCCAGGTGGTACAGTTGCTCAGGGTGACTGTCCCAGGGGGAGGGGCTGCTTAAAACTGCCAACCAGCTCAGGGGCAGCTCTTGTCCTGGGGGCAGTTAGTGACTGATGACTGTGGCAAGCGGCACAAAGAGAAAGGGACAATGTGAATGCAGCCATCCCGAACCCTGAAAGGCAAAGGGACCCAGGAATCCGAGTGGTGAGGCCCCGCTGATGAGGGACACCGAGGCAGTCACCCAATGCCCGGTTCCCCGGAGAAGCTGCCAGCAGTCCCGTTGACAACGCACCGTGTTCTCTTTTAAGCCAGTGACGGAGGACAAATCAATGGGAGGGGGCTTCGCCAGGCCCATGAAGTAAACTGCTCAGCCGCCTTCGCTGCGGCCAAGTCTGTTCCTGAACTCTGTTTCGGGCACTTGTTTAGGGAATGACGCTGAGATCCTGGAAAGAGGCCAGAGGGAGGCAGAAATCATGTGGAAGTGTTGAAAGCAGGATTCAAGGAGTCAGAAGGATTTTGTATTTTGAGGGGGGAAGGGCCGGTGGGGCCAGGATGTGGAGAGCCGGGAGGGGCTTGCTGACTCCCCACTTTCCAGTCCGCGGACGGCTTTTGTAAGAACATCACCAGACTTCTTATTACCGTGGAGATTCATGGCCGTTTGGTTTGGTTTTGCTTTGTCTTTTGAAGCAGGAGGGAATTAAGTTAGATCTGAGGACGGCTGACCTGAAGTCAGGGTACTTTATCACAGCCGTGATCCTGGGACCGAGGCTGCAGAATCCATCCCATCCTGAAAACCCCGAAGAACCAATCAGACACGTCTGTCTTCTGCACAGCAGGTCCCGCCTTCACCGCAGCCCGGAGACTCCATCTGATCTGACAATTAAAAAACAAAGCAAAACATTAAAGTTTTCCTGTTTCCCATCTTCTATTTCTACATAATCACATTTCTCATAGTCGAGTATAGATAGCTGCATTAAATTTTTATTTTTACTTATTTATTGTTAATTTGGATTTTTAAACAAAGTTTTTTCTTTCTTTTTTTTACCGACTCTATGTTTATTGTAGGTAATTTGGACGAAAAGAAAAATGTAAAACAGAAGAAAAAAACTGAGACAATCATTGTAAGAGTTTCCTCCTTTCTTTTCTGGGCACATAGAATTGTTCTATGTAAAGGTTTGTACCTTGATTTTTTAAAAAACTTAACTCCGCTTCACATTTATTTTGTCATGTTATTACAAAAACCTTCAAAATCTTTTCTATATTATGTAGTGTATTTTTCTTTTTCTGTTAAGAAATGAAATACAAAGCACAACAGTATTTCAGAATGATATGAGAAATGATAGGAGAAAGTACAAGTACCACACCTCCCATAAATCCCTCCTCAGAGATCATTTCTGTGAATGGTTTGGAGCACATTCCATGAGCCAAAGCGTTTTTGATGGCTCTATAGTATCCCTTCAAATGGATACACCCCACTCCATTTACTTCCTTGCCTCCATTGTTAAACATTTATATTTTCAGGTTTTCACTGAATTTCTGGCCTTTACTTACGCACTGTGTATTTGTTTACACATCAGTGACTGTCGGCAGCTCCGTGCGTGCTATTCTAGCTCACAAGAATATGGCGGCGAACAAAACAGACAAGAAGCTGCTCCCACAGAGACCTTCCCTTTTGGTAACGGAAACCTGACCATAAGTAAGTAAAACATAGAGTGTGTTGGATGGTGGTATGTGCCACGGAGAAAACTTGGCAAAAAAAAGGGGTAGGTCTGGGTGGACGGCTGCCACGTTCACTCCTGGGCCCAAGCAGAGCTCCAAGTGACCTTGAGTTTATGACCCTGGCTGATCTCCACAGTAGTCCTGGGAAGGCATCACACCTTCCTCCTGGGACGACACTTAGGGACATCTGATGTCCGCCTTCCGCCTTCCTCCTTTCCCATCCCTGTTAGAGTCGAGTCTGGAGAAATTCTACCTCATGCTTTTTCCTCCCCAGGTAAACGTCACAGGGACTAAAATTCACGTCAGCCTGTACGTCACGTGCTTTCTCACCTGCACAAGTATGTACTACGATTATCATAAGGCAGGCTGGCTGGTAGGGACCCAAATCCCCACAACAGGAGCCAAGTCACTTCCTCAGGACCCCAGCTCTGCCTCCTCAGGAAGCGGTGCCTCCGACTGAGCCTTCCACAGCCTTGAGGTTGGCGCAGGTGACAGCGTGATTCCAGGGGCCCAGGGGCCGGGGTGGGCCACGCGGCTCTGTCTCGCTGTCAAAGGAGCCCAGAGGCACATTGACTTCCTTGGGTCTGGGTGAGGAACGTATTTTCACCTGCATTGTGTCCAGGCGTCACCGTGGCCCTTGACCCAGGTGCCCTGAGGCGGGTCCCAGCAGCCCAGCCCCCAGTTCCCAGGCAGGGCCTGTCCCAAGCCTTCCCCACATTCAAGGACGGCCGTGGTCGGCTCAGATCACCAGTTAGGGTGACAAAATCACTCCGTGTTTCAAGGAAGGCCATCAGCGAATAGGCACATTGGAGCATTAAAGACAATGTCAAGTGGATGCTTTTCAGAATACAAAAAGAAAAATGATTTTTTTAAAGCATTAAGTGAGACAAGACAAAGCGTAAAGAAAAGCCGTCTCAGCCACCCGTTCCTCCCCCGCCCTCCGCCGATAGCCAATGAGCGTGGGCGTGAGGCCTTCCACACTGTTCTTCTCACACACCCGTCCCCAGACACGTGTGAACACACCTGGGAGTTTTATTTGTTGTTTTCATGGAAATGGAATCCTACTTTATAAGGTTTTCCCAACCCATCTTGCTTTGAATGCCTGATGCCTTTACAAGTCAGCTAATCTGAATCGACCTCGATCTTTGTGTTTGTTGAAGTTTATCTGCACCCACACACAGATGACTTGCCTATGTAAGGTCATATGTAAGGTTACCGACACAGATTTTCAGGGCAGGCTTTCTTTTTACTTGCTTCTCCCCTCAATGCCCCCACCGCCAACTCGTGCCAGCAACCTGTTTCGTGTCCTTCTCTACCTTTCTCAAGGCTCGGAGTATCTAAACAGGCATACAAACATAAACCCATGTACGAAGTATACACATATATGTACATATATGTATACACATATATACATGTATACATATATGCCTCCCTGCCTTCTGCTTTTCTCCTCCATCCCCGTCTCACGGAAATCGGCCCCCCAAATCTGACAAAGCCCTCATTCCCCCATAGCGGGCATGAACCCTTATTTGTTTGGCCACTCTCCTACTGATGAGAATTCATTTGATTTTTAATTTTTATTCTTGGCGACAAGAAACAATGCTGTGCAAAACATCCTTCTGCATTTATATGTAGATCTGTACCTTTAGATAATTGTGCTTTTCTTTCCATGGGATAGATTCCCAGGAGTGGAAATTCTGAGACTTTGGGATCATTTAAGGATTAAAAGGGAAAATATGAGAGAAGGAAGACAAGGGATGCATGTGGTCCAAGCCCCAAGCTCAGAGCTTCTGATGTTGGGACATTTTCAGTGATTTAATTTTTCTGCCCTCATTCCTAAATGGGTCAGAGTGTTCCTTCCGCCTCCTGTAGATAGTCAGAGCAAGGAGTCCCACAACTATTCAAATGCTCCCTGAGGCTAATACAGGAAAGAAAAAAAATACTGGAGTAGAGGGCAGGGGCCTTTTATTAGCCCGTGACCTTGAGAATCCAGCAGGCCTCTCTGCACACTTTTGATTCTCGTCCACTGCATAGGGAGCCCTGCAGGTCAGGGGCAGAGGGTTGCTGGGATCCCCATGAGGAGGTGAAGGTGTGAGTACCACGCCCGGGGAGGGGTGGACTCTGTTAGCAACCGGCTTGAACTTGCACTCGGAGGCCTTGGCAGAAGCTTAGCTACAACCCAGCCGTCCTCCCCGCGGCCCACCTGCTGCTGCGGCCTCACTGGAATATTCGGCCTCGCTTAAAGTCACTGCTTGGAACATCGGTTCCTTCTTTTCCTTAATGGGAAAATTACTGCAATTGGAAGGAACAACCACCTTCCATTTTAGCATCAACAAATGAATGAGTCATGATGGATGCGAAGGAAAACCATAAATGCTTAGGGTGGCGGAGGGAAAAAAAAATCTTTGTTTGAAACAGGCTGATGCAATCTCCACCCACTCATTTGGCCACGTTGTTCCTCAACCATGTAGCTGGACCAGGACGAGCGGAGGGGTGGGGCAAGCTGTGGGCGGGGCCGTGTCCCACGCTCGTCCCGCGGACACAATGGAAGCTTGGACAAGAATAATGTGTTGAAATCTGGCGTAACGCTTTACCCCCGGTCCTGGCACCTACGCGGATATGTGCCATTGATTTGGTTCCATAACCTGGGGGTAGAGAGTGGAGACAGATGCAGAATGAGGCACGTTTGCTTTTAAGCCAATTGAGGAATGTTTAGTTTCGCCGAGAAGGAAGGTGGTTCCATGCAGTTGGCTTTATGGAGATGGACCGTCTGTATTTATCAAAATCTCAGAGACATCACAGGACTCCCTGGAAAGAACTGGGATAAGTTAGGGGACCTGGTCTCTGGTCATGACTCTGCCACCAAATAGCTTGAGGACCTTCACGGAAGTAATTCACTTCTCTAGGCCTCAGTTTACCCACCTGGAAACTAAGGCCATTAGACTGGATGAATTCCAAAGCTACGCTCAGGTATGAAACTCTTCAGTATTTTTTTAATTAAAAATAACGTTTAAAAATATATAACAAAAGAAATCATGTCTCACAGGAGAAATTGGAAAATACAGATGGACCCCAAAAAAGGAAAAGTGAACAAAATATTAAATCTGAAATCACAGTACGGAGAATAAAAATTGAAAAAACAATTAAATTAAACAATTAAATTTGAGATATATTACTCAGTAGTAAACATTGTTAACCAACTTATGTGTATCTTCAGAGGCTCTTAGAAATAGGTATACTCATCTTTTAGTATTTGTATAAAAATTTGTACTTCTAGCAAACAAGGAATAGTTCTAGACATACAGCATTACAACATACTTATTTGTAACTTAGCATGACACACGAATTTCTTTTTATGTCACTATCAACCTCATTTAAAATGCCTGCCTCGTTCTTTAGCAGACGGCTGCTCCAAATTTTATCAATGCTGAACACTCGAGATGTTTTGTACTTGCCACTATTAAAAATAATACTATGAAGGACATCCTGGTCATTATGTCTTTACATACATCTTAAAATTATGTCCTGAAATAGGGTGGTGAAACAGGCGTGGATGCGTAGTTGATG
>CM052894.1:10953352-11012881 GCA_028534135.1 Potos flavus | reverse complement strand
GGGGGGGTGGTCGGTTGGGGGGTTGGGAGGCTGGTTAGTGAGATGCTTATGACAGCGCGCATCTGAATTACTCGCCGTGTGGAGCAGGGGCTAGGAGATGTGGCCCAATGTCCCCTACCCAGAGCCTACAAAGTCCTTCGGAGATGTGCGTTGAGTATCGGGCATCGTTGAGGGGGAGGTGAATAATTTTGTATTGCCGGGAAATCAGGAGAATGTTCTCCGATAATGATCGCTGCTCAGCTATTCCCCGAGGAAAGAACTAAGGGGTTCTCCCTCATTGACTCTTGGAATGCCATTTCATGGCCCTCCTCGTTAGGAAAGGGGAAGAATAAAAGTCGAGGTCTCATAAGCAACTGCGTGTAAGATTCCGGAGATAATATGTTCCGTGCATTTGAGTTCCTTCCTAAATGAGAAAAATGTAGGCTAAGCAAGGAGCCAAGAGCTCTGATCGCTCTGCGGATGGTGGTGGCTCTGGTTCTGGAGAGCGGCACGCGCTGGGATTCGGCGGGAGCCTCTCTGTACCCATTTCACGGACTCAGAGGTCCGAGCGATGGGTCCGCTTCTGGGGAAGAAAACCGCCGCAGGGCTGAAAACCCATCCTGCGTCCACAGAAGAGCATCCCTGCCTTCACGGCTTTACTGTCGAAAAGTTGGAATGAGGTAACGTCTCAGAACGTCCTTTGTAAACTATAAAATATTATAAGTCTATGTGAGAGATTACTATGACTTATAAAGCAAAATTACAGCAAATTTTAAATGAAAAGCTCAAATCGCCAAGCTGTAGAATGCTAACTCTTCGTATTCATTTTTCCTGATGGGACAGTAAGAATCGCGAACAAGTATTGAATTCCGCTATGTGATCTAAGCGCTTCTACGAGGTTAACCCGTTTAATCCTCGGACAAAGCCAGTGAGAGGGGTACTACGATCGTCCCCGTCTCACAGATGAGGAAACGAGGCTACTGAGAGGTGAAATAGTTTGTGCAGAATCCCACTGTATCGCGTCTGCTGGCTCTCGTAGTCTGGGAGGCATTCCTAGATCACGTAAAAATGTACTCACGCCCGGAAAAAAAGGAGCTGGGTTTAACTTGACCGTTGACGTGCCTTTGGAAAGTCTAGGCCAATCCAGAGATTTGCTCCCGTCTGGCTGCGGCAGGAGGGACCACGCCAGCTGGGGGGCCAGGCGCGGGTGTCTCTCAGAATAGAAAGCGTTAAACTGACCCACGACCCGGAAGACCCCGAGATTTCTTTCCTTCTGTGCCACATATGTAGATGGGCTCTGAAGACCCAGCATCTCTCCTCATTGGGAATCATGAATTTTTATGAAGCCAGTCCAGAATTCCCAGAATTCAGTCGGGGGCACTTTGCAGACCTTAAAATGCTGTCACTATGGAAGGTTTCATTGCTTGCACCTGCTAAAACATTTGAGGCATTTGAGAGGCAGTGAAACACATTTGCTTTTCATTTTATCTGACTTTGGAAACCTTTGAAGTGTTTAATAGTAGAGCCCAGGAAAGATCCCTGCCTCTTAATCATTTACTCGTAAGGCACATTGTCGGCTGGTAGCCTGTCAAGCAGAAACTGACCTGAGCCCAGTTTTATTAAGTGTCACATGCCCAGTCACTGTTCATTAAAGGTGTTTTAAGGTTTGAATTATGTAATTTATGAGAAGAAGAAATAAAAATTCCATTGTTTTATTAATATGCAGCCCAGGATCTCTTGCTCATAACAAACTTGAAGGGAAGTTGGGCAAAAGGACGTGAGGGGGAGGATGGAGGTGGCCTTCGGTCCTCTGGCCTTCCTTGGCCCCCTGGCCCTCCCGCGTCCCCTCTGTCCGAGCCCCGGCAGGAAGCGGGCGGGCAGGCAGAGCTCTGGGAGGAAGCCGTCCCCGCCTGTCCTCTTGTCCCCTTGGTCTGAGACCCCGTGTGACAAAGCACCTTCCCACTCTCTTCCCAGCTCTTCTGCCTCTTTTCCAGAAAGGCCTAAAACAAACAAACAGCAAGAAAAAGCATTCCTAGAGTGACCCCGGGTGACCATGTGGGTCACAGTCATTGAGAACTAATGCGCTTGCCTCTCAGGAGAGCTGGGGGCGGGCGCGGTGCCTGGCACTTGGCCAGCTGCTGTAGGTAAAGGATCTTCCTGGATCCTCACCCCACCTGAAGGAGAGGGGTGATCATCCCCACTTTTCATCCTTTTCTCTCGAGTGCCTAGGGCATCCTTAGCCTGGCTCCACCTTCTCGGAATCCTGCTGATGAGCATGCCCGGAGGTGAGGCTAGACTGGTCCAGGCAGTGTGTGCCTCATCTGGACTTGAACTCTGCCCCGTGGCCCAGCAGGCCTCCAGCAGGGTTGGGGGTCTGCACAGAGGACTTTTTTCTCTTACCAGTTCTCTATCTATTGTCAGAGCATCCACAAGTCCACGTCCACCAGAGGCTTTGCTCAGGGTTGTTCCTGGCTGGGTCTCCCTCATCTGACAGGCGGCCCCCCTCCCTCACCCAGGCCCCCATTCTCCTCCCCAGCTTCTGAACAAAGCCCTGCCTGCCCCGGGGTGGGGTGGCCTTGAAATCCTCCTGTAGGTGTTCCCATACACGCACTGCCCTTGGATTAGCCCAACAAAGCACCAGAAGGGAAAAAGACATTTTCTAAAATGTGGCCAGCTCAGAATATGTAGATCGTGGTTGGGATCTGAAAGCTGTTGCCGCTGAAGGTATTTCTCACTCTCCACCTGCCCCCCTCTTTCCCGTACCCCACACCGAGAATCATGAACTTGATTTTGAGTATTTTCCTAATCAAGTGACTCATGGGTTACAGGTGCGAAGTGGTACCAGGCTTCTCTCCCCTGGCTCAAATTTGTGAGTTTTTATTTCTGAAAGGGGATCTCAGGTGCTAAGCCTTTTCTAAGACACCTCACGGGAATGGCGTAGCGTTTTCGAGAAAGGGGCCCTTTAAAGCCGGGTGGGGTGGGGGTGGGGCAGGGCTAGCGCTAAATGAACTCCTGTTTGGGAAGGCCGAGCCCCCAGACAACCCAGAATAGGAAAGGCCGGGTGTGGGAGAGGCGAGGTGGTGGGCCAGGTTTTACGAATCTGTGTCCATCATTAACCCACTTAATTTTGAATTACCAATTCGACTGATACGTCGATAGCGCTGGCTGCCGGCAGTCTGGGCTGTAGGAGTCATTGCCTTTGATCTGCCAGCCCAATTTCCATTAGCAGTAAAACCACAGACCTCTGCTGGGCCACGGGCCTTGGGGGAGCTCTGAGCTGCTTGCCCCAGTGCTGAGAGAGCTTCGGGTAGAGTCTCCAGAAGTAGTCGTCCCAAATCTATGAACTCATGAATTCTGTACAGTTTTCTGCGTCGTACCGGGCACTGGGGAACAGAGAGGAATAAGTTAGTTCAGCCTCACGGAGAGACAGGTACACAGCAAATTTCAGCACATGAGGTCTGATACCTGCTTGGACAAAGAAGGAATAGGCAGCTGTGGGAGTTTCGACGAGGTGCATCAGGGAAGACTTCCCAGAGGAGGTGACACGTAGGCTGAGAACTGAAGCTGGAGTAGGAATTAGCGGGGCAATGGGCAGAAAAGCAAATGCAAGCTCAGAAGAAACTTCTAAAACCTGGGAAGGAGTTTAGAATTTCATCCGAGGGTTATGGAAGCCCTTGGTTGGTTTTAAGAAGGGGTGGATAACAGGAGTGGATTCATATTGCAGAAGGCCAAGCATGGAAAGCGGAGCAGATGGGGTGGGGGGGAAGGGGGGGCAGGAACGGAAGCCGGGAGACCAGTCTGACATTAGCAGGGAGCGCTGCTGAGGGCGCATTTTGGGTTAAGCAAAACCTAATCTGGGCAGGTGTGTTGCCAGGGAGAAGGGGGGAGATCCTACCAGGAGGCCTGGCTCTGGGACATGATAGGTGTTCCCCAAACCACAAAAGGCAAGGCCCTCCTGGCGTCTGAGCCTGAACCCACTGAACTTCTGCTCAGAGGTGGAAATTCAGAAAAGTACAGTCACCGGGAAGAGAGGGCTCAGAGGACAGGTGAGGGAGCGAGTGCTCCTTTTTCAAGTCTAGAAAGATTTACTTTACCTGTTGGAGTTGGATAGCTTTCAGGACTGAAGACTGAGGGAAGAACTTCCCTTGGGCTCTAGACACATATCAGGTAAGAGCTGGCCCCGGACAGCCATGGACAGTTGCACAGGCTCAGCACACAACCAGGGAACCATGGCAGGTGGCTCCGGGTGGCATGGAACTTCTGTCAAGCATCAAGATGTCTCAGCCTGGGTGTTGGAGACTTTTTTTTTTTCCCTCATAGGCTGTGGTGAGATAGACGGAGGTACGCACTATTTGGTGAGACACTAGCCTCTTTCATTCAAATGAGGTGTTAAATGTGACCATTACCTAGCAATCATTATTTTAAAAAATTAATCCAACACTTACTATGTGCTGGCTCTCTTGGATGCTTTCACGTGTTAGCTCATTAAATCCCCCAGCTCTGAGAAGTAGGCATCCTTGGTTCATTTTCCCCGATGGGAACACTGAAGATCAGAGAGAGTAAATCATCAGTGCCGGTCTCACGGCTGATTCGTGGAAGAGTCGAGAGTTATTAAAGCGTGACAGGTAAACCCAGCTGTGGCTGGAGCAAGGAGTGGGGGGGACTGGAGGGTCGTCGGGCTCTGCAGTGGCCTTCAGTGACATGAGCAGGCATGCGGGCTCCTGGGGAAGCGGCCCTCCTGAGAAGTTCGGTGCCCTCTGTGCGCAGTGTCGGGCTCTCCAAATCCTCCCTGGCCCCTCTCTTTACCAGGCCATGGAACAGGAGGGCACGTTCCTCAGCTGGGGCAGCGTGTTCCTGATTTCTGCATGCCTACCTCCCATTCTGGCAGTGCTGCTCACACGGCTAAATCCACGTACCTGGGGCACCTGGGTGGCTCAGTCGTCACTCATCTGCCTTTGGCTCAGATCAGGATCCCGCAGTCCTGGGATCGAGTCTCACATGGGGCTCCCTGCTCAGAGCCTGCTTCTCCCTCTCCTTCTGCCTGCTGCTCCCCCTACTTGTGCTCTCTCTCTGTCAAATAAATAAATAAATAAAATCTTTATATATATATATGTATATATATGCACGTACATACATTTTCCAAGGCACTGAATGCAGTGCTGCCTGCGGATAAAGCCTGGGAGAGAAGGCGAGAGGTTTGCCTAGCCAGCCCACCCCCCTCACCACCTCTCCTGCAGAGTCAGTGGCAAGGTGAATGGAAAGAGCCTATCGAGTCCGGAGATGCTAGGAGCTGACAGCCTAGATACGGCCCATTGCCTGTGTCGTTGTGTCTCTCCAGGGATCCCCGTAGCCATGGGGACAGCAGGCTGCCCCAGCAGAGAGCTGATGGTAAGCACTGACCAGAGACAAATGGGGAGCGTACTGCCTATCCTTCAGCTGGTACCCATCAGAGCAGTCTGAAAAGTTGACATTCAGCATCCTTTTGGGTGCTGCATTATCCAACAGACAGCTTGGCCCCGAGATGGCCTGAAGGAGAGAGGACTCCCTTCTGATGTCTAGGAGCACGAGGGGAGCACTTAGCCTCTATTCTGCGCTGGGTCCTTTGGTAGGTGGTTATCGAGCCAGGGACAAACCACCCGGTCGTTTCACTTACCCCTCCCCCACTGGGGTTGCTGATGTGCTCTATGTTTTACTAAGCGGAGCACAGAGGCTTGTGGATTCAACAGGACGTCCCAGATCTCAGCAGCAGAACTGGGTGCTCCCTTGCCCCTGACTCCTTCCACGCCGTGCTTTTTCCACGTGGCTGTGGGGGCCTCACACAAAGGAGAGAGTTGGGGCAGATGGGGCACATTTTAGAAGCTGTGTAAAAATGTGTCGTAAGCAGATCGCCATCACTTTCGACGGGCTCTGGCATTCATAAACGAGGTGCCTGCCACTCTCTAGCTTTAGTGCACAGGATAGTTCCAAAATCCCTGCTTGAAAGTTAACCTACCACCGTGGAGATTTTTATCTGGAGGAAAAAGGAAACGAACGTGAAATCTCGAACCTGCCCCCAGACGCAAGAAGACAGGTGCTGGCTTGCCAAGTGAGGGGGCTGCTTTTCGAGCTGTGAGAATTAGCTCCGAGTTGCCACCCAGAGGCTGGGGGTGGGCACGGGGGACCCGAGCCAGGTGTCCATCCCTGAGGCCGAGAGGTGACGTGATGGATGAGATGGAGCGGCTTGGGCCATCCCTCCAGGCTGCCCTGGCCTTTTCCAGATGACCTCCACACGGCAGCTCTCCCTAATTCAGGGTCTCTCCAAGTGCAGTCTAAAGACATCATCTCAGGAAGCTGCAAGTCCCACACAAACTTGAAAAATCACATTTTCTTTCAAAAGCGTAAAAATAATTCTCAAACCGGACATCTAAACACAACTCCTTTGTTGCAATGATCGTATGCTTTGCTATAGAATAAGCCTTTCAATTTGTCGCATCTCCAATTGGGGTCCGAGATGAATTCTCCAGAATGTATGGATTATTTTTTCCTTTAAATGGAGTCCATGCACAGTGGAGTTGAGAAACCCCATGCTCACGTAAAATTAGACTCTCGAGCCCCCGAGAGCAGAAACAGTGAGCGAATTACAGACAGAGACCCCGGTAGCCTTGCTCCAGGCCTGGGGGATGCGGGGCGAGAGGGACAGAAGAAAATCCGTTTGCCCCCTTGGCTCCTCTTCCCCACTCTGAGCAAAGCCTGGCTTCGGGAAAGATGAAACTCGGCTGGGGTGGCATGCCTACGAAGCAGGGGGAGGCAGCAGGGTCCCTGGAGACCCAGCCCTCTCCCCCCACCCCCCCCATTAAATGGGAGTAATTTCCTGGTTGACCCCTGATTCTATCTGGGGGTGGCTCCTGAATATTACTGAGTTTGCGGTTTGACTGCTTTGGTCTGGAACATCAGACACGTGCCTCCACTGCTCCGTGCACTATTAAATAGGTGGGACTCCAGGCCCAGTGCGTGTCCGTGGGTCTGCAGCCTTCTGAGCCTGTGTGGGGCTTGGCTGGACACAGACTGCTGGGTTCACCACCCTGGGAACCAAAATAGAGGACTAATCACACCCAGCGTTTCCCAAGGTCTCACTGTACATGCTGTCTCACTTTATTCTCCCCTAGGGAGGTTAAGGGGTTTTAGCATCACCCCCTTTTCCAGTTACTCAAGGCTTGGATAGATCACGTGACCTGCGCCGGATCCCCCACGCGAGAGCTGTGTGCACAACCACTTTTCCAGACTCCAAACTCCCACGGAAGGAGTTTGCCGAATACCCACTGTGCACAGATCATTTTTTCCGGTGTCACTGGCCATGGCACGTCCTGCCCTTTAGAATCATGATGTCCCAACAGCAGCCACTAGTCCCCCGCGCCTAGTGAGCACTTGCAAGGGGGCTGCTCCGAACTGAGATGTGTTGTGAGTGCCAAACGCACACTGGATTCCAAAGACAGTGCAAAAAAGAGAGTGCAGAACATTTCATGAATATTTTTACATTAATGATGTGTTGAAATGATAATATTTTACATAGATTGGGTTAAAGAAAACATTAATTAAAATGAAGTTTGCTGGTTTCTTTTTACTTTTCGGAGCTGGGGCTATGAGAAGAGTGACAACGACATCCGTGGCTTTCGTCCTCTCTCCACGGCCAGCACCGCCCTAGACGCACATGCGCATGCGCACATCAGTTTGGTCCCAGATCCTGGGCTGGTTCAGACACTCTCAATCTCTGGGCGTCTCTCATCGTGGAGATGACGAGTCCTGAGAGCAAGGACAGGCTTTGTCCTTCTGCCCCCAAGAGCCACAAGCAGAGGGCTTGCTCGTAGGAGAAGCTTCAAAAGTACGGTCGATTTTTGTTATTCATGGTAATGTTCTAGAAGATTGCCACAGCAATGAATTAGTAAATACTGAACCACCACTCCTGGGGGAAATACCGGGTTAGATTCCTGCAAGGAGCTTCTTACGTTTTTGCCAACTGATCAATACATAACCCCATGTAGTTTGTGTTTCTGGTTAAATATCTATATACCTCTTCAGGCCTCAGCTACCCAATCTGTAAAATGGGGGTCCCACTACTCATTTCCTCCCTCGTGAATGCTTTTGTGAAGATCTGAGGAGGTGACTAGGCCAAGGGTTTTGGAAGCAGCACCTAACGCGTGGATGCAGAGAGTTCGCATGCTTTCCTGACTGGCTGCGAGCTGGGGAATGCAGGACTTGTCAGGGCGCAGGCACTGAGAACACAGACTCTGGGCCGTGTTGGCCTGGGTTCGGATCCTGACTCTGTCCCTGATGGATTGCATGAGCTTGGGCCGGTGACTGAAACTCCCCAGGCCTCAGGGCCCCTGTGAGATGAGGATGATGCTAACGATTTAAGGAGTCAGTGAGCCCGTGCTGGCAAAGTGCTTGGCACATCCCCCCCAGACAGAGAGTGGGGGCGAGTCTCACTCTAGTAGTGACTGTGCCCTCATCTGGGCCGAGTGATGGGGGTCGGGGGAGTCCTGTGAACCTCAGCTTCTTCATGTTAAAAGCCGGGAAATAGTACCTCCTTCAGATAGTAGGGTAAGAAATAACCCAGAGCATATCAAAGCGAGGCACCTAAGAAATACTTCACACTCCTTTCTCTTCCCCCTCTTCCGTTTGATCCTTCTGGACCAGCATTTCCTCCCTTGTTAAAGGGGAGTAGAAGCACCTGCTCGGCGAGGTGGTTGTCGGATCGGATGGGGAAATTTACCAAGCGCACCAAGCCCAGCGCCCAGCACCTGGGAGTCGCAGGATGCGACCATCCGTCCTTCCTCCCGTCTCCCCGCCGAGGGGATCCAACACTGCTGGGAAGGAGCAGACAAAACCTCGCTAACTGCTCCTGAAGAATGTCGTGCGTGTGGGAAGGCCAGCCTCACTGATGCCTAGAAGGAAGCCTGGCTTCAGGGAAGGGTTGGGGGGCGGGCAGCAGGAGTGGGTTACCCTCTGGGCTAAGGAATTTGATTCTCTGGAGAACTTCAGATGAAAACATCTGGGTTTGGAAGAGCTAGCGGGGGTGGCGTCAGGGGGTCATTTGTCTTCAGCCTCAGGAGACAATGAACCCTGGGCCTCCTGAGCACTGAGACTGGGGACAGGGAGGGACGTCCCTTGCTCCTTCTGCTTTCTCTCACGCAGCTTCTAAGGAAATTCCATTGCATTGTATTTACAAGGCATCCCCAACTGTCAGCTTCCTTGAACACAATGTATTTAATAAAAAGCCATTAAGCCTTGTAAAGCTGTCAGAAATCTAAATGACACTTGTAATAAAATCTTGTCGGGTGACCTGTTCCGGTTAATCAGGTCCAGTGACATCACCGCCCGCAGATCTGTCTGGTACCCAGGGCGCTAGGTGTATTTAGACAGCTTTATGATCCACGCGGATTTGAGTTATTAAAATTGTACAGTTTTGCAAGGAATTTGGGATTTAATAAAGCAGCGGAGAAACTACAAAAGGAGCAATAACCTTCCAAAAAGCCAATCCTCCCGTGTGCTGGGGGCGTGTGCTCGGGCCAGTGGCCAGGCGGGTCCGATGCCAGACCCTCACATGGGCGATTGTTTGTATCCACAGTGTCTATCTGGCATTCGCAAGGCCAGCAAATATGTTATACCAAACCCAGTGACTTCAAGGTGGTGAATTGTGCTTAAATGTAAAGATTTATGGATGTATTCAGATTACAAGAAGATATTACCACCAAGTGCATATTAGCTCTAATCAGCCTCTTTTGAGCAAATAAACGGCTCGATTGTAAATATCTTTGTCCCTGATTACCCGCCTGGGTAGTTCCCAGAGCTCTTGTCTCTTAAAGGCGTATCTTTACTTATCTTGAACTACAAAAGCCAGCCTTCATGTAACAATCAGAATGAGACGGACGGACAGACACAGACAAGCGATATCTATTTGCTCAATAATCTATAAATTTAGACTAATGGGGCAGATATCAAAAAAATGTGTTGGGCGCAAGGTAAATAAATCACACCTGGTCTCCTGGCATAAACTGGCACAGCTTTCCTGATATTTCAGTCAAATTATTCCATTTGTTTTTAAAGATATTTTAATCCCACATGACCTCAAACTTCCCGTGAACCAGGGCCTGGACCCAAGGCCGCCCACGGCCTTTGCAATAAATCCGTTGTCTCCCTTCCCAGACCTCAACCCAGCTCCATAGATCACCTCTCCCTGCATCTTGCTTCAATTACTCAATTAACTGCAGTAAAGTTCTTGTAGGTTTTGCAGATGTTGCTTTATTATCAAGGCCTCAGACGAACAGGAGAGTTCAGGAGCTGAGGTTATAGGAAGGTTGATGGGGGAAGGGCCAGGATGGGACACCGGGGTGGGGGTGGGGGTGGGGGGATACTCCCAGCAACCGCTGGGGTCGAAGCCCAGAGAGGGGCACTGCTCCCCCCACACTTCCCTGCGCTCTTAAATGCCCTTCGTGGCTTAGGGAATGTGTGATGTTATCTCACTGAGAAACTGCTTGAGAGAAGTAGGTATTCCACCTTCCTATGAGATAATGCTGTGATTAACAGATGCTTAATTGGGCCATTTATCAAGAGCAGGACCTGCCTCCAAGTCAGTGGGCTAAGTAAATTATTACGCACCCTCCAGGTGTTGGACTGGCAGATCTATTACTCTTCTCGAAATGGTCTTCAGAAGATTTTATATGAGAAGATGATTTATTTCCCAAAAGAATTCTATTGTGCTCTTATTTATCCAGAGTATAGCAAGCAGGGTTCTGCTCGGCTCTTACTTCCTTCGTGCACAAAAGATTATGGAAAATTGGAATCATGGAGTGGGTCAGAGCCAGAAGGACGCTTAGAACTTGACTAGGACAAACTTGCCATTTTACAGACGGCAACACTGAGGCTTGAGCGAACTATGTAAATTACGTAGCCAGTTAGCATTGTCACAGGGTTGTTTTTTTTTTTAAGCTGTGATTTCTCTAGCTGATGTAATAAACTTCCTAAAAACCAAGAACTTAATTCTGAACGAGACGTTATACTTTAGAGTGTATAAAACCTCAGCATTATTGACACTGAGAAGGGATCATTTGGGGGAGGTTCACCTGCATTGTAGGATGTTTAGCAATATCCTGGTCTCCACTCCCTAGATGCCGGGAGCACCCTCCCTCCCAGTTAGGACAACCAAAAATGTCTCCCAACATTGAAAACATCCCTCAGGAGGCAAAATCATTGCGGATTGAGAACCATTGCTTTAGAGTATTGTCATTGCCATCATCATCATCACAAAATTAACAATATGAATAATAGTAGCTTATGTTTCTTGAGTGCTACACCTGGCCAAATGCTTGATACACCTCCTCTCATTTAGTCTTATGCAGCTCCATCATGTGGGTGCTATTATACCCCATTTTACAGGTGAGAAAATCTACGCTCAGAGAGGTCTGCCCGAGTTCCTGTGGCTAGTAAGTGCCGGAGATGGGGTGCAAACCGCAGAGCCCCTCTGCACACCGGGGAATGCAGAACGAGGCGGCTGCGTTTGGATTTGTTATTAAGTGCTGAAACTGTACAATGTCGTTTCCCATCATTCCTAGAAGCGAGCTTGTCTTTAAGAATCTGTTGGCATAGAGGCGCCCGAATGACCCCATCGGTTGTGTCCGGCTCTTGATTTGGGGCTCACGTCATGATCTCAGGATCTTGAGATCGAGCCCCACGTGAGGCTCCATGCTGTGATTGGATCCTGCTTAAGATTCTCTCTATCCCTCTGCCCCCCACCCCTGCTCTCTCTCTAAAATAAATAAATAATATTTTTTAAAAAGAATCTATTGGCATAATAAGTTGCCTTCCCACGTTACAAGAAAAAAAAAAGCCCCACGTGGCTTGTCAATGGGAGGCCCTGGTTTCTCCATGGATTACAGTGTGGTGTCTTTCTTTCCAGACCAAGTCTGATGCTAGCCCACATCGCGGATGGAAGAAGTCAAGACGGCAAGCACAGGGCAGAGTTAGGAACTTCTTTTTTCTTTTTCTTTTTTTTTTTTTTTTAAGATTTTTTATTTGAGAGAGAGAGGGGAGGGGCAGAGGCAGAGGGAGAAGCGGACTCCCCGCCGAGTAGGGAGCAGCACCAGACACGGGGCTCGATCCCAGGACCCTGTGATCATGACCTGAGCCGAAGTTGGACACTTAACCGACCGAGTCACCCGGTTAGCCACACCTAACTCCCAGGTGCCACCAGAGTTGGGAACTTCTGGCCAACTCTATTTCTTCTGCTTGTCCAAAATTTCCAAAGATGCGGAGCCTGGTCTTTTCTTTGGCTAAGGCAGATTGCTTTCCCAGACCCGGGAGCTGCCTGAGAGCTGGGCTAGGAAATCCCCAGGTGAAAAATGAGGCAGGCACTGCCCCACAGGGTAGAGTGGGTTTCATGCCAGGAAACCAACTCAGTGTAAAACAGTGATTGGAGGAGAGACACCGCCCTACCAGGGATTTGCGATATCGACGTCTACGAGTGTGTTTGTGGCTCTGGGCCTGGGATCTGGGGGTGAAATGAAAGAATGTCTTTGCAAGAGTATAAATAAAGCCCAGTTCTCCATCCCTTGATAGTTAAACATCAGAATTTTCCTATCTGGAGCACTTGCTCCAGGTGTTATGGCCTAACCCTTAGATTAATCTGATTTTACCATTTCTACTTCCCGTTAACCCTGATTTCCGCATCCATTTATTTTATTTTATTCTATTGCCAACTGTATATGTATGGTTGTACGTTTGTTAGTGTAGGGATGTATATATATATATATACACACACACACATATATGTATATATGTATATATACATATGTATATGTATATCTACTCTCCAGGCGTTGTACATATATGTATATATGTACATATATACATGGAGTATATATACATGTATGTATATGTATATATATGTGTGTATATATGTGTATATATATATGGGTAAGTGTGTGTATGTATACAGATAATGATGCATACAGTGGTTCTTTTCTTTGTAAGTCATGTCACATCTTTCTGAAAGAGGCAGGTATAAGTCAGAAAACAGTGACAGTAGCTCAAGTGGATAAGCTTCACTATGGAGTTTTAGGGGACCGGTAATCATTATGGAATTCCCTCTTTTTTTTTTTTTAAGGTTGTATTTATTTATTTTTGAGAGAGACAGAGAAGGAGAGGGACAGAGGGAGAGAGAATCTCAGACTCCACACTGAGCACAGAGCCCGACTCGGGGCTTGGATCTCATGACCCTGAGATCACGACCTGAGCTGAAACCAAGGGTCAGATGCTCCACCAATTGTGCCCCCCAGGCGCCCCGGAACTCCCTCTTTTTTAAAGAAACACATCAGTACTGTCCACACCGGCGTTTCTGAGGGTGGCCGAGGGCTGCGGGCACACGGCTGAAAGGGCAAGTGCAAGTCAGCGCTGACATCCCTCGCCGGGGGCGCGCTCCGGACAGGCGTGCGCTCCCGGACAGGCGTGCGCTCCCGGACAGGCGTGCGCTCCCGGACAGGCGCACCGGCTAGAGCATCTATTTGCTTGCCGCCACCTGCTTTGTGTTTTTCATTCCAACAAGACCCCTTGGCTGTCAGGTGAGACTGTGCATAAAAATATCGCCAACCATGAAGCGCTTTTCAAAACCGAGTCTGTTCTCATCCCAATCATTTACTGTAGTTTTTCCATCCAGGCTATTACACTAAGGAGACGTGCAGGGGATGTGAATCCTCAGGTAAATTACGGAGGTTCCAGACACTGGCATGAATCTTAGGTTGACGGAGAGAGACACCCCTCCCCGATTTGAGACCCTGTTTGCTGTCCAAGGCAAGCATTTTCCTCACTACGGGGCGGGAGGTGCTGGTGTGTGCGCCGGGGCATATGTGGACGGCACCCATAACCTCACCCTCAACGATCGCAAGGACCATATAAGGGAGGTCTTTAACCCACGAGGAAGATGAAACTAGATAAAGCTGAGAGAGATTAAGGACTTGTTCAAAGTCATTTGGTCAACACGTGACCACGTTTGGATGTGCACCTCGCTCTGTCCGGCCCCAAACTCAGCATTTCTCTGTTATGTTTCAGACTAGAGGAAACAATTCTAGAACCTTCCGTGTGCCAACCCCGCCCCTGGTACCATGGATGTGGTTTTACTGGAGGCCCGTGACTTCTACCTCTGGCCTCTGGGGGGCGCTGGTGGGGACCCTCCCCGGCTGCTCTCCCTTGCAGCAGCCCACAGGGCCCGCCCGGGTTTGCTCTGCCCTCTTCCTTTGGCCGTGCTCTTCCACCGTTTCTCTCCCCGGTTCTTGGGTCTGGCAGGTGGCCCACTGCCCCTCGCAGCCCCTGGCAGAGGCCCGCGAGGCCGTGCTGGCCTTGTAAATCCCGCTGACGGGCTGCGGATCGATCGCGGCCCAGTTGTGATGGGTGTAGAAGGACTTGCTAAGTTGCTCCTCACAACTGTGTGCCTCGTTCTGTCGCCAGGCCCAGCCTGAAGTCACCAGCTCATAACACACCTCCCCACCCACAGGGAGAGGAGAGAAAGGCAATCATTTCAGATCCCGAGATGTGAAAACTGCCTGTTGGCTGCCCCCGCCTCACTCCCCCCTGCCTCTGCCCTTTTCCTCTAGCCTTCTCTGAGGCGGCAGCGCCTTTGGCCTGAGGGAAGGCCGCTCTGGTGGCTCGGCCACCTCAGGGTGGGTGTGCAGGCTGCTCCCAAGGGAGGCAAACGTCAAAAACAGTCCCTCTGGGGAAGAGGGCATTTTAGTTGAAGGGAACATTTGCTAGCATTGGCTGTGGTTCGAGTCCCACTTGGACACAGACCTGAGTCCCTGGGAGAAAAGGTGTGGGGGTGTGGAGACTCACGCGGTCTGGGGGGCCCTCAGCTGAGCAGACAGAAACCTGACCCCTTCTTCCCTTGCGGTTTATGTCACATGTCCTGGGCTTCAGGGTAGAATCGATAACTTGACCCCAAACAACATGAGTTATCGTGCTAACTTACTCATTTACCAGCTCTTTATTGAGTACCTCCTGTGTCCCAAGCGTCAGGAGAACAGCGGTGGCCAAATGGCAAGTCACTGCCTTCGAGAAATGTGAAGGTTAGTGGGTATCAGAGAAAAGTATCAATCAGATATTCCCACAAGTAAGTCTGTGAGGAAAAACTGGCTTAAGGCCCATGAAGGAAAAGGAAAGAAGTACAATGAGAGCTGAAGAGGGGCCTCTATTTGGACTGGGCAGCCAGAGGGGGCTTCTCTGAACGGGAAGGCTGAGCTCTGAAGGACTTGAGTTGGGAATAAGTCAAGGTAAAGAGTTCAAGGTAGTTCAAGGTAAAGAAGAAGAGCATCGTGTGTGAAGAAACAGGAACAGGAGATGGGTTGCTTCGACGGAGGCTCTGAAAAGAGGGCTGAAGTGAGGGCAGGATTCCTCGGGTTGAAGCTGATAGAACTTTCCAGAACTTGCCAAGATGGCGAAGGCTGGCTTTTTACAAAACTGCGAGGTGACCTCTCTTCAGTGTTTCTCTCTAGCAGTCTCCTCTCCCAGAGGCCTGTGCTTACCCTCAACCCCTCTCCATAAATCCTGCTCTCAAGAAAGAATCTCAGGCTATTGACTTAAATTTAAAAAAAGGAAGGAAGGCTGGAAGGAAGGTACAAAGGAAGGAAGGAAAGAGGGAAGGAAGGTACAAAGGAAGGAAGGAAAGAGGGAAGGAAGGAAGGAAGGAAGGAAAGAAAAGAAAAGAAAGAAAGGCCTCGTGCTAGGTCCCAGGGCTAGAGAGGAGAGGCTGTGGTCTCTGCTCCAACATGCTCACAGCCTCCCTAGTCTGCCCTCATGGAACCGTCTGCAAGATAAGGGCCCAGGAGAGGGGATTGTGGGAACTCAAAGAAGACCACGTGACCACCAGGAGAGGTGGTTGGGTGGTTTCTTATAGGAGACGGATGTCTGAAGATATGTCTGAAGACGGATGTCACCAGGTTTGGTGACAGGTTAAGAGAACTATCTGGAAGGGAAGGCCTGTGTCTCCTCTTCGTGGAGCTCCGTTTCTCAAGCCTGATATCTGATGGCGAAACACGAGGAGTTTTAGGAACGGGGAGGAGACTCTGGGAAGGACAGCGGCCCTTTTTTGCAGAAAAGCCCACCCTCCCTGGGACAAGAGAAGGCTCTTCTCTCCGGTAGGCTCTCCCCCGCTCCTGTGCTTTGAAGAAACCTGTCAGGATAAAACTCAGTGTCATGGTGCAAAAAACCAGAAAAATATCCCCAACCCTGTGTCTTGCCCTTAGAGACCTTCTGAAGCGGGGCGGGGCTCGGATCCCATGAAACTGCTCACTGCTTCCTTACTATTGCTTCCAAACTGGGCTCCGATTTCTTTGCTGGGCTTTTGGGCAGACAGATGCGCCGGTCAGTCTGCCTGTCCGGGCCTCGGCTATGTTATCAGGAGCCTCTCGATCCGCAGTGTGTGTCCATAAAGGTGGTAAAGTCAGCAAGCGAGTCCTAAGGGGCGGCTACCTATGGGCCCAGCGCTCCCTTTATTGCTGACGGTCTCCAGGCAGGTGCTCCTCGTGCCCTGCTGTTCCAGATGAGGGAACTGCATTCCGAGATGGGTCCCTTGCCCCAGATCACACAGTCTGTACCGATGTCCTTGACCGCAGCGCCGCCCTCTCAGGCTCTGGTTAGCCCAGGCGGTGTCTCTGAGGATTTTTCCAGCGCCCTGGGCAGTTGCTAAAGCAAGGCCTGTCCAGCCGATTGGGGTGCTCTGAGCAGGGTCCCCCGAGGTCCCGGGACCTCCATTTTACAGACGGGAAGGCTGTTGCTGCGGAGGGCAAGTGTGGAGGGAAGTGGGTAAGTGAATTACTCGGGCCCCAGAGGGAGCGACGGCGGCTGGAGCAGGCGGCAGGCGTGGGCCGCGTTTCCATCCGGCTGCCTAAGCCTCGCCGAGAGCCCAGCTGATAATTGCTCATTATGTGCTTAATCTGGGCACAGCGAGGCCTGGCAGCGACATTGCATCACATCAAAGCGAGCTCTTCAAAGGAGCGGAGAGCTGGCCCCTGGGGTAATTAGCAGAGGGCCCATTCTCTCCTGCTCGGACCGTTGGAGGGGTTTCGGGCAAAGTCCAAAAAGCACCGAGCAAAACTTGGAGTTGTCAACTCTGCTGAACTTGGATAGGCCAGGCGGATGATTCAGATCGCTTCTGAAGGGTTTTTTTTCCCTTTTATAAACTGCTAAGATATTTTTCTGCCTGCCTGGCCCAGATGCCCTGATCCACTGATTGTCCTCTGCTTCCCTGGGACCCTGGGCATCCTCTCTCTCAACTGCCATGTTCTTCTTCTGGGGGGACCTGGCAGAACACACACATGCGCGCACACACGCACACGCACACGCCGACTCGTCACCACCATGACCCGAAAACAAGAGCTGAAAGGAGACACAGCCTGGCTTGTGCAGAGAGGTGCTCGGAACCAGGTCACGATGACTCAGTTTCCCCAGAGGCCTGTGCGGAGGGGCTCCCGGGGGCAGCCCTGGCTTGGGGAGTGAGGGTTCATCCATCAGAGTGGAACTCAGTCGGGGCAACGGGCCTGGCGAGAGGCCTCTGGGAAAATCACGGGGCCAGGCGGGTTGCTTAAGCGAGACCCGCCTTCTCCTTCGCACCGCTGGAAGGGCCCGGCAAGGCGATGGTCTGTCTCGAATCCCATTTGCAGTCCCCTTGCGCACAGCCAGGTATCCCACCGGCACGGCGCGGAAGTGCAGAAAGTGCTAAGAGACGTTATAATGGAGTCTGGTACCTCTTCTCGCCGGCCTGTGGGGCACGCAGGCTAACAGGCCCGGAGAGGTTGGTATCTGAGCAGAAACGGTGCGGACCTGGCCAGCGGGGCACAGGGCGGGCGGGGCCGGGCCGGTTCGGGGACCGGTTGGTGCCGGTGAAAGCAGACGGCTTTTCACCTCGGCTTTAACAAATGACAAAGTTCCATGCGCTTGAAAGTTTGGGAAAGAACTCACCGTCCCTGTCTCATAATCATATTTAAATAATGAGCATCTTCAATGTTGGGGCCATGAGAGTGGCAGAAACTGAGCCCATGAGGAAGGTGTTCTCAGATGTTGCACAAAATCCTTCAGATGAGGACATGGACGGGGATCGCCGTCAACAGGGGCATGATTTTTCCTGGAACTAAAACCGTCTACCTTATATTTGCTGATAATGCAGACCTTTGCCCAACATTTATGATTCCTGAGCACGGAGCTTCCTTGTACCAGTTATTTGGTCAATAGCAGAAAAGAAATGATTTAGCAGACACACTAAGAGAGTGGGCATTCTTACTCCCCCAAAAGGGGGCCCCTGACCCCGACGCTATGGCTTCTCAAATGATTTCATGCAGGGTGAACGCTCATTGCCGTTTCGCGGTCTCGGCCCCTGGCTTCGGGCTCGCTGTCCTGCGGGCTGTTCCGTCCTCACGGGCTCCGTCTACCGCCTGTGATTCACAAGCCCTGCTGAAAACACCAGCCTTTAAAATTACTTCACAAAGTCCCTGCAGCCCTGCCAACCCTCAGGTGCGAATAAGCCACGCCCTGCTCAACGTCGGCCGAGCAGGTGTGCCGACCGTGGGGAGTCACATAAGGCCCTTCTGGCTGGAGCACGGCCTCGTGGAAAGAGAGCTCGAGGGCCAGAGTGTAGGCCTGTCACAGACTAGCCGGCTGACCTCGGGGAGGCCAGCCTCAATTTTCCCGCCTCTAGACTGGGTGTGGGGTGGAGGAGGGGACCGGGGCTGGTGGGAAGCCCCCTGGACGAGGGATGCACCTTCCTTGGTCTTCTCATAACCCTTTGCCTCCTCCACTTATGGGCACGAGCTGCTTGTCTCCAAGTCTTCCCCCTCTTCAGCTCAAGTTTCTAGAGGACAAGATCTGAGCTTCATTCTTCTGTCTCCAAGCAAAATGCCTGTATACAGCAGTTGCTCAGTAAATGCTTAGTCAGTAAGGGAGCCCTCGGCCCGCCTACCTTGAAGAATGAAGACATACATGGATTAATGGGTACGATCAGGACGTACTCACTCATGGATGGGCTCAGTAGAGAAATGAAAATGTAGAGCTGCTTGTTTAAAAATTACAAAGAATTTTCGGACAGCAGCAGCAGAGTGCCGAGACAGGAGCAGGGCCCTTCCGAGGGCAGGGCCCGTGTCCCTGCACGGGTCACACCTCCACAGAGCCACCCTGATCCCAGCGAACTGTGTCACTGAATGACGCTGTACTCGTCTGCTTGGGCCGCCAGAGCAAAGTACCACCGTCTCGGGGCTTCAACTACATGAATTTATTTTCTCACCGTTCTGGAGGCCAGAAGTCCAAGATCGAGCTGTCAGTAGGGTTGGTTTCTTCTGGGGCCTCTCTCATCGGCTGGCAAGTGGTCGTTTTCTCCATGTGTCCTCACACCTTCTTCCCTCTGTGTCCTTACACCTTCTTCCCTCTGTGTCCTAATCTCCTCTTCCTATAAGGACAGAAGTTATAATGGCCGGGGGTCCACACTAGAGACCTCATTTTAACTTACAGGCCTTATTTCCAAATAGGGTCACAATCTGAGACACCAAAGGTTAGGACTTCAACATATGGGTTTTGGAGCGGGTATGATTCAGCCCATAACAGGTGCCATCAAATCCAGACGCTCTTAGGATCGTCATTCTGAATTTGGTCTGAACCCTCTGCTGTTTCAATCCTCGCCTGTAGATATTTGTGTCACGTCTCGGTTTTGCTGGTTATACAAGGAAAGGATAAGGAAGTAAAGCTCACCATTCATTTCACCATCCAGTGGTTAACGTGTTGATGGGATCCTTTCTATCCTTCTTCAATATATGTCTTGATACATCTTGATGGTACCGACTGAGGCTGTGCGTTCGGTATCTTATAAACTGCCTTCGAGTTTAACTACAGATCCCTCTTCCGCCCAGCTGCATATTTTGAAACAGTTTTTGGAATTTCAACAGTGGCCATATCATCTTCCAAATGCATCCACGGTTCTCGGATGCTGAAGGCACTTCCCACAGAGGGTTGGTAACTCCTCTGCCTGGGTGATTGCATCGACGAGGCCGCGTCTGGAGGCCACCTCGGGTGCTCAGACCACGGAGGAATGAACCCACTCAATCTGTGCCGGCAAAGGCATTTCTGGACACTCAGTCAGGTCGGCAACAGGGAGCGGAAGGGGGAGCATGAAGAATAGGACTGTGTCGGCAGGGTTTAAAAGCTAATTACAATGACCGTGATGGCTGGGCATCCATTCCTTAATCTAATTCCCTCAAGAAATAACCATTTAGGCCACCAATTATTCTCTGTCTTTTAGGGATACTTTCTCAATTGCAGAAGAATCTAAGAACACAATGGGCCGACTTGATAAGGGCAGTATCTTGTTTAGGAACTTCGGCTGGGAGAAAGAAAGCAATTAAACTGTCAAAATGTAATTGTTTCTCATATTTAATTTAGAGTGCTTCATTCCCATTTACTTTTCATGGTTCTGGGGTTCAAAGCAAAGAAAGTTACCAGGACAACTGGTAGTTCCGAAATGAAGACGCGAGCCTCGGAGCGCTGGTGGCTGCCGGGAGCTGCCCCTCTCTCTGTGACTTCGCCCTCACAACACGATACGATGCTCCGATTCCCAGGCACCTGCAGCGCAGAACGAGCCAGTCTGGGGCGCACCGGGCCATTTCGATTAGAGAAGTACGCTCTGACCTGAGTAGTAACTCCAAATCCCCCCGGACGAACAGTGTGTGTGTGTGTGTGTGTGTGTGCGCGCGCGCACGCGTGCGTGTGTGTGTGTGTGTGTGTGTGTGTGTGTATACAGCTACCGTGAGTTCCTGCTGTGTTTGGGTGCCTCTTAGCTTCTTTTTAAGTATAATCTAAGGATCATTAGTTAAATAGAATGAACACTCTTAGTCAATTCTCTCAAAATGAGAAGTCACCCATCCATC
Organism: Potos flavus; assembly: GCA_028534135.1. Lineage (NCBI taxonomy): Eukaryota > Metazoa > Chordata > Mammalia > Carnivora > Procyonidae > Potos > Potos flavus. The sequence continues at coordinate 10,991,975 of CM052894.1, read as the reverse complement.
CATACTGGGTGGGGATGTGAATGCCTCTTCTTCTGGAAACATGTATTAAGCACTGACTTGGTGCATTGGGCTAGGCTCCTGGGGGCTGGAGATGGGCACGACGTGATTTCTCGCATCAAGCAGCCCAGAGACAAGCTCAGAGACGAACAGATCCTTTTGCTTGGGTGTCATCGGCACTGACATAGAGATAGGAGAGAATAGCCACGTGGCCATTACTGAGGGGAGAGCACCCCGAATGGCTCACAGATCTCCTAGGAGGAGGCAGGAAAGTGGAATGTAATTCAGCAAATATTCATTGCCTGCCTCGCTTGGGGGCACAGGCCAGGTACAGAGCCTCTGCTCTAGAAAGGTCTGGCAAGTGGGGAGATGAAATAAAAATAGGAAAAGGGAGCACAGGGTCACAGGGACTCCAGAAATGTTTGGCAAATGAATGAAATGTAAAAAGATTAATACTAAACCCTGCAAAGAATGTTAAGATGGGTAAGACCCGGCCATGGTTCTTGCCCTTGGAGGAGGTAGGGAGTGGGGACTAGTTGGGGGGGGGGGGGCTGTGTTCACATACCAAGCCATTTCCTTCCCTTCCCTTCCCTTCCCTTTCCTTCCTCCCTCCTTCCTCCCAACCTCCCTCCCTCCCTCTGTCCCCCCTTTCCTTCCTTCCTTCCCTCTCTCCTTTTCTTTCTTCCTTCCTTCCTTCCCTCTCTCCTTTTCTCTCTTCCTTCCTTCCTTCCTCCCTCCCTCCCTCCCTCCCTCCCTTCCTTCCTTCCTTCTTTCCTTCCTTCCTTCCTTCTTTCTTTCCTTCCTCTCTTTCTCTCTTTCCAGGATTTTATTTATTTATTTGACAGAGAGAGAGAGAGAGCACAAGCAGGTGGAGTGACAGGCAGAGGGAGAGGGAGAACCAGGCTCCCCGCTGAGCAGAGAGCCCAATCGGGGCTTGATCCTGGGACCCTGGGATCACGACGTGAGCTAAAGGCAGACACTCAACAGACTGAGCCACCCAGGCGCCCCCGCCACTTCCTTTTCCCAGTGTTTCCTTTTTTATTTAAAAAATAATGCATGTCGAGAAGGACACAGTATCACTTTTGGGTATTCTGGTCAATAATGCATAACATGAATTAATCACGGCAGAACATCAGACAAACCCAACTGAGGGATGTTCTGCAAAAAATAACCGGCATATGATCTTCAAATGTGTCAAGGTCAAGAAACACAGAAAAGGCTAAGGAGCTGTGGCAGATTAAAGGGAACTACATATAAATTTCCTGAGTTTGCTAAGCATGTCGTTCACATATTCGGGAGTAAAGAGGTCTGATGGCCCCAACCTCTGCTCAAATGGGAGAACATGAAGTAGGGGTCTGGGAATGCACGAGCGAATGGGGTCCAAAGGAATCTTTGGGTGAATCCGTGGTACAGGGCTTCTGGAAGTCTCTTGTGCTATTCTTGCCACTTTGCTGTAAGTTTGAAATGACATTAAAATAAAAAGTTAAAAAAAATACAGACTCTTTTTAGAAATTTTGGAAAATTCAGAAAAGCGCTCGGCGGCCTAAATATTTCCATGTCATCCTTCTGAAACGACCACATTGAACCATTTGTCATTTCTCCCCAGGCTCCTTTCTGGGCATCTTACAGTATTTTGAATGTACTGGGCAACCTTTTAACTGCACTAAATGACATGTTTTGAGCACCACTTGTGGTTATGGACACACATTGGCGAGGAGGTCTGACTTGCTTACTAACATGTTTGGTTTGGCAAGAGGGATTATAATCCTGAGATGTGGGTGTTTGACAGAGTTTTGGCGGCAGCTGCTGCTGCTTTCGCCCCAACAGCCAGGCCCTGCTCGAGCTCTGACAGTCACGAGCTCTGGACGCAGTGCCCACACCATCTTCTGGCGGCCCTTCAACCGCTGGTCTCTTCTGGTCTTTGCTCCTCTTTGAAAATCGGTGGGAACGTGAAATGTTTTGAAGTCCGTGGTACTTTGTCTCTCTCTGAGCCATCCTGAAAGCAGGACCTCCCAACAGCATCTCGACTGAAACCTTGAGCCCGATCAGTCTTTGCTGGGGGGCGAGGGGGGGGAGGGCGCTGTCCTGTGCATCGAAGGATGTCTAGCAGCATCGCTGTCCTCTACCCACCAGATGCCAGTAGCATTCCCCTCCACCCCCAGTTGTAACCCAAAATGTCCCAAACATTGACACATGTCTCTTGACGGGGGGCAACTATGTCCCCATTTGAGAACCATTGCCCTAAAAGCAGAGAACACAGAGCGAATGGGACCCCCTTCATAGTTTTATTTCCTCACTGGAAAATATTGGGTTGGATGGATGGGAAGAAAGAACCCTGAGGCCAGGAGTAACTTCAGCATCAGCTTCCTCTGTGGCTAAATGGGGGGATTAACACCTGTCCTGTCTGCCCACCCCCGAGATTAAGTGATGCATGCTATGTAGCAAGCCTACACGGGCCTTGTATGTAGTTGGTGCGCAAGACGCTTCAGGGTTCTCTTGGCATGAGACTAAAACATGCAACAAAGTCACTGTGTAAACTCAAAAGAATACTGAAGCGAACTTGAGGTTTGTCATTCGCATCCTCGAGTCGTTGCCCAAATGTCTGTAGATCTAGGAAATCGTGCAGTGACAATATTATGTTTGGTTTCACCAAAGCAGTCTTATTTTTCTTCTAGTACAGGAGGACTCTATTTCCCAGACTCCTTTGCGGGGAGGTGGGCAGGAGACTGAGTTCTGGCTGAGGGAATGTTAGCGGAAGTGAGGTCGTCACTTCCGAGCCTGGCCCCTAAAACTTGCTGGGAGGGCTCCACATAATCTTTCCATTCATTAGTCAGCCAGATGCAGTCCCCCAGGGGAGAACTCTGGGTCTTAGGGGACAATGACGCTGCTAGAGAGAAGGAGACTTGGCCCCTGTAAAACCATGTGAGGCATAGCTCCTCCCCAACAGACTGACAGGAGCAAGACCTCGAACTTAGCTGTACTCAGCAACTGAGATTCCAGAGGCTGTTGGTTACATAGTAATTAGCCTGTTCTGACTAATGCAGGTGTACCAGAAACTAGTACTGAGAAACGCCCTAAGGAAAAGGCAGAACAGATGAGATTCTGTCAACAGTGACTCACGGGCAGAATCCACAGGCTGCTCTGAGTAACTAGGGTATTCCTACCTCTGTGCCTTCAGTTATCTCGGTCCTACTCCTGGAATTCCTCCTCTGGCTATAGTCTCCTTTCATATCAACGTTGCTTATTCTTTCTGGTCAAGGACCACCTCTTCCAGGAAGCCTTCCCTAACTGCCTAGTGTAGAAGTAGTCTTTCCCTCCCATGGACTCTCGTTCTGATCTATAATCCTCTCATGGCTTTGTGTCACAGCTATTTGCCAGCCTTTTTCCTTGATCAGAACGGACTCTTTTAGAGGAATACCCCATGGCCTGTTTGCCCTTGCACCTCCAATCCCTTAAACGTAACAGCATAATAAAATCAAAATACCAGCATACTATGGATACGATTAGCACATGGGTTTAACGTACAGGTTCGCGAAGAACACACCAAAACCACCATCGGGAAGTGAATGACAATGACACTAGTCACTGCGCACCATTTGTTGGTGGCCTGACCAGTACAGGGCTCTGTGACGGGACCCTTGACATAGGCCATCTTGTAGAACCCCCTCAATGGTCCTGTGACTTTGTCATCTTTATCACCCCCATTCCCAAGGCCATACCCTAAACCCCACTCTCAATGTATCACAAAGGCTCTGCCCCAAAAACCTACCAGGTCATCTCCTCTGCCTCCTCACCTCTGAGGATAACCGTGGGCCCAGGGAAGAAGGTGTGAAGGATGGGACTCAGCCCCTCATCTGTAAAATGGCGAAGAGGGTGGGATAAGCCGTTTCACGTAGGGCACTCGGCGCAGCGGACGGGGGCCGTGCGGGACAAACGTCCGTGAAGCGATTAGTGTGGTTTTGGGATACGACCCATCCACGCCTCACCTCACCCCAGAGACACAGGGGTTTCCTGCCCCTGACCAAAGTGTCAGACACCGACGGAGACAGAAGGTAGAGATTTTGAAAACAAGGCCCACCATCAACAGGTGCAGTCAGAATTTGAATCAGGACAGAGAAGCTGTGATTTTCCATGGTTGCTTTAGACAATTTCCTGCTACCGACACAGGGCTTAGGAGAGCTCTTCATACAGCCCTCAGAATAGAGTAAATCCTATAAGGGCCTTCCCTGGTGCCCTTTCAGAAAAAGAAGCATTGCATCACTACAATATGTTTTGGTTTTTTCCTCATACTTCCCAAGTACAATAACTACGTTTGGAAAAATGTACGAGCTGCCGAGGCGGGGAGACGGCAGCCTGCAAAACTAACGTTCCTTCACTCTTTAATGATAGAAAAGCAGCCTCGGGCATTACTGCTGCTCTTATCCGCTGAATAGTTTGCGGATGTCAGTGTGAAACGTGGGCCGGATTGACTTTTTCACACTGGAGGACTCCTCAGGAATGTGCAGATCGTTGGTCTTAACCTATAAACCCTGCCAACCCGGTGGCCTCTTGTGCTCTACCAGCTCTGTTTACTTTCCAACCGAGAAAGTATTTTAGGAAATACCAACTAGAGAGTGTGGACTCCTGGCTCCATGCTTGTAACCTGGGACTAAATGCTGCAATCTGGCATTGCCACTTCCAGCTGTGTGACCTGCAGCAAGTAACTTAACCTCTCTGAGCCTGCTTCCTATCTTTAAAACAGAGAAAATAATAGCGCCAGCTCCACTGGATTGTTATTGAAGTTGAAGCCAGATCAGCAAGTAAATTGAAGGCTTGCAGCCGAGCGGCTCGTGCAGGAGTGGTTAGTAACGACGTTATTGCTGATGTTCTGAACACGGATATTTGTTATAGGCGGTAGCACGCGTGGCTTTTGTACACCTGAAATTATACACACGGCGTTCTTGAGATGAGTAAAACTGCAGGCGCATGAACACTGACACATGGGCTTGCACGTGTGCTCATGTGTGCACACACACGCGTGTACAGGATCTTGGCAGGACATTCTGTCCTGCTTCTCTGGCCCCTCGTTTGGCCCATCCCGGTCGGCGCAGCTCTGATTTCTTTCTCTTGCCCCCTACACGTCCCCTCTCGCCTTGGCACTTCATTACCTTTGATCTGCCCGGCTATCGCAGCAATGTTCCTACCTCTCCCACAACACCGCCTCCCCCTCTCCCCGACGTCCGCTCTCAGCAGCCCATAATCCTCTTATCACACTTCATCTGTCCACTTCCATCTCTGTGTGTGCTGCCCCCAACTCACCGCAATTTTCTTCCTGGAGCTCCCTCTCTCCCCCTTCTTGTCTTCCCAGTTTAAATCTGGCCTCCACCAGCCTTTCTCTCCCACGCCCCTGGAAGGCGCAGGGATCTCCCTGTCCGCTCTTTGGGCTGTGTTTCCCCACCCTGGGCTCAGCTGGCCCCACTGGCCGAAGTCCACTGTTTGAGTCGGCTTGATCTGTTTAGAGCTTTAAAGGGCCTGCTTGCTACTTCTGATCAAAATAGTTTACATTTCTTGAGCACTGATCACATGCCAGCGGGCTACCGGGACGAGTCTCAGGTAGGGGTGCGGCAGGTGCCACTGCCGTCCTCATTCTGTAAGTGACAGCAGCGACGCTCAGAGAGGTGAAGGCACATGGCCAGCATTCCACGAGTAGGATGTGGGGAGCAGATATTCCATCCTGGGTGCGCCTGACTCCAGACCCCCTCGCCCTTAACCCAAGCAAAACCCTGTGCTCAGGAGGCTGGAACGATCAAGGGCTCCGTGCTCCTTCTTGCTCCCTGAGCAGGAACTGGCTGTTCATCAAAGCAGGGCCAGAAAGGAACCTCAGGGCACCCTCCCCCCGAGCATGGCTGACACCTCCTCTTCCCCGCCCCGTTAGCAAAATTGTTCCCGCCTGTCGTCATGACTCTTGTTCTTGACCTGTCTCCTTCCCGCCTTTGCCTGGTGGTCCCTTGTCCCCCGCAGGTAGCAGGAGCTGATAGAGAGGTTCAGGACAGGAGTGATTGTTTATTTATTTACTTATAGGCAGTTGGGCCCAGGCAGCGCCTCCCTTTGGATGTGTCTGGAGTCTTAGAAGCTTGACCGCCCTACGTTCTCCTACAAATGGACCTTGGATGCTTGTTTGGAGGTTCCAGCCGGGAGCACGGCTACTCGTATACCCTTGACCGAAGAACGGGCCTCTCCTCTACTGGGGAAGGTCGTTCTCTTCGACCAAGTGCTCGGCTTCGGGAGGGACGGACATGGAGCGGTGAGGGAGGACGGGACCCCCGCCTGGCCAGCCAGATTGGCCGAATCAACCCCAGCGATCAACAGGGTGACGGATGTCGCAGCCAGATCGCCCTCTCAGCCGGGACATAACTGATTTACTCGCCATGGTGACCAAAGGAACCCGGGAACAAAGTTCTACCCCCTTCGCACCCTCGGTCTGGTTTCTTCACCATGTAGCCCCTTTCTCAGCCTCCGATCCCAAAAAGGGTCAGCCAGGAATTCAGTCTAGGGAATTCCCCAGGGCCGGTCCCACAGGCGCGTCACTCGGTGGCCACCCCCTCATCCCACTCACGCAGCCCGGAGGCGGTAGCCGCGTCTGCCTGGCAGGGCCGCTGCCGCAGGGGCGGGCAGCCCTCACTCCTGGTCTGGGAGGCAAAGCCTGAACAATACAGGCCTCATAAGCCAGGAGGTGGTGACAGCCATCGCTGTGGGCCGTGCCGCCCGTAGGGAGCTCTGTAGACTCGGTCGAGTTTCCTGATAGCGGGCGGCCACCCAGCCCATGGGGTTTTCCTGGGACGAGGTCCTTGGTGTGGCTTTATATGCAAATAATGCCAACAGCTAAGATCGACAAGGCCGGAGCTCTTCTTGCTCATGAACGTGGCCTTACTCAATCCTCGCCACACCTGTAAGTATCACTATACCTACTTTCCCAGACAAGGAAGCTGAGAAGCAGAAATCAAAAGATCTGTCCGAGGCCAATTAGCCGAGAAGGGGCAGAGTGCAATCCGAGTCTAGCGTGGTCACATGGAAAGTCCGTACCGTGTGGCCCCAGGGAAGAAACGAACAGCCCGCGGAGCGAGGGGACTGACCCCGTTGGCCTGCCCACCCGTGATCGGATGCCATTACCATTAGCTTGGCCCTGCTGGGCAGCCAAGGGGTAGCCGCTGTCTCTGCAATGGGTTCCGTGTCTAAACCCATTCCTTAGCTCGATCCTCACAGAGGTTCTTTCTTCTCACCTGCTGGGAGGCAGGGAGTGAGCAGGGTATGTCGAAGTGAAGACAACGTGATCTCTGCCCTCAACCAGACTGTGGGCTGGAGTAGGAGGTGCCAGCGGAGCACGAGAACGGGGCATGTCACCACCGGCTGTGAGCCCCAAGGAGAGAGGAGTTCGTTCCAAGGGGAAGGGGCGCCTCTGGGAAAGCTTCTAGGAACAGACGGCCGTTGAGTTGCTTCCTAAAGGATAGCAGGTTGGGGAAAGGTTGTTCCAGTGGCTGGATGGGATCCAGGAGTGGCCTGGGATCATTGGCTCCTGGACGCCACACTTTGGAGGCTCCATGTCAAGACTAAGGTGACATTTGGACAACGACAATAATTTTAAGTGTCCCAGATCTTCCTTTGGACCACTCTCCCCAAAACACTGTGGAGCAGTGATTAGGGGCTCCTGCTGTGGGGAGATGAACCAGTCCCTAAGCCTCCCTAGCTTCCTATCTGTGTGATACTCTGTGTCTCAGTTTTTGCGTCTGTAAAATGGGCCCAATAAAATAGTAGTCCTCACTTCTAGGACTTGGCTCGCAGTGGACACTCACTAGATCAAGCCGCTGTCATCATCGTCACCATTCACCATTGTCGCTTCCGCAGCCAGTGCCCCCGCAGGAGCCGAGAGGTCCAGTCACCTCGGGAAGAACCCAGCCAGCCTCCCCCTCCTCCTTGCCCCACCAGCACCGTTTCGCCTTCTCTTTCGCTAGCCTCCGGAATCGCAGGCGGCTGGTGCTCCAAGAGAGGCAGTGCGTAAGGGAGCAGAGCTCAGAGGAATGGCGCGTGGAAGGCCAAAGAATGCCGGCATCTCAGCCAAGAGGGGTTGGGTTAAAAAAAGGCATTTTCTTAAATAAATCTGATCTCATCTCTGCCACTTTGTGGCTGCGTGACTTCAGGCACCTTTATCACTTCCGTCAGCCTTGGTGTCCTCTCAACTCACAGAAGATCGAGGAGCACAAATGAGGTTTATGTATGTGCTCTTAGTGTAGGAGCTCCTGACTTCTCCCTCCTCCCTACCCCTCCTCTTCCTCCTCTTCCTATTCCTCCTCCTTCCCTTTCTTTCTGGAAGCCACCCTTCCCCTTTCTGGCCTGGAGTGTCTGCTTCCGTAGGCCTCTGCAGCACCCCCCCCCCCCCGGGCACCCTGGCGACAGGACGCAGCAGTAAGCATGACGCGCCTCCCCCGTGGCTAACCCCACAGCCAGCCATCTGATTATGGGGAGACGATGGAAAGGCTCAAGGGCCCGTGGCTGCACACAGAGCTCCCCAGATCCGAAAGCCGGACATCAGTGTCAAGGGGGGCTATACCTGGGCTCCTGTGACAACCAGGGGGCCCTGGTGGCCAGAGCCTGCAGTGACGCAAGACAACGACATGAGCCAACTTGGAATGATTTGCCATGACACCTGCAGAGAGCAGCGCAGTGAGTCCCAGGGAGGCAGAGCCGAGCTCGGGCTGGATGGTCTCCCTGGGCTCAGCACCATCAGCATGCCGGGTCTCCTTCCCACCCACTCAGCAAACGTTTTTTTTGGGTGAGGGCTGCACCAGGTGCCCTAGGAAATGAGAATATCCGGGATTAAAGGGGATGATGAGCCGATCCTATCCCCACAGAGGATTCTATCTAGTGGGGACGCAACCCAAAAAGAAAAGCAACCAAGTATACAAACAGAACTCTGTAATTGCAGCTAGGACGGCATGCTGCCGGGGAGACAGCAGGCGTGAAACAGAATCTAATGGGAGGGGCACCTGCCTGAGTCACGGAAGGACTCTGGGCGAAAGTGACATTTCAGCCAAGAAGTGAAGGGTAGGAAGGACCAAGGACGATAGGACGATAGGATGAGCGGGCTGCACCGGGAACAGGGTCGGGGAAGGGGTCTGCGCGCTGGGGAGACCCAGGGAGTGCAGGCGGGAGCGTGGGGGCCGGGAGCAGGGGCAGAAAGAGACAAGGTTTACCGAGAGCCTTGGGGGCCAGGGCAGGGGGTGTGTATTTCACTCTGAGTGGGGGCAGGGTTCTAAAGTCAGGGGGGAGGTGATGTGGATGTCAGTGAACAGGCAGAACGATTTTGCCAGTCTCTGTCTCTCTCTCTGGCTCTTCAGGACGTACTTGGTAAATTTGCAGAATGGTAAGGCCATTGGACCTCAGTGGCAGTGTCATAAAAACATCTGGTCTCATCCATCAGAGGGCTGGGGGTCCGGGGAGGGGGATCGCCTACCTAGCTTGCCTGGAGACTCACAATGCTTACATTCCTGGGTGTGTCTGTTAATTAAACATTTAAATAGCACGCCCTGCGGGTTAGGATGACCCTAGGAGGCTGGTATAATTTCAAGGGAATACCATCATTTTTCTAGGAGAAATAAAAATAGAGTAAACCTCATTTTGAGCCCCACCCATTTGGAATTTGCTACCTACCTCTGGGCGGCGATCCTGTGAGGCTGAGATGTGGTCATGAAAGCAGCTGGCCAAGCACATAGTAGGTTCTTAAGAAAGAGCCATTTCCCACCCCTTTTCCCTTTGTCTACAGAAAATACATTTTCCCAGCAGAAAATTTCAATCACTTTAGAAACACCCATTCCAGCACAATTGCTGGGCCAATTATAAATCAATCCTTTTTATTCATTAAGCCAGAATCCCGGAGGGCCCCTACAAAGGTGTGTTCTGTTGAACTAATTCAAGGCCGTCTGTGTTTGGCAGACCTCCTTTGTCGGTCTGGTGTTGGGGGACAGGCCCAACAGGTGTCTTTCAGCTCAGCCGGGTCATATCAGGTTCTTGCTAAAAATGCTTAAATTTCAGAAAACATGCTCAGGGTTCACAGTCTCACCAAACCCATGCGACGCCGAGATGTTGTAATGCGGCTCCTTTAAACATGAACAGATAAAATGTATCTTTCTTTAACATCAATCCAAATCCGGGAGGTTTGAATGTTTATTTTAAAAAGCTGTTATTTCTTTGGATAAAGTGAGATTGCACTCTTAGAAGGAGCTCGTTTGGGCAGAAGCTCTTCGCCACACACTGGATTTTGTGGTCTGAGATTATATTCTAAATTGCCTACTTGAAGTTATCTGGTGCAGGTGCCTTGCAGGAAAAAAAACATGAATATGATGTTTTTGTTAAGTTGTAGAACAGTACCTCTGTGGTGGAGAAGAATGACCACACCCATAAATATTTTAAAAAGCTAAATATATAATGAATTCGCATGCTTCTATACAGAGTCCAGCCAGATCGATTCAAAAGATTTTATGTCGGTCACATTATTTATTTACCTATTTCATTTATTTTTAATTAATTAATTAATTAATTAATTTTAACAAACCAGAGGAGACTCTTCACGATAGGTCACAATTTTTAAATGTAAAGGGCACAATTTTCTGAATTCAATAATGATTCATTTTTGAATCCTTGACCTCCTTTATTGAGGTCCTTGGGGGGCACTTTTTGCAACACCCCATTTTGCAAAGCCCTGATCAAAGCTTGCTCTTGATGCTTATAAAAGGAAGAGTATGGCTGTCACTACGAACCCTTGTGGGGTCATGTCTATACACATATGTTTTTTTGGAGAGGGAATGTGTGGTCTCCACTTTTGGGGCGTTCAGAGGGCCAGAGAAGGCTGGTCAGACAGAATGGACACTCTGGGCCCCATTCTCTGGCTACACCCCGTTTTAAACCTTTTCCACCATGGGATTACTTTCTCAAAAACACCGTTTCATTTATTTATTTTTAAATCAATGTCTTCGTGGAACTTCAGTGACGAGATCGCTCCGTGTAAATCAACTCAGGACTCATTTCCTCTCTGGCCAACGGTAACAGGAGGGAGGCTGCTGCGGGTGCTCTGGCTTATGAGTGGAAACCCTCTTGTCTAGAGAGATTGGCGAGGCTGGCCCAAAGGCAAAGCAAAACAAAAACGAGAGAGGACAGAGCTAGAGATCGATGGAACAGATAGAGAATGTAGGAAGACACCCACACGTAGAGGGGCAATTGATTTTTGACAAAGGTGTAAAAGCAATTCAACAGAGAGAGGATGGTCTCTTCAATGAGTGGCGCTGGGAGAATTCAATATCCATTTACTAAAAGTTAACTTCAATCCATACCTCATACTCTATGTAAAAATTGACTCAAGATGAATCGGAGATCTAAATATAAAATGTAAAGCTGTGAAACTTGTAGAAGAAATCATAAGAACATCTTTGTGACATTGGCTAGCAAATATTTCAAATATTTCAACACCAAAAGCATGATCCATGAAAGAAAAAAAAATTGATACATTTGGCCTCATCAAAATTCAGAACTTCTGCTCTTCATAAGACAGGAAATTTAAAAAAAAACAAAAAACACCACAAATTAGGAAAAAATATTTGCAAAGTCTACATCTAATAAAAGACTTGTATCCAGAATTCACACAAGGAACCCTCAATAAGATAATGAGTAAAGAAAAACCCCAGATTTCAAAAAATGGGCGAAATATTTGAATAAAATGTCACCGAAGAAGATACATAGGGCAAATAAGTTTATAAAAGATGTTCTCAATCAGTCATTAGAGGATGAACATTAACGCTATAATTTAGAAATCACGGCACACTTAATTTGAGTGTTTAAAATTAAAAAAAAAACAAAAATAAAAAACCAAAAAACAAAAACAACAACCCTGACAACACCAAGTGTTTGCAGAGATACGGAGAAACAGAGCTTTCAGATGCTGCCAGTGGGCTCCAAAATGATACAGCCATTCTGGAAAACACTTTGGAAGTTTCTTCTTAAATTAAACATACGCTTGTCATAAGGCTCAAATATCCCACTCCTAGGTATTTACTCAAGTGAAAGAAAAGCTTGTGTTTACACAAAAACCTTAGGGGAATGTTTATAGAGGCTTTATTCATAATTACCAAGGCGAAAACACCTCGCACATCCCTCAACTGGTGGAATGGGTACCCCGCTGGGCGGGCTGCCCCATGAAAGGGTGTCCATCACTCGTGACATCACACGATTATCATACGATGCAATGGGGCGGGCACTTCACATCTGTAGAATTCTTCTCCCCAAACCCATAGTCTAATCATGAGAAAACTATCAGACAGACCCAAAAGGAGAGACATTCTAGAAAACACCTGGCCAGTACCTCTCAAAACTGTCAAGATTATAAAAAAACGAGAAAAAGATTGAGACTCAGTCACTGTTTTTCTGGAACAGGAAAAGAAAAAAAAGGACATTAAAGGGAGGGCAGATGCCAAGTATCTCATAAACCTTAACTCATTTTATTCTCCACGCGATTCTACAAGATCCATTATCCCAGATTCACTAAGGAGGAGCTCAAGGTTTTCATACTCTTCCTGTCACCCAGCTGGCAGGTGGCAGAGCAGAGATCTGAGTGTGGGGCCACTGGAACCCAGTCCTATATTCTCTCTACCAAACCCATTTCCTTTCAATACCAGCAGAAGGGGCCAGCAAGCTGGAGGCTTTGCCTTTTCACCCACCTTCTCTTCCACATTCAGGAAAGCATAGCTTTCCTTTCCAACAACTTCTACTATTTTCTATCCTACAAGCAGAAGACATAACAATGATAATAATAATATCCATAATTCCTTAAGACGCAAGGAGCTGACCTGGGGCTTTTAAGATCCTCGGGACATAGGATGTCAACCACGTCCATTTTACAAATTTCAGAATTCATCCAAATACCTAGAAAGTATTAACAGAGTCAGTAAGATATTAACATGACAAGATAGGCTGTGGCTGATGGCTGCCGCTTCAGCCAAGCTCGTCACTGTCCACAGCCAGAGGGTATGAAAAGTGTTAGATGTATTTAGACATATTGGGGAAACATACAAAGAGATCATCTGTTTGCATCCCCCCACCCACATGTGGCCACAAATGGAACACTTTGAAAAGGTCACGAGAGATCAGGAGATTTAGTGAACTGGGCACAATACAGCTTTGTGGTCCGGTTTATTTTCTCATGACAATGTAAAATATAGATTGAGATAAACTAAAATCCCTCATATTTGGTTTTATAGCTTAAATTCATAAATTCTCTACATTCATTAGAAAGCGATGTACTATCTGCACCCACTTGAAAAGATAGCATCCCAAGGGATAGATACAAGGATATTAAAAAAAAAATCCTGATCAAAGAAATATTGCTTCTTTCCTCCTTTCATTGAGCAGATGTGCAATGTGTCCAGAGAAAGAAATAGAAAAATTCCTGAGTGATTTATTTGATGAACCTAGTCTTAACTGAGGTTGTATGCCTGATATCATGACGGGGGTTATTAGTTTCTAGTTGAAAATGACCAGAGAGGGTCCCGTACACTTCATCAATATGGTCCATTTATAGGCTGTCAGGGGGACCACATCACGCAGCCTGGGCTCTCTGTCTTAGAGTTATTTCTCTATTAGATGGTTGCTGTCTTTACCTAGAAGACTTCTGGCTATTTAAGAAAACCCAGATCAGAAAGATATGTCTGTTCTAGCCTAGCATTTAAGACATTAAAAGCAGATGCATCACTTAGAAAAATGAGTCTTTGATTCAAAAGCCCATTGCCACCGAAAAAGGCACCACAAAAGTCCCATTTGCTACCAAAAAAAAAAAAAAAAGGAAAGAAAGAAAGAAAAGAAAACAAATATTTTTAAAAGCCCCACAGTTTTTCTAAGCAGAAAACTGACTTTTGCTTTTGCTTAAAGAAATAGTTTGCGTAATCTAGGGGTTTCCAGACTTCATGAAGCAACAAAACTATTTTTATAAAAATTGGCAGGGGAAGATGTACATAGAACTGCCAAGATAAATTAATTTGGCCAAATAAACTCTTAAATATCCCTCCACAAATGTTATAGATGGTCTCCATCATCCTATAAAGGACATTTTCGCACACGTGCACACACGCACACAATTTAAAATAACATAAACGTTTTACAAGAACACAATCTCAGAAGGGAAGTATTCCTTTCTAGGAGAAAGAGCCCAGAGGTGCTTTCTCTATAGACTAAAGAAGCTATTATCACTTATCAGCAGATGAGCCTTGGGAGTCCCTGGAAGATCTCACAAAATCTGTGAGGATGGATGTTGATGTTAGAGGAAATTTTTTTGTAATTCCCTAATACTTTACCAAATTGTTACAGGGTGAACAGAAATACTACTACCAATAATAATGGTAATATTTAGTAATATATTATTTAGTATATACTTTAGTATATACTGGATACCAGCTCTACTATGTACTTACTATGTTGATACATTTTAATTCTTGCAATGACCTATGAAATCAGAATTATTCTGGTCCCTTTCTGGATTAGACAACCACGGCTAGAGAAGTCACACGACTGGCTCTTGGAAACTCAGTGGTAAGTGATGGAGCCGGGATTCCCCGTGTAGCCCCTCTGAGCCCGAAGCCGCCGCACTGACCATTCTGTACCCTGCCTCCTTCCCATGATGCGCTTCGGGACTTATTTGCCTGGGGGTCTGTGGTCCAGGGTCCCTTTTTGCCTTTAAACCCTCAACACTCAACATAGTGCTTAAGAAATGGTAGACGTTTAATGCCTATGTCTAAACAAATGGATAAACGAAGATTTCTGGTTTGGGAAATTTGTTTTCAAACTGAGGGTGGTATGAGGAGAAAATGAGATAAAAAACAAAAAAACAAAATAAAACAAAAAACCCAAAACCGAGATCATACACGTAAAATGCTTAAAATCATGCCTGACACAACACAGGAAGCCCTTACTACATGTGAGTGACTTCCATCGCGGGAGTTAAGAAATCAGCTCCCCTCCGAGAAAGCGGTCTTGGCTTGGTCTGCAGGGGACATAACTTACAGAGGAATCTTCACGCAAGACACCTTCTCTAGAAATTGCACTTTGTAAAATGTCCACATGAATCACCTTTTTGTTCTCCTTTTGCTATATATATTATCATTATAACACATTATTACATCACTATAGTGTATGTCACATGCATATATATCATACATATGTAGCAATACATAACAGAATGTCCCTTGTCTCATGGATGAAGGATGTGCAACTTAATAATAAAATAAAAGCAATCCTTAGGCTCTCCTTGACGAAAGGGTTTTTAAAACAAATATTGCTTTAAAAAAACAAAAACAAACAAACAAAAAAAACAAATATTGCTTTGTTGGGCCCCAAAGGAAAATTAGAAGATGTTGAAAATTGGGGTTCTCTCGTGTATAAGATAGGAGAACAAGCTCTTCTCTATTTGAAAAGTAGAACTGACCACTGCCATTCAGCAAGAGCTCCCCGACCTTCTCTGTGGCTCTCCTTTACAGATAGCCTTTCTAAGCTTGAGCTTAGAAATTTGTTTTTCATTTAAGTCCGTGGTGCTGTGAAAGCTGGAATTACGAGTGAGACTCTAGCATTGGGGGCATTGCATTATTTTCCCAAACCTTTGCTGGAAATTTCCCAAGATGGTAATGAGAAAACTATTACAACAGGGTCCATTTGTCTCTGATTTCTGCACCCTAAATTACAAGGGGTCCCGGGGACCATCATTCTCAAAGCACGCCTCGGGACCCGACTGAGAAGGTGATGTTCTCACTGCTTTTTATCTCAGTTAGCGATGTTCTCTGCCTCCCTGGACAGATGTTTCTCTGGGCAAAGTAGCCCTAGCTGCTGAAATGATTTCTAAGTCTGTTCCATCAGCAGGATGGAGGGACAAGGAGGCTGGTTATTTTTCCGCCCTTCAGATGGGTCAAAGTGTTGAAAGTTAGGGTTACTGCTGTAACAGCAAAACTTACAAAAGCCTCAGTTTTGCAGGTTACAATGTGGATAATGACACCATTGTATTTTGCCCTATAAAACAATTCGAGATTACCTAAAATAAAAAGAAGAAGAAAGTTAAATTTGGGATAAATGGATTTCAGCTAGTTTATTTTTCCCCAGGCAAAAAACAGGCTAATTTCTGGCACACAGCACCTTGTGTTTGGACTCGATGTGATTTCTGTATAGTGAGCTTTAGTCTGTGGTGCCGGGAGGTGAGCAAGCATTTCCTATCTTTGCTCCCAGAGAGAGAAATGTTGGTGGCTTCAAAATAATCAACAGTGAAATACTGCTCGTAATGTCATCTTACCAGACAGACAATGCCTTCGCTGAGTTTTACAAAAATAATTTCACAGATAGGTATACATTTTAAGAACCGTAGGTCAATTGAGAGTATCTTTTTGAGAGACAATACATAGAAAAGATTACCTTTCATCGATAGATATATAGAGAAAAGAGTATTTCGTTTACAGATGCATCTATTTTCCAAAGCTACAGGTCAGCGAAGAGCATGGTTTTTGCACCTTTTCATGAATCAATTATGGAGAATTATCTTAACTTGTGCCTATGCACACCGCTTCTGTTCAGGAAGAATAGAATGCCCTAGACCATCTTGACCACCTGCGCATTAAAACATCCCTCGGATGAGGAACGACCAGACTCTCACAATCGAAACCCCACTTGAAAGAGACTTGTGTTAAGGACACAGAAAGCAAAGATGATGTTTGTTTTCTTGTTTTCAGAATAGCCTCAAACACTTGATGGCTGATTGGCCCCAGCCTTTTTGCAGCAAATTAAAAAATAAATAAAAATTAAAAAGAAAAGAAAAAAGCCTCTTCTCTCTACTAGATCAGGCGCCGAGGAGCATTTTGTTAAAAAAGCTTGGTCCAGAATCAGCTGCCTGCCTCCCTTTCAGTTTTCTTTCAAGGTTTTTGTTTTTGTTGCTTTTTTTTTTTTTTTTCCCAACCAATTCCGTTTGCACTTGTGAATGATAATGAATTGGGGCTCTTAGAGGAACTTGAACTTCTTGGATAAAAGATGTGTTCCACGTTTAAGTTGTTAACATTGACATGAATTACCTTCAGAGTGTGGCCCCGTTAACCTGATTCTTGAGTCTCCGTTTATTGGCATAGTCTGGCACGGAGCTTCATGGCACAAGGTCAGATCTGAACGCAAGAACCCAAATGATGCAGAGTCAGGGGTCTTTCCCAGGCGTAGCCACTGTCATCTGCCCTCAGTCCAGGGTGGAGGACACAAAATGCTTCTGACTTCAACACCGGGCAAATCATTTTCGAGCTGGGTTGAACATCTGCAAACCCGAGTAGGTAGCAGTGTCCATGAAAATGTCCCTGCTCTTTAAGCCTGAGATTCTACTTCTAATTCTTCCAAGGAAGCAGTAAAACATGCAAAGATTTACGTTCCAGGCTGGTCATCTCAGCTTTGTTAATAATAGCGAAAAAGCGATGTCGATCTAAATGTCCAACTTTTGGGGATTATCTAAATCAGTGATATTATCACACATAGTTCCCCAATCCAAAATCATACCTTCGAATAACACTTACTAAGTATAGGAAAATAATCACGGCTTATCGTTAAGTAAATTATGCATTAAAAAAAAAAAACACAGCCGTGAGCCAGGTTGTATGAGACATTTCATATTTATGTATAGATAGCAATAAAGCCTGTAGTGCTTTACCAGCGCTTACCAATCGGTGTGTGGGGGGAGGGGGGAGCAGATCATTCGCACTCATTCTTGATATTTTGTTGCATTTCCTAAATTTTCTGCCTTCCACACAGATTTCTTTGGTGATGAAAGCAACCCCCCCCCAAACTCCATAAATGTTGTTTTTAAAAATCGGCAAGGATGCAAGCCCTTGCAATCAGGTATTTTATCGGAAGCACGGATCCATCGTCAAGTACACAGGCTCGCAGGCTCGCAGACCTGTCTCACGCAGACCTGTCTCACTCGGCTATTCCCCGGCTTGTATAGTTGTCAAAAGGAAGTCCCCTAACATGCTTTTTGCAGCTCCCAGCCCTTTATTAATGCCATATGTGCTCTTGTAAGGTTAAGTTATTAAGTGATACACAGTAATTGTCTCTACTCCAAAGTAGACATTTCATTTCACTCAGCTCATGTGGATCTATTTCGGTATCATTTATCACAACGGCTTTTTAAGATCCATCTCAGTGGGCTGCTTCTCTTGTCCCTCTCTTTGAATGCAAGCCGACCTAAACGGCCCCAGTAAGAAATTAAATATAATTACCTATGGAACCGCGCAGGGCAAAGTGGGATCGCACCAGCTTCCCAAGTGGAACAAGGCGTCTGGAGGCGCCTCATCCCGGTTCCTCCCCGGAGTTAATTTGCCTGCATTTCCTCCCTGGTGGAGAACGCTTACATGCAGCCTCACAATGACCTGTTTAGTCGGGAGTGGAAAATTATGTCATTTGCAAGCAAGCTTTCAGCTGTGATATTTTATAATTGTTAAGATGAAAACCCGATAATCCTCTCCCCCTTCACATAAACTGCAATCCATCTTTAAACCTGTGATAATTCCTAAAACCTGCCGCTTAATAAACTAACAAACCCCAGGCCTATGTGATTTTACGGGGAGTCAATCTTTGATCAGCCAAGCTGAAATGGGTCTGATAAAGGGACGCCCTTCCACTCTGGGAGTCGCCACTCGAGTGGCTGATTGCCGTTTCCTCCCGGTCCTCAAGTGCCAAATAAGCAGAAGTCTTCCCCAGCTTCTTATCTCCTTCACTTTCTTCTCGAGATCTCTGTCGCTTTAATCCGGCATGTCTGCTGCTGGTTAACAAGGAAATCCTATGTCAATTATCGCCAACAACTTCCTGCTGCGTAGCAGCGGGGAATCAAAGCGTCGGAGAGCCTTTTCACACCAGAGAGTGGTGCAGGGCCTAATTAAATGGCCCTCATATCCTGCAGCCTGGTGGAGGCCGCATGATAGATAGCTAATGAAAGATAGCCTAATTTTTCTGAGAACCGTTTGGAGGCTGGCGGGCTGTCCGGTGGGCTGCAGGTGCGCGCAGGGGTGGGACTGCGCGGGGTTTTTTCCACTTGTGCTAAATTTAGTGGGTCTGTTGTCAGCACTGGACAGCGGGATGGGAAGGGAGCCAACCTTTGGGAAGATTGCATCTTATTAGACTTGTTCTGTAAATCAGAGGTCCAAATGGAGAGGGGGAGGGACGTGCGGGAAGATACGGTCGGACGGGAAGTTCAGGCCCGGAACGAGACCCCTGCCTCTGGAATAATTCACCGGGCTCGGACATCAGAGATTCCCCCAACCTCCCCTGTTCGCCCCCCAGCCCCTCCCCCCCACCCCCGAGGAATTCTCGGCTCATACGATGCTGCTTTTAAAAAATCATTTTCTAAGATCACTGCAAATCATTACCTTCAAATGACATTCTCTCTGTATAGACAAACTAAACTAATACATACATATATATTTGTTTATATATAACTATATAGTAACTCTATGTGATAGCTAATATACAAATATATAACTAATATATCACTAATTTTTTTTTAATCTTTGCGATTCACATTTTCTCTAGGAATTTTTCTCTAGTCAGAGCAGTGATTTTCAAAGTGTGGTTCCCTGGACAAGCAATTTGATCTGAAAACTCCTTAGAAATGCACATTTCTCAGGGTCCACTCTAGACCTACGGAATCAAATACTCCAGGGGTAAAGCCAGTAACCTAGATTTTAACGTACTCTCCAGATGATTCTGAGGCATGCTAAAATTTGAGAGCCACTGGTCCAGCGCATTTCCAAGGAACTCCTTTGTAGATGGCCAGTTTGAGTCATTAATCTTAATATTGCCATTTGTTCAAAAAATTTCAACATGTTACATAACGCACACCCTCCGTTATTTAGCCTGACTTGATGCCTGACTTGATACCTTTTACCAAGAGACATATTTCCAAGGCTTTTCCTGAGTTCCAACTGATGATGTGGTACTTTACTGAGTGAGGTGATTTGGGCTTTAGTTTAAGGAAGTAGGGAGTGAGAGGTGACGAGTATGTCCACTGAAATATCTAAATCAATTTTCTAGAGTTATGATTCTTAGGCTTTTGGATTAAAAAAAATTCAAGGTACCAGGTAGGGTTAGTTGCTTTTTAGTTTGTAATGGGCAATGTTTATCTTTTCCAATATTTTATAAAAGAAAGGTCATTTTAAAAAATGACAAAATGATAATAGTAAAGACAAAATTTTAGAATAAAAGCCAATCCTTTCAATGAAATGAGTTTTTGTTTATGAAAAGCTCCTTCTGTTGCCTTTATTTTCCTTTTATTTATTTATTTAAAGATTTTATTTATTTATTTGAGAGAGAGTGAGAGAGAGCACAGAGGGAGAGTGAGAGAGAGAAGCAGACTCCCCACTGAGCAGGGAGCCTAATGCAGGACTCGTTTCCAGGACCTTGGGATCATGACCTGAGCCAAACACAGGCACTTAACCGACTGAGCCACTCAGGCGCCCCCTATTTTCCTCTTTTAATGAAAGATTTGTGTGTTCTTTGCCACGAAATGGTTATCTAGAAGTGGCCAGTGTAGATTTGATTTAGAAAAGAAGGGTGGGTCACCCTCGAGCAGTGGCTCTTGACGGAGGCTGCCTCTGCAAATCAGCGGCAGAGCTTTGAGATTCTGATTTAATTGGTCTACTTTGACATCAGAATTTTTTAAAAAGCGAGAACTGCTTTCATGTTTGTAAATCGTCTTGTACTACAGAGCTCCTCAAACTTTCCTGTGTGCACATCGCCCCTGGGGATCTCGTTAAAATGAATGCAGGGCTGTTCAGTAGGTTTGGAGGGGGGCCCAAGATTCTTCACGTCTAACCACCTCCTTGGTAATGTTGCTGCTGGTCCGCGGACCACACTTTGAGTAGTAAGGCCGGCAGCCCTTATCGCTAAGGATCCAAGCACCTAGCAGAAAGCCCAGAGCCTCTCCTAGGACCAGCTGAGGGTCACCAGCCGTGACTGCATAGAGAGGAGACACCACCTTCTCAAGGTCAGGCTGGGAGCAGTGTCAAGGACATGGCAAGGATCCATATTCCCTTACTATATCTGTGATCTTTGGCCACTGACGTTCTGGACACCTCAGTGTCCTCGCCTATAAAATGGGGCAATATTAGTCACCTAATTCAGAGCATTGTTTTAGGGACTAGATGAGGTGATATAGCACTCTGGGACTTATTTTTTCACACCGATGATACCTGCCTGCGTGCGGACATTTTGAAAAGCGTATGGATCAGGGTTGGAAGAGACCTAAAGGTGGTCTGGTTTATAGTACTTGATTTTACAGGCAATATCAAATGAGCAATATCAATATAAGTTGAAAAAAAAAGATGCCTGCTGGATAGCAGTTTTCATGTAGCTTAAATTAGGTGTTTAGGTAGTTTAACTCAGTTTAACTATTGTCTTACAGTCTTTACGTAGGACATTTCTGTAGCAAATCACACACGACACACTTCGTAAAATGACTTCAAAATAATGCTTTCCTTCACTAATTGTAAGAACTCAACTAGTGGGATGTGGAAAGCAGTGGCGGTTTCTACACTTGGAATTTGAAGATGTTTTTGAATCTGGAGGTAACTTAGCATCCAGCTGTTTTTTTTAAAAAAGTTCATTTGTGCCTGAGCGTACACTGACAGTGCCGGAAAAATCTGCTCTGGGGAGTAGCTGAACAGGCCCAAAGCACCCTGTGGGGAAACATCCAGGAGCCCTACTCAAGGTTCCCTCAACCCCTTTCTTTCATATTACTGAGGATAAGTTAATTTCCGAACAAATAGTAGTTCTTCCTCCCATTTAATACTTTGCCCCTAAATATAATAGTTGGTATCAAAGGGAGTTAATTCCATCTCCAGCATAGTTCTTGAATTTATCCAGAGTTTTCCTAGAACTCAGATGTTGTCATGTCACTCTCCTGCCTAAAATTATTCAATATGTCCTTTTCGTGGGATCGAAGCCAAATTCCTTATGCCAACATTATTTCCTAGTCTGGCCCTCAAATCACTTTAGTATCATAATTGTTCCAAAAAATATTGTACCTACTACTGCTATTACCCCTATTACAAAAATGCACCTATCTTTGACAAAGCGTTGACTGTATCCAATCACTCTGCAAGGTCATTTATGCGGACAATCCCATTGATGACTAGATACTACTGTTATCCTGAGTTCACAGATGAGAAGTTGAGCCACAGGAAAGTTCCATTCATTACTCAGCTACAGAGTGAGGGAGCTTGGACTGAGATTCAAGACAATGAGATAGGAAATAATTGCAAACTGGCTGCTGTAGCTCCAACCATCACAACTGCATTCCAGGAAGGAAGAAGGGAGAAGCAAAGTGACAAAAGCCTCACCTAAGAACCTCAGCAGCCTACATACCACTCTCACGAATTTGTCACATGGCTACTCACGTGCAGGGAAGGTTGGGAAGTACAGTTTTTTCATTTTGGCCTATGGCTACCCCAACCAAATCGGGGTTTTATTAGTATGAAAGGGGAAAGGTAAACACTGGGTGACCTACCAGCTGTCTCTGCCCTGAGGCATGCCATCCTCTTTCACTCCAGGGAAGAATTCCATTAATTCCCACTGTGGCTGAAGGACCCCCTATGTGTCAGACTGGCTTTCTTCCTTCCAGTTTCTTCTCTGGGATAGAAGCATATGTGGAGTGCTGAGAGGCACATCTGTCACTCCTCTGGGAGTGGGAGTGATAGCTTATAAAGTGGCCAGAGACCTGGTTACCCGATTGGCTTTATCGAAAGAAGATGAACACAACTTTGTACATTTTACATTCTAGCTATGATTCCACTTGGTCTGTGACAATATAAAAACCATCAGGCCATCTGTGTCCTTTTCCTAAACATTCCACTCACACTACGCCTGGCTTCTTGGTAAAGGGATACATCAGTGTAGAATATTCTCATCTTTTTCTCTCTCACGGACTTTGATGCGGTCCTGTCTCTCCAGTTACCTTAGTATGTTGTACTCGCACACACCTGTGCACGGGCTCAGCCCATGATCCTTACCTGAAAAAACATATATTTTGCTGTTGTAGGACTAACGATTACTGAGATTGTATTTCCTTTGGCTTTTTTTTTTTTCCTCAACAACATTAAACTGACTTCTGCACAGCATTCCAGAATGTTCCAAAGGTAGGGGTAGTGGAGAATTCCTGGGGCACTCGTTCCTACATTGAGATGTAAATTGGTTGCTATTAGAGTATTTTAATAGACGAAGATTTGAAGCAAACTTAGGATTTCCTTCACAATGCTAATTTGAGTGTTTTCATTTTAAATAGATAATTGAAAATGTCAAACATTTTTCTTTGTGTGTATATATATATATATATATATATGCATCTATGTCAGTATTCATATTGTCAACTTTTTTTCATGTTATCAACTTCTAATTTTAAAGTCTGTTACAGATTCACGGGGAAAAGGGCAAGAGTGAGAACCATTTGCCATATATCACTATCACAGTTCTGGTGAATTAGTGCAGCATTACGTATCCCGACGACACGAGGACAGAGGAAACAGAGACATTTTCCTAGAGGGAAAAGTGCACAGCATTGGGACCAGACCAGTGTTGGAAAACAGGCTCGCCTGTTCATTGGCAAACTTCCTAAACGATTTCAAATGTCAGTTTCCTCATCTGTGAAATAGGACGGTAAGGGGGCTGACAGTAACAGCTAACATTTATTGAATATTTCTCACGTGCCACAGGCTAAATGCATTATATACATTCTTGTTAATTCTCACCGCATGTAATGACCATCGCCAGTATCTGCCTGATACCACCTATGTCGGTGATCTATGGCTGCGTAACAGGCCCTGAAGATTTGGTGGTCAGCAACACCCATTTCTTTGGCTCACCGGGAGCTGGACATTGAGGCTGGACCCTGCTGGTTTCCGGGGGGCCCCTCGTATGTCGACAGGTGAGGCAGCTCTGCCTCTGGGGCTTGGCCGCTGGGGTGATGGAGGTGATCTGGGTCCGATGTCTCTCCTCATGAGGCAAGCCAGCCTGGCCTTGTCCGTCTGGAGGAAGCTGTACTTGGAGAAAGAGACAGAACACAGGCCTTTTGAGACACAGGCTCAAAACTGGCACATGGCCACTTCTGTGTTCGGTTGGCCAAAGCGAAGCTCACTCACAAAGCCAAACCCCCCAACGTGTGGCGGAATGGCCTGCGGCCCGTGATGGGAAAAAATACAAAGTCTCAGAGGAAGGAGAGGCATGGCAGGCCGATTTGCACACAGTCTCTCCCACACTGTCCTTCTCAGAGTGTTGTTGTAAGGATTCATGAGTAATGATAGCTAATCTTATCGAATTCTCACCCTAATCCTATGATGGAGGTCCGATTGTTGGCTCCATTTTACAGATAAGTGAGCCGACACAGAGAGATGGTTCGGGTTCCTTCCAAAGGTGCTCATGACTAATGAGGAGCCAGATCCAAAGGCAAGAAAATCGGTGACATGAAATACAGTGGGATGTGATGAGGGTGGTGCCTGCGTTCATGTACTACACCAACGTCACTTTCCTGGCCATGACCATGAGCTATGGTTATGTATGATTTTATCATTGGGGGAAGCTGGGGGGGGGGGGGAAGTGTGTGGGAACTCTGTGTGGTTTCTTGCAACTTCTTGCAAATCTGAAACTATTTTAAAATACGAAGTTATTTGAAAACCAACGAAGCAGTTCAAACACTTAGCTGAGGCTCTGTACCCACACAAGGAGCTGAGCATAGTGCCTGGTCATACAGTAGGTGTTTAATAAATGTTAGCTTCCTATGCTGAAAACCCATTATCTGTTTAAAAGACCAAAGGAATACCATCTCAAGTGTAAGAATGGGAGCCACCTCAAACAGCCGAGGAAGGGACGGCTCAGACCTGGCCAGAGGAAGTCTGGATTTAGCAGTGCTGGTCTCCCGTTAGGGAGTTAGGGAGCTCTGCAGTTATGGGGCAAATGCAGACGTGTTTTAGGACTTCTGCTTTTCTAAGATTACTTTATGGAAAATCTTTTTCAGATCTCACAGATCCTCGAGAAGTCTCATCCCAGAACTGGGGAAAATGGTGGGGAGACTAATTAAAAGAGAACAGTATAATATAGGGACGAGTCTAGCTTGATAGGGTCAAGCCAGGCACGCTTTCTTACCTCTTAAAGTTAGCAGAGAAAAATTCTTCAACAGAAAAAAAAAAAAATACATTAGCAAATGATAGACTACGAGTAGACCTGGTTAGGTTGGATTTTCACAAAGAGCGAGATAACAGCCTTTGAAAGAAATTATAAAGGAAAATAAATAGCCATGTATTAAAGTCATGGAGCTAAGCAGAATAATAACTATAATAAGTACAGGAAAGCAGGTGCTACTGGAAACGGATGCGGTCATGACCCACAGCTTCAGCTGTTTCTATCAGGCCCCACGCCTGTGCGTTAGTGATTAGATGAGAATCAGTTGATGTCTAGAATGTTCGGGGAGGATGTTTTCTGGTAATGACCAGTTGGTTTTACTTGATACCTTGACAAAAGGAAAACAAGGACCCTACTAATGATAATAATAATAAAAATCATAATAGCTAACATTTGTTGGGAGCTTACTGTGTGCCAGGAACCCTTTAAATGTGTTGCCTTATCTCATTGAATCTTCGCAATCTTTTACGAGTAAGGAAATTGAGATATGGAAATGCTAGGTGACTTTCTGAGGCATAGATAGCCTCGATGTGGTGAAACTGGGATGAAATGGTGCATTGCCCAGTAAGGAAACAGGCTCATTCTGGAAAAGTGCTTTGGGACCCAGTACCTGTTTACATCACCATTCCAATCTTTGGAATTTGCCACAGAAGGAAAGATGGCTCATCCAAGCTCACAGCAATGGGGCTCTTTTACCCACTTCTCTGAGCATAGAACTCAGGGCACTGCTTCTCAGGTGGAAAGTATTAAACTTTCTCCAAACTTATCGTTTTTGAGCATTTCATCTGGAATTTATTTTTGTTTATGATGTGAAGTCTGAGTTATAGTATTCACCTCCATTCCCATAGCCAACCAGTTATCCCTGGGTCATTTAGAATATAAACTATCCTCTTCACACTGAATCAAAGTGTCACCCTTTACATGTGTTATGTTTTCATATAGAGTGTGATCTATTTCTGGTTCTCCATTTTGCTCTTGATCTATTAATTCATTCCTCTGGCATATTGTTTAGATTATGATCATATATATTTATATATATATGTTATATAGTATAGTATAATGGGTTTCATTATTTTGTAAGGGAACTTCTCAAAATATTTTTCTTTTTCAAACTTCTCTTGGTCATTCTCAGATAGTTATTACTATATATAAACTTTAAAATAGTTTTAGGCAGGGCGCCTGGGTGGCTCAGTTGTTAAGCATCTGCCTTCCGTTCAGGTCATGATCCCAGGGTCCTGGGATCGAGCCCCACATCGGGCTCCCTGCTTAGCGGGGAGCCTGCTTCTCCCTCTCCCACTCTCCCTGCTTGTGTTCCCTTTCTCGCTGTCTTTCTCTATGTCAAATAAATAAAATCTTAAAAAAAAAAAAAAAGTTTTAGGCATTCCCGGTGCCCCCTCCCCCGCAAAGAAAAACACTGGGCTGTCGGATTGAATGGCATTTTCATTTTTAAGTGAATTTGAGGAGTGATATCTTTATGCTATTAAGCTTTCTTATATCAGGAACATGCTGTGTTTCTCCAATTTTGGGGGGGGTTTATTTTAAGATCTTTAATAAGATCTTATTAATAAGCTGTCTTTATATAGGCTCCATGTCTTTATTATTAAATTTTTTCTTGGTTAATATGGTGAATAGGATTTTTTTTCATTTCTTTTTTTTAAATTTCTACTTTATAACTGGTTTTCGCTAGTGTGGTGGACACTGTGGTGCTGGCCCACATCCCTGCAGCCTTCCTGCTTGAGTTCTCCCAGGTTGACATCCTTCTAGAAGTGCCAGGAGTGAACATTCTCTAGGAGACCATGAAACATAAACTCCCCAGCTACCTCACCTCGCCCCTAGTTCGCTCCTAGGAACACATGGGACATTCCCTCTGGCCGGCTGCTGGAAAAGGAAACACTCAGGCCCAGGGCTCACAGAAGGGTCCACTCCATGTGTCGCAGCAAGTTAGCGATGAGTGCCTCTGCCCTACCCTCTCAGGTAAGGTTTCAGGTGACCCCGAAGACGGCAGCAGGGGAAGTCTTCCCAGTGGGCGTAGCTGCCAGGGCTCCGCCTGCCACCCCCTTGCTGGGGAGGGAGAAGTGACCTGACATAAGGATAAACATGGGCTCCTGGGAAGTGGCGAGGGGCCTGGCTGGTTGGGCATGTATCTGCAAAGATGAGAAGATCAGAGGCGGAGAGATCTGGGAGGGTAGCGAGTGGGGGGACCCAAGGGAGTAAGCACACAGTGACCCACACCAGGGCCCAGCAGAAAGGACCCGGGCAGAGGAGGCCCTAAACAACAAGGAGGACAGCAGACCCCCTGCCCCGGCCGCCCTCGTGTTGGCAGAACATGAATGGAGAGCTCACAGCAGACTCTCCCTCACCGTGGCTGATGCAGCCGCTCCTGCTGCCGAGTGCGTCATCTGTCAGCTGCAGAAACCAACGCGGAGCCCTCAGTATGGGGGGGGAGAAAACATGCCATTTGGTGATAAATTAATTCTACTGGGCCCCTCTCCCCTTGGAGGAGGTGACAGTTTGTCATTACTGGGACTGAAACATATTGGGGGTATGGGTTTGCCTTTCCTGCCTGTGTCATCTTTGCTAGAATCCCCATTCAAGAGCTCACAGAGCTTCTGTGCTCATGCCGCTCCCCTCGCCTGGGATTTCTATGTTGAAAGCCTAACCCCCAGTGTGGCTGGCCCTCTCTCCTTCTGCCTGTCCATCGTGTGAGGACCTGGCCAGAAGGCGACCATCTACAAGCCAGAAGAGAGTTCTCACCAGGAAAAAACATCAGTCACTATCTCGATCTTGGACTTTCCAGCCTCCAGAACCATGAGAAACACATTTCCATTGTTCAAGCCCCCGGTCTGGGGTGCTTCGTTAGGGCGGCTGTGCTGGCTAAGACGCCTCTCGGATAAATTCCTTGCCCTCAAATTCTCATCTCTAGATATACATCGGAGAAAACAAATTAAGAAAGCCAGTAGAGAGGAAAGCTGTCGGTTTTTATCCTCTCAACTTTTGAATTTTGAACTAATTTTAGACTTTGAGAAAATTGCAAAAATAGTTTCTGTATATCTGTCCTCCAGCTTCCCCCAATGCCAACATCTTACACAACTGTCGAAGGATTATTAGAACCAGGAATTGAACATGGGTTTGATACTATTCACTAAAGATGTTGGTTGAATCTCACCAGTTTTTTTTTCATTAGTGCCCTTTCTCCCTTCCAATCCTATCCAGGAACCCGTGTTGCCTTTCGTGGTTGCTTCCTCTCAATCTCCTGTAGTCTGTAGCTTCGTTCTTTCCTTCTCTCTCATGACTCTGACACTTGTGAAAATTATTAATAATTATCTTCTCAAATGTTACTCAATTTGGGTTTGTTTGGTATTTTCTCATGATTGGACTGAGGTTTTACATTTTTGGTTGGATTACAAGGAAAATGATGCTGTGTATCCTACTCAGTACCTGATAGAAAAAGGCTTCATGAAGGGGCACCTGGCTTGCTCAGTCGGTAGAGCATGCGACTCTTGATCTCGAGGTTGTTAGTTCAAGTCT
Source organism: Potos flavus (assembly GCA_028534135.1). Classification (NCBI taxonomy): domain Eukaryota; kingdom Metazoa; phylum Chordata; class Mammalia; order Carnivora; family Procyonidae; genus Potos; species Potos flavus. Next base: position 10,963,202 of record CM052894.1, on the reverse strand, counting down.
CAGATTCAGCGTGGAGCCTGCTTAAAAAAAAAGAGAGGGGGTTCATATGTCTTATCTCTGCTGATGTTTACCCTGATCACTACGTTAAACTGATTTGTGCTTGGTTTCTCTACTATAAAGTTACTTCTTTGCCTTTGTAATTAATAAATGTCTCAGGCAAAATCCTGTGAGACTAAGCAAAACTTATTTTTTTAAAAGCTTTTGCTCGGTATTTTTCTTTTTTTAAGTAGTTTCCATGCCCAGTGTGGAGCCCAATGCAGGGCTTGAACTCACGACCCTGAGAGCAAGACCTGAGCTGAGATTAAAAGCCAGACACTTAACTGACCGAGCCACCCAGGTGCCCAACTTACTAACTTTAAAGTTATTGATATTTGTAGATGTATCTTACATCCAGTAACAGCAAATTATCTTATTATTTTTTTAAAGATTTATTTTATTCACTTGAGAGAGAGAGAGGACATGATGAGGAGAGGCAGAGGGAGAGAAGAGAGAGAATCTCAAGCAGACCCCCCACTGAGCATGGAGCCCAGCATGGGGCTTGATCCTACCACCCTGAGATCATGACCTGAGTCAAAATCAAGAGTCAGATGCTTAACCAACTGAGCCACCCAGCCTCCCCGAATTATCTCATTAATTTGAAAAGTTTCTTAGTAGAATCTCTTGTGTCTTCTGTATATACACTCATATATCAAGTATACATAAAGATAACCTTATCTCTTCATTGTCACCATTTATAGCAACCGTTTTATTTTCCTGTCTTATTACAATAGCTAAACTTCTGAAGTCCTTTCAAATGGTAATGAGGATAATAAACATCCTGGTTTGTTTATTTGTTGTGAATGATTTCAGTATTTTGCCACTTGCAATGGTTTCTTTAAGTCTGGGATAAATTATTTCTATTTTACTAAAATTTTTTGTTGTTCAGAATGGCTGTTAATTTTATCAAAAGCTAATGTAATCATATTTTTCCCCTTATTTCTCTCCCATATACTTTGTTAGCTTTCCTAATATTAGATCATCTTTCCGTTCCTGGAATGAACCCTACTTAGTCATGATGCATTCATTTTAAAATGTATCGCTGGATTCAATTTGTATATGTAACCACAGGGAATTGGGTCTATAGTTTTCTCTTTTAGTACTATTTTATAAGATTTGGGTTTTTTTCTGGTTCCATAAAATAAATCAGAGTAGTCTTACATTTTTCCTATGGTCTGGATTTATTGGGATCTTGAACCAAATAACTCCATTTTCAATACTTCCTTTAATATTTTTTTTTTTTTCTGACCAACATCTTTACAAATAAAAAAACTCCCTTGGGAAGGATATGCATGATTGGGGGTTGGTATATACAGGACCTCAATATACTTTCCACTTAATTTTGCCATGAACCTAAAATTGCCCTAAAAAACAAAACTTATTAAAAAATAATTCCATCAGCTAGCAGAACTACTATACTCTTAGCTGGATGCCCCTGAAAGAATCCTAATTCATTCATTTGTTCTTCTCAAGCTGAGTGAGAACACTAGAAACAGGAAGAGCAATGAGTATAAGATATGTGGTGGGTGGGGAAAATTGAGTTCAGTTAATTTGGGTATTATATTAACAATATGCAAATTATATGCAAAACAACCTCCAATTGCTTGGAATCGAGAACTCAAACACTTTTTGAAAAAATACTGAGTTACTGTTTATACTATTTAACAAAACCCCAAAGAAACAGAAGGTTCACCATATGGGGTATTTTTGTTGAAAAACTTTCGTGACAAATCTTTAGAAAATGTATTAATCACTTTTCTAACCTTACGAGTACGAAACAATAAACATCCCGGGCTCAATCTCTAACAGTTGAGGCTGTTGACCATTATAAAAACCAAGAAAACCTTGGGATTGAGAAGGATTTTGTGTCAGAAAAAAATTTCTGATTCACGGAGGCTTTTTTCCCATTTGACCTATCTATAAAAAGTGGATATGCCAAATTATAAACTGTTTTGTTTGTTTCTGTACTCCCAGTGCCTCTCATACTGCTTGATATAAAGGAGGGGTCAAATAGATATTTGTTAAATGAATAAATAAAGGAATGAATAGCAATAATTTAAGTTAATTATGGCTTTAGAGGAGGTGAGTTAGGTATTTTGGTAAAATTTGGTGTCCATTAAGGAATGAGATAAATCATATGAAATTACCATTTTTACAGATCAAAACCAGTCATATAATAATAATTAATAATATATTAATAATTTCATAGGGGTCAGCCTAATCCATATCTGACCTAGAATTTTAGAGTAACATTTACTGTTTCAGGCCTGTGGCTTCATAGAATATTAGCCTATACCCATTTGAACTCCAGCCAGCATGGTATTTCCTTTTTTTTTAGAGATTTATTTATTTATTTTAGAAGAGAAGGAGCAGAGAGGGAGGGACAGAGAGAATCTTAAGCAGATTCCCCACTGAGTGTGGAGCCCAATACGGGGCTCGATCTCACAACCCTGAGATCATGACCTGAGCCGAAATCAAGAGTCAGACGCTTAACCGACTGAGCCACCCAGACACTCCTACAATGAGACTTCTTGATCACACAGCGCAGTGGTTCGGGGCTAAAGCTTTGGAAACATAAACCCATGTTCAAATCTTGGTTCTACCTCCTATGAGTTGTGTGGCCTTGAGTAAATCACATAATTTCTCTGAGCTGAAATGTCCTCATCTATGAAACGGGGAAAATACTTTCCTTATAGGGTTGCTATGAAGATCAACCCTGATGGTCAAGTACTTGGTGCAGTACTTGCACATAGTAAATGATCAGTAAACGGTTTCTATTACTCTTATTATTATTTATTAATTTCTTTATTTCTGGTTGCCTCTCTCTAGGATATCTAACTTCCTGTCATTTCAAAGCCAGCTGATAGTGGTAGATAGTTGTGGTCGATGTCACAGTAGTGTTTTGCCTCTCGGAGGAATAGTGACCAAGAAGAGGCATGAAGGAACGGATCGGGGCTGAAAATGTTTTGTGTCTTAACCTGAGTGATGGCCACATGGGCGTACAGCTGTGTAAACCATCATCACCGTCCACTAAGGCTCAGTGGGTTTTCTGGGTGTATGTTATAACTCAATAAGGTCTTTGCCCATTTGGGGGTGGTGCTAAGATGGGGAGAAGCTGTTTCAATACCCGGCATCATAAACAGAGGGAATTCCAAGCACTACATTGTATTTGATGAAAGCCCTCGTGGTTTCATGTCGAACGCCTCTCTCCCCCCGCCTTCCCTCTGCCTTTGGAATCACAGCACCTACACCCTACCCACCAGGACAGGCAGACGTGCTCATGAAAAATGGGAAAATGGGACGTTTACAGGCAAGCTGAGGAGCACCGAAGTACTAATTCTGTATGTATATGGAGTGTGTCTAAGTGGGTCTTGAGGGTCAGCATGGGTTTTAGATTTCTGAACTTCTCATCTTTGCCAAGTGGGTCCGTCAATATAGGATGTTAATTGAGTTGAGGGATTATCATCAGTACTCATGGAAATTTTTTAAAAAGGCTGATATTCTGTATTGATATATAGCTTCTCTATCCGCCCCCCGCCAAGTCTCTCTCTCTCTCACACACACACTGATATTTAGGCTATTCAATTTATTTAATTCCTCCTACTATAACTATAATCAGGGATTTCTCTCACCACGTTCTCTGTAACCTCCTTGTTCCCAGTAGACCTTCCTGCAGTTTCCCTCTATGGGCTGTATCTGTAGAGATCATGTACACACACAAGCCTGGACTTTTCTATGGAAGCCATTAAAACAAATGCCGACCTCAGCACCAATGAATATGTTTAGAGACTCAGGTTTCCACATGGCCCAAAACATTTTGAGTTGGGGAGACGAAATAGGGAAAGTTTCCCCTGGATGTACAACTGAATAAAAACCTACCGGCTTAGTTCTTCTCGCAATCCCATGAATATTATCATGGTTTAAACTTCCTGGAGCCTTTTGAGCCCTCAGGAGCAGCATGGAAGGTCTTTAGCCAGGACCCCCTGCCATCTCCTCCACACCTCTTGAGAGCCAGCGAGATGGTCCATCGCCCCAAACTGTTTGTAGACTGGCGTCTTCCTCAGAAGAAAAGGAATATTCGTTTCGATTCCCGCCATACACCACTTTCTGAATATGATTTCAGTCGTGATTTCCTATGTGCCTGTGTAGAGGCAAGAGTGGAAATAAAGAACAAACCCAATAAAGACCAAACCAAAAGCACATGTCCCGCAGGGGCGCCCACCGGACGAACTATGGCTGTTGAACAGATGAACCCACCGAAATGTAAAATATTCCACGACATTTGGGCAGCTTTGAAATGCTACACTTTCTAGTGCTCATCTGTTAATCATCTGAGCGAACTTCTCAGCTCACCAGAAGGGCCCGGCTCCTCTTTCTAAGTTCACACGGCTGGAAATGCACACAATCCAGCCGTCGGAGTGACAAACAGGCTGGAAAGACAGCCAGCGAACCACCCAATGAAGAAAGAAACAAAGAAAGGACCAGAGAGAGAGAGAAAGAGAGGGAGCAAGGGAGCTATTTTTACCCACCTCCACTTCTAACTGAATCTCACTGCATGTATTTTCCAGGATATAAGCTTTGCTTTGAGTTACTTTCAAGATAAGTCATAAAGCTATAATCATATTAGTGATTAATGGCACCAGGGAAGCAAAGTGACATAATGAAAAGATTTAAGGTTCTACACAAAAGTATTTAAAGATTCTCTTAGGAAATCCATCTACTTTAAATAGTTTTTTGAAAGCAAAGAAACCATCAACAGCACTAAATTTAAGAGCGAAGACAAAACGCCTCCACCACCGTTATTCTCGTTGGTTCTTACGGAACGGTGCTCCTCCGGATACAGAGGAGTGAGAAAAAACTGTTTCTAGAAAACAATAGTAATTCCAACCAGAGAGAACGGGCACGTCTAAGAGGACGCTTGCAAAGCACATCGGGTGAGTAGAGAACAAACCGCCCAGCGTGCCCCCCGGGAGCAAGTGTCTCTACTGTGACCGCAGACCACTGGGAGTGACCAAGAAGTCAGGCAGGGAATCCTGGGCGGTGAGATTCCCTCCAAGGAAGACTTTTCTATTCCTCAAGCTACCAAGTGTCCAAGGAGGGACTAGGCGGTTCGCAGCGGTGGTGAGGTTTCTGCCGCTGGCACGATTCAGGCAGAGGCTGGCGGACGTGATGGTCAGACCAGGGGTTCCCTAACTTTGCTGCACATTCGAGTCCCTCTGGGGGAGCTTGAAAACCATTCCTAACTGCTGGCTGCACCTGCTGGGATGAGACTCCGGCATCCATATTTTTTAAAGCTCCCTAGGTGATGGCAATCACTTTGTGTGGTCAATGCTTGGGAGCCCCAGCAGATCTGCTCAGGGCTTCTCAGACTTTATGTGCACACACAGCGCCTGGCCTGCTTGTAAAATGCAGATTCCGGCTTCTTGGAGCTGGGGCGTGGCCTGAGACTCTGCATTCCTAGCAAGCCCCAGGCCGAGGCCCCTGCTTGCTGGTCCAGGAGCCACACTCGGAGTAGCGGGTCCCAGCTGACTTAGTCTTCTCCGCTCCTAAGTTCTGGGGTATGAAGCATCGTTTGGGGGGAGGGGACAGCAGACAGTGACGAACAGGGGACAGCCCCACTCCTACACTGGCCGCAGGCTGAAAGCAAGTCATGTCTCATCCCTGAGCCTCAGTTTCTCCATCTGAATACAGAACGGGCTGGTAAAGCACTGCAGGGCTTTCTCAGGTCTCACTGAAGCTCAAGCTTTGCTGAAAATCAGCAGAGCCTCTGGGGATCGAGAGTCCACAATTTCTAGAAGGCCTCAGAGAAGATCGGCTGATATACATTGACCAGAGCTGGTTTGAAAAAGGCACAGCCGCGTATTTGCGGATTCACACATTTACATGGAGGGCCCGGAAAGGTGGAAACTGGTGGAAAGAGTGAAAAGTACCCAGTTCGTGCCTTCGAGGTGCTTCCGGTCTGGTACAGCAGCAGCTGCAAGGACAGGGGTGTGTGAGGAAGGGTCCGGTGGTGCTAACTAGAGTCTAGTCGGGAGGTCAGTTCTTCCAAAAGGGGAATGTCAGGAGGACTTCAAGGAGGAGGTGACTGAGCTGAGAGATGAGTGTGCAGATCAGGGGACAGAGCGACCTCGGCAGGGGTCAGCGTGAGCGGTGGTGGCGGCTTGAGGCCTGGGGGCGCCAGGAGTGAAGCGGTAGAGCCCCATGGAGAGATCGGGGCAGGTCTGAGGGAGACATATGGGCCAGAGGAAATTTGATTTTCTCCCCATCAAGAGTCATTAGTATCTTCTAGTCATTCATTTAGATTAGAGGTTGAATGTTATGGCGGGGGTGGGGGTAGAGATGAGGACCCCACTCCCCGCCCGCATCCGGTGGTATCATCTTTTGTCCCAGAAATTCAATGGTGGCCCCAACTCACGGAAAAGTGAACTCCTTTGACTAGAAAGTAGTTTCAGAAGGGTCTGTGGTCCTGGAGCATGGCCTTGGGTCTCTGGCAGACCCCGTTGCTCACCCTCCTCACGTCTCCTCAGGCCGCCTCTGATTTGAGCTGCAGCTGTCGGGGACAGTTCCTGAGCGAGCAGGCAGTGTCCCACTTCCAGGGCCATTGTGTGTCTTTTCTGCTGCGAGGCTTTCTAGAAAGCCCCAGAAGTCCGGCAGTGTGTGGAAGTTAGTGCTCTCAATGGCTGGATGGCCCAGCCTTCCCTCCTTTGGGGAGACGAGTCTCAGGTACATTCTGCATGATTCCTCAGAGCACCCCAGTGGGACGAGCCCCACTCGTCCCATGGTTGTCCATGGCAGTGAGCTTCACAGAGGGACACTAGAGGAATATGTCTGCCCGCCTGCTGATTTCACCGCACAGACTCCTGGGGATTCTGGGACCAAGGGCGTCTTATGGAGACGGGAGTTTGCCTGAGATCAGTCATCACTTCCGTTTGTCAACACCAGGGGAAGGCAGCTTTTGGAGTGCAGCTTCACCCTCCACTCCCCCCGCCCCCTGGGCTCAGAGGCATTTAAAATTCAGTCACTGTCATCCGCAAACCCCTCCGAGCAGAAACATTCCCATCATTCTCTCCCTCCTCGCAAAGGTGTTTAAGATATCTAAATATTTTAAAGGTATCTAGGAGGATTGGATTCTTTTCTTAGTGGTGACTTGATGAATAAATGATGCCCTAATTTCAGTTTAATTATTGTCTAATGCTCTCTAATTCATTTCAGATTGGTGTTTAACTTCTTTCCAACTTAACAACCTTTCAGGCAAAACTGATCAAAAAAGCCGGAGCCTCCTTCACACAGGGATGGATTAGTGGTCTCTCGGTATCAACTAAAGAAAAATAGCTGTTCAAATCCCTGATATTTTTGGCACTTTGTAAATTTAAACCCATCCAAAACACATCTTTAAAAAATATTTTAAGGAAGGGAAGGATTCTATGCTCGGAGTCTGAGATTCTGTTCTGCCAAGTTTGAGCATGGAGCAGATTTTTACGGTTGAATTATAAGCCCCTGAAAACAGGTTTATTATGGAAGTGTGAACACACAACTGTAGCCTATAGCAACATGAATGGCCCTACTATCATAATGCTTGAATCCTCTCCTTTGTGCTGAATTGGCAAAGCAAGACACCTGCTTTGGCCTTTTTGCTAATACGTGTCATTGTCAGTTAACAGCTTGGGTCCCTCTTTAGAAAGATGCCCCAAAGTTTTTAGTAATCCTTGCATGGCTAGGGACCCCTATGTCTCCATCTCAGGAATTAATCTATCATTTATAGAAGTTACATTAGAAATGCATTCTCTTGGAAGGAGAAATGGAGGTGGGGGGGGTGTTTGCATTCATTGTGACTGTGCTGTTTGCCCATGTAGTGAATGGTCAGCTAGAGAACAAATTTCTCGCCAGACAGAAAGGCCAAGTGTAGATCCTACGGGCACGTTCCTCAGGGTTGAGAAAAGAGAGTATGGTGCCTGTAGGAGGAAATCTCGGTTTGAGATCCTAACATTTGCCCCAAGTTCAAGTGCTTACATTCTTTGGTGTCTGAAGTTTCCCCTAAGAAGCCTTCATGTTTATTTTCTGGTATATGTTTTTTTTAACTACAAAGTGAAACATTTGGAATTCTATTGCATGGAACTCATACAATTTCCATAACAGAATTAAAATTACACTCAGCTGCAGGGTCAATCTCCGTTGTGATTGGCTGGAAAAGGCAGCTCCAATTACGGGAGCCTGCTCGCAGAGGCTTGGTCTCTGGATAAAAAATCATAAACGCCAAGAGCTCCCTTAAACACGTGCCGAATTAAGCCTTATGGAGGAATGTTTGACATTCGTCAACTCAATGTAGTCTAATATCAATGAGCCAGAACCCTACTAACTAGAACTCTTGATTAATTAAGTCTTGGTTTCCGGTCTTCTCCTCTAGCCCTCCCCATTCCCTGGCCCAGGAGACTCGAGTGCATGAGAACTCCTGGCACTTACGGAGTGCTTACTGTGTGCTGGGCATGACTGTATTCATTCGTAAAATCCCCCAATAACCCTAGAAGTAGGTACTATCATTTTCTCCTTCTCCTTCTCCTCTCCATCTCTTCCTCCTCCTCCTCCTCCTCCTCCTCCTCCTTCTTCTTCACAGACGAGGAAATGAGTTCAGCAGCCAAGCAGAAAGGTAAGGATCTTGGCTTTGCTTACGGATCCTTCCAGGTTTACCTTCAAGCTCTACTAGGAAATAGCTGTGTGACCTCAGGCGAGTTACTTAGGCTTTCTGTCCTTCAATTGCCATGAAATTGTTATTTCTCTAAAATGGAGATAATAATGTGAAATTATAGTTAAGCATTGTGGAGATAAAGATTTCTCTTTTATTACACAAGAGAATCCTATATTTTGATTGGTAAACACATTTTAAAATTATATTTTTCATTTTATTGCCAATGAGTTTAGAATTTCATATTCTTCTCCAAAGATAGTAACAAACCTCTAAGGGATCTGGGTATATCTGTGCGTATGCCTGGGATGGAAGCAAGGAGTGGAGATAGGGAATGGAAGGAGAGAGAAACCAAGAACAGGGTGGTCTTTCTCCTTTGGAGAGCAAGTGCTGCAAAGACTATGTAAAGCTGAAGTAGCTAAGAGTGAAGCCAACGTGGAGGGAAACAGAGGCAAGAAAGGAAGAATGAACAACCAAGCCCGCTAGGATGTTATTCTAACACCTTGATCCAGCACTACCTGAAGCCAAACTACTCCTTGCTCCTTGGTCTTCACGATTACCTGATATATATAATATATTTAATATATATTTATATGTAATATATAAATATGTTATATATATATTAATATAGATTAATACTTAATCTAATAATGTGTATAAATATATTAATACACGTATATATTATCAATTATTAATTAATAATGCATGTATAACTATATAAGTATATTAATACATTTATATACACATTATTATTAATTATAAATTAATGTATATTAATATGTTATACTTACATATTTATATATATATTTGTTTTGCTTTGGCTAGTTTGATTTGGCTTTCTGTTGCATGCAATTAAAAAGAAACAATCTGTAATAATATCTGACTTCATTTCCTCTCACCTGTGCTCTTCCACCGTTTAAGTCTAATTGGAAAGATAGCACAGAGTCTAGTCATCCATCCTCCTGTTCGTCCATCCTTTCCAACTTTGTCCATTTCTGTTCTTTCAACAAACATCCATTGAGCGCTCAGAGCCAGATGTGAAAAGAACAAAGATGAATGAGACACGTGTCATTCCTTAAGGAGATATAGGCATGCGAAACTGCAGACCAGTAAAGCAGCTACGACTCTACGGGA
>CM052894.1:10865074-10953252 GCA_028534135.1 Potos flavus | reverse complement strand
TTTTGCCCCCCCCCCCCCCCCCCCCGGGGCACACATCCTTTGGACGGCCCCAGAAGACTCCAGCCTGAGGTCAGGGGAGAAAAGTGTCAAGTATGCTCAATATTTAAACAATTTGGAACCCCCTGTTACTTCTGCTATGGAGACATGGATTCATTTCCTCGTGAGTTGGAGGGATCTTTTCCCAAGAGCTCCTCATAGCAATCCGTCAATCACTCCCAGCGAGTGCCCTTTAAACACAGGTAGAGACCCATCATCGAATGGATGTTATTTAAAACACGTGCTTTAAAAGACTAAAGGAGAGACCAACCTGTCCAACTGATGAATTATTTTTCAGCCAATTCTCTCTGGTAATGGTAGCTAAATCATATCACAAAAATGATCAAACATAATGCAAATGTATTAGGAATGCATCCTTGATTTGTTTTCATTTGAGATTATTGTGGGCTTATTTATTTATTTTGCAAATAAACTATGGGAACCTCTACTGTGTAGTATTATTTGGTAACAAGATTTGATTTAGAATTCACAATGCACACAATAGTTTATCAAAGGAAATGTCACATCAGAATCTTTTGTGCTGCATGTGTGAAATGTTCAAAGTAATTACAAATGTGACAAAATCTAAATTGTACATTTAGGGGGGAAATGGCGCTAAAAATTCTTGCTTGATGTTCAGATAATACTAGCAGCTTATAAGCCTTTGTGTTTTGTTCTATGTGTTGTAAATAATATTAGAAGTATCCCAGAGTCATGGACTATTTATAAAACACAGATGAAAATAATCTGATTACTTTAAAAAAATAAAGTTATACTTTTTAGCTTTGTTCCATATGGTGGTATTGCCCATCATCTTCTAACAAACATCATTTATGTTTCATGGCAACATAATCAAGCATATGATTACATTTCAATATGGTGATGTCAATCACGAGTTTCCGATGGATGAGAGTAGGAGAACTTTTATTTTAGTGGTGACCAAACATGAGGGAAGGGAGGCCCATCAGTCACTCTTTAGAAAGACACTTCTAGAGAGAGATGGGGTGAACACTGGGGGTTATAAAAGAAGAAAAGTTATTTCCCTTTTCCCTTCTCTCTCTCCCTGCATTACTACTTTGCCCTTGAGAACTGGACAATCTAATGTTCAAATCTCCCCAAGGGAGTGTCTGTCCTCGCCTTCCAACCCCTGTGTGAAAGGAGGGGAATCTTTTCTTCTTTAGATCTTAGGTTCCAAAGTGACAGTGTTGAAGTCAAAATAGGGTAGAGCTGTCACCTGGTAGCACTTTCCACAAGGACATGTTGTTGATATTTTGACCTTGAGTGTCCTTGGCATTCAAGGCCTCTAAAATAGCACTTCTCAGACTTGAATGTGCAGGACTCACATCTTGTTAATTGCAGATTCGGATTCAGAAGGTCTATGGTGGGACCTGGAGGTTTGGCATTTCTAATAAGCTTCCGGGTGATATAGATGCCGCTGATCATCAGACCACACTGAGGGGTGAGGTTCCAAAGAACATGGAGTCTTAAGTGACGCAGTATGTTGGAAGCGGTCTCCTAAGACTCGGTCAGTTCTATGCCTAATCAGCCCACTTGCTCACAGAGTGCCTGGTATGGCAAGACACTTACTCTGACTGGAACCCCCATTTTACAGAAGAGTCACAGAGAAGTTAAGTTTCTTGCCTAGGGTCACAGAGCCAATAACAGAGGTAGGACTTTGGGGACCCAACCTACCAGAATCTATACTACATGATTTTAATCAGTAGTCTATGCTTCCTGTGAAAGTATGTTTCAAGTTCTTTGCCTTCTCAGGATCTTGGCATATGCTGTTCCCTCTGCCAGGATTGCCCTTCCCCACATTTTGCCTGACTATTCACCCTTCGGATTTCAGCTGAAATATCACTTCTTAGAGAGACTTTCTCCGGTTCTCGCTGCACTTCAAAAATTAGATAGGTCCTGCTTTTCTCTCACGGCATCTCATTGGTTTCCCTGGTAGGTCTGACTACTATTTTCAATTATTTGATTATTAGTGTTAATTTGCTTTCATACCTATTTCCCTCACAAAACTGTAAGCTCTTTGAGGCCAAGGACAGTGGCTGTTTATTTCCTCAGCCTTCAGCACTATGGAACAAAACAAGGGCACGATTATTACTCGATTGACTGATGGAGTGAATGAATGAATGAATAAACAAATGAACGAATGAATTTACATTCTGCAAATTACTACTAAGCCACTAGAGGGCAACTATACTCATCACACTGACTTCCCTATGCAAGTGTACCACACGTGGCCAACATTCCTCGGTTGGGAATTTCAGATAGTACGGTACCTCACGTGGGCCACTGCCCATATACCAGGCGGAATAAGAAACTCATCTAAACTACATTAAAGAATGAAAATACGGATTCCAAAAGTACACCCATTTCTAACTTCCTGATTCAGTCCACACACACACACACACAAACACACACACCAAACAAACAAAAAAACAGAGTCTGGGATGATTTGGGGGTTTCCAAAGCACATCTCTACTTTTATTCCTCTTTACTCAAGTTCAGTCTCAGACTGAACAATATCCTCTTCTTCCATGGGGTTTAGGGAGCCTGGGGAAACCTAGAGCCTGGGAGAGGGACACACGCGGCTTTTGATGGAGGCTTGGTCCACGGATGTGGCTCTGCGGTGAGTCACCAGGACATTGAACTTGTTAGAATCATTGTCACAGCTAGAGTTCCCCCAGACGCAGACCCCGATGCAAGGTTTCTGGGCAAGTTGTCTGTGGGAAATGAGACAGGGATGGGAAGGTAGTTCTGAAGTGTGTGTTATCTGTGCGGTGACCACAGGAGGTTCCTGGAGCCTAATCTCATCAGGAGATTCTGGGAAGCATTAGGGACCTTCCTCAGTTACCCTGCTGAAGGATGAGGAGCTCAGACATCCACGCGCAACTCCATTCAGGGGGCAGCTAGTATGCAGGTACAAGACACCTTTCTTCCAGGACTTCAGAGAAAGCCCCGAAAGAGCGGTGCACATGGTGACAGACTGCAAGGGAGCAAGGTCGGGCACTGCTTTCCACTGCGATGGCCATGAAGATTCCTGCCGTCTTCACTTCCTAGTTGACAGGAAGAATCTTGGAGCCATGGGTTTGACTCAGAATTTCTTGTCTTTAGTACCCCAAATCCCTAAGTACTTCTGATGCCCTCCCCAAACCATCAAGACAAAGGGAATGTTGTAGCCTAGAGCTGACAATATCTCAACCTCCACCATTAATGTGATCACTTGCCATCAGGAAAGAAGCCCGGTTTGTCAGTGCCACTGTCCCTTAATTTCCAGAGTTTTGAAATGACTTTGCTCCTAAGCGCAGATACGGTCCTGGGTTTTTGTCTGCCATCTTGTGTGATCTTGGACTTGGGTCTGAGATCTTCTGGCCCTTCGTTGCCCTGCGCATGGGCGGAAAGTGAGGGTACTCTCCCCATGTCTATTTCACAAGGATGTTATGAGAAGAGACGAGATAGTATCTCAAAACTACTTTTAGCTCTGAAGAAAAGTGCTCTTATGAGCTATATAAATATAAGTTATTACACAGTATTATTTTAACCTGGCCCAAGTTTAGATTAGTTGTATGAATCATTCATCAACCTTTACTTTGTATAATTAAAAACGTGTGGTTCTTGGAATCTTTGTTTGGGAGGCGAGTTAATGTGGCAGGACTAGGATTGGCAAGCTCTTAGAAGTCAAAGACTCCTGGTCTAAAGACAGATGCTTTGATTGATGGGGGAATTCTATTATCAGTTCTCATTTGGAGGTATTCTCAGTCAACTTTTTAGGAGTCTATGATTCATGTTTTTCCTTATTAGCCTTTTATATCCCCAGCACTCCTATGGTCTTTCAGAAAGTACTCAAGAATTTCCTCCAGTTTTTCACTTGCCCTTAAGTACATCTCTGTAAGGTAGCTTTTCTAAGGACTTCTCCGTGCATGAATATATCAATGTTGATTGGTTCTGGGAGGCTAACTAAATAAGTCTCTCTTTTGGGAGACAGAATGGGCCTCCCCATTTGGGTTTCTCTGTCTGACTTAAAATGTACCCTCCTTAATATGTATTTTATTGACCGCAGTGGTGCATGAATGAAAGCATCAATGTGACAATTGATTCTATAAGCCTGTGTATTCTTGATAGCAGTATCTTCCTCTTTGTGTCTCCTCCAAAATGCCCACCATAGCACCTGGCATTCAATGGACACTCAACAATTATTAGTTGAATGAGTAAATGCTGATAAAGAGGGCAAAAAAAAAAAAAAAAGAAAAGAAATAAAAACACAATGAACCACTGAACCCAGGGATATCATTAGCCGTGGTCTCCCCATGTGTTAGTTATTAGCTATTAGTAGCGTGGGTGGTCTGGGATAGATGGACTAATTCTTCTGCTGGCCACAGTGGTGTCAAACAGTATATTAACCATTGAGAACAAGGGTGTTGACTGGATTTCTGCTGTGCACTAAATTTCCCCTAGTGACTCCGATGAATTAGACACATGTCCCAGGGCCCCAAGCTGCTCCTGGCTTGTAACTTACACAGGGGAAGGATCTGGTGGAATAAAAGAAGATCAGGTAATGTCTGTAGGGAGTGTCCACCCCTGCGTGAAAACACCAGGAAGCAGATTGTTGACAAAAATCCCATCCAAGTGCCACTAATGACCTGGTTATGGAGTAATGGTCAGGGGGGGTGTAACTGGCATATTTTAAGGAGCTTAAAGGGAGTTGTGTGCCTACAATTCTGCCACTTCCTTTCCTTTAAAGCATCATCATGATATATCTCTGCCATGGTCATGTGCACTTACAATTAAGGAGATACTGACAATATACACTTGGACTCTATGACAAATACCCCAGAGTGAGCCAATGAACCAAGACTCTGTGATAATCTCCATTACAGATGAATCAATATCTGTAATAATCTCTAACTTTATTTTTGTCCGTTGATTATATAGATTTTATCCACCTTTTGAACAATTATATTTCCTTTAATTTTTTTATTTTAACCCTTTCTTCTTTGTTTCAGTGTGGGAAACATGTTGCCCACTTCCTAGATCCAAACTTAAACCAACTTGCGCTATTTCTTTTTCTTTTATTCTAAGATTTGGGGCTTTTTGATTCCCTCTCAAATTGTGAAGTGGCTCATTGTTTAAAAGAAACCAACAAACTTTAAAAGGTCCTTTAAACTTCTAGGACATCGGTTCACTTTTTCAGGAGAACATTTTGAAGAGATGAGGTAAATGAAGTAGAAACATTCAGATTAAATTTCCTTTGAAATCCATGGGTTTTAAAATTAAGGGAAAGTGATTGGCAAAACATGTTTTGGTTTTTGCCGAAACTGAAATGTTTGAAAAATAGTTCAAGATGTTCTTCCAATCCCAACCACATCCATCTGGGGCCATCCATCTCTTGTTTAAATCTATTTTTATACATCCACTATGCAAAGAACACAGGCCCTCAATGCAGCGAGAGGGCCGCCATATTTTTTCTAAGGGAGAAGAGCACATTGAAATCTAGAGTGGTTATGGTCCTATATCCTAGATCCAATATCAAGCTCACTACATTCTTTTTAGAAGAAGAAAGTTCTAGGTTAGATGATGATGAAAAGGCAATTGTTTCCACTGGACTTTGAATCAGGCCAGGACATATAAATGGGATGTGAGAGTAGGTCCTTTGTTTATCTATCTGCCTATCTATCTCTCTTCTTCATTCAACCATTCGTTCATTCAACAAATATTTATTGAGTTTATTGACATGTGCCAGGGATTGCGTGACTATAAAGGCAAGGAGAAGACAGTCCCTGGTCTTGGGAGAACTGACTATCTTCAGCGAAGATAGGCATATTCTTAATGTGCAATATGTGGGAGGTGCTATAGTTGGCGTGGAGCTGGGGCACAGGAGAAGGAGTGGTCGGCCCTGCCCAGGGTGACAAAAGAGAAGAATCGTGGAGAAGCCATAAAAGGTGAGACAAAACAAAGGTCAGAACTGGAATGGTTGGAAAATTATGAAGCCTAAAGGAGGAGTATCTTGGAGCATTCCTTGAGAAATTGTTAATTTGAGCAGGCAAAACTGAGAACCATTCGATGTTCATGGGGTGGAGGATTTGGAGGAGATATTTCTCTTTTGAGGACCTTTTTCTTTCCTTTCTTTTCAAAACCTGGTCACTGGCTCTCAGTCTATCTTGGCAGCCTCCTGGGTGATGCTGTAAGTCCAGAGACATGGGTTGAGGCTGAGCTCTGCCTGGTTACATGTAAGACCTTTCTTCTCTGGGTTTTGGCTAAACTAGCCAATCCGTAAGGCCCATCAAAGAATAACTACACAGTCCATGTTCTGAAAGTGACATAAATTGTAGATTCTCCCCCATCATTTTTTTGTTCTAATGATTAGAGCTGGGAACACTTGGCACAGAAAGTTTATACTTCTCTAGTTTTGTGCTTTGGAATTCCAAA
Source organism: Potos flavus (assembly GCA_028534135.1). NCBI lineage: Eukaryota > Metazoa > Chordata > Mammalia > Carnivora > Procyonidae > Potos > Potos flavus. Next base: position 10,946,781 of record CM052894.1, on the reverse strand, counting down.
GCCTATGGGTCCTTATTTGCCTCTTCACTAAATGAAGAACCACAATGAGTTTTCCTACTTCAGAGAACAGCCAGGGCCTTGGAGACACATTTCCCTCACAGATTGACAAGTTCACTTGGATGACACTTGACTTTCACTACGGCTGTTTGGTTATGGTTTTCCTTGGAATGTAGTAAGAATGGCAGTTTCCTCATACTGCACCGAAATTGGCAGCTAATTTGTAGCTGTGCATTCATCTAATCACAGGACTGAAAAGCAAGCTGTCCTTTGCATACATGAAAATGGTGGTGTTAGTAACTGGGTTGTCACGTGCGGCATAATATGTGGTTTGGAAGCCATTACAGGATTAGAGGCACTTTGGAGATTATCATCTCCATGCCATCACCTATGGGGGTTGAGACCACTAGCAGTTTCATGCTTTCTGTGATTCAGATGCCATGGTTTGAGATATACGTAGGGCACGTTATCTGCTTTATTGACCATGACATTATATATACACATCTACGAGTATCACCCATATATATATGAGAGGGAGAGAGGATCTGGATGACTCTACACCAAACTATTGCTTGACACTTTTGTGACGAGCACTGTTATTCCTGAAGCCAGAAAATAAAAACAATGAAGAGTACACACATGTAGGCTGATCTATTTCAAAACCCAGTCCTTCCCTTCTTCTACTTCCAATTCTAAACATCAGAGAGGAATTTACCATCATTGCTTATGCAGTTTTATCTAAAATGTCATGTGGAACTTCAGCTCCAATAACGGGCTTTTCAGATTCTCAGCCTCCTTCTGATTTTCTAACGAGAAGGGAGGAGGTTTACAAAGCCTAGGGATCCACCCCTTCTTCGGTCCCTCCTTTGGCTCCTTCCCCTCTTCACAGTTTTGTTTCCTTCCCTCCTTTTCCTCCCTTGTGTCGCATTCCTGGACTCGGTCAATAGACTGGGATGAGCTGGAAGAAGGTGACTCGCATTGAGATCAGTGGCACACACGGAAAGGGTAAGCAGAGGCCACTCATCAGGCCACAACACACACCTAGAGCTACCCAGGCCAGCAAAGACTTCTGCATCACGATGACCAAGCCCCTAAGACTCATCCAGGTGGAGATGCCAAGCTCCAAGGCTCTCACTTGTAAATGCTCTGGAATGAAAACAAGTAAGTGGAGGTATATTTCCATAATATATTTCCATAATGAATTTCCTGCCCTTACAGCTGGTATATTTCTATACCCCAGTGAGACTGAGAGATACACGACTATGTACAACTTTTGGTTAAATCTCACAAACATAGAGTAAAAGATGCCAGATACCCAAATGTGGTATGTGATTCCACTTATATAAAGTATAAAGACAATGAAACTAATCCATGTTGTTTAAAGTCAGGTTCATGGCTACCATTGGAGGGTAGGTAGTGATGGGATGAGAGCATGAGGGGAATTTCTGGGAGGCTGGTTATCTTGTTTCTTGCTCTTGGTGCTGATTGCATGAATGTGTTGAATGTGTTTGAGCTGTATGCTTACTTATATTTTTTTCATATTTTATAATATATAGTATAATTCACTGGAAAGTTAAAATATAAAGAGTCATGAAGGAAGACCGTAGCAGCATCCAGGAATTTATGGTGAGTAGGCACCATAATTTTTAGAAATAACAGTGATGTGATTTGAATATAAAAGGATGTGACCACCATAGCATCAATGAGTCAGGGAGCCTTCTGACTCTGGATGTTTTTGTTTCCATCTATGACCATTCAAACCTATCTGTAATAACGATGCTTTAAAATGCTATTACTTATTAAGTGCTTACCATAGCTATTATTCTTCTCATTGTACAGATGGAAAAATTGAGGTTTAGTGGTTAAGTAACACACGGGGATTCTTTTTGTGCCAAAGGGAGAGAAGCCCCACTTACTGGCAAAGCCTCTTCTCTTCAGAGAGAAGTGGCCATAGGGTACGTCTAGGCAGAGAACCAAAGGCAATTTGGCAAAATTTCCATATCTCAAGTATGATACAGAAGCAACCAAGAGTTCAGGGCCTGCAGAAGCCACCGAGGGAGGAACAGTAGTTGTCTCAGTTGTAACCTTTGTAGGCTGGTGGCGGGTAGACCAGATGGTCTTCATCTCCCCATATCACTGCATGTGATCCTGAAATTGTACCTTAACCCCAGGGGTGGGGGAGGGTGGAGGTTAATTAGGGGTATGCTAAAGTCAGAGATTACACAGAGATTAGAAACCATAAGATCCATTGCTAAATATACAAAATATAGTCAATATAGCAATTATATGTCTCTGCTTACTCAAATTTATGGACTGAGATATATCCCTGCTACTTATGTTGGCATTTAGGAACTGAAGCCACCTCTTCATAGGACTCAGAGCTCTGCATCATTGGTGAGCATCTGCAAAGCTTTGGGTTTGCAGAGAGAGAGAGAGAGAGAGAGAGAGTGTGTGTGTGTGTGTGTGTGTGTGCATGCACACATGGGCTTAGAGCAGGGTCTTGTCCGGGTAGAAGCAATGGGGAATTTCATGTGTTTTTACTTTGTGACCATGTATTTCAGAGTCCCCCAAAGTCTGCTTTCAGATGTTGTTCGCATTATCAGTTCTTGAATTTTCTTAAGAACCACATTTCATGTGGTTCCCAAAATGTTAGAACTTCTTTTACCCTGAGACCCAGCAGAAGACTTTCATAGGGTTTGCATTAAATGACCACAATGAAATGTGCATCATACTACGTTTGCAAATCCCCACCGTACCAGTGGCCTGCTCTCATGCTGTCTGTCTGCGAGGCCCGAGAATCACTCGAGTATGTCTCCAATTTGCGCTGCTCTTGGGAGAAGTATCAATAGTAAGATATCACTTTCATAAGCGATATCATATCCTGATTGAACATCGCCAGGGAGTCTTAGGCCACTTGGTGGTTTCATTTGCCTTAGATCCAATTACAGCTGTAAAAGTGGTTTGCATTAGAAGTTCTAACTCTAGGATTTGATCATTATAAGCAGGATAAACCACTAAAAGAATGTGAATTGCCTTCACTAAAGGGATGTAATAGCCCAGAGAATATCTTTCATATTTAAAATTAGGAAAACCCAACGTTGCCTTCTTCCCTTTGCCTGCCCTTACAGCTGGTCAAGGCAGTGCAAAGCTCTGCATTCAGTGGGTCTATCTGGATCCTCCAGCCAACAGAGCTTTAGTTCGTGGGTAACCAAAACGACCTTCCTACAGGGGCACCTTGCAGCCCAGACTCTGGGAACTGTGGTTCAGAATGCCGTTTCAAAGAAAGTGGCCTTGTGCTGATTTCAAGAGACTTTGAAATGATTCCCACCCACCTTCCCGTCCAACTGAACTCCTCCTGAAGGTTGTAATATTTCTGCCGAAAGCTGCACAACCGTGAGGCCTGACTCCGAGGAGGTTCCTATGCAACACACGAATGTTGGATATTGAAGAAATTAATCTCCCTAGAGGCTCTGAAGGGTCATTATCCCAGCCAGTGGCCACAAAAGGGCCCTCTCCACCTCACGGTCTGCAGACAGATGTGGCCTTTGAGTCGCATACCTCCCCACGCAGAACTCTTCCGCCAACAACACCTGTCCCTTTGCTGCTCCCTGACTTGGAATCTTTGACTGAGGGAGGATTTAGACCACTCAGAAGGGAGACTGGGAACCCCACCTTTCCCTGGAGGTCCCTGGTTACCCAAGCATACCAAATACTTCAGCTCTCTATTCAGCCTGATTACTGCTCATCCAGTCCCCCTTCCATCGCTGTTGCGAAGACGCGGAGATCGAGCAAGAAGGGAAAGTAGAGCAGGAAGACCGGTCCTCCCTCTTCCTCACCCCCCACCGCGCCGCAGGCACACCGGCATGCGCAGTAAGGGCGACCCCAGGCACGGGACCCTAGGCCTGAGCCTCTCAGAGGTGTCTTTAGTAGGGAAAGCTATGTCCATTTTCTTTTTTAGAAAACAAATGTACCTATATAACCAGTTCTTGCTGGGAATTACTTTGGGGCCTAGAATTATTTTGAAGAGAAGTCAGTAGACAGACCAGTAAAATGTTTTGCAGAAACTCACAGTAGTGCCTTATCTTTTTGAAAGAGATTTTACTAGACACGTTTGCTGCATATTGTGGCATTTTACAAAAAAACAAAAAACAAAAACAAAAACAAAAAAACCCAACAGGTCTCATTTAGTTGATTTTCCACAACACTGCAAATGGCTTTTTCTTCCCCCTCCCTTTTTCCTTCCCGCCTTCTTTCCCTCTGCTCTGCCTTCTTTCCAGCTTTTCTCGTAATTCTCCTTCCCTCCCTCTTTTCTTTTTTTTTTTTAAAGAAAGAAATTACATTCTGTCATTCTATCAAATTACATTTCTTCTAAGGAATAATATTTTTAAAAATCCACAGTGAATGTGCAAATGAAAAGTCTTACTTTCATCGTATATTTGGGAATTCGAATGTCTTTCCAATGGTTATTAAACTAAAACAATTAACTTGCCAATTACTTTTGTAAAAACTGCAAACTACCAGTTGTTATAAAATGGCCCATTTCTTTTTTTTTTAAAGATTTTATTTATTTATTTGACAGAGAGAGAGAGAGATCACAAGTAGGCAGAGAGGCAGGCAGAGAGAGAGGGGGAAGCAGGCTCCCCGCTGAGCAGAGAGCCCGATGCGGGGCTCGATCCCAGGACCCTGAGATCATGACCTGAGCCGAAGGCAGAGGCTTAACCCACTGAGCCACCCAGGCGCCTCTAAAATGGCCCATTTCAGTGTGTGTGTGTGTGTGTGTGTGTGTGTGTGTGTATGTGAGAGAGAGAGAGAGAGATTTCCAAATTGCTAATAGAATAGGATTTTTTATTCTAGAGTTTAATCCACTGATTCTTACATGAAATAGCATCAAGCTGCAGAAGCTAGCCCATTTAGGGCTTCAACCCTAACTGGAGATTTACCATCAAACAAACTGTTGAAGATATACCTCTCAGTCTCCTTTCAGAATGATAAGCAATTCTCCCTGCTTGCTGAGCGCGGGGGATTGTGGTCCTGATAGCAGCACTTGGGGACTCACTCCCGCCACCCAGGATGACAATGCCAGAACGCACAAGAAAGGAGAGGTGCCTCTTGCATTTACCAGCTGTAATGCCGAGCGCATTATACAGACAAATCAGGCCCCCAAAGTAATGTGTTTTCACCTCACAGCAACGAGCGTTTGAGTTCAGGGAGAGGAAATGTGTATTAAGAGAGCAGGTTAAAAATCGACATTATCCCAGACTTTCATGAAATCCAAATTATGGCCATGATGCTAAGTTATTATAATGTATTTATTACCAGGATTGCTTTCATATTTAACCAATTTGGCCCATCCCGAGACCTGTTTTAAAATGCACCACCTTGCCCACCTTTCCCATTTTCATATGAAAAACAGGAAAGCAAAAACTAATTTACTCAGAGAGACACAGAGCCTGTTTGCCCGTTTATCTCTTACAGACCACCCCTCAGTCCAATGTTGACAGTACATGATATTCCATTAATCTGCCTAATGAAAATTTAACCAGTGTTATAAACAAATAATTGGCTATTATCCTCTCAAAGATCCCGAATAAATTACTTCTGCTTATTTTCCCCCCTCTCTCAGTGCTCAAAAGCTACCCCTTTCTGATGGATGTCACACGGAGAGGGAAGGGGGAATGAGCGCATTCCCACTCCGGCTTCCTCGAGCGGGGACTGCTGTCATTGTCATGGGCCCACTCTATTCCGGGAGCCCGGGGATGGACCGGAATGAGGGATGGGGGAAGGGTGGCAGGAGAGACAGCCCCCACCTGTGGGTCACCGGCTTGGCGTACCTTTAGGGGCCACCGCCTAGGTCTCTCATTATCTAGCTCCACACGCCCCCCTCCCTTTTATCTGCCACTGCCTTTCATTCTGCCATTATTTCTCCCTCTCCCCTGTTCTCCTCTCTGAATTCCTAGAAGATTCTTCATCTCCCATTCTTAATCCAGCCACATGCCCAATACCCCATTCACAGAGTCTTCTCACTGCTTTGCTGTCATAATCGAAGTTTCCAAAACACAGGGCCTTCTTCAAAATGGAGTGCCCGGTGCCAAGATGGTTGGCACGCATGATATTGAATAATTCAACTCAACTGTTTGGATCAGGTACAGACCCTGTTCGTAGCATTATGTTGAATCAGACAAATGGATGGAATCTATTTTGAGCCATTATTCCTAAAAATCAGTCCCACCCCCACCATTGCATGTCAAAGCCAGAATGGGTTGATGGGTTGGCTGGGTTGGCTCAGCGGCGGGATGTCCCGGGGGTGGGGGTGGGGAATCCAAGGTAGTACTTAGGATAGTGGGTCGCCTTTCTTGACGTAATCAGCTATCTTTTCCACTAGCTAGAACTTTTTTCTTTTTTTTTTGAGACCAGGATTGTGTCTCATTCATCTACTCATCACTGCGTGACACATCAAAGCACTAAGTGAATGAATAAATGTGCATGTGATGAGCTCGTTCAAGGACAAGTCCTCTTAGAGGCAAAGGCAATAGAATGATGACGAGAGATAGGAATAGTTCATTTTGTATAATGGGCTTCCTTTCCAAAGCCCTCAGATTTCCTAAGATCTTCAGGGAGCCCCACAATTTATGCTGCAACCTGCAAAATCGAGGGAAACACCATTTACGTTCTGTCTTAAATGGTTAGTAGAAATGCCCCCCGTGTTCATCATGAAACAGTACAGACGAGCAGAAAAAAGTAACTAACACTGTGGCTCTCAACCTTTAGAATGCAGAAATCATCTAAGAGGCTTATTAAATGCTGATCCCCAGGCCCACCCTCGGAGCGTGGGTCAGTGAACTTAGGAATCTGCTCCAGGATCAAGTGACCCCAGACATCCTGATGTGGGTGGTTGGCAGACAACTTCCTAAGAAATGGTGCTCTAATGAGAGCATAGCACTGATTTTGGAATCACCTAGAACTTCTCATTCGACTGAGACCTCCAAGTGATATTAGCAAGAGGTTACTATCTTCAGATGGTAGTCCCCTCGGTCCAGTCCCGGGCTGGAGGAGGGGAAGGCCGGAGCTGCCGTGACGCACCCTTGCTCCCCAGCGGCCTCTCCAGTTACTGCTCCTTCAACACGAGTCTTCACGGCCAAGGGCTCTTCCAGCCTGTGGTTGGGTGCTTGAGTCTGGAGCTTCAGAGCAAGATGACGGCCAGAAATCCAGAATTAGAATCCAAGCAACGGTCTCGAGCAGCTGCTGTTCTTTCCAGTGTAGACGATTCCATTAGACAGTTGCTCACATACAAGGCTGATAGGGTATCTTTGTCAGCGAGAAGGTAATCGCAGTAACCAAAGTAGGTGTCGGTGCCTCTCACACGTATGTGATCTCATTTGATCTCTGCAATAACCCTCTGAGGAGGCTGTGCAGAACTCGATTTTTCCCATCCAAGCAGATGTGAGAGCTGAGGCCCAGAGCAGCTGGATGAGAAGCTGTCAGAGTTTTTAGGTAAGAGAGCTGTGAGAGAGTCCGATGAAGATTATGGGGCAGGTAGGACTACGGGGGGCATGCTGGGGACATTGGGGTTCCCTTCCCAGGCACTTGGCTCAGTGTGGGTGGACATCAGAGGGTTTGCTAAGCCGGACTTTACCATCTATGCTAATGGTGACTTACCGGGGATGGGACCTCAGTGTCATATCCCAGCATTAAGGTCCTATCTCTACTAGGGCAAAGCTTACAAAGCAGGGGGTTGGGACACCATACGTAAAAATTATGGCTGGCTTACTGATAGCTGCTCTTACAGGAATTACTGGTCTAACCCCCAAAATGGGTCCCCTGCTCTCCAAGCAGCCCAGTGAGAGGCAAAATTGCAAAGCAGGTGTGATCTTCCAGGACACACCTTTGAGGACCTTTGGTGCCCTCAGACCCCACAGCTGGGACTGTGGTCCCACCAAGGCCACACGGAGTTCTGCTCTAAAGGCCATCCAGGGTGCCGTGGGCACGAGGCCTTCTCAAATGGGAGGGAAAATCCGAGAGAGACATTGGAGGGTGGTTTAGAAACCTCTGAAGGTGGTTTATGGTTTGGACAGCAGCTGATGAACAGAAGTATATATTTGGATTGATCCAGGCTGCATAGGAAAGATCTGGATTTCACCAGAAAACAGTTTCCTCCACAGACCCAAAAAAGCAATCAAAGAAACAGAGTCATCTGATTTCTGAGAATCAGTTTAAACATTTTTAAATAAATAAAATTTTAAAAAATTGTTAAATATTTTAAATATTTAAATATTTTAAAATTTAAATTAAATACTTAAATTAAAATTTAAATATTTTAAAACTTCTTAAATATTTTAAAAAATAAAGTTTTAACAAATCTATTTTTAAGTAAAAAATAGATAAAATAGATAAATAGAAAAATAGATAATAGAAAAAATAGATAAAACCTAAATAAAAATAGATAAAATAAACAAAAAATTTAAATAAAATATATAATAATATATCTAATAATACATAATAATAAATAAAAAATGTTAAATAAAGTATAGCTTCATTTAGAAAAGAAAAAAGAAAGTAATTCTGTCCCAAGGAGTAAGCATTATACGGTTCCCGTGGGTATGAGCAAGCGGAGAAGTGGTAACTCCGGACGCGCATCTGCCGCCCTTTGGACAGAAGCCCGTGGCATCGAGGCTCCAGCTTCAGAGGCAGACGCGGCAGCCCCGCGCCGAAAACGTCGTGATTGCTCTGGTGACCAACACTGAGCCGCACCGAGCACAGCAGATGGGGTGGCAAGGAATTCAGTTCGCTCTCTGGCCGGATCAGAACTGGGGGGACGGCCTGCCCACCAGCAGCAGATTCTTCTGGATAATCAGACAGCCGCGCCGGTGCACAGGGGCCTCTGGATGCATGACCCGTCATTCGGGGACCACGTCTTAGATCTGGGACACATCTGCAGTTGCCTCGTGGGACCCCGCCTTGGAGCCTCATCCCAGCCACTGAATTCAGGCTGTGATTTGAATACTGGTAAAGGGATGATCCTTGGGATCATTTTCCTTCCCGGACTCCAGGGCTCCGAGGACCAGAAAAGTGTGAGCATCACCAGCTGAGAGAGAGAGAGAAGGATAGGTCAGAAGCAGAGGTCTACATAGCCTTGGGAAAATATTCTTCCGGCATTCCAATAGCATAAGGGATCCTGGTAATAGAGCCAAGAGTTTTTGTGCATTTTCTGTATGCCAGGCACCCTCCTCAGTCCTCCCATGAGCATTGGCTCATTCCGTCCTTACAGCAGCTTTGAGGTGGCACAGTTACCGTCCTCACTTTACAGATGAGGAAGCCAAGGCACAGATGAGATGGCTTGTCTAAACTGCACGGAGGTCGCAGTGGGCGGGGCTGAAGGCAGGCAATAGGACTCTAGTGCCCACGTGCTTAGCCCCTGCGCTAATCCGGGTTTTTGGTCACTTTACACATCATCTTCCAGTGGGTCTGTTCTGTAGCTTCCCTGGGAGAACCGTGCCTTCAGAAATGCCGGAGATGCAGTTTTTTTTCCTTCTCCGGCAACAAAATGCCAAGTATGCATCAGGGGCACTCAGTGATTGCCCAGAAACCACATGGCCTATCATATGTCACCCCTCATAATTTATTTTTATGAGAGTAGTAAGTGGTATCAGCATCTTATAAGTACGTATTTATATTAGTTAATTTAATTTATGCAAATGCCTCATTTATGTAAATCATACACAGATCCACCATCAGGATATCTTTAGCAAAATAGCATGATCAAGATATTTAGGGATCTGACATATATAATCAGAGAATGCTAATTATTTTTAGTGCATGTTCTTTTTGCCACTAAGTTCATAAAATGTCAACAGTCTGGTTTTACTAAAGCTTGCTTCGAAGTGTTTTGGTTGCGTTGGTGTTTCCTTCGCTCTTGTCCCACGTCCCTGCTTCTGGGATGGCCAGCTCGGGCCCGGGTACCGCCGGGAGGGGCGAAATCTCAGCTGCGGGCACATTTGAGGCCCTGCTTTTTTGTTGCCTTCTGAGGGATGAGGTTACAGTGTGTAAACACAATACTGTATTTCATAGCTATCCCAAGGCTTTGGGCTTGATCCCACCATGATAGTGGTGTTCTCATTACTGATTCATGATGCTGCCAGGCAGTCGTCGTGAATAATAAGCTTCTCCCTAAATCTGGACCATCCGTTCGGAGTTTCTGGCATGTTGCTTCAATGGGAGGTGAGATTTCTATCTCATTCCAGGGAAGAAACTCTGTATATAACTTTAGCTCCAGTTCTGGGGACTCTAGAAATGCATTTCACGCTGTGAGCCTTAAGAATATAAGGTGATGGGGCGCCTGGGTGGCTCAGTCACTGAAGCGTCTGCCTTCGGCTCGGGTCATGATCCTGGGGCCCTGGGATCAAACCCCCGTCGGGCTCTCCGCTCAGCAGAGAGCCTGCTTCTCCCTCTTTTTCTGCCTGCTCCCTCGCCTGCTTGCGCTTTCTCTCTCTGTCAAACAAATAAGTAAAATCCTTTAAAAAAAAAAGATTTTATTTATTTATTTGACAGACAGAGGCACTCCCCTCGCTCCCCTCAGCCCATGGGCGGTTCAGCATCTCCCTGCAACACCCGAAGAAGAAGGCTGAGGATAGGACAACAAGCAGGCAGAGAGCAGGCAGAGAGAGAGGGGGAAGCAGGCCCCCCGCTGAGCAGAGAGCCCGATGCGGGGCTCGATCCCAGGGCCCTGAGATCATGACCTGAGCCGAAGGCAAAGCCTTTAACCCACTGAGCCACCCAGGCACCCACAAATAAGTAAAATCCTTTTAAAAAAATTCTATTTAAAAAAGCGTATAAGGTGGTAAAGAGTTGTAGGGATTGATGTCTGTGCCTGTGTTCATAAGACAAAGAAATGGGTCTTGTGGAGAGGACCTAACATGGTCTTCAGGTAATCATACCTCAGGATCCAGAACACTCGGCTGTGTAGGCACCCCTGTCATGAGCCCAGAAGAGCCAGCCCTGCTTTTCACGATGAAGGCTGACAATGTCATCTTCATGTAAAGTGAAAACGTATCATAGTAACTAGCTGTCTTCTCCCACATCCCACATCCCACCCATGCTGCTCAGAAGAACCGTTGGCCATCACAAAACAGAGAGCTAAATCCTCGTTTCTACCTGCGCTGAGGCCCGCCGAATGGCATTGCTCGTGTGGGAAGCAGCACGACGCGACCTCTGGGGCATGTGGGCCGTGACCTTCCTTTTGCAGCTCGTGCTTGAGACCCCCGTTGGCTCTCTATCCATAGAATCTGCATGGGTATGATACATCTCTGTGGGTCCCCCCGGGGCCCGGGCTTAGATGTCAGTTTCAGGCACTCTGGAAGATTACTCTGATTTTGAGGTCCCCCCGGGACCCAGAAAACTTTTTCTTGTAGACCACGTGGCCTGTATTTTAGCCAGTCCTTCCCTGACAGAGCATCCAACTTTGGAAACAATCTGTCCAGCGGGTTTTGTGTAAATTAGATTATGGACAGAAACAATCCAAATTAGATTTTTATCTCTCTTGAAGCAAGCATTTAATAGATTTTTTTTAAAAGTGTTTCCTCACTATCATTTAAGCTGTTCCCAGGGTAATTTCCCACCCACCCTGGAATTCCTGCTCTGGGGTGAAAGGTGGGCAGCTCAGGGCACGTTTCGTGGTTCTTCACAGAAAACAACACAGTATTTATACTTTTCCAAAAGGAGAGAACACCTACGTTTAGCTCAGATCCTAAGAGAATTTCAGAATGGTCCTATTCATCATGAGTGGCTCCTAGGCCAATGGGTCAGGGCTGCAGCGAGGGACGGCTGTTTCCACCAAGCCAGAAGGCAGGCAGCCCACACTGGCAGCACTTAATGGAGAAAAGTGGAATGTTCTAGATCACCCCATCATGGCCTGACGACCATACAGCAGCCCCCCCTTCACTGCGGTTTCACTTTCCACAGCTTCACCCGCAGCCACCCGCTCTCGGGAAGCAGATGAGGGCTAGTCCCAGCGCCTGCGGCCCTCCCCTCTGCTCCCCTCAGCCCATGGGCGTTTCGCCATCTCCCAGCATCGCCCGAAGAAGAAGGCTGAGGACAGGACAACGCGTACTTTGAGAGAGGGAGAGAGATCACATTCACCTAACTTTTATTATGTTATTATTTTATTATGTTATTATGCATACTGTAATAATTGTCCTATTTTATTATGAGTTGTTGTTCATCTCTTACTGTGCCCGATTTATCAATAAAAGTTTATCACAGGCATGTGCGTTTAGGGGTGAACGTAGCATATAGAGGGTTGAGTACTGCCTGCCGTTTCAGGCAATCCCGGAGGTCTTGGAAGGTGTCCCTGGAGATAAGAAGGGCTACTGGCTACAGTCAGAGAAAAAGGGCCTTGAATCTCAGCTGTCCCTTCCTTTCGTGCTTTTGTTTCTACTACCATTCCTGCTACCCAGAATTCCCTTCTCCACTCTTTACCTGGTTACCTCCCACTTGTCACTGACCTCTGCCAAATGTCACCCTTGTGGAGACCCCTCCCTTCCTCCTCCCTCCCTCCCTTCCTCCCTCCCTCACTTCCTCTCTCCCGCCTTCCTCCCTCCCTCCCTCTCTCCTTCCCTCCCTCCTTCCCTCCTTCCTTCCCTCCCTCCTTTCCTCCCTCCTTCCCCGGGCTCCCTGTAGTAAATGGACAGTAAGCAGACCTCTCAGGGCACAGTCTGTCCACACTATTTTAGAATCTCCTGTCTGGTGCGCGGCACTTGGGAGACATCTAACAAACACTTACTGAATGAACGGATAAATGTTTCTCTGTGTCCCCACTCCGACTGGGCTGTGCTTTCCTCAACAACACACGTGGGCTTTGCCAACTCTGTGTTCCTGGAGCCCGCAAGTGTTTGGGGGCAGAAAACACGTCTCTGAGTAACGGAATGGGTTCTCTTAAGAAAGTAGCCGGAATCCCGGAGAATGTTCATCTACAGTATATTTTGGATAAAAGGGTTTATTTTTAAGGAAGGGAAGTGGGAAACACAGCAATTTTCCCCCGAGAAAATTGGGACACTGGACTTCAGCGGAAGAGTACACCGAGGCAGGTGTCCTTTGCGAGAACAGCGACTCTTCCGGGACAAGTCCCTCACTCCAGCGGTGACCGCAGGTCATCAATAAATTCACGCAGCATTTACTTTTAGCCTTAGTATAACCTCCTTTGGGCTCTCCTCTTCAACGAAGGTCAAGAAATCAGGGAACCAATGATATTCTGGAAAGCCCATTCTCTTTCCTAGGACCCGTTTTTAAAGCTTCGGTGGTGGGTAAGGTCTCCTCTGCCCTCGGCGTCCGGCTCCTCCCCTCTCCATGGTTATTTTAGGGCTCCTTACGAATAAGTGAATGTCCTGATCTAGGTCTAGGCCCTGTTATTGTATATACAAGCGATTAAATGTGACCAGAACATTTTTAATTCCAAGGAGACCTATTCCCGAACTCGAAATTAAAAAAAAAAAAAAAAAAAAATAAGGCTAGTTCAGAATTTCCCCATTTGGTCTTCACAGTAGTTCATTTGCCAAGGAGCAGCCTGCGTTCCCTTGTCTCCGCCTCCAGGAAGCTGTGCTCAGGTGACAGGCGGCTGTCTCACTCCTTCCCTTTCCCTACTGACTTTTTTTTTTTAATTCAGAGAGCTTGCATCCTTCTTCTGCTAACCTTTTGACTGCAGGCGAAAGAGATAATTGGAAATTTTTAATATATTGCCAATGCGAAGTAATAAGAAAAGGCAATTTTGACGTTAGGAAACGCCCGGGTTTTGTCTGAGTTTTGAAACACTGGGCAGGGATTTTGAACGCCGGGGCAGCACACCCAGAGCGGCGCTAACCCCGGGAGAGGGAGATGCAAGGTCTCATCCAAGGGAGATGCAAGGTCTAGTCCAAGCGCAGGTTTGCTCTTGACTTAATCCCCTCTGCAAGGTTCCATTGCCTTCAAAGGCCTACCTGCCTTGGACTTGACTAAGACTTTTTGAGCTCCCCTTGATGCAGAGGTGGGTGGCATCTAGGCATCTAGCTAGGAGTTAGCTGTTTAAAAGGAAGGAAGGAAAGAAGGAAGGAAGAAAGGAAGAGAGGGAGAGAAGAAGAAAGGAGGAGATGTTCTATTTTCTGAACATTTAGACCTTTTCTGCAGACGTGACACTAAACTAGTCACCAGCCAAGTAGCAGGGCACCAACTGCCCCCAAAGCCTGAAGTCCCGTGGCCGGTCTCAGTGGCTCTGCTGAGCCAGGCATTAACCCTTGTGTGGCTAGGTGGTTGTGAAACATTTTGAAGGTTATTTTTGGCCAAATTCATATCAACCCCAGACAGGAGAGGGGACCCAGTACGTTTCCGAGGAAGATGGTTCAAATGGTTCCTGCTGAAATTATAATCGCTCTAATTCCAACAAGTTTCTTCCCTTAGAAAAGTCACAATAGGGATGGCCAATCTGATCTAAGTCCCCTTGGTTCCAGGGGCTGGAGTCTCGGAATGCCCACCCTCTATAAATCAGTGTTGCACTGTGTCGATGAGACCTGGGACCCACCTCTGGCTTCAAGCAACTGCTCATCGATCCATTCAACTATTTACTGAGCACCCGCTGTGGGCAAGGCACGCTGGGGGGGAAAATGACCTTGAAATATTTCCCAGCTTTTGCAGGGGTCGCCAACCATTGTACACAGATTTGTTTGCCTGCTTGAACTGCAGAGTATTAAACACACACACACACACACACACACAACTTAAATATTTAAAAATCAGATTTTATTTTAAACTCAAGATTTCCAACCTCTTTTGGGGAAAAAAACCCCAAGACCTCAGAAGCTCTGATGACATTGAGCCACACTTGTCCCCGCCCGCAGGCCACTGGGGCAGCCATGGAATGAGACACCACGACCGCACACCTGGCAATGGTGACACAGCCAAGTTCCCTCGATTATGTCACAGAAATGCGTGGGGCAGTGGTGGGGATGGAAGACACTGGGGTGGAAGGCTGTGTCTCCTCGGGCAAGTTGCTGAATCTCCCTGTGCCTCAGTTTCTTCACCTGAGAAATGAGGCTCATCTAGTCCTCGTTACCTAGTTGCTGTCAGACTGTTGTAAGATTAAAGAGACGTGATAAGAATAAAGTGCTTAGAGCAAATCCTGGCACATAATAAATGCTCAATAAACATGCCTGCATGGAGGAAGACAGAACAGAAGGACAACTTGGACCTTGTCCTCAAACAGCCATAAAATGTCAAGCAAGCATTTGGAAGACATTTTTGATGGTTTTCGTTTAGAGACTGGCCCTGTACTCTTTCTCATTCTATTCCCTGGGTACCAAACACAAGCAGCATTTGTATACAGCTGGCGCTCAGGCAGAAGTGGATTCCCTTGACAGGACTGCCGACGGTTGCCTGAGTAGCCACGTTCCATCCGGCGCAAGAAGAGAACCCAGAGGTCATGGTGAGCAGCCCGCTCCCCCAGAGCCAGACACCATCAGCAAAACGAGTTAAGGGGAAGAAGAAGAAAAAAAAAAACGCTTCAGGAAAAAGCGCCCTGAATGAACAGTGTTGCACATCGACTAATCTGTGATTCATACATATTCAGAAGGAAAGTGAGTGAAAAACCGGCGTTTCAGACAGCTTTACATTTTCAAATTAAGTTAATAAAATAAGATTTCCAATGTAATGACAAATTAATTCTTCTTTTCATAAGTTTATTAAAATAAGCGTCTCCTATCTTCTAACTAGCGCTGACATATGCTTACATAGATACATCCCACCCAGTAACCTAATCTCCCAGCAATCTTGAAGCAATTAACTCCTTCTAATCTTGAGCTAACAAAGCCCACCATGCCACAGGCCCCTGAGAATGCCCCTCCAGCTCCGCTCAGAGCATCGGGCAGGATGCACCGGAGTGGTCCAGAGTGGGGGACCTCGGAAACAACCAGATGAGTCATCACAGATCATAAGATCTTCATTAACTCCTTATTTCTCTGCTAATTAACACAAAAAGAGGGGGCTGAACGCCTGACAGGCAATGACTGACCCACTGCTTGGTGGTTAATGGAATGCAAATGACATCTAATGAGGGTCTCTCCTTGTGGTGTGGGCAGCTGTGGATTCTAAAGTGTTGGAGCGCCATGAAAAGAGCTTGCCTAATAATTTAAACTGCAGCTGAGTTTCTAATATCAAGTCCGTGCATTGATGTAAGTCCTACACATGGCAGAATTAACTTAAGCTGTTAACTACAAGTGTTAGTAGAAAATACCGTGATTTAGAGGGGAAAAATATAGCTCCAGGCCTTTCCAAATGAAGCACGATATTTGTTGATTATGTTAAGTTATGTGATGCGTTTTGGATTTTGTTTTCCTGTGACAGTGGAAGGCATATGATCAAAACATTGCTTTTTGGGTGGTTGATCCTGAGCATAGCCTTTGCAGTTTATTATAATTTCAAAGTGTTGGCTGCAGAAACCAAATGTTCGGCATCTACGATTCAGCTTGGGATACAAGTAGAAAATGAGCCCAAATATGATTTGTGTGCTGTCAATAAAATGTTGATTCAATTAAGGAGGTTTCAATAGTGAGGTCAATAATGTAGCTCAAAGAAGGAATTTTATTGTCTATTATATATCTATTAGTGGTAATTAAGTGACAGACTTATAAACAAGAGCATAAATTCTAGGGAGGTTTTTATTAAGATGCAGCTTAAGCTACGCGGGGAAAGTTCTCCATTAAAATTCCAAGGTCTCTTCTCAACCCAGATCTTAAGAACCTTCTTTTTTCTACTAAATTGAATTAGCAACTCACTCGTTGAAGAGACCTAGCAATACTAGTGTCAGTCCACGCTCAAGTCTGGCCTACACACACAAAGTACAGAATGGTTATTGTGATATTCAAAAGAAGTGTCACTCTAGTAAATGGATTCTCTGAATTGGACTATTATCCAGGCCCATCCCACTCGTGCATTTTTCTTTTTCAGAACTAGAACCTACTGGTGCATTTGAGTAGTTTGAATTTATATATTCTATAAACTTTCAAGTTTAATGGCAAGCAGGGTTTCACCTTCTAATAGGGAGAACTGGTGGGAGAGAAGAAATCTTGGTAGTCAAAATTATTAACTGTCGCTTGACATTCGTAAGGAGTTTCTGGAAAGGTGATTTCTCCAAAGCTGCAAACTTCGAACCCCTTTTGAGTCTCAGAATCAGTTAAGGAGATCCTTGGTTCTCCTTTTATATGCAATTTCTATTGAACCCAGTCTTGAAAGGGGTGGATGTCTATATCCTTCTTCCCATTCTTTAGTTATGCCTGAAGGCCTTTGTGGTAGCCTCTCCTTCCTCCTGGAACCTTCTCTTCTGGATCTTCTTATGGCTCCCGATTCCCGTTCGAGCAGGTCTCAGCTTAAAGGTCACCCTCACAGGTCAGACGGGCCCCTGAAGCAGCCTTCCCCATCACTCCCGCCCCTTCAGCCAGCACTGGTTCATCACCTGCCTCCTTCTCGTTTCTGTTTGTTGTTCTTGTCTGGGATCCCCACTGGACCATGAGCTCCCAGAGAGCAGGGACCTTGCCTGTTGCTGCATTTCCGGAGGGTTGAACAGCGCGTAGTAATAGTAGGTGTTCAGTGTGTGTCTACAGAATGAAGGTGGGAACAAAGGAGCGTCGGATGTGTGTCCTCCAGAGCACATGGAGGACTTTCCTCCATGACCCTGCTCCTCTGTGTTCTCTGCCTGGTTGCCCTCTGCCCTCTTCCTCCCCTAGGTATTGCCCTATTAATGGGTCAAGTCTCTCCTCAGGCGCTCTCTTCTTCACACCCTTCCACGGTCCCCAAAAGCTAGAATTCAGATCTCCGTCCTCCCTGGGTTGGAACCTCTAGTTCACTGACTTGTGATGGGTTACATGTCTTTCTGTGTCCTTGGCTGCCCTGCGCGCTCGTGAAGGCCGGAAGTCTTACCTCATTCTATGTCGAACCTCCCACACCAAGCACAGTGCTGGGAAACATGAAGGTCTTCAAAAAGAAATGGATTGAACAATTGAAAGTATCCTTCTATTTTGAGGAAAAGGCTTTATCTTTCATCAGGAAACTCTAGTCTATGTAATCATAACCGAGAACACTTTTGGAGATGTGGCTACTCAGAGGTCATGGCATACTTCCTCTCTAATCCCCCTAACACTTTCCAGGCATCCCTATTTTACAGATAAGGAAACTGAGGCTCCAGGAGATTAAGCAACATACACACAGTGCTCAGGGAATATGGAACAATGGTGGGATTAAAACCCATTTTGAAATGAGGCCAAACACGAGGCTCCTTCTGCCAAACCTAAGTATGTTTTTGTTGAGCTTTAACACTAAATCACTATTTTGTTGTCTTCTTGAGGGAAACTCCCTGAGGGTATTTTCTGTATTGATTCTACACTGGCTGTGCAATGCGACAGAGAGCGTGTCTTACTGCTATAAGCGGGCAGAGTTGGTGAAATAAAGTCATTGGTGTGAGTATTATTTTCAAATATTATTTCCACAAACATATAGGCACCCCAATTCCTTATAAATGGGCTAGTAGGACAGAGAAAAAATATAGGAGAGGAAGAGAGAGAAAAATGAAGGAGAAAAGAAAGATACCTATTGGTAGAATGTCAATAATTACATGAGATCTTTGGAGGTCCTTGAAACTCATCAAATTCTATGGCTTCGGGGAAGTCTGCCTCATTGTCCCCATCTATAATGAGGCCTTCCTGGCATCTACCCACACAGCTCTGTGGGAATCAAAAAGTGGGGGGTGGGGGGGGAGGGAATGACATTTTAAGTAGAAATTGCTTTAGAAAAGAACATTTTAAGTGGGGGTCCATAGTACCATTTTAGTTACGTAGGTAGACATTTTGAAAGCTTTCAAAAAGTCTTTGACATTGTTTTTAACCAACTAAGCAGCCGAATTCCCAGTGCAAAATCCATTTCCACTGCACATAGCTCTGGCAATCACACATCCTGGGGAAGGTGGCTTGGAGTCCTGAGAAAGAAGCCACCTCAGGCGACTGTCCAAGTCTGGCAGGTAATTCAGGATGAAGCATGATGGAGGCAGGTGCGGTTAGTAAAATTGTCTTCTACATCCATAAACATGCAGGGGACATCCATAAACATCGTGGGCTTTGAAGGCTTAGGAAACCACATTTTTTAAAAAAGATTTATTTATTTGGGTGGGGAGGGGCAGAAGGAGAGGGAGAGACAGAGTATCTCCAAAAGACTCCCCACTGAGCGTGGAGCCTGACTCAGGGCTCCATCTCACAACCCTGAGATCATGACCTGAACCAAAATCAAGAGTCAGAGGCTTAACTGACTGAGCCACCCTGGCGCCCTGGGAAACCACATTTGAGTTCATTCGAATGGAACAGTTTTAATGATCAGAGAAGCTCACCATGCCCATAGAGACTTGTGGTAGTCATTCTTTGACTCTTTTAATGGCAAACTGGTTAAAGGCACGAACCAGGACCAACTTACTCTAGGAGAGATAGTCATGGATCCCCGCCATGGTCGCCGCTGTTCCTGCTACCCCAGGAACTTCCAGCACAAGGGGATGGATCACCAAATAATACACACTCAAAACGGAAATGTGAATTATATGGCATCGAAGCACCCAGTGCTTGAGGGAAAGGGAACTAAATATGTAAGGACTAATCTCTAGCAAATAAAAATTCTGACAATTGCTTTTTCAACCATAGGCTGCCGAGAGAGTTGTGAAAATGGCAGAGACTCAATATAAATCTTTTTTCCTTTTTATTGAAACGAAAACATCCTTGTATATTATATATACTTAGGATGTCACCAATTTTGGAGGTAATCTTTTAGGTTAAGTATGTTCCCACATTAAACTGATAATTATCTTTCCTTCTCTTCTTCTATCCCCCAGACACTCAACACACTGGATTTTCGCTTCATGTTTTATTTATGGGACAGAATTAACATGCAGATTCACAAAAACTTAAAAACTCATAATTATTCATAAAGGGCTTTAAGGTTATTTAGTACATTTTTATGAAATTTAGATTGTGTGAGAACATATTCTCCAAAGTTGTTGGAAGTTGACTGAGGTTAAGTCCTAGTATGAAGTGTAATCTGAAAATGATCAAAATCTTTGAACGAAAGTATTTGTCATTATTCATAATCTGTATTTAACTGAAGTAATGGGCATCAATATCCTTGTAAATGTATTCAAGACTGGCCTGGCAAGAGAGAAGATTTGCATATTCCAGGCAAACAATCATGCTGGAAGAAAGGTCTAGTTAGGAATCTTTGATCACCAAGCAAATATAAGACAGGACAATGATTTTTCTTATTTGGGGGCCATTTGTATGGTGCTATGTGCTTTTACAAATATGCTCAAGTCTAGGAAAAATTAACACCAATTGGAAATGGATATGTTTGATTTCTTCCGGAGTAAGCAGAAAGAACGGAATGGTCACTGCTGATGAAGGTGACCACTACAGGCTTACAGAAGTGGCCAAAGAACAAAGAGCATCTGTGAACAGCTGTGAGAACGAGGTCTCTGTAAGCCTTCCTTACCTGGTGATGATTTAGGCTCTTCCTCCCAAATCAAGAACATTTTGTTGGGGAAGGAACCTTGCTGAACAAACTCTGGGGAGTGTGGTCCAAAACCACTGATCAAGGGGCATGTGTGTTCTTGGGATGTTCCCACTGGAAATATCTGGAAATATTAGACAATCAAACGCAGAGAGTAAAAAGCCCATTGGTGCTAGGAAATTCCTCTAGAATGGAGAAGGCCAGGAAAAGGGACTAGAAGGAACATGACCTTTGACACCCAGACTTAGGATTAAGTCACCGCTGTGACTCTCACCAGCTGGGTGACCTTGGGCTCTGAGTCTTGGTTGACTCATCTGTGGAGAGAGAGAGAGAGAGAGAGAGAGAGAGAGAGAGAGAGAGAGAGGGAGAGACAACATCTACCTTCAAATAGCTGTGAGATAAAATGAGTAGACACTGAAGAGATGTCAGGTCTTTTTATCATGTCATGTTACTTTGCTATTATTTGTTGTTATCCTTATTGCTTTATTAATATTTTAACCTTGAGTGCACATATATGCTCTCACATAAAGATGTAGATCTACAAATTCACTGTGATCTTTGCATTAAATGCAGTGATGGCAAAAAGGGAGAGATGCTGATCTATCTTATCACCTAGTTATTCCCAGTTCCACCGGCAGGGCAGCTTTACCCAGGACTTTCCCCCACACGGCATACAACTGCAGAAGTCAACTTTTCAAATGACTCGATAAAAACGCTGGTAAATATTCAAGTCTTTTTTTTTTTTTTTTAAGATTTTATTTATTTACTTGACAGAGAGAAAGAGAGATCACAAGTAGGCAGAGAGGCAGGCAGAGAGAGAGGAGGAAGCAGGCTCCCCGCTGAGCAGAGAGCCTGATGCGGGGCTCGATCCCAGGACCCTGAGATCATGACCTGAGCTGAAGGCAGAGACTTTAACCCACTGAGCCACCCAGGCGCCCCAATATTCAAGTCTTTTAAGTACAGACTTAACCCGCAGCTATGGCAATTTGAGCAATGAGTGCGATTGATTCCACAAGAGCAAAATACCTGAATAAATGCTCAGATATCTCAATTGTTCGTGGAGTGAGGAGAAATTTCCTTTATCTGGTTTTTGCCCTATTTCCCTTACTTCTGTTTCCTAAATGGAAATGGCATCTAATGAAGAAATCTGAGAAATTCTGAAGCTTATGCGAAATATGTACCAAAATAGTACTTCCTGGAGAGGAAAACAGATGAATTTTTATGGCTATATATGATTAAGCTACACTGTACTTTAAAAAATCTATACAGATGCATATGTGTGTATATTTATGTGTGTGGATATGGTCCCATATATATAGTCAACTTTTTTGACTTTTTTTAACCTTTGAGAAGGCTAGTCCCATCTAAGTGTTAAGGATTTGCCCCCTTAAGCTGTGGGAAGTTGACAAAAAGACAAATGAATTCACCACCGGCATTCCTAATTCTGAGCCGCAGCACCAGGCACCGAGTGGTGTGAGTTCAGATCCTAGTATTCGAAGACAAAAAATCCTTCTGTCTCTTCTCTACTATCTCTCGGTAGAACCTCATTGACGAACTCCCTTGAAAAATCCCCCCTTCCATAACTCCTGTCTGTGAAACTCGTAACTCTTCTCCTGGCTTCCTAATGGCTCCTTCTGGTTTTCTCCCCGGCTTCCCTTCCCCTTCGACTCCCAAATGCTTTTCTTTCCGACACGGTAGTGTAGCTGGCGGTACCAGGTCCCCTGGTCTTCTGGAGTTAAAACCAGAGTGTCATCTTTGAGTCATACGCAGACAGCTCCTCGAACATAGGTCTCCTACCTTCCTTCTTTTTTTTTTTTTTTATAAAGAAGTCTTTACATTTTTTTCTTAAAGATTTTATTTATTTATTTGACAGAGAGAGACACAGCGAGAGAGGGAACACGAGGAGGGGGAGTGGGAGAAGGAGAAGCAGGCTTCCTGCAGAGCGGGGAGCCGGATGTGGGACTTGATCCCAGGACCCTGGGATCACGACCTGAGCGGAAGGCAGGCGCTTTAACGACTGAGCACCCAGGTGCTCTCCTACCTTCCTTCTTTCCCTCGCCTCCATCCTGCTGCCCTAACACAGACTCTCATCAAGTCCTGCCAAGACCCCCTGGAGGGGGGTGGGGGTCCTCTGATCCCAGCTGCTGCCCCCCGTGGCTTTTAGAGCCCCTAATCTCACACACCACCTCCGCCAGGAACCCACACAGCTTAAGTGGCTGGAGCTAAAGTGTTTGGTTTTCAACCCGCCTTCACGACATCCGGCCGGTTGTCTCATCTCTTTGTCATGTTGTAATTTGTAGGTTACAACTATAGCTTTTTGTATTTTTCATAAAAGCCGGCGTGATGCCGGGTAAGGGGCAGGTTTGGACATGAAATGCCCATCTGAAGATCATAGAAAATATTTTATGAAAGTAATGTTTAATGTCGCAAAGTCTACCTGAGTCCATTTTCCTTGAGAAAGATGGGAACATGAAAAAGAAAGACCAGAGCTCTCTTTAAGTATCATCCCTGGTCCAGGTCCCCTTGCCAAGGGGACCACTTTCATAGTTGTGTGCGCGCTGGGGTTGAGAGCTGTGTTTCCTTCCCACCTGCCTCCAGCCGTTTGCACTTGTATATCTAACACACGGGTTTTTGGTGCAGCTGATGGGGGAAAATGTTTCCTCTTTCTACGAAAGTTAAACGCTGTTGAGGTGATGGATTTCACGGCTTGAGCAACTTCCCGCCTGAAATCTGCTAACCCGTGGCTCACGTGTCTGTGTCCCCTGTGACCTTCCCTCTGGCTTTGCTGCTAATATGACACACATCCTGGCAGAAGACCTTATCATGTTCAGAACGTTAGAGAAATCCATAGAACATTATAGAAAACGACACAGGGATTTTTGTTGTTGTTTATTTGTCTGGAGGGGTGGTTTTTCCATTTCAAACGCCATCACGGCCCGAGCCGTAAAGCTCCAAGGGTGCCACTGTGAAGGCCGGACTGACTGCGGCCTTGCCCCCGTCTCCCTGCCCCCTCCTCCCCCAACATATTGTGAGAAGCGGCCAAATAAGCTTGTGTTCCAGAGAAACGGCTTGTGCCTGATGAAGTGCTCAGTAATGCCGTGGTTGGAACCAGAGCTCTGAACCCCAGAATCTGCTGGCCTCTCTAACCAACAGCAGGGTCTTGGAATTTAATATACTTTCAAGTGAGTTTTAGTACGTGTGACATTTTTGAACTAAACGCGAAGTTCAGAGGAATGTCAGCTTGGTGAGACAGTTCTCAAGATGTGCCGTCGTGTCTTGATGAGATCCTGATTCCAGAGGTAACGCAGTAGCTACCACTCCACTTAAGGACGCGAATTCCTCCATTTCCTTTGGAAGCACGGTCATTAATAAATGCAGTTAAATGGAGAAGATCCCCGCCCCCCAACTGTCCAAACTCAAAGAGGACCCCACACCATTGGTTAAACTAAGTATAAAAATTACCCAGTACTTTTCCTATCAAAGGTGGTCAAGTTCCTTCGAGGGCCCCGGAGTTTCAACTTCCCCAAGGGGAGGAGGGTCAGTGATAATATCATTCCCCTGAAAGGGTTGGGTTTCTGTTTATTTTCCACACGGGCAGCTGGTAAGTAAATTTATCCTCAGAAGGAGTGATCCTTTTAATGGTTCTATTTTGCTTGGGAAAAAAGTAACTCTTTTCCCCTCAGCCTCAGCTTCCCATTTCCCATTCCAGCTGATAGACTGGGAAAGAGTTCTCACCTGCATTGTCAAGTCTGGTTCACGGTGGGGGCTGCTGGGATTGAGAGGGGATCTGGGGCCAATCCGAGGTTCAGTGGAAACAAGTGCTGTGATTGCTTAGTGATGCCTGGGGCCGTGATGGGTGAAGTCAGCTAAGGAAAGAGCTGGAAGGACGGCTCCTTTATATTAGGCATCGCGGCTGTTTACCACAAGATTCTTTTAGCTCACGAATTTTGGCATCTTTGAGCCCTTCTGCTTTTTTGGTCAATGGATGACAGTGATCCTGTCCTTTCTGAATTTCTCCGGAAGGGACCTCCGAACAAGGGAGGGATCTGGAGATTTGAAGATCATTACAGAAATGACAGAACCCAGACCGAAAGAAGTTGTATTCAGGGCAACTGGGAACAAAGTTCTCTTCCGTTTAGTGGACATGGTAGGGCCTGCCCTTTCTGTGTTCTCGGACCCCAGCTATTCTCAGGAAAACTCCTTTAAACTCCCTGTGGGTACTAAGTGAACCCATACTTAGCATTAGCACAAATATCACTCCAAAGGTGGACAGTAAAGGAATCACACGGGCCGGGTGCTGAATAGGACTTTCTGAGATCCATAAAGACCTTTGGAATTAGACGCCTGGGCCGAGGCCTGGTGATCTGCATTTACAAACTCCCCCAAGCGGGACCAACCACATAATTTATGAGGCCCAGGGCAAAATGAGAATCTGGAGCCCCTTGTTAATGTTAAATGATGTTCAAACATTATTAAGAATTTTAAGATCGTAACTGCAGGTCATTACACCAAACAGAGGGCCCTTCTAAGAGGAAGCTGCGCCCTTCCCGAGGTTATTCTGATGTGTACGGAAGTGTTAGAAGCCTGAACTAAAACATCAGCCAGAAAGACAGAGGGGCGATTATTCCATCCCAAGTCGTGGTGTAAGGGAGGAGAGAGGAAAGCGTCAAGCTAATTCCCTACCCACTCGGACACAGTGACGCAGGCCCGAAGTCCCCCAGCCCCACCCAGCACCCTGTAGGAGCCCCGCGCCCACAGCACTTACGCAGTCTCTGAAATCTCGCCTCTCCCCGAAATATCCCCAAGTTGGTGACATGGAAAACTCATGGCCATTTCCATGAGCTCCTCCCCGCTTCCTGACTCACCCAGTGATCTCACCAAATACCAGCATAAAGAAAGCTTGCAGTTCCGAGGACCGCTACTTACACACCAGTCCCCAAGGCACATCTGGCGGACTACCGAGTCGGGCTGCCACCGCCGAAACCATTCGCCACCCATCCTAGGCTCAGGGCTGCGCGAGGTCTGGAACTCCAGGCTCCACGTCCGTGAACTGACCCCCTGTGATAACCGTATCAGTCACTAACAAGTAAGGGTCTTCCCTTAAAGAAGCAGCAGACGCAGACTTCTAAGACACCCAGGGGTTCTCTTATTATTCAGCCATGTCTGACTTTTAACCCTCATTGCTTTTGTACTTGTTTTTTTTTTTTTTTTTAAGCACAAAGCTCAGATTTGATCATTACCCTGCTCGCATTCTTTCAGCACTGCCCTAGTGCCTCGAGAATAAAATCTCCTCCTTAGTCTGGCATCTCGGATCTCACGCAGCGGATACCTTATGGGAGGAGACAGACAATAAACACAGAAACCACAAAATAATTGCAAATGGTGATGTGAGCTATTTTAAAAAAAAACCAGCGTGCCATGAGAATAATGAGAAGGGGGCAAGAAGTTCCTCTAGATACTGTGGGCAGAGGTGTCCTCTTTGAGGAAGCCCACTGGTCCATGGTTTTTGGCTTGCAAGTGACAAAACTAACTCAAACCAGTGGAAGGAAGGAAGGAAGGAAGGAAGGAAGGAAGGAAGGAAGCAGGGAGGGAGGGAGGGAGGGAGGGAAAAGGCATGGCTGAGCCTAACATCTTAATCAATGTCATTGGTAGGAATCTGCTTCTCTGTTCCATTCTCTGTCTCTTGCCTCCCCCTTCCTCTCTACTACCACCACTCCCAAGGCCTCCCAGTCCCTTCCTGCGATGCCAAAGATAGCCTTTGTAACTCCAAGCTCACATCCTACCAATTTAGCTGGCCCAGTGGAAAGAGAGTTCCTCTTTCTCACTGGTTCCAGAAAGACTTCAGAGGCTGACCCACACTGGCTAGTCATAAGTCACATGCCAGTCCCTGCACCAATCACTGTGGCCAGAGCTAGATTACATGCCTTGGCACTTCTTGGAAAGGGTTAAGCCTCTTCCTCCAAAATCGCACTGACTAGGGGTAGGGCAGGGGGACCCCTCCAAAGGAAAATTTGGATTTTGCTTTCCAAAGAAGTGGGGAGAAATGCCCAGGAAACATACACAATAGAGGTCCACTGAAGGAGATGACAATCTGAAATCTAATGGGAAAAAACTAGCCACGTGAAGAGTTGAGGGGGAACATTCCAGACAATGGGAGTTGTAGGAAAAATTGACACTCGAAAGAAACTAATAGAAGGTCATTGTATCTAAAGGGTGGTGAGCCAGGTCATCAGAGACTTGAAATGAGTTTGCAGAAGTCAGCAGGGTTTAGATCATTGGAACATTCTAGGCCAAGGGCACAGAACTCATTATGACTCTTCTTTTACATAATGTGTAACAAATTTCTTTGGAGATCTTCTAGCAGTCTCCTCTTATTTCTATTTACTAACCTTCTGAGATTCCAGCTACTCTGTTCCAAAAGGGACAGACTCTACCTTAAAAGTGGCAAAACATCACATTATTACATTTGACTTGGAGATGCTTGATGCTCTTTGACCAATTATTTAAGAAGTTTTAAGATGTAAAGAATCCATCAGGTCGTTACTGCTTAGCCCAATTTAAACTTCCAATCTGGTAAATTTCCACAAACATTCTACATGTATTACAAGCTGCTGAGATTTCTCGGGTTCCATCAGGACAAGAGCCTTTCATTTCCCGGGGAGATGGGAGTCTGCCTGTATTAGCTGTATTTAGAAAATTATTCAAAAACTTTATAAGTCAGATTGAGCCAATCTGGATTTTGAACATTTGCTATGATTTTAGCATTTCATCTGTTTATTTCTTAATAGCTAGCCAGATTAAAGTCTCTTCATCTCAAACTGCATGGCTACGCATTAAAATGAATGGAAGGAGACTGACTTGACAACGTGTGTGTGGCTTTTTTTTTTTGTCACCAATCAGATCACACTTTTCTTATTAATAGAAAAATGCTTATATGGAAAACAATGAGGAAAACAAGAGAGAACAAAGTTGTATGTGACTGACAGCCAGTTGCCTTGGGAGCTGGCTGTGGTGACTCGGAACTGAGAGGGCGGAGCTAGGCGACCTGGAAGCTGGCATCGCTTCCCTCATATATTATTACTTGTGCCCCATTCTGTTCCTACCCCGGGATTTCTGCCAGTTTCCCTTCAGAGGGGGCAGAAGCCCCACGATCATCTATTACGAGTGTTTTTTTTTTTCTTCTTCACTAGAGATTGATTTGGGTTTTGTTGTTGTTATATTTAATGTAACAGATGTTCTGGCATTTTTTTTCACAGAATACCACCGTGAGTCTCATGTGATCCTTAAAACCCTACATGATTTCTGTCGGTCCCTCTGAAATAATTTCCTCCTCCTTTGGAATTTTATCTTCAAGGAGGCCTTTTTCTTACACTTCATAATGGTGTATTAAAACGAGAACTGCGTAGAAAAGGAACTGTTGGCTCAGATGCTTTATAAGTTTGGAATTAATTGCTGTTGAAAGATAATTACCCCGATGCTGGAGTCAGAGAGTCTGCATATCTATGGAGAGAGAATATAAACATTCCTTTTGCTTTTCCCACTTCTGCCCCCAATTTATAAGCAAGACTCTGTCATAATAGGAGATTCACTTAGGAATATTCTAGAGACAAGTTGCAGGCCTGGTTTCAATCGAATGTGTTTGAGACACAGTCAAATGCCTAAAGCACTCCGTGTTCTTCTGGGAGAGTGAAGTTGAGAAGCTCTAATTGAAGAATTCTTTAATTATTAGACTTGAGACTCTGGCCTGCGTAGGCCCCACGAAAACAAAGACCACCTGGTGTTAGACGCACATTCAGGAAGAAGATTTATGCAAAGTCAGCATAGTGGTTGACCGTCAGGCCTGACATCCCCCAAGATGGTTACTGACAGGCTACCGCCATCTTTCTTGGGTGCTCATGGTAAGTTCTCCTGGCTCTCTGTCCTCGTGGGCAAGGGGAGGGCCCCTCGCTGTGTTTGCTGTCCTGTCACCAAAGAGAACAGTACAAGGAAAGTCTCCTGTAATGTGCTAAAGGGCCGTACAAAGGCTGGTTAAACAAACAAAGATTAAGTTGCCTTTGAAGCTGACCTGGCTCTCTCTGCTAATGGTGTGGAGAGCTGATTGACAAAATGGATGATCCTTGAGGATCAATTTCCTCCTCATTGGGTCATTGCTCAGCACAAAAGATTCGAGGGCCACAGGTTAAATTCCAAACTCATTGTTCAGCTATCCAATGAGCCCACCTCATAGTGTTCCCACCTGTGTCCTTCAGGATGCCCCCTCAGCCACACTGTCTCGGGCAGGAGCCCAGACATCCTCTTCCCGCCTCCGCTGTTACTCCTCCCACAGCCCCTAACGGTAGCTCTCTTTATCTTGGGCATTTATTGTTCACACCATTTTTTTTTAATTGTATGATTCCATTATTTTTGTTTTTAGCCACTTACTTTAATTTTTTTTTATTATGTTATGTTAGTCACCATACAGTACATCATTAGTTTCTGGTGTAGTGTTCCATGATTCATTGTTTACATATAATACCCAGCGCTCCATGCAATCCGTGCCCTCCTTAATACCCATCACCGGGCTCACCCATCCCCCTACCCCCTTTCCCTCTGAAACCTACAGTTTGTTTCTTGGAGTCCACAGTCTCTCATGGTTTGACAACTCCTCTGATTTCCCCCTTTCACTTTTCCTTTCCTTCTCCTAATGCCCTTCATGTTATTCCTTATGTTTCATAAGTGAGTAAAACAATGTGGCAATTGTCTTTCTTTGCTTGACTTATTTCACTCAGCATAATCTCCAGTTCCATCCATGTTGATGCAAAAGTTGGGTATTGATCCTTTCGGATGGAAGCATAATATTCCATTGTATATATGGACCATACCTTCTTTATCCATTCATCTGTTGAAGGGCATCTTGACTCTTTCCACAGTTTGGCGATTGTGGCCATTGCTGCTATGAACATTGGGGTACATGTGGCCCTTCTTTGCACTACATCTGTATCTTTGGGCAAATACCCAGTAGTGCAATTGCTGGGTCATAGGGTACCTCTATTTTTAATTTTTTGAGGAATCTCCACACTGTTTCCAAAGTGGCTCCACCAACTTTTATTCCCACCAAGAGTGTAAGAGGGTTCCCCATTCTCCCCAACCTCTCCAACATCTGTTGTTTCTTGCCTTGTTAATTTTTCCCATTCTAACTGGTGTAAGGTGGTATCTCAATGTGGTTTTGATTTGAATTTCCCTGATGGCTAACGATGATGAACATTTTTCATTGTTCACACCATTTTATAGGTAGTATCTCTATGCTAAGATTCTTTGGCTTGCAAGTGACCAAAAATGCAAACTGACATAGCCCCCCCCCCCTCAAAAAAAATTGTTCTTGTAACTGCAGAGTCCAGGAGGGTTGGGTTCATTTCAGGCAAGTCTTGACCCAGGGTTCAAATGCCGTACCCGAGATCCAGTTTTCCTCTCTCCACTTCTGTTCCATATCTTCAGTGTCG
Source organism: Potos flavus (assembly GCA_028534135.1). NCBI lineage: Eukaryota > Metazoa > Chordata > Mammalia > Carnivora > Procyonidae > Potos > Potos flavus. Next base: position 10,916,755 of record CM052894.1, on the reverse strand, counting down.
ATTTCATTCTGAGGCCTCACCTGGGCATAAGGCAACTGCCAGCAGCTCCCAGGACTCTGTGCTTCCAGCTCCCAGTGCAGTGGGGGATAGGAAGACCTTGATACCCCACTTCCAGTCAAAATCTCCTAGCCCGTGGACAGGGCAGTGTGGGAAGCAGATTGACTTCTGTTCAGACCTTGAGTAGGGGTGGAGTCAGATCTCCCGGGAGCACGAGGACCGAAGGGCAGGGGAGGAGTGACTTCGCGGAAGAAGGGAGAATGGATACTGTTAGCAGAGATGCAACTGTGTCCTAGAGGCTTGTCTCCCTACCCAGTGAGAAGCTACCTTGAGGACAGGAATCTCAGCTCCTACTCTGCGCCGTCCCCAGGGCTGAGCCTCATATGGTACATTTAAGAGGGGCTTCATGAGGGTACCAACAGATTGATAACTACCCATATTCACTTTTTCGGGTAATATCACCAAAGTCAGAAATAATGAACATTTTTTAAACCGTGGCTGCTCAAACCTTTGCCTTGGTGACCTTTTTCTTTGGGCTGGCGGAGGTCATCCAGCTCACAGAGGTTGTGACTATGGACACGGGCTCTGTTTCGTCGCCACATGTTTTAACAGGTGCCGAGGCTGCCAAAGCAGATGGCCTGGAGGGATGCTGGTGGCTCCCCGGATGAAGTTTCTTTTTACTACATGAAGTTTTCCATGTGTCTGAGAATGAACTTTGTCTGGCTTCGTATTGCCTTTTGATTTCCGGGGCTGCTGGCAGAGATCATGATCTCCGATTTGGGGAGAAGGATGCGTTTCTCCTCCTATCATGAAAACCAGTTATGAAGGGCCGGGGTACAGGGGAGGAAGTATTTTACCTGGGATTCTAGACAATAGAACAATACCATTTATTTCTTCTTTAATAAAATATGTCTGGACTAGGAAAAGAAATAAGTGTTAGGGAAATCGAGGTGAGCGAGAAGAGAGGTAGTCCCTGCCCCTGGACCTTAGAGGTGGATTGGGGAAAACACACCAATCACGTTACCTGGGACCAGCACTCTGTGCTTCCCTTTCCCCACTCTTCCTAGGTTCACGGTGAGACGCGAGTACGTTATTTGATTCACTGTGATCTCTTCTGCTAGGCTGTTTCATAAGTCCCTGTTTGTTGTAGTCTTGGATCCTTCCTTGGAGCAAAATGCTTACCTCCATTACAGTGCTTCAGAAATACTGGAAATATTTGTTGATTGCAAGAGAAATGAATGAATGAATGTCTTATTTTAGCTAAATCATGAACCCATCATCCTTACCCACAACATTGCACCTGAGCAGAAGTACGACAGCATTGTTATTCTTTCATTATTGACATAAAGATAATAAAGTTTATTTAACCTTCTCTAAGTGCTGATTCTTATATTCCAGATGGTCAGTCCCAAACATTTATATTATTAGAGTCTGTAGGACAGGACCTACAATTCTCTACCTCTAGGGTTTTTTTAAAATCTATTTTGGAGGGAGGCGGGAAGAACAGATTTCATTCTGTTCATTGCAGCGAACTTGCATAGGCCTTTAGTAAATGCCAGCCACCGCTCTGGGACCGGAGACACAGAGGGAACAGGATCAAGGCCCCGCTGTCATAAGCTTACAATTTGGAGCAACCTGTGCGTGAGAAGTGTGTCAATGCACGGGAGTGGGTGGTGTTAGGTTCATAGGACGGCAATAACGAGGGACCAAAAACTGTGACATTACCTCCTCACCGTCCTGGAGGCCAGATGTCTGAAATCGAGGTGTCAGCAGGGTTATTCCCTCAGGAACCTCTGAAGCAGAATCTGTCCCACACTCTCTTCTAGTCTCTTGTGGCTGCCGGCAACCCTTGATGGCCCTTGGCTGCTCGGCACATCATTCTAATGTTGGCCGCCGTCTTCACATGGCCTTCCCTTCCGAGTCTCTCTGTCTCTGATCTCCCTTCCCTTTCCTTCATGACGCTGATCATTGGATTTAAGGCCCACCCCAAATCCAGGACAGTTTCATTGCGAGATCATTCGCTGAATTACATCTGCAAAGACACTATTTTCAAAGAAGGTCACATTCGCAGAGACCTGGGTTGACTTGGACATATCTTTTGGGGGGACACAATTCAAGCCATTTCAGGGAATCATGCTGAAGGTTACCGCACTTTCTCCTAGTGTTGATCCCTTGTCCAATGGCCCTGTGCCTGTTTTCTGACATGATGTCTTTCCTGGCCTCCTTCCTCCCTTGGCCTGATGCTCAGACTTTCTCGACCTCACACACACCAGCCATGCTGGCTCTGGGTCCTGGCGGCCTGGTCTAGCCAGGTTCAGATGGAAGGGAGAGACCCCAGTGTCCAAGGCCAGCAATCACTGAGTAAATGCCTCTTAAGACTTTGCAAAATGAGTGAGTGAAATAAAATTTCCATTGGCAGAAATCACTTTGACACGTTAACCAATGTGAAATGCTGTGGCTTCAGAGAGAAATAACTCAAGACATTTTAGCAGAGAATGACTAGTTTCCGATGGATTATTTGACACCGTGCTACATTTATAAGTTAAAAGAGAGCAGACCACATCTAGAGAATTATCCACAGTTGAGAAGTAGGAAGAGGGCCATGATCAAATTTCTGAGGCTGACCAAGACTCGAGACTGAGATGTCAGATAAATTAGGCACCCACATCAGCTTTGGACCTCTCACCTAATTTAGAGAAGTGATATTCACAAACATTGTCAATATTTCCGAGTTTACAATCACACCTTTGACTGTTGACTTAAAGCATCTAGTTTGGTTCAGGCTACTGGTGATGTTTACACTTTGGAATCTATTATGCATAGAAAAATTAGGGATTATCTTTGACCTGGGTACCACATATTCTTATGCAAAACTAAGTAGGGTTATTTATTCATTTAATCAATTCCATATGTTTGCTATCATCATCACCATGTAGAGCAGATCTGATTTCTGCTGAGGTCAAACCAACATCGTCCTGTGCGTGGGGATGGTGGTTCTGATTGTGAACACGGATGGCCTGGTTGGCATTCACACAGCGTTCGGCCTTCCTGACTTTTGCCACACAATGGCATCATTTTTTTTCCGAGAGGTCATCTACATTCAAAGACAGAATCATGAGAAATTTTCTTCCTTGTGAAAGTAAAATTCAGGGCCTAATATGCGGGAAAAATTTGACTTTGCATTTGCTTTTAGCTCAACGTGGGGTATGTGGAAGACCAGAAAAGGCCAGTGAGTATTACAACAGGTGAAATTGTGGCCCAGAGAGGTTACATTCAATTCTACAATATCACACTAACGTCAGTGCTGACTGTGCTCCAGGCAATGAACTGGGCTCTAGTGATGCGAAGATGAATTGCTTACCTATTTAGCCTTAAGAGAGTTCTGAGACAGACACACACACACACACACACACACACACACACACAAAGACACACACACAACATGTGTGCACAGTATGCGGTACTTTTAAGGGCTGAGGGGATTTGTTTTGCTTTGTTTTGTTTTTTTAAAGATTTTATTTATTTATTTGACAGACAGAGAGAGATCACAAGTAGGCAGAGAGGCAGGCAGAGGGAGAGGGATAAGCAGGTTCCCCGCTGAGCAGAGAGCCCGATGCGGGGCTCGATCCCAGGACCCTGAGATCATGACCTGAGCCGAAGGCAGAAGCTTTAACCCACTGAGCCACCCAGGCGCCCCGGCTGAGGGGATTTGAATGACAAGCCATTGATTCTGTGGGGTTGAGGCTGGAAGAGAACTGAGGGAGAAAACACAAGGCAAACTTCAGGTTTTATAAAGTCAATTCCTTGGGCAACGCACGTGGAAACATTCCACACAGAGGGAACTGCACGAGAAAGGCAAAATGGCATGGACGTGCATGGTGTTCTCGGGTGTCAGTGAGCCTTCCGCGTGGCTGGAGTGTGGGGTGCATGGGGCAAGACTGGGTGGGGGGCTGGAGGGTAACTTGATAAGAAACCAGGGACGGGATATGATGGATTGTGAAGGGCTCTTTATGAAAAACTAGGGATTTCAGGCTCTTTGCTGCATGGAGATGGAGAACCAGGAGAGACTTCAGAGCAGAAATATAATAGGATCGGGACAGTGCTTTAGAAAGATGACTCCAGGGGTGCCTGGGTGGCTCCGTCGGTTAAACATCTGACTCTTGATTTGGGCTCAGGTCATGATCTCAGGGTCATGAGATACCCCTGCTCTCGAAAGAAAGAAAGAAAGGAGACTCCGAAGAGGGGAGGATGGCAGATTAGGGAGAGGCTGGGAATGAGAGATCCCACTCAGTCCTCCAGGCATTTGGGAAGTATGTAGGAAGAGACTGGGGTAGAGATGGAGACATGATGGCTTTGAACCTGGGGCAAGACGAAGTTCACCTGCCTGAGGGGACTCAGGACCCCATGCCCAGCCAGCAGGGCCACGCGGCTCTGGGACTCGGCAGGGACAGCCTCTGCCAGCTCCACCAGGGTCTCCTTGGCCTCTATTCCGCCCACTCGTCGAATATTTGTCTGGCATCCAGTAGGGGCCGGGCAGTCTGCTAGGCACAGGGGTGCCAAGAGGAATAAAGAATGAAGTCCCATGAAGCCCAGAGGAAATCCAGAAAAACGAAAGAAGAAAGTGGTTTCTCTCTAGTGATTAAAGCCAAGCAAATTAATCTTGAGATGCCATTTTCTAATGATTCAGGTAGTTTTTAAAATTTTCCAAATGGCATTACCCTAACGCTGACCAGCTGTACCGGACCTGCGTGCTCATTCATTATCAGCTGCATCACGTGCCCGCAGAGCCTCTACCCCGCATCCGCCGTCCGCCCGCCTGCCCAGCACTCTGGGTTTGCATTCTTGTGCGTTTGGGAAATTCTCAGCTTGTGGGACCTGTTTCCTAAGCAGACGCCAGACACCTCGCCCCCATCTCACTTTGATTCCCCTGCAGATAGTCGAGCCCGGGTCTGGCCTCCTCCAGCCCCCGACACTGAGCACCCGAGGCAGGATGCCTACACAGCCTTGTCGCTGGCGGGAGGGCGGCAGCGGTGCTGGGTCAAGTGCAGGGGCAAAGCTGGCACTAGAGGGGCGGCAGGCGTAGTGGCGCTGGTCCCCCTGCAGGTGGGTTCCTGATGCCTGAGAAGCTGCACGCTCAGGGCGGTTGCGAGCTCCGGCTCCTAAAGCCAAGCAAATCGAAACGAGTGTCCAGTGGCTGGGAACGTCTCAGGAAACTGTGGTCCATCAATATCACGGGCTCTTAAGCAGCTGCTTAATTTTGAAAACTGTCTAGAAGTATAGAAAAGGTGCCTCGATGATAGCAATGTTAAATTTCCTAGAACAATAGGTGCACTGTCTTGTAACATACAAAACGTGTATCTATGGAAGTTTTTTTCAAAATGAGAAATTAGCTCTCTTGAGAAGATGGTAGACCTGTGGAGGCTGTATTTTTAATTAAAAAAAAAAAATTTATTTAAAGACACCCCCCCCCCCCTTTAGCCTCCACACCTGCATTGGCAGGTGCTGCCCCTCCCCCCTCCCCAGCAACTCAGCCTGGCCACCGTTGTCTGCCCTGGAACCTTCAGGACTAGGCTCCCTGGGCCCTTTTCATCTGGTTACTCATTTGCCACAGGAGCTCAGACTCCCAGGCTTCCCTTCACCTCCCAGAACCTTATCCTGGGGGTCCTGTACCTGCCCTGCGTCACGTCATCCCTCCTGCCCCTCCTCAGCACCCCCCCTCTTCTGCTATGCCCCTTGGGATCACAGTCGGCCATCCTCAGCACCCCTCCGCACGCTTGATGTGTCCCCGAACACCTTTGACATTCTTGCTCTGATTTACGGCTCGGCCTGAGGATGCAAACCTCCTGCGTCTTCTCAAATAGGGGCTCCTTCTTCCACAGCATTCAGACCTGGGGCCCTTGAGCAGGTGGGTTGGTAGAAGGGGTGGGGAGGGAGGGGTAAATTCTCTACTGATGGTTTCTATTTTCTCAGCAGTTGAAGTGAGAAAGGAGGGATGTGTGAGAGATGTGACGAGAGGAGAATGTAATGAGAGGTGTGGACCTTCTCAAATGCTCATCCGACGTGGAGCTTTGCACATGCATGCACATGCGCACACGCGCACAGACGCAGACGCAGAATTTTGCACTATTTCAGAAAGTCCTCAGAATCCTTCATATCCAGGGGTGTCTGAGAACTAAGATTAAGAATCTCTGTCCTGGAGGAAAAAAAGACCAGCCAAGACAGTTCCCCTAGTGAAAGAGCAAAAAGAAGCTTCAAAACAAACAAACATAAACTTAACGATGCAGGAATTGTATCATGCAAATCAAATCGGTAAAAATGAAAGTATGCGAAAGGTAAAGTCTTTGAGCAAGTTAAAAAAATCCAACTCTCTCCTTTTATGACACATAAACCATCATTTCTCCAACCCCCCAAAAAACTATAGTTTGTTTAAAAACAAAAATAGAAGCAAAAATGTAGTGAGAAAATATAAAATGTAAAAAAGCAAGGATAAAAATTTTAGTCTCAAAGTACAGTTCAAACCAAAGAAGTTAAATGAGAGTCATTGCATGTCACAATCCTCAATGTATCTTCTGAATTCCATTTTTTTCCCCCTCAAAATAGGCATCCTTTACTAGGTAAATAAGGAAAATAATATTTAAAGCCTTTGTATTTTGCAAAATACCTTCTTGATTTATTTAAAGCTACAACACACAGTAAAGATATACCAGTTGCGTACCTTTAAATGTTAAAAATTAAAATATAGGGAACATAACATATTAAAAATAAAGTAAATCAATATACTAATTCTTGGATTAGATATTTTTAATATGCCACTTTTTTTTTTTCCAGGTAAAGGAGGACTTTTGGGGTAAAGAAGCTAGATGAAGTGAAAGGCATAGGTGATATTTTGTCTGAGTTTTAAGAGTTGAATAGGAACCTGAAAAAAATCTTCCCTGTATAGTTCCAATTTTAGCATAGGAGCTGCCCAAGCAAGTGCTTAACATACCACTCTTGGTCCTTGTCTGATAAAACACATTAAAAACCAACAAAAGAGTATTAAATAATAAACTAATGTTGAATCTACAGACATAAATCTAGTACCTTCAACACAGAAACAGCACAATAAAATTTAATTTAAAATACATGCTTTTGTGCATATTAAAGCTGTGCTGGGAAAATGTGCAACAGGATGTTAATAGGCACGCTCTCCGAGTCATGTGATTACTGGAGGAAACATTTTCTTTTTTTTTATTTTCTTTATTTGTCAAGTCTTTTTCACAATTTTTAGGTCACTTTTATGATCAGAAATAAAAACTAGGTTTCAACATTTAGAGGACATTCCTTAATATCCCTTCTCTCCCTTCAAGAGCCCTCAGTACTAACTTTTTCTCTTTCAGCACCAGGAATCATGTGAAAGTCGTATGGAAATTTCTGCCAACACACCTGCACTGGAGGGCTTAAGTTGTTTTCCAGTTTATTTTTGTCTTTGTGGCATGTCCAGTCGTATTTGGAAAATTCTTCCCTTTCTTCTGCTGCAGAAATGACTCAAAGATGCCAATTTCATGGGACTGCTCTCTCTATATCCCAGGCAGAATTTTTCAGAACTGTAAACAGCTCAGGAAAAGAGGAAACCTGCTTTTGAATCATCAGGCGGCACGCAGGTGGACGCTGAGTTCCAAGCCTAGGGAAAATTCTCGTGGGTGAAGGAGTTCTGCAGGATATCATATGGCATAACCAATAGTGTAAGAAAATTCCAGAGACTGAGGAAATGGTAAGGAGAGGAAAGAACTGAGAATTCTCCTCCTCGTACTTGATTCCTTTGTGGCCAGTCTTTATCAGAAGAAAAGAACAGGTGCAGGGGGAGTGGCCCCTCAGAATATGCTGGTTGTATTCAACATCTTTTCACCCAGCACCAATGAAAGGAACTGGATGCAGGGCGAATTCAAAAGCAGGAAGAAAATAACATGATAGAGTATTTCTCAAAAGATTTCAGAACAAAGGTCCTCCCTTCTCGCTCCTCCCAAGCAGGAACCATCAATTACAGGTGGACATTCAGAAAGTAATCACTTCTTAATTCAAATTAATTTTTACCAAGTTGGCCATGACAATTTTGGGGTATTTGGTATTGAACTACAACTGATTGCAGCTAAAGGGTACAAAGAAACGTTTCGTACTTCTTTGTAATAAAGAGTTGGTGTGCCCCCACTGCCTTGTAGTTTCAAAGGCAACTTTATATGTAGGTAGATCCTGGAAGATGTGGCAGAAGTTGATCAACAAAACCCTCAAGTGTACTTTGTATGTAACAGTAGATACTACATGATGCACAGGTGGAGTGTCTATTTCAATCAACCCTTCACTTCTCATGCAACATTTGTCCCATCATCGCCAGTTGTAACCAACTCAGCTAAATAGTTCAGTGGTTCCCAACTTTCTCAAACACAAGGGCGCTGTTTTTTAAACTCCAAGAATCTTCTTCTGTATAATATTATGTAGTTGTAATTTTCATACAAGTTCTTTGAAAAGGAATGCAGTAAGAGAAAAAGCTACTCTGAGTTTGATAATAATTTGAAATTTGGTACAAGCACATCTTTAGCTATTTCAAAGAGAATTGCATTTGTCCGATACATAGTGATATGGGGGTCTATAGACAGTACTTTTAGCCAGTGCAGATTCGTGGACCCCTTGTGGTATTCTGTGGCCCTGCAAAAGTCTGTGGCCTCAGAGAAACTCCAGGCAGCTGAATCCTTGTGGTAGTTATTAGAGCTACATCGCCCAATATCGACTTCTCTTCTCCTGGGTAGAGGGTAGGACTGTGCTCACCTGACCCTTTGAGTTACCTAGAGCCCTACGACTTGCCTTGGCCAATCAGATGTGAGTGGGAGGAGACATGTGTAGCTTCCTGACGGAAGTCTGCAAGAGCCAGTATGCGTTTTCCCCCTCCCCTCTTCCTACACTTACTAGCAAGGCTATGGATGGTAGAGGTGCCATCAGCCAGGCTCTGACAGAGGACATGGAGGAAAGCCTCCAACCACGGTGGCCAAACTAAGATAATCATGGAGCTTTAGGTAGAAATAAACCTATCCGTTGGTTTATTTTAAGTCATTGAGATGTTAAAACTGTTTGTTACCGCAGCATATCCTGGTTGGCCCTGGCTTGCAGTCCTTTAGGATGGTTATTTGTTCTTTATGGAGAGCTCCTCTAATCCAGCATCCCAACCACCGATTGCGAAGTTGTACGTCTTGCCCAGTTAGCCTGAGATCTTTCTGGTAACCTTCTATGGGCTCAAAGAAGATCCCCAAATGTATTTCCAGTCCCTGATCTACCATCTCCTACATATGGTTGAGGAATTTTTTGTTTCTCTTTAGAAACCTTCCACCTGAGGCAGAAACGTTTTTCGGCTGCCAACTTAAGGACATTTTCCCAGTGGACAGAAAGGACGTGGGGAGGATATAATTCACAGCAATAAAAAAATCTGCTGGACAGAATATGGAGGCCAGAGGGAAGAAGAGAATGCTCCGACAGCTGAGATGGGACTCAGGCAAGTTGGAGGAGAGTAGCTTGCCCTGCAATCAAGTTTTATCAGAAGGATTTGAGCAACACCAGCCCTTCAAGTTCAATCAATGGTCCCTGGGCTTCTCAGAATTTCTCCAGGCTGTTTTCTTTCACCCTTTACTCCCATTTTCCACTTGGTTAAAACCTCCAGATCTATCCTGGCAGGCCTGGCATTCTCTCCCCATTCACTTAGTAATGACATTAGCATTTCTAAAGCCCACTTTTACTTAAGACTTCTAATACTATTCACAACAGACTGGGGAGGGGCATGTTTCTTCCCACAAAGAAGGCCAATGGCTGTCCACCTAGCCAAAGTAGAATCTCCCGGGCAACTTTGGAAAACACCGATGCTTACGTTCCACCCGAAATCAGTTAGACCACATTCTCTAGGGGCACAATTTTCTGGGGAAAAAAAAAATATATAGTGAAATCAACATTTTGTTTAGTTGTCTGTAATCTTGGGAAATAATTGACATTAGCTCTGTGCCTATATATTCCCCATATTTATAATTGAAGTGGTAGAAAGAATTCTGCTTCAGTTTCTCTCGAACAAGTCATCCCAAATTCATCACCAAATTCCTGGACTAAATCTCCCACCTTTATCTTATTTGCATTGTCCTTTGTATTAAGTAGTCCTACACATCAAATTATCACAAACTTAGTGGCTCAGAACAACATATACTTATTATTTCACAGTTTCTATGGGTCAGGTATCTAGGTCCTGTGTTCAGGATCCCAAAAACAATGCAGTCAAGGTGTTGGTTGAGTTGTTTTCCTTCGCGGAGCTCAGAGTCTTCCTCCAAGCCCATGTGTTAATGGCAGAATTCAGTTTCTTGCTGCTGTAGGGTTGAGGTCCTCATTTCTTGCCAGCTCTCCTCCAGCAGCTGCTCTCAGCCCCTGCAGACTACCACAGTGCCTTGACATTTGTCCCCCTCCCAGCGTTCCTGCAACATGGCAGGTGATTTCTTCAAGGCCAAGAGGAGAATATTTCTTTTAAGGCATTCATCTGATTAAGTCAGGCCCACGCAGGATAATCTTGCTTTTCGTTAATTCAAAATCAAGTGATGAGGAGTTTCAATTACATCTGGTAATTCCCTTCATCTCTGTTAGAGTCCAGAGACTAAATGCAAATCACGGGTCCAGCTCACACTTGGTGGGGAGGGATTACAGATGGGCTGTCTCATTGAGGGTCATCTTAGCATGTGCATGCCACATCATTTTTGGAAATCACTATAATTTTAGCATATTTTCTTAATATTGTGATGGCTCAATCTAGTCCCTATCATAATCATCATCATCAACATTATCACTATCATCATCTTCATCTCTGTCCAAATAATCCTCTGAACAATGGAGAAAGTACTATAAAGACAGATTAGCTCCTCCTTCCTGTCCCTGGTCTGGTTCCTAGCCCCTACCTATTGCATTGGTTTGTGGTCAACAGCTGTACGTTTCTGGCTTATTTTTGGCCTGTTCCCAATTATAACCACCACTCTCCAGTCTTCTGCAACTTCACATTGAAGATCCATGTGCAAGAATCAAAGTTGTTTCCTCCAACTAAGAAGAACTTGCTTGCCTGATGATACCCCAACAGACTCCCACAACTCCAGTTGATGTTAGACATCACTCTAAGTTAACACAGATCCTAAAATGATAAAAAAGATAACACAGATCTCCTAAAATAACAAAAAGGTGATGGTAACTAGTAGGCATAGAAAGTGGTAGAATTAGCCCTGGGAAGACCATGGAAGATTAGGAAAGATTTCAATGGGCAGGTTTTAGGCACTAAACTGTAAGAAGGATATTCTTTCTGGTTTCTTTTCAGTCTTTCTTTCAGTCCAACAAAATATAAAGCAAAGGGAGGAAATATGGGATACTGGGTATTAATTTGACACTTTAGTAGCAATCATGAAATAGATTGCAGCCTCTTCTGTGTCCAGTAAATGAGCAGGCAGAGTGAGAATAAAGACAGAGCAGTGTGATCGAGATAGTAGACAGAATGCTAAAAAAATTAACACCTGGAAGAATTTTTTTTATAAGTTTCTCCTTTCCTGAGATTCAACATGGATGTGTTTTTCTCATTTAGGTTCACTAAGTAATGTTTATTATTAATTCAAATTCTCAATATTGAAGGGGAGATATTTCCCATATGGTTGACATGCTGCTCTGTAGGTTCATAAATTTGGAGGAGTTTTGATTAACACTGACAGGAAACCCTTTGAAAACATATGGCTGTATATACATCATGTCATTTTTAATAAGATGACACATCCTTCTTTGCTTTTCCCTAATAAGATGAGTTCAGTTGTATTTAAGAAACATAATAATGCTCTGTTGATTTTTCTTTATGGGAGAGAAAAAAATGAGTAAAAATAAACTATTTTGTTGCAGCAGACGCTGAAAGCATAGCAGATAGTTTGTGGGAATTAAAAAAAGAGTGCTATCTCCAAGCATTTTTTATAGACCCAATTAACATGTTGTAAACTTGGAGTATTTTTTGACGCCCCACATTTTCTTCTAGGTGACTCTGGCCCTGCATTCCACCTGGATGGCTGAGGAAACATCTTTCTCACTTCCCGCAGTCCTGGCTGATCACCACTTTCATACCATTTTGGCTCCAGAAACATTCTTGTCCTTGGTAGCTTACATTTTCAGATGAACAATTATCTTTGTTTCTTGGACTGATTCATTTCCATTTCCTCTGAAACCCATTGCAATAAATTCATTTTGAGAATTCTGACATGAGCTATTTGAAGTATATTTTGAAATGTAACAAATATGGAAAGCAAATTGGCAACTTGAAGCAAGAATCTTTAAAAAAAAGTCTATGCCTTTTGACCTAATAATCCCTCTTTTAGAAATCCACCATAAGGAAGTAATTTATACGTGAAGAAAAAGTTATTATCAAGGATGTTCATAATAGTATTATTTATTATAACAAAAAAATTTAAAAATGTAAATGCCCATAAAATGGAAGATGGTTAAATAAATGTTGAAGATCCATTACAAATCATTTACAGGCCACAGGATAATAATTTAAAAAATCAAAGCTGAATTGCTAGAGCATCCAACCCTAGTATCCAGCAAAATGTACACAATTAGATTTTATAAAAGGCTAAAAATTCATCATCAGCAACTAAACAAGGAAAAGGGTATAAATTCATGTCATCAACTACTAAAGGTGGCAGCTAGAGAAGGAAACAAATAAATCTGGTGTGCCAGGACCAACCATGCTCCCACCCAGCTCTTAAGAAAGAAAGCGTGTTAGGTAAATACTGAGATGTCTCATTAATAATGTCTCTTTCAATTTGAAGAGAAACCTGAAGGAACAAGTAGGTAGGTGGCCTGGAGACAACTTATTTCAAATTTATTCCCCTACAACCACCACATGTCAGCAGTGGAGGGAGGGGGAGTTGGCAAAGCCTACTACTGTTCCCACTGTGTCAGTTGGGGAAACAAGCTAAAGTATAGGATACTTAACAGAACCGCAGAAGAAAGAGCAGATCTAAGTCTCTCTTAGCAAGTGCTTCTTGCTCCTCTCATTCTACTCAACACTGTTAGGCTGAGAAAAAACAAAACAACAGAAAAAACAATAACAAAAAAAACAAGAATAAAAAAAAGCCCACAAAAACACAAAACAACAACAACAACAAAAAAAAACAAGGGTGCTCACAAACTCAGAGAAGAACACAAAGGGCCCCCAAAAAGCTGAGAAAGTTATAAAGGGGAAATCACCCACATCATACCATGGCAAAGACAAGGTCTGAGCAACCACACAAATGTTTGTTAGAAAAGAGGGTACAAATTCTCAGCTATAACATGAATACATTCTGAGGATTGAATATAAAACATAATGAGTATAGTTGATGACTCTATTATACAATCAAAATTTGCTGAGAGTAGAACTTAAATGTTCTCACCAAAGGGAGGAGGAGGAAGAGGAAAAGGAAGAAAGAGGAGAAGAAGGAGGAGGAGGAAGAAGAGGAGAAAAAGGAAAGAAAAAGAAAAAAAGAGAGAGAGAGAATGAAAGAAGAGAACATCAATGGGAAATCCAAGCTGGAAGAAAACATTGTATTCCAAGTGATTACGGGTTTCATGCTATAGAACTTAATAGAAAGTAAATAGAACAAAACAGCAAAATGAGAATAAGAGAACACATGAGAATAGAAAGATTGGAGCAATATTAAAACATTGAGAACTGGGAGCACCTGGGTGGCTCAGTTGTTAAGCATCTGCCTTTGACTCAGGTCATGATCTCAGGGTTCTGGGATCGAGCCCCACATTGGGCTCCTTGTTCAGCAGGAAGCCTGCTTCTCCCTCTCCCATTCCCCCTGCTTGTGTTCCCTCTCTTGTTGTCTCTCTCTCTCTGTCAAATAAATAAATAAAATCTTAAAAAGGAAATTGAGAACTAAAACAGCAACATTAGGATAAATTAGAGTAGCAAGGAAAGGAATACATGTAAATAAAAATTAAATTGCTAGAATGGAGGAAATCTGGAGATCATTACTGTGAACTTGGAGAAAAAAACAAAGACAGTAAAGCAATTAGAAAGAAGATGGAAGATAATCCAACATAAGGATAATTGGTATCCCTGAAGTGATACTCCAAAAGAACAGAAAAAGTTCTTTCAAGGTGTAATAGTGAAAAACAAAAGTCTTTGAAAGAAAAAAAAACGAGATCTGCATATTAAAAGAGCATACTAGGGTCTAGGAAAAAAAAAGTTGATGGGTGAGTCCACATGGAGATGTGTGTGGCTAAAATAGAAAACTCAAGAATGAAGAAGTCCTCCAGTGGTCAAGGAGGGAAAACAAGCCACCAGCAAAAGGGAACTGTGAGGTTATAAAATATAAATTATAATTTATAATAAATTATATAATGTTATAAATTATCAATGTCAGAAAGTGATGGAATATTTTTACAAGATTCTAAGGAAAAGAAAATAATTTTCTGAAATGTTAAACCAAGACAATTTATTGTTTGACTATAAAGGTCACAGGCAGATATTCTCAAATATGAAAAAAAGTCAGCGAAATACAGCATCCATACCCCGTTCCTGAAAAGAATTTCCAACAGAGGGAAACAGCCAACCAAGAGATTAATCAGTTACAGAATTGAGGTGCCGAGAAGCTGTGGTTAAAAAGAATGGAGACAAATCATGAATCCAACTACATAGAGGCCAAAATCCAGGGTGAGAATTTAATTGCATGACACAATGTACACATATTCACCTGGAAAAAGTCTACAAAGCAATATAAGCAATGATATCGGGAGGGTTGAGGAGAGAGATGGGAAGAAATATAAAAGAACTAATTTGTACAGTAGATGAATAAAATGTTAATTAGAAGACCTAATGACTCCAACCACTTAATATTCTTCATAATACTCATTTTAAAATTTAGAGCACTCATTTAGGAAACAATAACTCTTATGGTAGAGAAATGTTAATCTGTGACTTAATACTTATGTTGATGCAACTTCTTTTTTTTTGTTGTTAAAAATAAGTAAAATTTATCTGCCGTATGCTAAATCCAATATGCTATCCTAGATTGGATGATAGAGTGTCAAAAAAAGATAATAGTGCAAAAACTGGTAAAATCCAAGTGAAATCTGAATGTTAGATAATAGTACTGTCCCAATGTTGATTTTTTAGATGTGACAAATGCACCTGGTAACATAAAATGTCAATATTAGAGGAATTTGGGTGAGGGGCATGTGGGAACTCCCTGCGCTATTTTTGGTACCTAAATCTAAAATAATTCCAATTCCAATATAAAATGTTTCTTTAAAATATGCATTATATCCATATGTCCTTTTATCTATATCTTCATGAAGAATGAAGGTGAGGATAGTGTTTATCAAGATTTAACATGGGCTATTTCAAAGTCCTGCAGGGTGACTGGCTGTTTTCGTTATGTATACTTTTTGTATTGTTTAACATTAACAATACAAATATCACTTATATCACTTGTGATAAAATATTTCAAGAGAAAAGATAAAAAAATAAGCATAAAAGTCACAATTTTTTTAAAAGTATATTTATGAAAAGATGACTAGAAGGAACTACCTTAAATTATTGCTAGTGTTTGATTCTGAATTAGTAGCTTTTATTTACATATTTTCAGTTTTTATAATGGTTTAAACAATGAGTATCCATTTATAATAACTGAAAAATAAACATTACAGCTTCACTGTTACTCAATGAAGTTAGAACTGGCAGTCGGCAAGTCAACTGGAAAAGTTAATTAAAGCAGTGAATCATAAAATGTGATACATACATACCTTAAAGATTTAATTTTAACTTAAAACATATGGATGTTCATTCACTTGCCACTCTTTTGATGTTGAGCCAAGGCCCTTTCTTTGTGTCGGGGTCTGCTGATCTGAGTTCCAAGCGGTATTTCTTCAAACCACCCATAATGCATCATCCAGAAGTTCTAGTTTTTGGTTTCTTTAAGGCAGAATGAGATATTAAAGACACTCGTAAGGCAATTTTTCTACATTTTTACTCTTCCCCCAGTCTTCTATGTGTGTTTTACATATACTTATTTGATAGCAACTTATTATAACAACTTGTCATCACCAAATCTTTCATCAGTTTATATGTTATGTAAATAGTAAGCAGAGAGTATTTGTGTAAACAGTTGCTGGCGTAACTAGCTTGGGAACACACATGGCCGACTCTTGGTATCACAACTGGTGGGAATGGCAGTGTGGGGACGTACCAGAAAGTGGCCTTAGCCGCAGGCACTCGATGTGCTGTGGGTATCAATAGGGAGGTGGGACGGAGGAAGCCGAGACCCTGACCTCACCCAAAGAGTTGATGAAGTTGAGGAACTCTATGAGAGCTTCCGTAGATAAAATAGCGGACTCTAATACAAGTCTAGCAGGAGGAGGCTATCAAGTTTCTTCTCGATCTTCTATTCTCTCCACTTCTTACACCGGGTAGCAGTGATGCCCTCTTACGGTTCCTTCAACGTAAGGTACAGGTGAATGCCAAATAGGTCGTTTGGGCCTTTACTCGTTGGCCCCACTCTGTAAGGTAGTAATGGTTCTTCCATTGCACAGGTGAGAAAGCTGAAGCACCAAGAAATGCCCAAGGCCTCTGGCTGCTGCCTGACAGATCCAGGATTCACACGCACAACGATGTCCTGACTGTAAGGGCACTGCTGTGACCCTCTACCACGGTGGCCTTCTTTAATAGGGTTACTGACTAAATAAGGATGGGCAACTGCACAAAGTAGGTGCTTTAAGAATCGTCATTTACAGGGGTGCCTGGGTGGCTCAGTCAGTTAAGCAGCCAACTCCTGAATTGTGTAAGACTGATGAATCACAGACCTGTACCCCTGAAACAAATTATACATTATACGTTAATTTAAAAAAAAGCAGCCGACTCTTGATTTCAGCTCAGGTCATGATCTTGGGGTCCTGGGACTGAGCCCATGTGGGCTCCACGCTCAGCAGGGAGTCTGCTTGAGGATTCTCTCTCTGCCTCTCCCTCTGCCCCCTCCCTTTCCCCAGTCACACTTGATATCTCTCTCTAAAATAAGTAAATAAAATCTTTTTTTTAAATGTCATTTACATTGTCAGTGTAGATCAGCTTTGCTCCCGTAATATCTGACAACACTCCTTATGTGAAATACTGTGAGTGCTATGCCATATACCTCCGACCTATATATTTGGAATAACTCATCTCCATCTTCCTATTTGGGACCTATAGGAATCCTGTTCTCTTTCGGACTCTCCACATCCTGGATGTTCTTAATTTCACAGGCATTGTCTATGGTTCCAACTTATATGATGAGCCTGAAGATGTGTGGTGAGAGTACCTTCCCCTTTGTTAAACACTGGCTACTCAAGGATTTTCCTACATTTGCAGCTCTCATCTCTTCTGCATCCCAGAACTCATCTCTTTACCCTCTTACCAGCCTCTATTGATTTTTCAAAGATTTCACTCTTAATATTATCCTCCATAGTATTTCCTCCTTTTTAGAGCTGTGCTCCTACAAGGAGTTGCCTAAATTTGATCTCCATTCTCTCACTTTGTCTTCTCCCATCTCCAGCATTGAAGATCACCAATGGCCACCATTTTTCCAAATCTAGTGCTTTTCTACTCCCCTCTTTTTTGATCTCTCAGGAGAAAACAGTTGACACCTTTGACCACTCCTTCCTTCTCGAAATGCTTCCTTCTCCAGAAATCCATGGCATCGTATTTTCCAGGCTTTCCCCCCACCTCACTGAAGACCCTTGGTCTCCTTCCCTGGCTTTTCTTCTGCTCAGTCTCTAAATGTTGAAGGACTCAAGGCTCTGTTCTATGCTTTAAGTTGTTCTATGTTCCAAGTATGCTGGCTTTAAAAACTGTCTCTATACTGATGGCTCCTGCATTCATTTTTCCAGTCCCTTCCTTTCCCCTGAGCTCCAGATGGATTCTGAATATCTCCACTTGAATGTGTAATAGGCATTTCAAATGCAACTATACAAAATGAGCCCTTAATCACTCCCAGTCAGAATCTATTTACTACCCCACGTCTTGTCCAGTGGGTAAAAGACACCACAATTCACCAGTTGCTCAAGTAGAATATCTGGATGACATCCTTGATTTCTTTCTTTTCTTCACCCTCAAATATTAGCTCATCAACAAATTCTTTTAGTTCCATCCCCAAAATGTCAAACGAATCCCTGCCTTTCCCCATATCCAGAACTATGTTCATGTTCAGGTCAATATCATTCTCTTCTGGCTTGGTTCAGTTAAAGCCTAAAGGTAAGGCCCAGTATTACGGGATGCCTTGACGTTTGTTGAAACTGGAAGGTCCTCAGATGGCATAGCCATAGGTTCCCCTCCCAGCTCTGCTCCCATGGGTAAGATCTACCCAAACAACTCTCCTTATTGAGGGGACCGAGCATATCCTGCTTTTCCCAGAGTCGCACGTATTGTTCCCTCCAGTCCGCAGAATTATTCTAATGATTCCAATCACATCCCCTACAGGAACTAGGGGGAACCACACCCTCTCGGTACTGCAAAACCTACCTGCCACAGCCCTGTGAGGCCCCGCACGGCCTGTGGTGTCCTCCCCTCCCAGGCTGTGAGTACACGTGACTCATACACTTCTCTCCCATCTGTCCAGTGTTCAGTGTCCTGTGTGTCTGGCTATCCTGGTAGCTCTAAGGTGGGACTCACCAATGGTGCAAAAAAGAGGCGATTAAAACACCTGGTTGTCACTGACATCTCAGTTCAGATGTTTATTAGAGGTCTCTCCTCACCACCCTCTCTCCCATTATCCTCTCCCATTTTCTACACGCCTCTTGTCACTGTCAGGATTGTCTTATTTAGTGAATTAGTTCATATTTGGTCTCAGGCACATTCCACTAGAATGCAAGCTTCACACCCAACATCAGCAAATCCATCAGATCCACTTTGAATGTAGCCGATGGGTAGATGCTCCTTCCCAGCATCCCAGCCTTCATCTGAGCCCAAGGCACCCACCTCTCACCTGGATGATTGACTCACATCCTCGTTGCTCTCCTTGTTTCTACCCTTGTCTACTGTTCTGCTCAGAGTAGTGACCCTGTAAAGGTCTGAGTTATCTCATGCTGCTTCTCTATCCAACAGCCCCTTCCCCACTCCCTTGTGGCTCCCTCCTTTTTCAGAGTCAATACCTGAGTCTTTCTAACCATGTACAAGTTCCACTCCAGCCAGACCCCGTGCCTTCCCTGACCTATTCCCCTGCCATCTTCCCTTTATTATTGTGCTCCCAGCACCCTGGTCTGCTTGCTGCCTACAGCCGTATACTTTTCTTGTCCTGTTCCCCTACCTAGAAAACTCTCCCCAACCCCGCTAGGAAAAAAAAAAAAACAAAAAAAACCTCTTCCCTCAGATACCCACATAGTGGCTTCCCACGTGCTTCTGCTCAAACGTTACTGCATCAGAGAAGCCTACGGTTCCTACACTCTTCACTCCCTGTCTCTATCCTTCTTGACTTTATCACTTGTCTTTTTGTCTCTTCGTTTATTCTCCATCTACCTTTGCAGGGTAGGAATAAGGGCTCTCTCTGGCTCACTACTGTGTTCCCGGAGTCTAGGACCTCAATTAGGGGCTTGAAATATGTTTGCTTAGTTACTAAGTGTGTATCTTGCTTACCTTTGTACTCCTAGAGCCTCAAACAGCAGGTGGCACATAGTCACACAGTAGCAACATTAATAACAATTTTGAAATAACAAGGCTTGCTAAAACTTACCTAGCACTTGCCACGTGATGGACACTGTCCTCAGCTGCAGATATATGCTATTATTTAGACCTCACGACAACTCTATAGGGTAGGTTCTCCTATTATCCCTAGTCACAGATTAGGAAAGAAAAGTACAGAGAGGCCAGGTAAATTGCTCCAAGTTACGTCTATAATAAGTGGAGCCATTAGAATTCACAACCAGATGGGCTAAATTCACCATTTAACCATTTAAATACATGGACAACTTATAACATACAAATTAATAACCTCTCTCCTTGTGACATCATCCTTAGGCCCATCGGTGCATGAGGATAAGATAGTTGCTGTCTGCTCTATTATTAGTAGATAGCAATAGATCACAGGAGGAAAAACCATTCACCGATATTATACTGTATTAAAGTACGACCTCAAACATCAAAAAATACCATGCTATGACTTGAGAAAAAAATTAAATAAAGATTATACATTTTAGTTGCTTACTTAACCCTCGGAAGGGTTAAAAGCCACTGCTTTTCAAAAACAAAACTCCTGTATCCTAATTTATGCGTATCTATCTATCAACTGTCAGTAGGAATGCAAAAGGTCACCTCAGACTGCACCAATAGGTGTTTCATAAGCTAAATGGTGATAAAGAATTAGATCAGCCAAAAAGCCAACGCAGAAATGGAAATGAATATGCACTTTCAACGAGCCATTCCTCACAGGATATAAATTATAGCCACTCCAAGATATAGTAGGTGTTCACTCAAGTTTCTCCGTGGGCTTTCCTAGCCCTTAGACTATTATGTTTGAAGGAAAAGTTAATAAAAGTCCAGAAACAAATTTGAAAAGGTATTGGTACCAAGAGATTAATTCAAGGTTTTTTGGGTTTTTTTTTTTTTTTGAGAAAGTACCCTCCACCTTGAATGATTTTGGAATGAAAGAGGAGCGTCATTGCACATCTGGTCTTTGGGAATGCCCAGACGCAGAGTAAGAGCCCGGCCCTTTGAGCTCCCCCACCTTCTCCCATGGGGGGTGCGGGGGATGGGGGGGTAGCTGCACTCTGTTACTGGCTCTTGGCAGCAGGTAAAACACGGCTTAAGTGTCCCTTACACCCCCCGTGAGGCTCTGCAGCCTGCGGTCCATCTGGAAAATCTATTTTGCAAACACAGTCGGGCACACAGAGGCAAGAGGCACAAGGCAACTATTTTGACCTTAAAGGCCTGAAGAATATTAGCAGATTTTGTGCACGGAGACCAAAGGCAGTGAGGGGTTGAGACAGTTGCCGAGATCATTGCAGCCAAAGGCAACCGTCCTCCAGAATTCTAACACCCACCCCCGCCCTTCCGACACCCAAAAAGTTATGAGGAAAAGAAAATAACTTGACCAGCCTAATTGACACCATGTACGTTGGATGACTTCGCTAGAAACTCTAGGGAAAAACAACCTCAGGGATGCGTCGTCCAAGGACCTAAAGGTTACTCGACTTGCAGCTCTGAGCGGCTGGGATGAAGCCCACTGGGGTGGCTGAGGCCCCACAGGCCCCTTCGCCGTGAGTAAAGGTTGACATTCAAGTCGAACCAGGCCGGAAGAGTCACATTACACCTTGGAGCCAGGCAGGTAACCCCAACGAACAAATGAAGCTTCAGTGAGAGGCAAAGCCCAGCAATTTTCACCTCATTCTTTTCCAATATATAACAAATGTTCCAGCCTGATGTGACATTTAAACCTCACAATGTGCTCCTAGGGGAACGCGAATGCAGCCCAGCAAGGATTTCCAGTGGGGGCTCCTGAGAGGTCGACTTTGGAGTTTTAGAACCAAGTGGGTTTTTAGTTACCTAATAAGAGAAAGAAACCCCAATCGCGATTCCTCCAGCCCCAAACTTGGTTCTGTTCAAATCTGAGGGAACTCCCCGGAGCTCTCCACGTGCATCGCGGACAATCAGGAAGGGCCTACGAAATGTTGCCCACGTTTAAAATAGACTAAAACCAAATCCAGAGCCTGGTTTAGAGGGTGGCTGACTCTAAATTTAAAATCTGGATGAACTGAAATTATGACCCGGCAGCTCAGAATTTCGATTCTATGCTAATGAACGAGGGGACCTGGCTCAGCAGGCCTCCCCTCCCACTGATCTAGAAATCTCCTGTTCCCAGCGGGTATGGTTGGACAGAAGCCCCTGCCCTGCCGTGTGTGGTCCCTGAGGCTAGAGCCAACGCCAGGCAAGCCCAGTGTAGCAGACGTGTGTCATGCATTGTGCCTCGTCTCCCTGGCCCACCCGTTTCTAGGGCGACTGTAGTGGAGGGTCGCAGGCCTGTTGCAGTGTTTCATGTCCCATGTGTCCTGGAAGGCCACTCGGACACAAGGAGACACGATCCAGAAGTACGGGGATCCTAAGGTCCCTAGGAGCAACCCTCAGCCACTGGGACCTGGGGGATCTGCAGATAAATGTCCCAGGTTCACCCATCCTCCATTTGGGGAAATTCTGTAGAAATGCTCAGTTCTACACGGTTCCTCCAAGCGACCCCTGCAGGACTTCCTAGCTGCCCACAGCCCCACCAGCTCATTATTGCGACACATACTGGCTTTTCTCCTTGTCTCGTTTCCCTCTCCCACACTTCTACTTCCTGGGGTCCCTCCCACCAAAGGAACTACTTGTACTTCAGTCCTGGTCTCAGGCTCCGCCCAAATAGGATATCAGCCAAAAGAGGGCAAGTGCGAAAACACGCACGCGTGCACGCACGCAAGCACGCACACGCGCAAGCACGCACACGCGCACGCACGCAAGCACGCATGCGCGCACACATGCACGCACATCGCCCCCCTAGACCCAGCAGCATCTATCCCTAAGAAACATTTCTGTCCTGTGAGCCAACACGTCCCCCTCCCTTTTGCTGTTTAACGTAAGGCAGTTGGCATTAGCTTTTCACCACTTGCAGCTACAGAAGTCCCCCAAAAAAGACAAGCACTTGGACATCGCACACAAATAATTACAATGACACTTCCCACCAGCTCTGCGGTTGGCAACCTCTCTGTGCGTATGGCGCTTGATTAGCGTGAAGCCTGGCACATAGTAGGCTCGACGAGCAGGATCAAATAAAGGGAGCTCTATCATGTTTTCTCCTTCCCTCTCTGGGAAAAGACAAGAGGAAGGCTTGGCATTTTTTATGTATCATACGGTGAGGGCTATGGCCACTCCCCTCGGCCCCCATCGCCTCCAGCCACCCCAGCATATTCCAGAAATCCCCAGAGCTCTCCATGATCCCGCAAGGAAAAGGTTAACACCTGGCACAGGGGGGGGCTCTAGCTCAGCCTCTGTTCTCATTGGTCAGCTCTGGCCTTGCTGATTGTATAATATTTGGAACATCACCCTCGCATGAGGCCTAATATTTTCACTCCCTGTGCTCTTTTAAAATTAATCCTCATAAAGCTCGAAAGTAATGCAGCACCAACTCCTTAACACAAAAGAAACGTTTCGCCCCCACCCTAGACCTACCACACTGCTAACAATTCAGAGGAAACAGCTTTCTAGATCATTTCTGCATGAATCTTAATACTAGTACAATATGCCTGCAGATGTAGTCTTGGGCTTTTCATCTGGCCGCATGATTCACTGAGAAGTCAACCAATCTCCAAAACTTTTCCCTCCTTCCTTAATACAGCTCCTCCCGCGAAAGGCAATGTGTGTGTGATTCTTTCCAATTTTCTTTACCACACAGCTGGTTGCTGTTCAATGGATTTTTTGGCACAAGAGAAACTCCCATCTGGGTCCCAGGTCCAAAATCATCGAGAAGTTTCAGCGTTTATTTATTTATTTATTTTTTTCATGCAATTTCCGTTCTTGGTTGTTGTCTTTAGTTTTCAGAGACGAGGTAGTTCTTGGACTTTTAAGAGTCAAATCTCATCATTGGCTCTTTGGAAGCAACCCAGTGTATTTCCTCCATATGGTAGAGAGAAATAGATGGGTTCCAAATCCAGTGACCACAGCCGTGCCCCGGGTAGAGTTCTACAACGGGTGTGTCCAGGGATGGAAGAGAGCACGTGGCACGTCCCGAGCGTGCCTATAGAAAGCCTCGAGAGAATCCGGAAGAAAGCTGCTCTTGCATATCACCATCCAGAGTCAAGGTACAGGGAGAAGCAGTGGAAGCCTAGCGGCGCTTTAGAGATTTCCGCTGAGGAAAGAACTGGGTCCCGTCATCAAGGGCAGATGAACCTGCTGAGAAAAACGTTCTGCAAGAGATTTTGCAGAAACTAAGGAAAGGGGAGAGGAAGGAAATAGGAAGTCACGGTGGTGTTGAAATGGATCTCAAGTTCCGTGAGATGACTCCACGTGCTTCCTGGCTCTGTTTCTTCTCACCATCATCCTTCCTCTCGGAAAGAACCTTTTCTTCCCAAGACCCTCTTATAGTTTCCTGATCCTGGTGTAACGAGCGACCCCTCTTTGGTGGCTTAAAACAATAGGAATTTCTTCTTTCCCAGCTCTGGAGACTGGAAGTCTGAAATCAGCATCACTGGGCTAAAATCAAGGTATCTGAGGGGCCTCACTCTCTTCAAAGGCCCTGGGGCAGGTTCCCTTCCTGTTTCTTGCAGCTTTTGGTGGCTGCCAGTATTCCTGGCGTCCCCATCACTCCGGTTCTGCCCCCGAGGTCCCAGCACCTCCTCCTCTTCTGTCGGAGCTCTCCCTTGGACCCCCCCTCCCCGTAAAGACACTTGAAATTGCATTTGGGTCTCACTCAGATAATCCTGGAAAATATCCCCACTTCAAGAGTCTTAATTTAATCACATCTGCAAAGTTTTTGCCATATAAGGTCACGTTCGCAGATTCCAGGGATTAGGACAGGAGCATTTTGGGGGAGGGCGTTGTTCAGCCTCCCGCAGACCGTACGGCAGCAGCCCTGGGCGCCCCCATAACCTTGGGACTAGCCGTTCTAGTATCTGCCAGTGGTATTCGCCTGCAAGTGGGTGCTCTCCCTCAGCCAGCGCTGGGGCCAGGCTAGGACCAGGGGGTCAATGCCATCAGGCAAATCCAGATGAAGGCTGGAGATAAACTCCCCAACTTCCTCGCTCCTCAGATGGGACAACTCAGAGGTGGTGTAAACGGTCATCTTTCTCAGTGAGATTGAGCACGAGCTGCCTTCTGGGATAATGCGCCCTCCACTGGCTCCCTCCCTCCCTGTCTCGCTTCCCCTCCTCGGGCCATGCTTCCTAGGATGGCTTCCCATAGAAACTCCTGCAGTCAAGTCAGGGTCCCCTTCTAGAGGAAAGCGACTGAAGACAGAGCTCATGTCCCGCATGGTGACGCGATACCACTTCCAGGGGGCATGGGCTCGAAGGCCAGGGTCAGATTTCCTTTACCTTCCTACCGCTGGGCCCGCTGAGATGAATTGCTGGCAAGGCAAAACCATCTTCACAAATCGTAACTCTGAGACCCCTCGGTCTAGGGCTCTGGAATCTCATGGCTCAGCCCCTGCTGGCCAACTGGGGGTCATGGTGGGGGGGGGACCATATCCGAAAGGGGGAACCGACATATTGAGAATTCAGGGCACTCTCCCCCGATTCCTTTCATGTTGGAGGATTTCACTGTTCCTTCTGAATGCAGACCATGATAGTGTTAATCTCGTATAAAAAGAAAACAGCCCCAAAATGTATAATAATTGCATACATCACTCCTTTTGTCAACTTTTTGATTTAGCGCAACTTGCTGCCGAGCTGGGTTTTATTGTATTATGATACGACAGTAATCTTTTCCGAGGCTTTCACTTTATTTTGTTACATTTATCTAGCGGGCCAGATTCACACTCCCACAGTAACCATATGGGGAAAAGCCACAAAAGCTGTTAAGTACATTTAATTACTGTTTTGATGAGCTCATATTTTAATTATGTTTATTGATTCTGTGTATATTGAAATAGTTTTAGCATTTCCAGAAAAAAAAGAGGAATCAATATGCAGCAATTACTGAGCATTTTATGATTGTGTGTGTAATTAAAACTTTCATAAACTATTTTTGAAGAACATTTTCTCCTTAATCCTATAGTGCTGATTAACTAGGTTTCTTACAGTGCTTAGGTAAGCTTTGGTTTTTCTTCCATGTAGAAGGAAAATAGGGTTCAGTGCAAAATATGTTTACAGTCAAATATTTCTGACTTAAAATGTCTCCCTTCCAAAACAGCAGAATGCACATATTGTACCTTACACGATTTGCTACAACACCGCTAACAATGATAAAACACAAATTTAAACTTTCTAACAATTCCACGTTGCCAACTCAAAGATTACTCCAACTGTCAGCCATACATATGTCGTTGCTAAGTGACAGATTAAAAAAAAAAGGAGAAAAAAACCCTCAACCCCGCAGAGTCTGCTCTACCCTTGTCACATGCCATTCAACATTTTTGCGGGGTTTAGGGAATTTTTACTGGAAAAAATAAAGCTGCATACACCCCACATTTGCTCAGAGAAGGAAATGAGTGCCATTTTCTTCCTACACATTTTATTACTCTCAGTCTGGCCACGAGAAAAGGAAGCCCAAATAGGGAGCTGTCCCTTTAACAGGTGACGCTAGCCGGCTATCCAGGAACAAATGTTTCCCGCGAAAACAATTCACCAGTTTCCAAAAGCGCCATTGCCCAGCCACCTGCCTGGGCATCATCTGGAGCCTCTGGAAGGTCACGGGTTCATGCGCCACCGCCCCCCCCACCCCCCCGCCGGCCTCGGAAATGGTCTATAGAGAGAGCCACAGGAATCTGAATTTTAAATGCGTTTCCAGGTTATTTTCAGGCACGCTGACATCTCTCCCAGTTCCAGGTGACTATTGGCAATCCTTGGCTTGTAGACACATCGTTCCAATCTCTGCCTCTGTCATCCTATGGCGTCCACCCTGTGCGCGCATCCCTGTGTCCAAATTGCCCTCAATTCTGAGGCCACCAGCGATTGGTTAGGGCCCCCCCGCCAACTCCAGTATGGCCTCGTCCTAACTTGAGGGCACCTGCAAAGACCCAGTTTCCAGATGATGTCACCTTCAGAGATACCGGGCTTAGGACTTGAATACATCTTTTGGGGACCGCCAGTCATCCCACAACAATGAGCGAGGCTTACAGAGAGTTGATTGACGAATGTGGCCCCCATCCACTCTTCTCAAGTCCCCAATATTCCACGTTCTTTCTTTAGACCCAGCCAGTCCATCGAAAAGCTGTGTGCCCAGATCCTGTCACTTTGGGTCCACGCAGAAATGCTCCCCTGAGAGGCGATTTGGTCACTTCCGATCGATCCTTGCTGAGGGGTGCCGGCATCGAGGGGTGGCCCGTCCTCGATCTGTGTACTCACGGGTCCCCAAAGTGGAGGTGTGGGGCTGGTGCTCCGGGACGCTGGTGGAGACGTGTCGCTGTATAGGGCACTGTCAGCATCACTCTGGCCCCCAAGAAGCTCTGGGGAAGAAATTTCTTCTACTGTGACGTGCTGGTTAAGTCCTTCCCAGTTGGGAAACTGGTATGTTTATTCCTCTTCGACAACCAATTGATCGTGTCTCCCTTTCCCATCTGCCTGTGGGAATCTTACTGAGCACTAACAAGGTGGGCTGGGCAGGTGATTAAATGAAGAGGCTGAGTTACCACTGAGTTACCCGACTGGGTAAGCCAGTAGGGAGGGTGAGGGATGGAGATCGTCTTAGGTTAGAAAGTCCACAACCTATCTAAGGCAGTCGTAGTTTAAATTTTTTTTAACTATTAATTATGGAAAATCTCAAGCATAGAAAAAATAGAGAGGTACAATGAACCCTCATATAGCCATCATTCATGTTCAAAAATTGTCAACATTTTGCTGATCTTATTTACCTATCCTACTTTATTTTTTAAATTTTTGCTTGTGTAATTGAAAGTAAATCTTAGCTATCTCTGGGTTTTACCGGTACATACGCCACTGTCGTGACCTCACAAGATTAACAGTTAATCCCTTCATGTCCTCAAATTCTTAGTGTATATTCGGAATTTCCAAACCCGAAGCTGGATTGGTTTTGTAGCTGGATGGAACAAAGTCCGTACATTATATTTGTTAGTTATAGCTCCTAAATCCTTTCGTACTGTGATAGTCCTCCTCCCACTAATTTTGAACACCACGTGGACATAATTTAATGCAACTTCAGCTGGGTTTGTCACAAAGGCTGCCATTTTGCAATCTCCAATGCAGTCTCTTGGAGCCCGGGTACTTGCATTCCATTTTTCTCCTGGGTATGATTGCCTGTTTTAATTTCTACTTACCCTGCTTCCGATTTTTAAATTTGACTTTTAGGTTACCAGTTCATTGTGTTTTTGCCATAAGCCCTCGAATCCTTGACGGGATGAATGGGGATAGAAATAATTTGAGTTATATGAATAAATAAAATAAACTCAACATTTTCTTTCTAAGTGTGTTTGAGATAACCAAGTTCCCACTAAATTGAATCTCAGTGGTGAAAATTTAGAGATAGTAAGCAGATTCTGGAATTTGGCACTTAGGCATGAATTCAGCAGTGTGTTTGATATAAAATTCTACTTGAAGGCAACAGAGTTGGGGTAAGGAGCCAAGATTTCACTGGGTTTTTACGGCATTTATCAAAGATCTCCATTTAGTATGAAACAGAAAAAATAAAACAATGAAATAAAAGCAAAACAAAAAAGCAAAACAAGACTTTTCAGCAAGACTTCCCTGATATTTCTTATTTTGAGGACTGGGAAATCTCCAAGCTTACTTAGGACACATTTGCAAAAGGATTAACAACTGTCAGTGCACAGAAGGAAATTTTTCCTTATAAAAGATTTATCACCTTCCTTCTCTCAGGATTCATATGTAACATGTATATGTATGACAACAGCTTACGATGTGCTCATAAGGGAAGAACGATTACCACATGCATTATTTTGACAACAAGTATTCATTGGGCCCCTGTGTGTGCTCAGCATCATCCTAAGGTTTATGGGGGATGTGAAAAGTATGAGATAGTTTCTGCCCTCAAGGAATCAACAACTGTGATGAAGAGTGGAGACCGGCACTCAGAGAGAGAGTGCCGGCTGGGGAGGCGAGGGGTTATATACCCACCACGGTGTCTCGAGCCTCTCCTGTCCCTGTCCCTCCATCCCTGAAGAGCCGAACAGCTGGGTCCTCCGAAACCAAGGACCTCCTCTCCTCATGAGATTCGGTACTCCCTCCTATACGGGCATGTCGTGCAGAATGAAATTCAAATTCTTGCGCTTGCCATTCAAAATCCTCCTCAGTTTCATCCTTACTTATTTTTCCAGCTTCGTCTCCTATTTCCTCCCCTCTGTCCCTAAAGCACAGGGCGTGTGTGTGCACACACCTGCACACACACACAGGAACACACACACACACCAATTTCCTGAAATATGTCCTCCAAAGATTCTCACACTCTCTCCTTTCTGAACGGAGGATCACTGTAGTATGAAAACCAAAACAAGCTTTGGGCTCAAACAGTCCTGAATTTGAATTTCCACCATGCATGGGCTGTGCGACTTTAGGTAATTCACTTAGATTCTCTCAACCTTAGTTTACCTATCTAGAGAATGAGGATAAAAATAATGCCCACTCTCCAAGTTGATGAAATAGAACATTTGTCACGTGTCTGCTGTGTGGTCACTCGTGGCCGTCAACTTGGGAGCCAATTAGACACTTCCACACTAATTTTATCGACCCCACCCAGCCACCTCTCTGGGCGAAAGTCCAAGGGCAGAGCTGGAAGACGATGGAGGGAGGGTCCCAGGCCTGAGGAGACAGAACAAATGACCAAGTCAGCGACTCTAGGAACAAGATGGAAGCCGAGGCATCAGACTGAGCACCGAATCAGAACCCGGAAAACAAGGTGGGTGAACTTAGAGCCTCAGCCCCAGGTGCTGCTCTCCCACTGTCTGGCCTCCTGGCTCCTTCTCCCCCATCCTTCTCCCCCATCCCAGATGGGGCCATGAGAGACTACCCGGAGGCCCCCCCAACCCCCCACCCCATTCAAGTGTGCTCACTCAGTTCTCCACTTGGGCTGTTGACAGCCACTGACTTTGCCACTTGACTCCAACTCCTTAAAAGTCTGATTTCATAACAGAATGTTGTGATCCCAGCAGCATCTGCGAGGTACGGCTGTCTGTGTATAATCAGGCACAGACCAGTTCAGTGTGCATGTCAGGGATTCTGTTCCAAATTTTCTAAAAGTTTCCTGAACGCCATCAGTTTCAAGAGCAAAAGGCAACAACACTGCAAGCCTTGAGGTTTGAGATGGAGGAAGGAGATGACAGGGAACTCAACCAAGAAATTGAATACTTACTAAATAATGGTGGTTCTGTGCTCAGAGACTAAACACTACCCCCTCCCCCCAAAATGCACCTTTGGTTCCGTGTATCACTATGTATCCTAGACACAGTAAACAGTATAGACAACTAGCCACGCTGGGCAACTCTCCTTCCCGGAGCCGGCTTCGAGAATGCTCTTCCTGGCAATGGCTAAGACACTTCTGCTCCACCGCATAGCGTCTTCTTTAGAAAAGATGAAAACCATGAGAAACAGAATCCAGGAGAGTGCTGCCACGTGACTTTAGTGGGATGATGGTGCCCACATTTGGACGTGTAGTCATAAAATTAGTATTTGAGATAGAAGAGAAACTTGGAGGGATACCTGGGGGGCTCAGTCAGTTAAATATCCGACTCTCGATTTCAGCTCAGGTCGTGATCTCGGGGTCATGAGATCGAGCCCTGCTGTGAGCCCTGTGTCAGGCTCTGCGCTCAGGAGGGAGTCTGCTTGAGTTCTTCTCTCTTCTACCCTCTTTGCCCCTCCACTCCCCACAGCCTCTCTCTCCCTAAAATAAATAAATAAATCATTTTAAAAAAATAAAGGAAGAGAACCATGGATCTTTGTGTAGCTCTACCTTCTTGCTCCCTTTCTGAAGTCATTTTCATCGCACAGGGGGTGCGATCAGGGCCAAATTTGTTCAAAGAGCTAGCCAAATTTCTCCCCAACACACAAATGGCCAATGTCCTTCCTACAAAACTGTTCGGATCTTTGGAAATGTGCCCAGGCTTCAGGGACTGTGTTCCTCTCATGAGTGAGTGTTTTTCTGTAATAAACACAGCAGCTGCCTATTATTGAGCACATAGTACATGCCAAGCCCAGTACTGAGAGCCTTACAACATTGCCTTTAAGGCTACCGAGAGGACAGTGTTATATCATTATATTCGAGCAAGAACTGTTATTGTCAACATTTTACAGATGAGGAAACCAAGTTCATGGAGCTTAAGTAAAGGACACACACATAGAAAGAGGAGAAGTTGAGGATTCAAACTATACTGTCCATCCCGTCGAAGCAGTTAGCTCAAAATCATTCATTCTCAAAATAAATAAATAAATAAATAAAAATAAAAATTAAAAAAAAATCATTCATTCTCTTACAACTTGCATGAGGCTTAGCTTCACCAGCTTGAACTTCCAAAAGCAATCCTCTGTATGTCCACCAAGATGACATATCAGGAAGACTTCAGGGCCATGGGGCCGTAGAAGAACTCCGTCCCCCAGTAAGTTCCATGATTCCTATGTGTTCTCAGAAGCAGATCATTCCTGCTCACCTGATCCAGCATCCTGCCACTCATGACACTGTCCTGGCTCACTGGGTGTCCCTTGCCTCTGCCCATGATTACGCTGACACCAGCACTGCAGCCCTTGGGATTGTGTCCCGCCCTCCCCTTGTGTTCTGCTCCAAGTGTGAACCAGGAAGTACGAGTCTCTGAGTGCTGCTGAAACAAAGACTGAGGGGCCGAACCAACAGAAATGCACTGGCTCACAGTTGTGGAGGTTGGCAGCCTGCGATCAAGGTGTTGCCAGGGTTGGTTTCTTCTGAGGCCTCTCTCCTTGACTTGTAGAGGCCTTGTCTCCTTCCTTTGTCTTCACATGGTCTTCTCTGTGTGTGTGTCCGTGTTCTAATCTCCTCTTCTTATGAGGACACCAGTTAGAGTGGAGTAGGGTTCATCCTAGTGAACTTATTTTAGCGTCATTGCCTCCTTAAAGACCCTATTTCCAAATAAAGTCACATTCTGAGATATTGAGGGTTAGAACTCCAGAAGATGAATTCTGGAGGAGCACAATTCAGCCCATAACAAACGCCCTTCCTTTAATTTACACAATGGGGCTGCTACCATTTCACAACTTTTTTTTAAAAGATTTATTTATTTGAGAGAGAGAGAATGAAAGTGCAAGTGAGGGGAGGGGCAGAGGGAGAGGGAGAGAAGCAAAGTCTCCTCTGAGCATGGAGCCAGAGCCCGTGGTGGGGCTCGATCTCATGACCCTGAGATCATGACCTGAGCCAAAATCAAGACTGAGCTACCTGGGTGCCCCATTTCACAACTTTCAGGGTGACTGAGAGTGTGAATCTCCATTACCTGATGGGAAGAACACACACAGCTCTTCCGCCCCAGGAAATGGTGATCTTTTCCTGCAACTCCCAGCTGGATGGTTTTATCAGAACACAATTGTCCAATATCAGTACATTTCCCCAAGTATAGATGACTGACTCTTAAAGGCACACAGTGTGTTGGACACAGTGGCTGAAGTGGCTGGCTGTCCCCCTAAAGATTTCTATTCCCCTTTTCTTAGTTGGAGACATGTCCCAAGGTAAGGCAAAGTGACTGGTTGTTACCAGTAGAATGTCAGTAGAAGTAACATATCCCTTGGGGCCATGATGGTTAAAGTTTAGGAGCGTGGGTGTCTTCCCTGCCATCTTTCCCCATTGAGTGGTCAAACATGAAGCACTCCAAGGCCCTAGGTAAACACATAGTCACAAGATGGGAAGAGTCTAGGTCCCTGAATCATCATGCAGAAAATCAACTGCCAAACTGACAGTTAGTTAATTGACAAAATCATGACATAAGTAAGAAATCAACTTGAGTTGAGTTAAGCAGCTGAAATCCAGGGTTGTATTAGTTGCAGTCACTATCGTGTATTTTAATGAACACGACCACCAAGACGATCCAAGTGGAACTTCATTAGGTTGGATCCAATTTCTTTTCTTGATCCTCCCCTCGTCACGATGACTAGCCCATGCACCCTTCTTGTAGTCATGCACGTCTTTGGCCATGACAGACTGCAAGCCTCCCAGGATACACACATGTCCCCAAGAGCAAAGAGTCAGTTAAAAGCATACCCCCATTCTATGAAAAGCAACATGTCTCAGAGAGATTTTACTAGACCAGTTTAAACTAGACCATTTAATGCCTACCTCTGAGGGAAATTAGCCAGCCTAAGATTTAAATAATGGTTCTATTTGGTTTTGCTTTTCATCTTTGCCATCAATGTTTCAAATGTCTTGCTGTGGACTGGATGTTTGTGGCCCCACCCCCACACCTCCACTCCCACATTCATATGTTAAAGCCTTAACCCCCAGTGTGACGGTATTTGGAGATGGGCCTTCGGGATGTGATTAGGTTTGGATGAGGCCATGAGAGTGGGACCCCATGATGGGATGAGTATCCCCACGATGGGATAAGAAGAGGAAGAGACCAGAGCTCTATCTCTACCATGTGAAAACAGCAAGAGAGTGAGCATCTGCAAGCCAGGAAGAGGGCTCTCAACAGGAATGAAATCTTCCAACACCTTGATCTTGGACTCACTCCTCAACCTCCAGACTGTCTGGTCTATGAGAAATCAACGTCTACTGTTTAAGCCACCCAGTCTATGGTATTTTGTTATAGCCACCTGAGCTGTCTAAGACAAATCCCAAGATGACATTTTGGCAGGACTCTGATTCATTCTGTGCTCAGGGATATTCTCATTCTGGTGGATTTCTGTCTCCACCAGTTGGTGAATGTACCAGTCTTCTGTGGCTGCTGTAAGCAATTCTCACAAATGTAGTGGCTTAAACAACACAAGTTAATCATCTTATAGTTCTGGAGTTCAGAGTCCTACAGGGATTTCATTGGGACAAAGCCAAGGTGTTAGCAGGGCTGTTTTCCTTCTGGAGGCTCCAGGGAGAATCCGTTTCCTTGCCTTTTCCACCTTCAAGAGGCTGCCTGCTTTCCTTGGTTTGCGGCCCCTTCCTCCATCCTCAAAATCAGCAATGTTGGGCCAATTCCTGCTCTCTGTAACCAAGACAGATTCTCTGCTTTTAAGAACTCTTAGGGTTCGATGGGGCCCAACTGGATAATCCAAGATGATTTCCTCCCGTAAGGTCCTAAACTTTAATCACATCAGCAGAGTCCCTTCTGCTGTGTGAGGTGAGATGTTCACAGGACAGGGACACGTTGAGGCTGTAGCTGCCATTTCTCCCATGACTGTGAGGCTCTACACACTCTCATAATTTCTTAAGCCAGTGTGTAAAACCAAACTAAAACAAAATAAGAGCTCCCTGCATCTGTCTCAAAAGATGGGCTTCTTCCCTTGCATCAGTATTTGTGCCTCCATGTTCCACGGAACCTCTAGTCTATTTCAATGTCTGTGGCAAATGGAGGCAGAACCCACGTACACTTAACACCCCACACAATCTCCCACACAGGCCCAGAGAGCACCGGAGAAAGGACAGCAAGTCCTGGGAAGTGAGCGTTGGGCAACTTTCAGGATTGGTGGTTGGGTTTCCTTGCTTGTAAGAGCAGGAGGCCGAAGAGTTTACGCAGTACCTCCAAAGCCTTCCCCAGTTTTCGCTTCCTCCAGAGTGTCCGACGTGTGCATTTCTGCTTCTATTCTCATCTCACTGCTGTCCTCTCTGCTAACCCCCACTGAGTTGCCTGCTGCTATGGAAACGCATCCTCAGGGTCCTCCCTCCACCCTTCTACTCTCGTCCTTCATTTCTCAAGTCTTTCTTAGACTCACCTCATGCCGTGGATTCCAGTACTGTCCTCTGCATTCATCCCTTACATTCTGGTTTTCAGAACCGCCCCTGGGATTTAGACATTCACTCATTTCAGGTGCCTGGCTCATCTGGGACATGATCCCTCTATAATTGTAATATGCCTGGGCTTGTGTTTTCTGTATGATTAATCAAGTTGTGACCCCAGCAATGCAGGCCTGTTCCAAACTTTTATAAGATGCCTGGGAGTTCCAGTGCTGTTTGGGGGAAGATATAAATAGGACTTGTTCATTTAAAAGTCCTCCCAGGTGTTGAAAAGCAATCACCCAGTAACACCAAGGTACAGTATTAATATTTTTTCCAGACTCTTTCTACTTGCAGATTTGCAGATTTTGTACTTTGCAAGGCTGGATGGAGGCCTTTATATGCACATCAATCAACACTTATCTTTCAAACAGCCTTCTGGACCTGGGTCAGTGGAAAATTAATTTCATAATAGAACCACTGCTTTCTTCTTAGGAATTTGAGATGTTTGTTCATTGCCAAGAGCCCAGGGCTATAAAAGATAGTCCCTCATGTAACAGATCCTACTTCATAAACGTGAGATCAGGGTAATCCTTGAGAGTTTGGGGACACATTTCCAAAGCAGTGGGGCTAAGGGCCACCATGGTATCTCTTTCTTGGGTGATTGCCCCAGGCAAGGGCATAGCAACTTGGCAGTGACTCAGCATCAATATTCATACTTGACTTCTGCCCATCCATTACTAGTTTCCCATGTGAGAGTCCTTCTTTCAATACTTGTTGAGATCCTACTGCATGTTCAAGATGGTCAATGTCTTGAGCAGTTGGTCATCAATGCTGTGGCCTTTCCCCTTGGCATGTCCCCATGTCTCCACCTCTAGCCTTCTACCTTGTCTCCTTGGCTTACGGCTCCAAGTGGGGGGAAATAAATCAGCTAGCTGTCACCTGTTATCCAAGTGATCTCCCAGCAAATACTCACAGGATAAAAATTGGCTTAAATCTGATATTTCCCCATAGTCTGTCCAGGAATGTCAAAACTCCTGAACATGGCCCGTCCCGCCTACTCATCTGGTCTCGCCTGCTCACAGCACCCATCTTAAGCACACTGCTAAAACTGTGGGCTTAAGCAGTAAGAAAAATGTACTCTTCCTTCATATACCACGCACTTTTACACCAACCTGGCCTTTGTCCATGTTATTTGCCTGACGTGCGATGCCTTCTCCCTTTTTTCTACCTTCTGTATTCTGGTCATCCCCCAAGACTAAGTTTAATATCGCTTCTCTGTCCATGTGGCAGAAGAAAACAAGCAATGGGCCGTGAGCCAGAAGCCCTGCTTCGAGTCCAGCTCTGCCATTCCCTGGAGGTATCTGGGCCCATTTCAGTATTTTTTGGTTCAGAAAGCTGGACCGAGTGATTTGGCTCCTTCTGGGATAGTATCTCCGTCTTTGGTTATTTCCCAAGGCCCCTCAATCCACCACCCCAAACACTTCACGTCCCCATTCCTGCGAAACTAGAAATCGAAACTCCAGTACTCTTATTATGCAATCTTTGTGTGTACACACACACACACAC
The DNA here is from genome assembly GCA_028534135.1 of Potos flavus. Taxonomy (NCBI): domain Eukaryota; kingdom Metazoa; phylum Chordata; class Mammalia; order Carnivora; family Procyonidae; genus Potos; species Potos flavus. The sequence continues at coordinate 10,880,631 of CM052894.1, read as the reverse complement.
ACACACACACACACACACACACACAGTGAGTGTCAACCAATAGCAAAATAGTTGAATGAATGGTAGATCCATGGAATAGTATACAATCATTCAAAAGAGTGAGTTAGCTCTATGACAAGTTGCTTTAGAGAGATTTCTGTTTTATATTGTTAAATAAGAGGAAATAAAGCCCACATACTCACAAACAGAGAAATGCAAAACTATGACTACATTTTAGGAAAGAAATGAGCCTCCCAATCCTGGCTCCCAGGTTTGCACTGATCACAAAAGTGTTAAGAATGATGTAAAAGTTAGCACATCAATGTTTGCATCAACAGACCCAGAGCAGGAGGCTGGGAAAAAAAGAATAAAAAATAAAGGTTTAAGGGTTTTTTTTAAAGCATATAATATCCATTTATATAAAACAATATTTCTGGGCGTCTTTTTCTTCTGTAAAAGACAAGTGAGAGTATGGCCGCCAGAATAGGAATGGTGGCTATCTCAGGCTGGCAGGGGGCAGGCAGTTTTCATTTTTACCCTGATCCTGCTCTGAACTGCGTACCTTGATGTCGATGAGCGCTCATCGGTTGGGTTCAGAGCAGCAGTGACACGAAAGCTGAAGGGGCGTCTCCTCCGTGTTCTAGATACTTTCCTCCTGGTAACCTAGCACCGAGCCTCACAACGGATACAGTGTAACGTCGGGGCTTTTGTTGCCCCCAGACTTCAAATGAGGGACAGAGGCACAGAATTAGCCATTAACTTGCTGGAGTCGAGTGGCAATGCCAGTGCGGATCCGGATCTCCCCACCAAGTGGAATGCTAATTAGAAAGAGACACCAATGCCATCTTCAAGCTGGGAAAACCAAGGTCCTTCCTTCTTGGTGCTTCCTGTCGCCCAGCACCTTTTGTGACCCACCTCTGCAGGGTACCTGCTGGACCCTGAGTGGCCGGGGGGCAGCTTCATCCTCCCATCCCGGCCCTGGGCACAGAGCCGGCTGCCAGACCAAGTTTACCCAGGCAGGTTTGCTAATCCTCATTCTCTCTTTCCAACAAAGTGATGAAGCTGGGAAAAGTATTTGAGAGAAAATATATCTTGGTGTATGAGAGCTCGTGTGCATGTGGAGTGAAAAGAGAAAAACCAACTGATTTCTAATATGTACCTTATTAATGGTATGCCTGCATTTTAAATTGCATTGTGAAGACAGAATCCAAAGACCAGAGAAAGCCATTAAGCCTTTATACAGAGTGGAAGTTGTTATTTTTTTAAATGCACCTTCGGTATAATAGACACCCCAAATTAGAACTGCCAGAGAAATGGGCTTTTTATAGTTACCATTCAAGCTCAGGGCCCGTGTTTCTCACCGCAGACTTCTAGCCCTGTGCTTGCGAGTCATAATTAACATGGAAACGAGCCTAAAATTATCACAGTTTATATGGTGGTGAATTAGCAGGGAAACCCATGAGTGGCTTTACCACAAGCATTAGATGGAACCATATTCTATTAGTCACTGAAAAATGTGTCCATTAGAAAGACACTTGGGATAAACTGGAATTTATTGTGTTCTCATGATTTCATGAGCAGCAGCAAATCGAAACACAGACGTCAACCTGCAGGTCCAGCTGCTTGGGAAGTTTCGGCGACATCATGCTGGGACCTTCCGCCGGTGGGGGTTTCCGATGGCTCATTTTTAATGTCATTAATGACATTAATGACAGCTTTCTTGTTCAGCAATGACTGACAAATCACAGTCGTGGTTTTGGGTTCACTTTTGGTCAATTTCATGTGTTTTCATTCTCTTCTTAAGAACTCCTTGCATTTCCTATTTTTATATATTTTATATATTGGTTCAATTAGGAATCACTCCTGGTTCCTGTCTTTTCTAGTTCCTTCTGTAGTACTCAGCATTCTCCAGATAAACAGAACCAATAGCATGGGTGTGAATATATTTTATAACTATATGTATATATAAATATATAATAAATATAAAAATAAACAAATGTGCTATAAATTATTTATACACACAGAGAAATATTGATTTTTTTAAAGTTTTTGTTTAAATTTGAGTTAACATACAGTGTTATATTAGTTTCAGGTGTATGATATAGTGACTCAACACTTCTGTTCATTACACTGTGCTCATCATGACAAGTGTCCTCTTTAATCCCCATCACCTGTTTCACTCATCCCCCCTCCCCCACCTCTGGTGACCATCAGTTTGTTCTCTATAATTAAGAGTCTGTTTCTGATTTGTCGAGACAGAGGGAGGGGGGAGGGAAATATTGATGTTAAAGAGCTCACTCATACAATTGCAGAGGCTGGCAAGTCCAAAACCCACGAAGTAAGCCAGGGGGCAGGAGACCCAGGGAAGAGCTGCAGTTGGAGTGTGAAGTTTGTCTGCTGGCAGAATTCCCTTTTCCTCGGGAACTTCAGTCTTTTTCCTCTTCGACTGATTGGGTGAGGCCCACCCACACAACGGCGAGTAACTGGCTTTATTCAAAGTCTACTGATTTAAATGTTAATCTCATCTACAAAATATTTTCATGGTAATACCTAGACCAGTGTGTGACCAAATACCTGGACATGCAGCCTGGCTAAATTGACACAATTAACCAGCACACTCTCCATTTTTTTAGACTCAGGTTTTAAAATCCTTATTTCTGAGATCTCCTCTCTCCATCTCTACATCCAGTCTTCCACCCAGGATCACCCTTTCTGTATCCTTTTCCTCTCCATTTTGTTCTGATGACCACATCCAAAGCCAGGCTCCTCTTCCCTTGTTCTGGAATTACAGCAGTACCCACCCTCCCAGCTGCTCCCACAGTTGCCCTTCACCTACTTGAGGCAGGCCCACCCCTCTTCCTGCTCCAGCTTCCACACCGACTCTACTGACCGCTTCACCAAGGCATCTCCTTATCCCCTTTAAGTCCCATAGCACCTGCCCCATCGATCTTTCCAGCCCCCTTCTCGCCAGTTTCCCCAGGAGAAGTGACATTTCTGCAACATGAAGCCCATTACTCTTAACATCAGGTCTGGGTTCGTAAACACTCTAAAATACCTAAAAGATAAAAGGATGCTTACAGAAGTGTGCCGTGGGCTGCCAGGGGCCAGCCAAGGGCACTGCCGTTGCTCACCAACCCAGAATCCGCAGGAGTCCCTCCTGCCCTTCTGTCTACACGGCAAAGACCTCACTGATCTCTGGAGTTTTGCCCACTGATCTACCTTCTCTAAACTTTCTCTGGGTTAGTTACCTTCCTGCCAGGAGTTTACTTTCATCTTTGTTGGTTTGGCCTCCTCATATGTCTGTGTAGTAGGTTGAATAACGGTCCCCAAAGATCTGAGGTCCTGATCCTTGGAACCTGTAAGTATTACCTTATTCGGAAAGGAGGTGTTAGCAGATATGTTTAACCTAAGGATCTTGAGGTGGGGAGATTATCCTCAATTACCCAGCTGGGCCCTAACCGTGATCACAAAGGCTCCTATAAGAGAGAGGCAGAGGGGGATTGGACACGTAGAAAAGGAGAAAACAGTGTGAAAACAGAAGCGATTTGGACACGCTGGCCCTGGACACTGGCATCACGTGGCCACAAGCCAAGGCACACGGGCAGCACCAGGAGCTGGAGGAGGCAAGGAAATGATTCTCCCCTTGAGCCTCCGGAGGGAACCTAGTCCTGCCAACACGCTGATGTGGGCGCCTGAATGCTGACTCTAGACGTCGGGCCTCCAGAACGGTGAGAGTGAGTTCCTGTTGTTTCACACCACCGCGTTTGCGAAATTAGTTAAGAGCAGCTAGAGGAAACAAAAATTTCTGTAAGAGCCTTGAGAGATTTCCTACAATGCGGTGTAGTCATTAAAAATATTCCCCGAGACTTTGTAACCACATAAAACATATTCATGCTACAATGTTCTCTGAAAAGCAGAATTAAAAATAAAAGTTGTTGCTATTGTGAGCGCGCTACATAAAAAGACAGAAGAGACGGGACAGAAAAGAGATAGTATTTGAGCTGAAGATGGTTCTTTCTACCTCCCCCCACCCTGAACATCTATCACTTTCACACTGTGAAACACTTCAACTTTTTAAGAGAGGGTGCTTCTTTTTTTTTTTTTTTAAGAATTTATTTATTTATTTGAGAGAGAGAGCGTCAGTGGAGGGGAGGGGCAGAGGGAGAAGGAGAGGTAGGCTCCCCGCTCAGCGTGGAGCCTACCATGGGGCTCGATCCTGGCAACCAGGTATCATGACCTGGGCTGAAGGCAGATGCTTAACCAACTGAGCCCCCCAGGTGCCCCTAAGGGAAAGCGCTTCTGAAGAGCTGCCCATTTCTTGGTTATCTCGGTGGGCAAATCAAAGACTTTGGAGGCTTGGAGTTTAACTGGGAACTGCGGGTCAGACCATGACGGGGACTGCGTCTGTCTCGTTCACCGCCACACCCTCCATGCCCGCGCATCTGGAGGCTCAGCCGACGCCTGTTCGCCGACTGGCAGAGAGCAGCTGGACAAGGGTTCGGGGCCGGTGCACAGCACTAACTAGCTTTGAACAACAGAGCTGAGCAGCAGAATGCCTCGCACACAGCTGGCTTGCATACAGAAGGCACTCAGTGTTGGCCGGATTAAACGAAACGGCAGGAAACGAGCCCGGGCAGGGAACGAGCTGTGTGCAAACCCACCACGAGAGAGAACCGGGATACTGGCCACGTGTTCCTGGATTAGGAGAGTCAGGGTGTTATGTTAGCCCGTCGGGGCCGCCAGGACACAGTGCCAGGGACCCGGCGGCTTAGAAACAGCAGGAAGTTACTCCTCACCGTTCCGAAGGGCTGGGAAACCCAAGGTCAAGGTACTGGCAGATTCCGTGTCCGGAGAGGGGCCACTTCCTAGTTCATCGAGGGCCACCTTCTGGCCGTGTCCTCCCATGGCAGAACAAGCAGGGAGCTCCCCAGAATCCTTTCTATAAGGGCACTAATCCCATTCGTGGGGGTTCCACCCTTGTGACCTAATCACCTCCCAACACCTTCCCCTCCAAACACCATCACAGCGTGGATTCAGTTTCCACATATCAATTTTGGAGGAAGAGAAACATTTAGTCCATCCCGGTGAGGGAAAATTACTCTGGAGTGGGACAGAGGGGATCCTTCTCAGATACTGGAAATGCGTCCCAGTGCTGGAGGCAGCGTGTGCGGAAAGATGGAAATGTATCCTCTTCCTCCAGCTCTCCGAAAAGCAAAGATTCGGTGCCCAAGGAGTGACTGGAGAGTAAACCAAAGCACTAGAATTAATGAAAGAATAGACGGACAAAGTTCTGGAAGGAGTTCTATAGCACACAGGAGGGTAATGAACATTTCTGTTCCCCAGCACTGACCAGAACGCCCAGGACTGCAAAGACACCCCACAAATATTTATTAAATAATCTGTGAATGAAGAAAAGCCCAGGAAACCCCCTGAGCAGCAATGGGAAGTGGTATAGATACCCTGCGAGCCTCCTCCCGACCCTCCGGGGGACAGACACCAGCAGAACTTGGGGAGCCCAGAGGTACAAGGAGAGGAAAGGCCGGGAAATTCAGAACCCGGCAGCAGAGGACCACGCGCCACGTCCTCTCCCGCCTCCTCCTCCCGGGGGACGGAAGTGCTTGCCTCAAGAGTATCGCACAAGTAAAAGGGCAGAACTCTACCGTGGATACGTCCAACCCCCTAAGTCTTCAAACCACTAAGAAAGCAAAGGCATTCAAACAAACAAAACTCCCTGATGTCCATGCAGATTTCTGAGCACACAATGAGTACATGTGGCAAAAAAAAAAAAAAAAAAAAAATCGTCTTTTTCCCCAATGTCAATAGACTTTAGCTCAAAGCATTTAGCATCCTCAGAAAACTCACAGCAGAGGGGGAAAGGGCTGTGAGACTGGCAGGGACCTAGAGGTCACTCCCAGTGTGCCCCAATCTGTGACACCGTACCGTGAGGTGCTCACTGCTTTTATCTGTATTGGGATGTGTGTGTGTGTGTGCACGTGTGTGAGTGTGCCCATGCGTGCCCGCGTGCATTTCTTTTGCCCCAGTCAATATACTATCAACAGAGCTGAATGACTATTCACGTTGCCCAGAGGTCACTTTTCCTCCCAAGAAACTTGGAGCAGGTCACTGAAGGGAAAGGGAGAGAGGAGTGTCTATGGTGGCAGGGCGAAATCAGAGAGGGCCTGTGGTTTCACTCCGCGTGGCCTGCGGAGGGGGGTCTCAGCTCGGAGGGCAACCTGATAGTGGAGTAGGATCTCTGTCTGTCGATGTACTAAACTGATGGCAATGTAAAGAATCCTCCCGGACACAAAAGTACACTTGTTTTCAGATTAGTGTATCCTGAATGTCAGCTTTTCAGCCTCTGCGGGGAAGGAGTCAACGCGTGCTTACCGGAGGCCTGGTCGTCTTATTTTTTTTAAGTATTTGCTTGCAGGGGTGACCTAACCACTTGCTCATTAATGCACCGAAGGACGGTTCTTTCCTAGCATCTCATGATACAAATTCACAAGGACACTTAAGGGTTTGTTCAGATTGGTGGCGACAGAGAGACAGACCGGAATGCGCGCTGGACGGGCACGACAGGCTTCTCCTGGCAAAATCTAAAGGCATCTTTACAGGGCCCCCATTTCCTCCTTCCACTTGCTACTGAGCCTCTCAGTTACCTGCTGTTAAGCATCTTGGCCTTATCTTTGTGTAACCAATGCCCGTTTCCCTTTTCATAAATGACTAACAGGAATTCAGGGTATTGTGCTGAATTTTAATGGGTTGTTTTGTTTCTCATGTGTTGGTTTCCTAAAAGTCCCATAGTAGATTCCCTTCTCCTGCTCTTTCAAAAGTAAGACAGGGAATCCCCGTCTCTGATGAAGTTGAGAACCAGCACCTTTCTAACAGATAGGAAGGTTCGGCGATATAGGATTTGGGGTGGGGGGCCCTATAGGAGCCAATATTTGAGATCCCTTGGAATTAAGCTATGGAATTTGCTTGAAGTCATAAAGTGAAACATGACCAGGGAATGTAGTGTAGACACCACTGCTCGGATGTGTACAGTCGTGTGAGCCTCTCTCTTGGCAAACGGTGAATGCTGCTTGATCGACTTCCCACAAGTAACAAGATGAGTAAGTACATACATCTTTATTAAAGCCATCCAAGTGTGTGAGCATTAGTGGAGTATGGATACAATTTATAGAAGTGTATGAGCCGAAGAGTATCCCTCCTTCCTTCCTTCCATCCTTCCCCGCTCCCATCCTTCTCCCCTCCCATCCTTCTCCCCTCCCATCCTTCCCCCCATCCTTCCCCCCTCCATCCCTCTATCCCTCCCTCCCTCCTTTTCTTCCTTCCTTCCTCCCTCCTTCCCCCTCCCTCCTTCCCCCTTCCTTCCTTCCTTCCTTCTTCCCTCCCTCCCTCCCTCCCTCCCATCATCCCTCCCTTCCTTCCTTGCTTCTTTTTTTCTGAGGAACTAAATACAGAATTTTGTCTTTGGATTTCTGCAATTTCCTAGATTTGGGGTCGTGAAAAAGATTCCTTATCCAGTGATCTTGGCTGACACTGAACATGATGTGAGTCATGCTGAAGTTCCCATGGGTAACTTTCACTTTTTACCAGGACCACCAGAAGGCATTGTGCTCTTTACAACATATATGGAGCAAACCTTTCCCCCTCCAAACAGAATGTGGTCTTATCTCAAGTATAAACTTCAGTCTTTAGAGAAGCCATATTGTTCTGGTTTTGAAAGCAGGGAGGGAAAATAGAATTAGCTCTTCCACATGAAATTGTTGGAGGCTTTTACATAGTTGAGGCATACTATACAATTAAGTGTCTTAGGTGATAAGCCAATCTCTTTTTACATTTATCACACATTTTTTTTTTTTTTTTTTTTGCTAAACAAGCTATAATGTCATTTTTAACACATGCATACATTTTCTTGTTGCTCTAAACCTTTTTGGATAACTGATATTTTGGACAAACATAAATCTATTTTGAGAAACATCTTTCATTCATATAACAAATAAATATTAGGAGCATTTAATTTTCAGGTCTCTTTTATAATTCTCCCTCTTTCCACAAAGTTATATTGAGTCAGTGACCAACACATGAAAGTAATAGAGAAAGAGTTGGTTACCTGGGCTACAGTAGAACAGCCTTCTCCCCCAGACCCCGTCCAAGAACAACTTTGCACATCACACTAGCTAGTATTCCTGAGTCTGATTTCGTGACCTAGCTTTGGGAAAGTCTGCTTAGACGTGATATCAAAGGCATGATCCACAAAAGAAAAAAATGGATAAATTGGACTTAATCAAAATTAAGGACTTTAGCTCTGCAAAATACCTTCTCAGGAAGATAAAATGATAAGCCTTGGAGCAGAATAGAATATTTGCGTATCATGAGTCCGACAAAGGACTGGTGTCCAGAATATATAAAGAACATACTAAATTCAACAGTGAGAAAACAAATAACCCAGTTTGAAAATGGGCAAGATTTGAACAGATCCTCACTGCAGAAGATGGCAAATGAGCACATGCAAAGATGTTCAACAGCGTTAGCCATTACGGTTAGGCAAATAGAAGGTACAACAAGGTACAACTGCACACCGCACTGAATTGCTAAAATAAAGAACACGGACAATACCAAGTGCTGATGAGCATGTGGAGCAAGGAAATCTCTCACCCATTGCTGGTGGGAATGTAAATGGTACAGCCACACTGGGAACAGTCAGGCAGTTTTGGACATACACACTTACCATACACCTAGCAGTGCACTCTCAGGTATTTATTCAAGAGAAATGAAAATGTATGTTCACACCTAAACCTGTACAGGAATACGTTTATAGAAGTTATATTTCTAAGAGCCCCAAACCGGAAATAACTCAAACATCCTTCAACAGGTGAATGGAGAAGAAATTGCAGAACATTCATACCAAAGAATATTACTCAGTAATAGAAAGGGTCAAATTATTGATACATGCGAATGACTTGGGTGGATCTCTTAAATGGCTCGATAGAAAAAGCTATTGTCAATATATACTATATGATCTAGTTTATAGAACATTCCCAGTGTTGTAAAACTATCATGGTGGAGAAAGGCCAGTGATTGCCATGGGTTAGAGCCAGGAAAGGGTACAGCTCTTAAAAGATAATGCAAGGAGGGGGTTTGAGGTGAAGGAACAGCTCTGTCTCCTGATTGTGACAATAGTTACTAGAATATAAAATTTCGTAAAACTTCACACACACGCACACACACACACACACAATGTTCATGTAAAGACTGTTGAAATCATAGTAGAACTTTCACCTGAATTCATAGTATTTGTACTGATGTCAATTCCTGCTTTTGACAATTTACTGCGGTTACATCCAATAATATCATTGACACTACCATCAGGGACACTAGGTGACGAGTATGGAGGAATTCTCTGTTAATTTTCCAAATGTTTGTGTGTCTTCAGTATTTCAGAATAAAAAGTTATATTAGCAGTAGCACATAAGTACCTAAAAAATGACGATTATGCGGAGTGCTACAAAGAAGACATACATGATGTTACGAGAGACGCGATGGAGGGATTGACCTGGTTGTGAAGGTTAGGAAAGGCTTGAAAATGAGCCGAGATCTAAAGGAAGGGTAGAGGTTAATGAGTTGAAGAGGGCTGGGAGATTGAATCCAACTCCCTTGACTTAGGAAAAGTTCGATAATATAGGAAAATAGTTCTTTCTGTGAACCCGCAAAGCTGGGAAGCATAGGAAAAGAGGGAAAAGCAGGGATTGCCTCATCTGAAGTGGGCTGGGAAAGAAGTGCAGGGGGAAGGGTGGGGAGGTGGGACATACCCCAACAGGTCAGGTCAGGAGCCCTTGGAGCCTGACCCCAAATCACTATAGAGCTATTGAGTTAGGTGCTAACCCCTGTGACCCCAACCACTCCCCAGGGGAGGGATTTCCCATCCACAAGTGTTTGTGGCAAGCCAAGGGGAACCTTGTGAGTGGTGTGTGCCTATGAGCTACTTTTGACTTCACAGAGTGTTCAGGAAATAACAAAAGTAAAAGTCAGACTCCTGGCCTTCTTCTTATGCCTCACCTTCCCCGTACCACCATCCCTCAGCCTAAGCCATCCACCCAGGGAGTCTCAAGAACTGAACGAGGTCCAAACTCCAACCACCCCACCCAGGAAATCACTTTGCCTCTTTGGACTACCCAGACTTGTCATCCATAAAATGAACTTTGACCAAATGCCCTCTCTGCCGACTCAGCTCTTGGCATTGGCTGATTCTGGTCTCTGACTTTTTGACACCTGTATTCAATTTATGCCTTTATTTTTTGCCTAACAGCTCACTTTAGTGAGTACCTAGCTAAAACCTGAGGGAAGCTGTCATGTCTGTATTACAGAAAGACGTTTCCTTTTAAAGTCATTCTTTTGCTTGAGAGAGTTCAGTGGTGATCCAGCACTCAGATACCAGACCCAGACTACGTCTCTGGATCCCTGGAAATTATCTCGTTAGGTCAAATACAAAGACCCGTTTCACTCAGTAAGTTCCAATGAAAATGAGAAACTGGATATACTATTATATAACCTTCCAACTAAGGGAGAATTTAAATTTTCTCTTAATAGTTATTGACTGAGCTAATATTTATACATTTAATAAAGGTTTCAACATTTTAGTTAAAATGCTATTTTTACAGTAGTTGTCTGATCAGAGAGATTTAAATTATGCTCGTTAGTGATGTCATGTTCAATGACTGAAGCCATAACATTGGCGTGAACTCAATTGACGGGCAGAAACAGATTTGCTTAACAAAAAAAAGAGAGAGTAAGACGAAGGCAGACATGAATGGAAAGGGATTTTTTCTTTTGAAAAGCTGACATTTTTCTATTGATCTCCCTTCAGAGCAAATTATCACTTACCTTCCCACCCAGTCTAATAAAATAATCACAAATATTTTGAATGACTGCATTGAGAGGTGGATTTGGAACATTCGGAGCTCACAATGGCCAGATCTAGGGGTGTAGAATGGTTGTGTATGGTTTCATTTTAACCCTCGACCAACCAAAACATAGGTGTTTATCTTTAAGCCCGGCGAGCAGAAGCATCTAATTGATCCCACTTGGGAGACAGACGGTGAATAATGGGGCCATTCTATTTTGACGAGACACACGATTGCCTTGAACTTGTCAGGAGTTCAGGTGTGGGGATCCAGCTACCTGGGGCCATGGCTGGAATGTGATGGTTTGCGAGCTCCTGATCACGCATCTGCCCGCTGCAGCCCTTGTAGGACCCAGCTCCATTTCACGGGAATAACTCACCTATTCATGAACAATGAGGTTCAAATTGTACTTTTCTTTAACACAACATTAACTCTCAAAGAGCTGGAAATTCAGCACTCGGTTCTGTGAGCTTAGATTGCAAATCAGTCACTGAGAACATTATATGAGCAGTAATCCCATTAAATATATCATCTTGCAAATATCTAAATCCACTTAATTAACTTGTATTGCAAAAGAGCTCGGAGATATAGTTTTCAGAGAGCAACCATACATTTTAGGGCCCTAATTATATTTAAAGCAAATTCCGGGCTCTACTTTTTATACAAAATAGGTGGAAAACTGCCTTGAAAAGGAAAGCCGGATTGATGGAGGGCTACGTGTATGAGATTTGAGCAGAAAAGATATTCAAACATCTCAAAAATTAACTGCTTTCTTACATAAACTTTTGACTTGCATTGTAGGGAGCCTTTTTAATAAAAGGATTAAACGAAGTCTGCCATTTTAATTAAAATTCATAGCAATACAATGTCATCTTTACAATGGTTGTAGAAATTAACTAGCTCATAGATTTAGCTAGCCTTGAGAGCTCATAATAATTTGACTTTAGCATGATACGAAACCCATAATATGTGTAAACTTTAAAATAATCACAGTGGGAACTTAAAAACAAATAAATAAGTGGAGAAGGAGGAGGAGGAGGAAGAAGAAGAAGAGAAGAAGAAGAAGAAGAAGAAGAAGAAGAAGAAGAAGAAGAAGAAGAAGGAGGAGGAGGAGGAGGAGGAGGAGGAGGAGGAGGAGGAAGGGAATGGAGAAGGGGAGGAAGGAGAAGAAGAAGAAGGAGGAGGAAGAGGAGAAGGAGAAGAAGAGAAGAGGAGGAGGAAGAAGGGGAAGAAGAGGAGGAAGGAAAAGAAGAATTATTTCACCTAATGAAAATCCCATTACTGAGTTAGAAATATATGACAACAATCTCTTGATATTTTTTTCAGTGGTCAGTAATTATCTAGGATATGTATGTAGTTACACCACTGTCTGAGATATATATACATACAATATATTTTGCATAAAATTTGCATGGAGAGTGTGTGCATGTGTGTCCTCTGACGACACCCACTTCCTTTGATGCATGCTTTGTACTCTCCCTATACCACTCAACACAGTGAATCTTCAGTGATATTTGTCATTAAATAAATTATCCCAATATATACTTTTCATTATGCTTCAAGAAACATCCACACCCTCTAAGTGTGAAATTTGAGAACGACTTATTTTGAAATAGTTTAAATTGCAGTCTCCCTAGACCATTGTTCAATACAGACATGTATATGTTCGCTATTCTCAAAAGAATAGTAATGAAGTGTAAGAATACTTACAATACAAATAGTACCTTTCTTCCAAATAGTTCAAATTCCCATCCTATGTGTAAGTCCATTTTTATGTATACATAAAATATGAAACAAAATGTTTTTTAAAATCTCCGCTCCAGTTGAAGGCCGGGAGCAGACAGAGTATTTAAAAGATGTCAACAGGGTCGGATTTATTCATGCTAAAATCTGTGACCCCTTTTGGGCCATCATGGTTTATTATCCTGAAGAATAAAGTCCAAAAATATTCAGAGTCTTCCGAACAGTGTCACTCTCACTATCCAAAATGTCACATTTATTAGGAAAATGTGTCTTATCAGGTACTTATACCAAGACCGTTTTGAGGAGCTTGTTGTATTCAATGCAGACTTAAAAAATGAAGAATTTCGTTTACCCACCCGACTTCTTCAGGCATTTTGCAGCTGGAATGCATGGAAAAGGATTCAGCATTTAACCCCAGAAACAGAGTCAGTGGTGCCCTCCTTCATCAGAACACAGGCAGGAACTTTTGATAGACTGATCATTTTGGGGAAAAGACTCACTTTGGAAAATTTTTTTACACGGCCATCTTGCAACCATCCGCTAAGTGTTTACTACGTGTTTTCTAAGTACTGTTTAGCAGTGTACCTGAATTATCTGTTATTTCTCCTAACAGCTCTGTGAGATGGGTACGATTACTAACTTCCGTTTTACAGATGGGGAACCTAGGCTTGGAAATTTGTAATCTATGCAAGGTCAAAGATCTAGCAAGTTGAGAGCCCGAGATTCAAATCCAGGCCCGTTAAGCTCCAAAGCCCAGACCTGCCCCTTCTGAGTCCCACCCCTCCACGGACAGATACGTGGCCCTCTACCCTTAATGCCGGAGCCGCCATTTTTGCACTAGAATTAGGAATCCATTCCAAAGTAACGCTGATCCTTTCTTACCCAGTGGCGCACGGGTGGTTGGCTCACGGGTGGTTAGATCGCCATTACCTCCCACAGTCAGTGTGTCCATTGGCTGAGCTTGAGCGGACCTTTGAACACGGAGGCGTGGAAATGACACTTGTGACTTGGCAGGTAGTTGGGCTCCCCAAGAGTCCCTCACTGATGCCTTTCCCCACACGGACCTATGTAGTGCCTGTTTTGACACGTTTCACGTGCAACGTGGGAAGAACGGAGCGAGGCAAATGGAAAACTCCTGGGGTTGACGTCCAGGACTGAAATGGTGTTGGCTCTGGTGAAGGGGTTAAACGCCTCCCAGGCCTCCCCGCTCTCACCAGCTCCCGGATCATGTTGTCTCAAGGCAAGGCTCCCCGCACCACAGAGAACCGAAGACGTGTCCTAATGACAGTATAATTAGAAGTATCATTGTGGTAATGATTCTTTTCATCTGGAGCACAGGCGGCGCAGAAAAGGCCCCTCATTCAGCTAATTCCACCTGCCTCCACCCTGTCGCCTCTCCCGGCTTTTCCCCCAAGGTCAGTAGCACGCGGATAATGGCCAGGTGTTTGACAAGTCCTCAGACTCGGGGCTCATCAAACTAATTAAAGAGAAACACATCCAAATTCTACTGCATTATTTTACTTTAAAAAATGCCTCCCATTCATCTGGCTCGGTGGGTTTGATTAATGAAGATGACAAAGGAGCTCCTGTTCCTGCAAATCCACAACCACTTGGTTCGGGTTCAGTGGGCCCAGGGAGAGGCATCCAGGCCTAAATCTGGTCTCTCTTTCCTACTTAAAAATCCAAAGGGTAGCAGAGTTTCTGATTTTATCAGCTCCGCCAAGGCAGGAAAGGAAAGACAAAAACATCTTGATCCACTCACTTGATGTAGCCAAGATTTATTTGTCTAACTTAAATACCCCCTCGGAAGACTTTTTCATTGTTTGTCACCCAAACAATAATCCAAGACATTAGGAAAACGTCAGATTCGTCAGTACATTTTAATACCCCGAAAACGAAGAAACTCTAGAAGGACGCTCTTCAGAGAGATCATCCCGGTACCTACCCCAGACCCCCATCCCAAGGCTCTCCTGTGGTGTCCCCATCCCCCTGAGCAAAGCCCCACTGATGGTAGATATAATGAACAAAGACATGTTAGGATCTGAATTTGGGAGAGGAAAATGGAGTTTTTGATTCTTAATGGGAGCGATTTGTCTTAATCAAAGGATTTTTAATTCTTATGGATAATTAAGCATCCAAAGTACATCTCGGATAGAGTTGTTTGCTGCATTAGCAAGATATGTCTGCATAATTAACTAAGTAAAGCATTTGAAGATAAATTTGAGCATTTAGATTAAATTTAGATTAAAATGCATACGCTCCTGCCAGGTTAAAAATAAAATCCAACAGACAACTGTACTAATAAATTCAATATATTAAACAAAGCATAGGTATTTAAGATGTAGCTTTTAATAACGTTAGCCAAATTCATCATGAGATTATGGCTTTAAAACTCATAAGCCATAAATACCCTCTCCAAGTCTCCAAATCCTAAAATGCCAAATTATCCAATCCAGTATCTACCCATTTGGTATTGAGACATTAAATGACATTTTAGGATTACCTTTAAAATAATTATTTAGGCATTCGAACATCATTTTTAATTCCATCATTTATTTGAACCTAAAATTTAACAGAAAGACATTTTCTTCCAGCAAATTCCTCTTCAAATTTTGAATTTATTTCTAGCAACGTAAATGTATTGCTGACTACAACTCCTTAATGAAAAACGCCTTTGCCCTCCTATTTTCAGGCTGAATGCAAATCCGGTTTCCTCAATACCGTCGTGCCAGCTTTGAGTAACACTGAAAACTCTTTTTATCTGAGAAGTAACTTCACACCTGTGACACTCAATAGTTTGCAAATTTAAAGTTTTCATACGTCCTCAGGATATCCATAGACAGGTGATTCTCTTGTGTATCTGAAAAGAAAGAAAACTAAACAAATAGATTAAAGGGCGACATTCAGGACAATGTTTCCTAAGAGTTT
>CM052894.1:10664306-10864574 GCA_028534135.1 Potos flavus | reverse complement strand
CAGCTTTGAGTAACACTGAAAACTCTTTTTATCTGAGAAGTAACTTCACACCTGTGACACTCAATAGTTTGCAAATTTAAAGTTTTCATACGTCCTCAGGATATCCATAGACAGGTGATTCTCTTGTGTATCTGAAAAGAAAGAAAACTAAACAAATAGATTAAAGGGCGACATTCAGGACAATGTTTCCTAAGAGTTTCAAGAAATATTAATTTCGCAGGATGTTAACGGGTATTATGCAAACAACAACAACAACAACAACAACAACAAAACATTGTTTTGTTTTTGTTTTAACCCATTATTATACACATCTAAAATAGTACAGAAAGCTAAAAGAGTAAAAGAGCTTTAAAAAAAATCCAAATTGGGGCGCCTGGGTGGCTCAGTCGGCTAAGCATCTGCCTTAGGCTCAGGGCATGATCCCAGGGTCCTGGGATGGAGTCCTGTGTTGGGCTCCCTGCTCGGCAGAGAGTCCGCTTCTCCCTCTGCCTCTGCCCCTCCTCACTGCTTGTTCATTCTCTCTCTCTCTCTTTCTCTCTCTTTCAAATAAATAGATAAAATCTAAAAATTAAAAAAAAAAATCCTCCAGGTTAACAAGGCTAAGCACCTTCTTTCTCTACAGGACTTCTCAGGACCTTTAATATGACAGCAGGCACAGGCAGCTCCAAAAGGAGACCAGAAAATGCATTATGTTCTAAATTTATTTGCAATATCTTGCACACTTGGTATCCTTCTAATATAATTGAGAAATGCTGATTTATGGCAAATTTAGAGGTTCTACGGTTTCCATTTAGAACTCTACCCGAAAAAGCAAGGATGTTGGTGCCGAGAGTCTATAAAAAGAAGGATGCTTTGGAAAATCACAGTTTGAAGAATTCATCAACAAATACAACGAGATTCACAGTATAAAGTCTACAAAAGAGTTTGGAAGCAGATGATCTTACAGGTGATTTAAATAAGCTCCCTTGTTCTAATTTACTAACCTCCCCTTTCTCAAGCGGACTCAGGGTGTTCTCCAAACCAGGCAAGGATTTGAAACTGGCAAGCAAATAATCCACGTGAAGAAAGGTCTTGTTTCTTTTTAATCCTCCCATTACCTTATAAAGACCCTAAAAAAGTGAAATGTGGCAAGTGAGATTTTTTTTCAATTTAATGTGCACACTGAAAGTAGGATTGTTGACGGTAAGTCAGCTAGAGGGTTTAGCACAAACTGTTCTGAAATTCTCCTTTGATTCTTGCTCCGCAGTGTAGAATCCAATCAGTGCAAATGTCAAGTCCTGTGTTGCGTCTCTCTGCTTCCTTTTAATGTTAAGAATTGGATTTTGGAAGTTATGGGTTTTCACCTGTTAATGTTGAAATGGAATTCATTTGTGAGCATGTGGTTAGACAGAATCAGAAAACTATTATCTAAAGGCAGTTGTAAACCTTAAAAATTTTTTCCTTTTATCATGACTTTGTTTCACGTCTTGCTAGAGTCCTAGCAAGGACACAAATCCTAGCACAAACTCAACTCTTTACCCAGGCTCATAAAGAAATGACTAATATCTTTAAAAAACAAAACAAAACACCTTATCATTCGTGCTTATTTCCATACAAAATAGTTCATTATTATTTTTTTTTCCAGAGTCTTCTTTTACCACCTAGGGAACAAAATCCCAACTATAGATTTAAAATGACAGATTTTGTGGGTTTTGCTTTTCAGAGATGATGTCATTTGTGGGGAATTGTTGGGTAAACCATACACTCTTTTCAGAAACCTGCAATTACCTCTCTGAATAAAGAGATCAATGTCATGTTTCTAGAAATAATGGCTAATGATATGTCTCCCGAAAGGAAGTGGCGTTATTAATTACCTCACTGTGAACACACAGTTTATAGACAGCTCTGAGGGCCACTCGCCCAATTAAGTATAATGACTAAAGCTTCAGTTAGTCCATCTGCCCAGCCTTCTAGATTAACAAGCCTGCAGCTTTACAAGACTTGCAAGGCTGATACGCGCCACAAGGAGAGCTCAGATGCGATACCTGGGCTGCTAAGAGATTGGGTATTATTGCAACAGCAGGAACGGGAAACCCAAACTCTCGTTTGCTGTCACCCCGCTTTGTTTCCATGTGAGCTGAGACACGGATCACCCCTCCCCCTGATGCCCATGGCGACGTGCATTAATTCATAAAACGCCTCTAAATATATATTTAAATATGCATGAATAGATCTACATTGTTAATATTATATTTATTATATTTATAGATCATGTGAATATGAATGTACACAACTTAAAATATTCTATTTATAGACTTGCATGTAGACTGTAAAAGTATATATAATATACAGTAATAGTATATTACTATTATATTGTAATATATATTATATATATTATTTATGATATAATACATAATTATATCATAAGTTTACATCTATAATATAAAGGTAATTATATAACTGCATATTTATATACTGACATAAAATAGAGTACATAAAAATATATAAATACGCATTTACATATAAAGTGAGAGGAACAACACTTCATAACCCAAGGCAGCCAAGGTTAGAAGCTGGAATTTATCTTGGTCAAGAATAAAAGCCTCAGAAATTTTAAATAAGGTATGACAAAAATATATATAATTACGTATACATATACGCACACATTTATTTGTTATGATTATTAAATGTTTGAGTGTTTTAAGAAGCGATGCAGGCTGACTATGGAGCCTTAATACAGAGCCATGTTGTAAAATGAGTCTGTCTTTCAAGAGACATGCTGTCTCTTTCCACGACGGCATCAATACAATTTATCGCAGCAGGTCCTAGTTTGTTTCCTTCCTTGTTGTTGTTTTTTTTTTAATTTTTTTTTCCCAAAGTGTCTGCAGGGCCGCATGTCAAGGTCTGAGGAATGAGGTGCAACTTTTGGGGATGGGTTTTCAGACACTGAAAGGGTGAGGGACACCCGGACCCTGAACCGGGGCCCCTCCCCCGGCTTCCGGCGACCGCAGGCGAGGGCCAGAAGCCCCTCGGTCAGGGGCTGCACCTGGGCCCCCGGGCTGCGCTTCGGCTCCCGGGCACCGAGGATTTCTCGGCCGCCCCCAGCTACCCAGCCCCTGATTTACAGCTTGCACAACGCATCGGGCCCTCCCCGCCCCAACCTGGACATAATACCACCCCCTCCCCAGGGCTTGGCGGGATTAGGAAGTCCTCTTTACAAGTCTCTTTGAAATCCCGCAGTGAAAACCAGGGGGCTGGCCTAATGTCTGGAGGCTTCCTGGGCAAGCACGGAAGAGCCGGTGCCCTGCCCTCGCCCAGAGAGGGAACATCTGCCCCTCCAGCTGTTGCTTCACGGGAGGTCATTCCGAAGGTCAGAAAACAGGACGGGTCCCCCAAGACAGGTGGCCATGCAGAGCCCTGGTCATTCCCTGCGGCAAAGACACCCTGGCGATGTCCTCCCTGCTCTTCCCCAAGGAGCAGCCCCCGGGGGGTGGCGACAGTCCCAGCTCTCCGTGGATTGACGCTGGAGCCTGCCAGAGTTTGGGTTTGGTGAGGTTTTTAAGCATCGCCGGTTACCGTCTTTCTTTCCCCTTTCATTCGTTCACAGATAGCGACGGAGCACCAGCCCTGGGCCAGGCATGATCACCGGTGAGAAGACAGGAGGAGGCGAGGCAACACTGGAGTTCCATCTTCACCACCTGCTGACAATGGCCTTGAACGCCTTCTCGACCTCCATGAGCCTCAGTTTGCCCACCCGCAAAAGGGGGCTATATTCTCTATGTCAAAGGGTAGCCCCCGAGATTAAAGGAGATAACAAAACACTCCATGTAAAGTGCCTGACAATTTGCTTCATACAGTTGAGGAACTCAGTAAACACATCTTCCCTTAGTCCTGCTCCCGGAGGTCGCTCAAAGCACTGTGCCCACTTGTGTCTAAGTAGGGAGACGTCATGCTACAACGGCTCAGATACGACTGAGCTCAGGAAACGCCCAACTCTCCATGGCTCTCACTCGGGCGGAGGGATGCTTTCCTCACGGGAGGGTAGGCCGCTGGTGTCACATGGGAGGAGCGAGAGATATTGGACGTCTGTTTGTCCCATGAATGGTTCACTCCAACTCGGGTATCAGAGAAACCCTGGCACTTTCCCTAGGCTGCTTTAAAAATGCCTATGCTCTCATTATGGATAGAAATGATGAACATGCATAGCGTGAACGTGACCCCAATTTCACTCTTACCGAAAACACTTTCCCACATGCACTAGAAAACATGGACAAACCAGCCATGGTAGCTTTGTTTGTGGAGCAAAAATTAGAAACACCTGAAATCCCAAAACAGTAAAACCAATCTAAGCTGCGATCTAGTTATTTGAAGGAATACTATACAGCAATGAAAAGTAACGACAAGTACCTATTTGCTTAAATCCTAGAAATATAATATCGAGTGAGTAAAAGCATGTCACAAGAGAATAGATAGGGTCAAATTCCATTATATACAGGCTAAAACATGCAAAATGAAAATAGGCGCATAAGTATATTTTAGGGAATGTATGCATGAGTGGTTGGACGAAATTCAGGAGAGTGATGATCTCTGAAGGGAGAGACCAGGACAAGGTCAGTAGTCAGTGGAAACGGGGGGGGGGGGGCAAAGGGAAAGCTTCAATGTGCTGGGTGGTGGATTTTCAGGTGTTAATTTCATCATTATTTTTTAATCCATACATGGGTTATATGTACTCATGTGTGTGCTACATTTCACAATAAAATATTTAAGTGTTTCCTAATATATTTGATTTTTGGGAACTAAGAATTTCCTAGGAGAAAGAATATATATACAAAGATATATATGCAAGGATGTCTATTATAGCATAATTTGTAGGTGCAAAGAGGAACCAACCAGAATATTCCAATATAGAAATAGTTAAATTACGGCAAAATCATTTTTTTGGAGTCCTCGGCTATTGGTTTATAAGAATGGAAAGCTAATAAAGCTGCCACCTTCCAAAATGCTACTCATGAGACAGACTGGACTAGAAATTAGGAGGCAAGGTTCCTCCTACTGTTTGGGCGAGTTATTGACCAAAGATGCTCACTTCAGCGTGATTCCTGCCTTGCTCTCTAGGCACAGGAGCACAATGGCGACTAACACCGGCCTCTCATTTTCTAAAAATATGAGAAATTGCTAGCAGAGACTTTTTAACTAGACTTTGAATCCAGAGTCTTAAGAAAGAAATGTGAGGGCTACACCTCCTGCCAGGAGGCTGGGCGTGCAGGAAGCCCCCAGCCAGAGACGAAATCAGTAACCAACATTGTGCTAGAATTCTCCTTCCCTTTCTTCCACCCACAGCACCGCTCACCCTCCCCCCCCAACCCCCGGACACTAGAGCGTCCAGCAGTGATTCTCCACACTCCTGTCCTCCACAGAGCCCTTGATTTTTTCACAGTTGCATTGCCTTCCAGTGGCCATCGAGGCACCCCAGGCTCTGCAGGCCTCCATTTTGACTCCCATTGGTTCAGCATCTTTATGTCATTCAGCAATGATCACCAAGACTTTATTCCAACTGTCAAGTTCACCCTTGCATCTCTCTCCCCTCCCCCGCCCCGCCACCAGATGGGCGGGGGACCCAAGCTTTAAGATGGACAGTCCTCAGTCTGTGTCACTCCCCTTCTGAGGGCTCAGGAGGAGAGCGGCGTCTCCCAGATGGTCTGGACCGCCTCGGACTCAGAGAACACCAAGTCTTGAGCCCCAGAGGCCATGAGCAGCAGGGAGCAAGCTTTGTGCAGGAGGTAAGTGAGGCCAGGCCCTCAGGGCTGAGCTCTGATGAAGAAAATGCTGCCTTGCTTCATCACTTACGGATGCGCACTCGCTCGTACCGACGGAGCCCCTACGACGTGCCAAGCCCCGCGCTGGCTGCCGGCATGCAGGGGCGAGTGAGACCAACACAGTCCCTGGTTTTGGCGAGCTCCTGCTCTAGCAAGGAGGAGAGAATAAAGCCAGAGAAGCAAGCCGGACAATACAAATTACACTCTCTATGGCCAAGACCTTGCTTGACAGAAACAAGCATGATGTTGAAATAGAGAATAATCAAACTGGGGAGCAACAGACTTTGCATGGGGACAGAGAAAGCCCCTCTGTGCGTGTTCCTGCAGGAAGAAGGATGAAACGACAACTGTGGAGAAAAGGGAAAGGTTCGTCCCAGAACTAGAAAGAGACAGCGCAAGCACCTGCTCGTGGACCAAGGGCTGTCACGTGGGACACGCTGAGCAAAGCCCCGCGGGTTGGGGAGCAGTGAGCGAGGCCAGAGCGGGCGGGGAAACATGGGCCAGATCACGTTGGGCAAGACCAGCTTGCTCAGCCCGTGGGTCCGGGCCCCCCACGTCGGCCTCCTCCTCCTGTTCTTGCCAGGTGACACGGGCCACCGCCCGAAGACCAATTCTCCGTTCAGACTCAGAGGGGGCTCGCCATCCAGTTCTTTCCAGGCTCTGCTGAAGAAGGCATGGGTCCAGAGACGCGCTGACCTCCGATCTGATGGAGACGGCCTCCTGGGGGGGCTCTGTCAGCCCGCTCCCAGACCAGGGGCACCCCATGCCATCCCAGAAATGTTCTCAGGGGAGCTGATACGCAGAGAAGGCGGGTAGATGGGCTCAGCAGTCCCCCGCGCTCCTCACTGCTCCCCATAAATCCCCTCTGATGGGAACTGAGTCATCAGAAAGCATTCAATAACCTGGCTCTTTATGAAACCCAAAGGAGGCCCCGGCCAACTGTTGATCCGTCTGGCCAGCTGAGGATGACCTAGCTCCGGGAATGCAGAGAGCTGTGAGCGGAGGGAAATGAAGGGGTCTGTCTGGCTCACAGGGCAGATGGCGACCGCAACGCTTTTCCAATCACACGCGGACCCTCCTGCTCTCCGGGCCTGTGGCTCGAATCCGACAGCTGACTGTGGGCGCTGCGCACCCAAATCTGAGAGTCCTCCATGAGAAGCTACGAAGGGCCTAACAGCGGCTCCAACATTTCTCCTACGTTTTTTCATTATGAAACATATATACCGTGCTATGAAATAAAATGTGGACGTTTTAAAACCACCTGTGATTTCATTATCCCAACATAAATATTTTCCTCTTTATATAGTAGTTACTCCTAGTCTTTGCCCTTAAACTTTTTTACATAGTCGCAGTCCTATATGCACATACTTGTGTTTTTAAATTTTATATTCTATCATAAACACTTTTCCATATTCCTCCCAGCCTTTATAGTTCACATTTTAATAACTGCATTATTATATTACCAAGTAAATGCACTGTAGATTTTTTAAGCAATACCTTTCATTTGAACGTTTATATGATTTTAGTATTTTACTATCATGGATAATCCTGCAGTCAATATTTTCACGCACATAACTTTGTCTTCAAATTTTGTCGGAAATTTGATATTATTAAATTTTTAAATACACATGTTCATGCGTATGTTACCATCTCTCTTTTTCAACCGCCTGTTATTTTTCGTAGAGACACTTCTAAATGCAAGCAATGCAGAGGGCAGCGGCCTCTTGCTGAAAAAGTGCCTCTCGTAGAGACTTCTGAGGCTAAAGATACAGATGTTGTTTTGGCAAACTTCCCGCTCAGGCTCATCTGGGATGTCTTGTGCTGCTGCTTTGTGGAAATGAATTTGGGGCAGAAAGTCTTCTAGAGACTCCGCTCTCAAAATAACCTTTCCCTTCTTAGATCCACTTTCTCAGCTTACGGGGATTCAGAGACAGGAATGCGCTCCTCCCTCCGGGAACAGGGAGCAGGAGCGGGGAGAGTAGGAAGGGGCCATCCTTAGATGACAATGGCCATCAGAGGTCCCTCCAGCAAGCCCGCGGGTTCCTTCTTCCCCGGGAACACTTTCCTAATCTGCTGAGTTGGAGGCATTCACCCTCCAAGACAATGGTGAGCAAACTTCCTAACTTCTAAAAATCTCTGTTTAACCCATCCTTAGCCCTTGAAAACAAGGGCACCAAAAACCAGAAGTATTCTCTCAACAGGTTGCTTAGAAAAGAATTTTCTCTGCAGATTTCTTTTTTCTTTTGAAGGAAAGTTTTAAAAAAGGAGATGGGGAGGAGGTGGAGAGGGAGAAAGTGCTGTTCTCCAAATTTCCCCCTTTGACAACTCTGTCGAGATTGCCTAACATGCTTTCTAGCTCTCCCGAACAGACGGGAGAGGACGTTACAGTTGGGGCAACTTCGATAAATCGCAAGAATGACATTTCTGAAAAGGGCATTTACCAATCCACCCATAACTATCAATGGAGAATTCACGTTACTATAAAATTTTTAAAAATGCCAAAGAATTCACTTCTTTACTGTCAAATTGAGATTTGATGGAAGAAACAGCCAGGCAATTAATTGTATTTAGGAACCATGCATCTTGGCTTTGAAGTTAAACGTATTTCCCTGTGGCTTTATATTGAGAACAGCTTTTATTAAATTCAATTACTTTTCCCTCTGGTCTGCTCCATAAAGTTGCACTCATAGAGAAGGATAGCTCTTAGCAGAATTATTTCCACTGGAAAAGATGATGATCAGGTGGCGTTGGTCACTAAAAGGGGCCAGTCCTTTATAAGCAAAATAACAGATGATAGAGTGTGTTTCTGGTGGTCTTCAAGTTTTACCACTCTCTCCTTGGCCAACGAAACAAAGAACAGGAAAAAATGGAAGGGTCTCATTCGTTTATATTCCATGTTGGCTACTTAAAGCTTTTCCCTTTCCCAGAACTGACCAACTCCACTCATCTCTGAACCCTTGGTCCAGAAGTCTCCTCTTAAGATGCTCCCAGAGCTGTAGATCGCTAGTGTCAGAAAGAACCTGGAAGAAATGGTCTGGAAAGCTGATTGGAATAAAAGTCATCAATTCTAGACCCACCTCTGTCTGTGGCCACACGAGACGGGATCATTTCTATCCCGTGAAACTTATTTTCTTCCTCCCACCAGCAGGCATAATGATCTTGCCCCTCCCATCCCAGATGGCCGTTACGAGGATCAAACGAGATGGTGAGATAATAAACAAGTGATAATTGCAAAGCATTGGCATGATCGTTAATAATAATTTATGAACTAGCAAATTTGTTTCAGCGTCATTTAAAATAATCTGTGGCTTTGTTGAATCATTTTCTTGCTTAAGTGCCCTCAGTTGCATCTTTCCATACATCTAGAATGTTTTTCTCTCCCTGAGCCGCACAAGCAAAGATGTTTTTAAGACCTAAGGTATTATTTGGTTAAAAAGTGGCTGCAAAACTTGATTGTGCCATTGGCCAATCAGGGGGCAGCTCCCAAAAAGGGCATTTTCTAACCAAAAGCATAATGTATTTCTGTAATAAAATGACCAATTTTACAGGTCCCAGGCATTGCTTTAAAAATGGTTGCATTAGGATCAAAAGCTTCAGTGCCACCTGGGACCAATAAGTAGCCTGTTTCCTTCAGAAACATCACCTACTTTAGCCCCAACCCTACAGTTCTGGCTTAGTGAAATTAAGAAGCATGAAAAACACAAGGCAAGCCCTAAGAGCTTGTAGAAGAGTTATTCTAGATAAAATTCAATATTATAAGTAGGTAATTCCACCTCCCCCCACCCCCAGTTTGTCACAAAAAGGAGCCAAGATCACAGCTACGATCTGCGTAGCAACACACTCCACAAAGCTGACTTTGAAAGTTCAGCAGCCAAATCTACCAGAAGTGGCTTGCCGCTGTGGCCTGGCCAGCTGCCACCGGATTTGTTTGTTTGGAGTCATGCCGTCCTTTCCCCCTTTTCCTCATCAGTTCTGTTGGGGACATGAGTTCCAAGCAGTGGCCATTGCATGAGACATATCACTACCGCCGCTCGGGGAAAACCTCCAATGACAGAATATCATTAAACTCCCACGTCAAGACCTCAAGTGGATGGAATATATCTTCTGGCACTTTTTTGGGTAGACTAGGCTGGCCTATTCAGGGAGCATTAAAAGAAACAAAAAACCTAGACATACAGGCATGTTGACATCACAGCACAGTCATTAAATCAGTGAAAAGTTCTATGTGTGGCTTAGACAAGGGGATGGAAACAAGGCCTAGGAGATGGTGCTGGACTTAATGTGCGTGGAACCCAGTATGAGCAACACAGAAGGATAAGCAGCAACGCGAGGTGGTGGATCGCCATTAGCAAACGGTTATGTGGCTTGTCTGCCATATGCAATGAGGTTATTTAGGATCCCAGCAAAGACAAGAAATCTGCTGGCTTGTTAGACGCGGTAGGCGAGGACCATATCAAGCTCGTTAACTTATTCGTCCATAGGGAGAACCGTAGAGCCCAGTGTGTCTTATGTGCTCAATAAATGCTTTATAAATAAAAGAATAAACAAGCCATGGATGTTTGAGATGTTAGGGCTAAGCCTCCAGTCGGATGATGGGGTACGTACTCCACCCCAGCTCCAGCCATCGAAAACTACTCAAGAAGGCAAACTTGCTTCTGGAAACTAGGGGTGTCATTTCCTTACCAAACACTTCAAGGTCTCTTTCACATAGAGATTCCTAATCAGACTGGATGGATGGAGAAAGAAAAAGCCAAATCCCTAATTCCACTTCTTGTGGGAAAGCATTGTGATCAGGAAGGAATTTGATGAACCTTAATAGGTCCCCATTGACATTCCCCAGTTTGAAGGTCAAGGGCTCAGCCTCAGTGAGAAGGTTGAGGCACTCCCTGAAGCCTGCTGTGTTGGAAGACATCTGGGAAGAAGACTCTGGAGGAGGATTCTCTCTCTAATTCACACTTACTGCAAAAAAACAAAACAAAACAAAAACACACACAAAAAAACCAATTTGAGAAATTTTCATATTAATGAAGATTCAAGAGGACTCTGAATCTACAAAACTAAAATGGCAATCATTAGTAGTAACCAGCTAAGATAAGGGAAGAGTAGGGGGCATTTAAAACACAATTGCCACATTACTTTGATAGAAGCAGTGAACAATAAACTCAATAATAAAAGAACTCAAATTAGCAACACAGAAAAAAAACTTGAACAGTTTTACCAGAAGCCAGAGGATAATTTTAACTTAAGCTAATTTGATTTAGTTTCTGCTATTGCGAACAGAAGATTCATAACAAAGTCACCTACAAAAAAAAAAAACCCTGTAACTGTGAATTTGTCCATTCCTCCTTTTAGATCTGTCAACATTTTCCTTATATATTTTAAAGCTGTTATTAGGTGCATACAAATTAAGGATCATTAAGTTTTCTATTGAATTGAATCTTTAGCATTGAAAATGTGTTTTTAAATCTCTAATATGTTTTACCTTTATTACGGAAAGAGTGTTTTAGTCCCCTCAAAATTCAAATATTGAATCCCCAACCCCCAGTGTAATGGTATTTGGAAATGGGGCCTTTGGGAGGTAATTAGGGTTAGATGAGGTCATGAGGGTGAGGTCTTCATGACTGAATTAGTGCCCTTATTAGAAGAGAGTTCGCTCTCTCTCTTCTGGTGCATTCACCAAGGAAAGGCCATATGAGGTCAGAGAGAGAAGGGGGCCATCCACAAGCCAGGAAAGAGTCCTCACCAGGAAATGACCATGATCATCACACTTCCAGCCCCCACAACTGCGAGAAAAGAAACTTCTGTTGTTTGAGACACCTGGTCAGTGGTATTTTATTATGTAGCTTGAGCTAAGACAACATCCTTTGTCTGATACTAGTATAGTCATGCTACCTTTCTCGGTTAGTTTTTTTGTTTTGTTTTGTTTTGTTTCATTCTTTTACTTCTAATCCATCTGTGTCCTTATATTTAAAATGTATCTCTAGTAAATGGCATAGAGTTGTTTTAATTTAAATCCAAGCCTTAATTTTTTATCTTTTAATTGGACTGTTCAGTTTATTTAGATCGAATGTGGGCACAGATATGTGACCTTTTTATTCTTTGTTTCTTTC
Source organism: Potos flavus (assembly GCA_028534135.1). NCBI lineage: Eukaryota > Metazoa > Chordata > Mammalia > Carnivora > Procyonidae > Potos > Potos flavus. The sequence continues at coordinate 10,852,669 of CM052894.1, read as the reverse complement.
TTCCTCCTTTCCTGGTTTCTTTTAGATTAACAAGGTTTATGTTATTATTCCTATTCTTATTATGATTATCTTCCCTCTTTAGCATTTTATTTTCTTACAGAAATTTTCAAACATAAAGAGAAATTGAATTATAGAGTGAATGCACAAATGCCCATGACCTAGATTCTACATTAACATTTTATTGTATTTGTTTTCTCATAACTATCCATCTGTCCATCCTCCACTCAGCATTCACTTTATTTTTTTTTAAGGATTTAAAGTAAGTTGCGAACATCGATACATGTTACCCCTAATCACTTAAGAATGTACAAAATCACTAGAACTCAATATTCGCTTATAGTTTTTTTAGAGAAAATGTATATACAATGAAATGAACATATCTTAAATGTACGATTCAATGAATTTTGATGAACGTAGGCACCTGTGTAATCCAAAACCCTAACAAGAAAGAAAATATTATTTTCCAGAATGTTCTCTCATGACTCCAGCCTTCTCAGTCAATCCCCACTCTCTCCTCTAAGGAGACAAACACAATTCTAATTTTATTTCTACCATAGATTAGTTTTTGTCTATTTTTGAATTTCATATAAATTGAATTATAAAATATATACTCTCTTGTATCAGGATTCCTTCACTCAGTATAATGGTTTTGAGATTTAACTATGTCCTTGCTTCTATCAGGAGTTTGTTACTTCTTCATTACTTAGTAGTATTTTATTATATGAATATATCCTCTAATAGCTTTATAGTGATATATATATGCCATTAAATACCATTAATTAAGTGCAATTAACTACATCATTAAAATGATAGTACTATGTATTATATATTATGTATATGGTACTATATATATATATAGTATTATTATTTTAATGGTTACCTTGAACATTTAAAAAAATTTAATCTATTTATCTTGAGATAATTATAGATTCACATGTAGTTCTAAGAAATAATATGAAGAGATACACTTTCCCTTTCCCCAGTTTCCGCGATGGTAACATCTTGCAAACTTTTATCAAGCTGCAGTGAATACAACAACCAGAATATTTACACTAACAGAGTCAAGATACACAACATTTCAATCATCACAAGGATCCCTCATATCACATTTTTATAGTTATATCCAGTTCTACTTTGCCCCCATCTCTTCCTTAATCCCTGGAAACCACTAATTCCTCTAATTTCTATAATTTTGTCATTGAAGAATGTTCTATAAATGCAATCGTGCAGCAAGTCACCTTTTGAAATTGGATGTTTTCACTAAGCACAATTATCTGAAGATTTCTACAGGTTGTCGTGTCGATGACTCACCCATTTATTTTTATCGTCAAGCAGTGTGGTCTACAGCGTAGGTGTACCACCATTTGTTTAACCATTCACCTGTTAAAGATCATGATTGTTTCCAGTTTTTTTCCAGAAATTACAAATAAAGCTGCTTTAAACATTCATGTACAGGTTTTTGTGTGAACATAGTTTTTTATTGCTCTTATTTATCTTAGAACCCCCAAACCAAAGACTTGAGATTAATTTATTGAACCAGCTCGGGTCACATGCCTTCCTTAGAACCAGTCGCTGGGGGAAGAGTACAAGGAGATAAATGTAGGTTGTGAATTGTCTTAAACTATGTACGGAGCTTCACCTCGGGGCAGGAGGCTGGGGTCACCTTCCCTGAAATCATAGGAAAGCCCACATAGAAACATGGACTGTCAGGAAGTTTGGAACCTGGAGAATTTACCAAGGTAATAGCCCTCAGTGCGAATTCTATGCAGGGAGTAGTTTTGGCTTTCGGTGAGTATCTACCTTCAAAGAAAACCTTTCCTCTAAACTTCTGCACATGAATTTTGAGACCATATGGCCTCCATCCCCCCCCTTTGTTCCTCTCCTCCTGTTCCCCATTACTACATCCCTCAGCACACACTAAATGGTCCTGATCCTTAGTTCCTGGTCCATAACAGATGTTCAGTGGTCCATCGGGTGAATCTGCTTCCCTGTCTCCTCCTGCTTCCCTCTCCATATATTTTATTCTTTTTCACTCTGCATGATTCCATCTTCTGCAGGGGCAGATTATTCCAGAGAGCTGACAGTCTCTTCCTAATGGACATCAAAGTAAACTTCACTTTTTGTAATTTTTGAATTTTAGAGAAAAAAGTGAGAAGGAATTTGGGGAAGAACAGACCACCACCATTAGCAACTCTACCAAGTGCCCTGGTGCTGGGGAATAGGTCCAGTCTTCTTGGGGGTGACAGCTCAAACTTACCTTACTTCAACTTAGTCTCCACTACTCTTGCCTCCCATCAACCGAGTCCTTTCCATAGCAGTAGCTAATATTCATAACAGCTTACTGACCATCATGGACTCTTCTGGGTGGTTCCCACATATTACCCATTTAATTCTCATGATAACCTTATGAGTCCATTTTAAAGATCAAGAAACCGAGGCTTTGAGAAATTCAGTGACTGCTCAGGACCACATAGCTAGGAAGCGTTGGCGTTAGCACTTGAATCCAGGCAACCTGGCTCCAGGTTCCATATTCTTAACCACTATGTTGACTTCTCCATCATTCAGAATCATCATGGCTCATCGCTTGCACTCAGTTTTGGGGGGCTAACCAATACTTTCCCTCAGTAATTAAAAGAAGGCAACAAAGGACCACAGTCACAGATCACTTACTGTGTGTTGGGCTTCATGCTATAAAGTTGCTCATGTTCTACAGCAATCAGTAATAATTCAAGGTCACACAGCTAGTTAGTAGGGAAGCCCGGGCCTCAACCCAGGTCTCTTGATGCCAGATCCCATGACCGTGGCCATTGGGCTGTAGAAGGGTTGTGGTTTGGTCCCTTGGTCAGGCTTACGTCAAGGGAAACTCAGAGTTTCTCTCTTAGGAAGCCTTTCATTACCTATTAGCACCAAGGCAGGGTACCGGGGGCTCAACATTTCCCAAAACTGACACACCAAATGGCTAGTTCCTTTGAAGTCCAATGTGTATTTGGCACCACCAAACCACAAGACCAGCTCGATTCTGATCTGTGTAATAGAAGACCATGATAGCCTGGCTTTACCAAAGAAAGAAAACATCCACATTGCAGACAGTATGAAACCAGATGTCCTACATCACTTGGGGCACAAACCAATGGGGCCCAAGCAAGATGCCAAGTGAGGAACATTTGGGGTTCAGATATAATATTGCCACTGCAGAGTTACAGGAATCAAAAATGCCAAAATTAAGGAAGTGCCATGTCAAACAAGATGATTAGGTAGGAAACACTCATGAACCGTGAAGTTCCCTGTATGTTTCAGTGCTGGGGGTCATTGGGCGTCTCACAGCTGACATAACCTAACCCTTCTGATTGTGAACTCCTGACCCCTCTTGCCCCACCACCTCTTCACTGTTCCTCCCCAGTCTTCCCCATCTCAGGAGTGGCTCCCCCATCGACCCAGGTCCTCCATTCAAAAACAATGTATTCTCTAGATTTTCTTCTTCTCCCCATGCTTTCTATATTCAATACATGAGCAAATACGGTCAATTTTACCTGCAAAATCTATCTTGGATCTACCTACTCATATCCTCTCCATCCAAAGAGCTCTCCTCTCTCCCTGGATAGCAATAATATCCATCTCACTTTTTTCCTCACTTCCCCTCTAATCCCCTCCAAGCTCTCCTCCACGTTGCACCCAGGATTATAATTTTAACACTTAAATTTTATCTATAGCCCCCCTCCCGTGCTTAACATGCTTCAAAGGCTTTGTAATGTATTTCAAATTAAATTTACCCTCCTTACCAGGACGTAGAGAGCCCCATATGGTCTGGCCTCTGTCCACACCTCCAACCCGATCGGGGACCCCTCCCCAGTACACCCCTCAATCATGCCCAGCTCTCGCCCTTGGGGCTTTCAACTCCACTCTCTTTATCCTTCAGTTCTCAGTTCAAATATCAGAGAGGCCCTCCCCAAGCACTGGCTTGCTAGATAAAACACAAGACACCCAGTCAAATCCGAATATCAGATAAATAACAAATATAACATATTTCTTAGTATAAGTCAATCTCAAACATTGCATGGGACATAATTATGCCAAAAATGTATTCATCATTTATTTGAAATTTCAATATAACTGGGAATCCTGTATTTTTATTTCCTAATCTGGCAACTCTCTCAACAACCCAAGTAGTTCCATCAAGTTATTCTCAACCATAGCTCCGTATTCGTTTCCCCCATTTGCTCGCCACAATTTTAAATTATGTATTGTATGTTTGCTTATTAATATTCGTGTCTCCACTCAGACTTAAGCTCCTTAAGGGCAGGGCCGATGTTCCTTTTATTCATCAGTTTATACTCAATCATTAGCTCAGTGCCTAGCATATAATAGAAGCTCAATAAATATTCAATGAATGAATAAACAGGTATTATTTTAGCTGAAGAGTTGGTTTCCTCCTTTTCTTTAAACTTCTTCCCAGGTAAAGAGGCAAGTTTTCACCCCATTGAAAATACACTTCACAGACCAAAGCAGTGGACTATGTCATCATAATCCATTTAGCACAGTAATTAGACTTTCATGTGACTACATTCAGCTGATGGTGCTTTGCAGAGACTAGTGGGTGTTGAGTAAAGTTAATGCTACTTTGACACCTTTCCAAATGGTGAAACCACTGGGAAGAATAAAACAGGAGGGAAGGAGGACACGGAAATGCACAAGGGGAGGCCCACAAGAGCCAGAAGCTCAGGTCAGAAGTTCAGAAGGAAAGAGAAGTAAAGACCGATGCCAGTAAGACAGAAAACACAGAGTAATCCCAGGCAATGAGGGGAGCAGGAAGCAGCTTAAAACACTGGAGCCAAAGCAAAGATTACAGAGAAATTTCAGAAAAGCAAAAGGTCATAAGAAAAGCAGAAGTCAAATAAATACTAAAACCCGCACTGGAGGCCTGATGACCGTCACCTGTCACAACCAGACGAAGGGCCAGCGAACAAGGATGGCCAAGACCCGGAGACGATCATCTAGGCGAAGAGTTGTGTTTTCAGAATTTGATTTGCTTGCTTATTTTTAAAAGGGACGTGAGCGCAGATGTTCAGTTTGCCAGGAGTGGCTGGTGGGTGCCTGTTTGCATACACACAAATAAAAATAAAGAAAACTCGCTAAATCCCTGGCCTATTTTACTCTGGCTTTGAAGACTAGGCAAAAGCTGCTGTCGTTGAATAAGGACGGCATAGAATGTAGGCGTCAGATGCTTGGGGATTTGTTGCTGAAATGTTCTTCTCATTCTCTGATGGGTGTGGGGTCATGTCTGTGATCCCGAGGTGGAGTTCCTGAACCTCCCGCAGGGGGCTAGCTCATAGGCGTTTCCAACACACATTACAGGGATGCCTGGGTGGCTCAGTCCATTAAGCTTCTGCCTTCGGCTCCGGTTATGATTTCAGGGTCCTGGGATCGAGCCCCACTCAGGCTTCCGGCTCAGCAGGGAGTCTGCTTCTTCCTCTGCCTCTCTGCCTGCTCATGCTCTCTCTCTCTCTCTCTGTCTGTCACAAATGAATATATTAAACCTTTAAAAAAAAAAAAAGAATAACTTTGAGTAACAAATGTAGTTACCAGGGTAACCTGGGGATCAAAGGTGGGGTGTGATCTTTTCTCTGGATGGCTGCCATTTTGAATCTCCACCAATCATTATGAATCTCCCTTAACCCTACCCAAAGCATTGAATGAAAAGATGTGTCAAACTCTCATCTGCCCTGGGGCCTTTGCACAAGCTGTTCCATCTGCCTCTCCCCCATCACTGGACTGAGTCTTCTTGTCTTTAGGACTCCACATAGAGGTCACCACCTCAGGGAAGCCCATCTAGACTCCTGGTCTGAAATAGATTCTCCAATTTCACTGACTCGCAGAGGTCCATTCTTCTCCTTCTCAAGCTTAAAACTTGCAATCATGTACCATATTGTCTGTGTGCTCAATGTCAACCCCCAAATCCCCTGACCTGGAAATCCCATGAGATCAAGGACAGCGCCCTCATCTTCACCAGCGGGTTTGCAGAGGCCAGCAGTATGCCTGGTGCACACGCTGGGCCTGGTGCTCATTATCATATTTATTGATTTTTTTTGAATCTTCAGAAATAAAAATAGAATATTAGAGATGGCTACAGTCTTGGTGCCGCCCCCCCATCTTTCACCTAGCCCTGCTCTCCTTTGTCCCTCTCAAAAGGCTGTGCCTTATATATAGGCATAAAAAATACGCTAGATTGTTTTGCATATTCTTTTCAGTAATCATAAATATTCCTTTCAGCAGTCATAAATGCTACCATACTAGGCATGCCGTCCTGCGGCATGTTGTGTCACTGAGAGTTTTATTTTTGAGATGTAGTCAGTTGACTATTGCCCGAGAAAAAAATGTGAAACAATGCAGCTTGGGAATTCTCCTAAACTTTCACTTTTTGTTCAAGCGCCCCATCTCAACAGAGATTATTGCTAATTTCCTGTTTCCTTAATTCCCTTCCCCCACTTCAGCGCTTGGTTTGAGTGATTGCGTCCAGTCCCACAACTTCACCTGCCACACCCAGGGTGATGACGCCCCGCCGGTTATCCTCCAACCTTGACCTCTCCCTGGACGCCCACACTCACATCGCCCTCGTGCTTCGACTCCGTCACCTCGTTGTCCAACAGTCACGAAGCATCTCACGCTGGAAAGGGAGGTTTGCGAATTTCCCCCCAAGCCTGATCCTGCCCGATGTCGCCCATTTCAGCGAAAGGCCCAAACCTAGGGCGCCTGGGTGGCTCGGTTGGTTGGGCGACTGCCTTCGGCTCAGGTCATGATCCTGGGGACCCAGGATCGAGTCCTACATCGGGCTCCCTGCTCAGCGGGAAGTCTGCTTCTCTTCTGACCCTCCCCCATCTCATTCTCATTCTCTCCCTCTCAAATAAATAAATAAAATCTTTAAAAAAAAAAAAGGCTCAAACCTGCTCAGTCACTTTAACCAACATTTTAGGAGTTACCTCTGTTCCTCCCTTTCCTTCGCTTGGTCTACGGTAACAAACCCCCGAGAGGATGTGGTAGGAGGGTGAGGGAAGGCAGCTGACATTTGTCCGGCAGCCCCACGTCACAGCCCAGTGGGAGGTAGAACAGAAGTGGTCCGGTTTAGCACACAACGCAAAGACAAGCGACCCTCGCCTTCTGTCAGGGATGGGCTGGGTGAAGACGGTGGGTGACGGGGACGCAGCATGCTTGTTTGGATGGGACTCCTTCAGGGCACAACTGGGGATGGATGCCATCGGCCCAGGCTTGCTGGATCTTCTAAGAGGAGCTAAAGACCTACATTTTAAATGTTGGCAACTAACCCAAACCATTTTATATACTGCAAGAGCCAAGCTAGATATAACATCTCTACGTACTGATTTGGCCCATGTGTCACCTCCTTGCAATCCTGTGTGTGTGTGTTGTGTACGTGTGTGTGTGCATTTGTGCATGCGTGTGCATGTGCGTGCACGTGCATGTGTGTGTGTGTTCTATATTTGGGAGAAAGACAGCACTTGAAATGTAGAGATATGGGTTCATCATACCCAGTTCACAGTACGTTATTATTCCATACACTATCGTTCCAGGCATAGCCCCCTTTTCTGCATTTTTAATTATATTATTTATTTATTCTTCATGTCCTACTCCCATCCCCCACCTCCACTATATGCAACCACTCCAATGGACTAGTGTCTTTTGTTTGTATGTGTTCTTGCAAAATGCATACTGTTTTCTGTATGTAAGGCGAGTATTGCTGATTTACGTAAACGGAGCTGTCATATAGATCGCATTCTGAATCTTGGTGGTTTTTTTTAAGGTGGGGTCAGGATTATGTTTTTTCCAGGAATTGTCTTGCTGTGTAGGTATCTGTTCTATTTCTTGGAATTACTGCGCAGCATCTATGATACACCCCACCATGTGTTACCTGCCCACACTCCCTAGTTGCTTCCAGGATCCCCTATGAAAAATAATACTTCAATGAAACCATCCTCTACCAGTCCTGTAGGAACCTGGATGAGCATCTGCTTGGGATGTACCTTGAAAGATGAACTTGCCGAACGATAAGGTACGCAGGCTCACCTGCACGGCGCCCCCAGTAGTGTGGGAATATGCTTGCGTCCCTGTGAGCCCACCAACTTCCTTCTTCCTAGCCTTGTGGAAAGTGATACCTCATTGCTCCATGGTTCCAAAGAGTACTTCTAGAACTAACACAGCCTGTCTTTCTTTCTTTCTTTCTTTCTTTCTTTCTTTCTTTCTTTCTCTCTCTCTCTCTCTCTCTCTCTCTCTTCCTTCCTTCCTTCCTTCCTTCCTTCCTTCCTTCCTTCCTTTCTTTCTTTCTTTCTTTCTTTCTTTCTTTCTTTCTTTCTTTCTTTCTTTCTTTCTTTCTTTCTTTTCCTTCCTTCCTTCCTTCTTTCCTTCCTTCCTTCCTTCCTTCCTTCCTTCCTTTTTTTTGGAAAACTCAAAGACTTTAAAAAGTCTTTGTGTTTAGGCGCCAGAGTGGCTCAGCTGGTTAGGTGACTGCCTTCGGCTCAGGTCATGATCCTGGGGTCACAGGATCCAGTCCTGCCTCGGGCTCCCTGATCAGCAAGGAGTCTGTTTCTCTCTTGACCCTCCCCCCTCTCGTGCTCTGTCTCTCTCATTCTCTCTCAACTAAATAAATAAAATCTTAAAAAAAAAAACCTCTTTGTATTCATCCTCAAACCTGGAAAATAGGTGATTCTCCCCACTTGACGTTGATTTCAAGTATGCACCAAAATACTTACAGCTCCTAAATTCTAACTTCCACCTACTGGCAAGGAGGGAGGGGTGAGAATTGCTTCTCCCATCATCGTATCCCTCCATCCATTCCGCTCCGTATGCTAATCACAAGCATCCACTTCTTGGGTGGAAACTATAACACCTACTTCTGACTAGGATGTTTTGTCAATTGAAAAATATGAATGGTACTTAAATAGAAATCCAAAGCCTAGACTATAAGGTGAACTTCTTCAAATGACTTCGAGAAGAAGTCACAGTCCCCATGTGAAATGAAATGTGTTCCAGACACAGAGAAGTTGCTGTACTTTAAGAACAGGATCATAATATGATCTGGTCCAGAGTCCTGACTGATGTTGCCTTGTCATTACAGAAATTATTTTCTTCCTTTTCTTATGGCATAATGTAATCCCCCAATGCTTAGGCGCTTAAAAAGTGTTTCCCCTAAAGCTGCAGGAGTGATTATCATGAATGATAAGTAAATTTGTCAGCATTAGCACACCGAAGTAGCTCCCATCAGTCTACTGGGAGACGTGCCCCGAGGCTGGCAGGGCACTGTGGGCGCCGGTGGTGGCTCCGAGAGGGGCTATTGCGCGCGTGCTGTGTTTTGTTTTCCATTCTAACATTGCAAGAATATTATAAGTAATTTAATGTTTGCTAAAATATTGAAAATCCTTTTAATTGAATAAATTTACTGAAAAGCTTCATAGATTTAAACGGTCTTACGAGTCACTTACTAGAAAAGATTGATTTCTTTAAGAGGATCCAGCTGTAACTTGCCTTGAGCATTGTACAAATTCTTTAGGGGGAACGGATGGCTTTTTTTTTCTTGTCAGTCTAGTTGAAAATGATACTCAATAGCTCTATTTATCAGTGGGGAAAACTTGTTTAAACACATTCAGAATGCTGCTCCTGTTTTTCTTGAATCTAATCCTTCTGTTTCCCTTGTTAAGAAGGTTTAAATATAAACACAATCAAATTTGTTCTGTGTGAGCTGTTAAAACCCAACAGTAATACAAAGAGGACCAAAATAGCTCTGCCATAATTCATATTGGAAACATAATGCTATTTATTTATAGGACAGAATGATAAAACCCGAAGAGATCAGAAGAAGAGTGAGGGAGAACACTGTTCATAATTAAAAGTAATAAAATTGAATTTCATAATCCTGGACCGCAGGTTGCTGGGGACAAGGGCCGAGCCTTAGCCTTCTTTATAGACTCGTTCCTGGGAATGAGCCTGGCTTCTCGTAGGTCAGTGTCGATTGACTTACTGGAGTTGCGGGGGCCACAACAAACAACACCGCTTTCTTCCTACCCTGAGACAGAGGAGGAACGAGACAACGGGAGATAAAAATATCCACTTTGTTAAAGATAAAATTAAAGGCATCATGCATCCAGAACGGGCTTCTTAATCCTTCCTTCTGAAGTTGATGAAATCGGCCACTGGATCACAGTCAGCTCTGGCCAGCTAAAGGTTCCCCTGCAGATGGGGGGGCCCACCCATGAGCTCACAATTTGGCTGAGATGCCCCAGAAGGCACGCCTCCTGGGGACAGCCCGCCTCCGAGTCCAGGACGCTCCCCTCCCTTCCCCACGCCCACCGATCGGGGAAGCCACGCCCCCACCTGGCCCGGGGAGGCGGGGGATGTTTCAGATGCTGTTCCCTTTGGGAAGCAGAGCGGGGACCGCTGCCTCTCTGCGGGTCCTACCGCCATGGAAGTGAATGTTTAGTAAAATGGGGGGAGAAGGGGGTCAAGTGATAGGTTTTATTATTGTCTCTGGGCTTCACTGGGGCTAGAATTCAACTTGACTCACGGTGGTAACCAGGGTATAACTCTTGGCAAACGCAGATGTCTCCCCCTTTTCCAAACTTCACATTTTGCCCCTTTGCGTTTCTGAAAGACCAACATGAGTACCCCTGTTCTCTCACCGAAGTGGGATTTTTACTTCTCCAAAAAGAAAAAAAAAGCGGGGGCGGGGGGCTTGGGGCGCGAAAATAGCATCCGGCGCTGTTTGCTGGAGCCCCGGGGCAGGCGGCGCGCCCGAGCGGGGGCAGTGGCGCCGCCCAGCTCCTTCCCCGCGAGTGACACTGGGCGTCGCAGCATCAAGCCCCACAGTCTGAAAGGTCTGTGAGCACTTGTGCTTTATCTTAATTTGTCTGGGGCCTCCGTTAGCAAGACGTGTCCTAAGGTATCAGAAAAGCCTAGGCTAGGTTATTTTGGGGTCTGGATATGCTCAGATTTTTTTTTTCATATAAATTAATGGTAATTGTTTCTTCGCTTTATGCCTTTTCAGCTTATGAAAGGTTTCAGAGGAGCACTGTACTTTTGGATAGCGGGGGAAACCTGTGTTCCTCCAAGTAACTTAAAATGCATGTCATTGCTTAGAGCCACATTTTAGATCTGCCTTCCGTTGAGATTAAATTATGTTGTTGTCAAAGGAATTACTTGATCATACTTTTATTTCTACGTGTGTATTTTCCCTCTGTTCTCTGACATGATTTGGTATACTCTTTTTGTAACTTGTTGCTGGGGAAACTCACTATTTCTAAGCTTAGGCAACTATTTGAATCAGGACGCTGTTCTTTAATGACCCTAATTGGCTGGAAAGAAAAATCCTTGTTATAGTGCTTTCTATTCTGTTTTAGGTTTTAGAATTTCCGGATGTGGGACAAATATTAAACAAACGATCACTTTGATTTGGGGTTTCAGGCTCAGATCAAAGTTACCATCATCAAACACTCGGGGCGAGGTGATGAAACCAGGCACGGCTGGGGGTGTAGAATTCAGACGCGCAGGCGTGGGCATCCAGCGGTGTTTGCGGAGAGGCTCCTCTGGGACTCAGATCAATGAGAGAGATACCCCGGTGACGATTCACTGCCCTGTCTGCCCCATGCTCCGGTCTTTGCTTGTCACCCAGTTCATTTTATATCATCCTCGCCCCGGGTCTGATCAGGTTTGGCTGCTCAAAACGGAGCTACCAGAATTATGAAATATACAAAGGCCCCTCAGTGTTTAAAAGGCATTTTCTAGAAACTATCGGGGAAGAAAGTAAAACCCCAGACCAGCCTATTTCACAGTCATGGGGCTTTAGGGCTGGAGGAGGCCGTAGGGGTCATCAAATCTACCAGCCCTTCACCCCACTTCCTTGGTTTACAAAAAGGGGGAACAGACGCAAACAAGTTTGTTAACTTCAACAAAATCACAAAGCTCATCGCTGACTCGGTCAGCGTCAGTACTCACTTTTTCAGATCCTCCAACTATCTTTATTAGTCTCCGTCTCTCAAATGAAGAAGGCAGTGTCAATGCCACCTGGCTACCTGTATTTTATGTCTAGTGCTAATTTGTTGAAGGAGTTAAGATTAAATCTATGTTGTAGATAGCATGTTCTAGCCCAAATCATGACTGTCCCTTGGTTCCCACAATTTTCCAGTTTTCACTTCTCTTCTCCGTAGATTTTCATACTACAGTCACTATAGTCATAATCCAACCCATTGGACAGATCACAGCTCAGATCTGGGAAATCCAGGTAAGGATTTTTTCATGACTTGTTTCCTTGCTTGGGTCCCATGATTTATCCATGACTCGTTTCCATACCCAATATGAGAATCATTAAATTGGCCTCAACTGTTTAAGAGTTATTTGCTTTTGGTGTTATTTGGGAGGTCTCAGGGATTCCAGGAGAATCCTGGAATGGTTTTGGCATTAAGTTTCAAAGTGTGAAAATTAAAAGGTCAAACAAGGGCGAGAAGGGGCGGGAGGGCCCCCAGGAAGAAGCAATGGAGCCTTTCTCGCCACAAAGGCTACTGACAAGTGGGAACACGAACCCAGACAGGCCCTAGCTAGATAAAACAGAAGCTGATGATTGAGAACACCTACCCAGGCACCTATGTTGGGAACCTGTGTCTGGAAAGGCATGGGGCACTCTCAACTGAGCCTTCCTGGTCTTGGAAATGGCCAAGAGCAATTTACATCACAGCTATGAACGGGACACCTGGGGATGCCACAGCCCCAGCCAAGGGAAGGGAGGGCAGGAAAGGCCAGTGATGCTGACAAGAAATTCATGACGGCCCCAGAGGGGAAAAAGGAAAAAAAGCAAAACCATCCAAAGAGGCCCAGGAAGGAAGATTTGCCAGGTGACACCCCTTCAGTTTAATTAGACAAAGGCTTAAGGGGTGGGGTGAGGTCTGAAAGCAGAGACACCTGGGAGTGAGACAGAAGGGGGGCGGTCAGGGCAAAGGTTGAGAAAAACAAGCCACCTGGGACCCTGATGGAAACACTCCCGCCGGGAGAAGGTGTAAGGAGGCAGGTCAAGGAGGCTGGTGGGCATGGAGGCCGCACAGGGGTTGGCCTGCTGTTACTCAAAAGAGGTCAAATGCACCGGGAAGAACAGACAATGCTGATAGGGACCTCACCAAGACAGCATCCTGCCCTCAGAGGAATCGGGGTATCTGTCAAAGCAGGAGACAGAAAATAAAGGAGTCTAACCTAAAAAGTCTTTGTTCTTTTTTATTATTTTATTTTTATTCCTATTTGCTACTACTAGAATTAAATACTATGATCACTATTTAATACCACTAAATACTACTAAAATAGTAATTTTATTACTATTTAACTACCATAATATTATGATTTTTGCTGTATTTGTTTATTAACAGTATGATTTTATGAGTCAAATCAGATTTTTTTCTCTCCATGTTTTCATTTGAAAATTTCAAACTTTCTTAAAAGAGTTGAAAGAAATATACGCTCTCCGCCCATCTACCCTTCACCTCCATTTACAAATTGTTGCCGTTTTGCTACATTTGCTTTAGCTTTCTGACTGTGTACTTTTTCCTGAGCCACTTTAAAATAAGTTACAAACACCAAAATGCTTCCATCCTAATCACATCAGTAGGCCCCTTACCTAATAAGAAGCCCATACTGTTACATAAGCATCCACATACCTAAGAAAATGAACATTAACTTTACTTAATAAGAGTTCATATTCAATATTCTTAATTATCCCCCAAATATCTTTTTTTTTTTTTTTTTTTGCCTTTTTGGTTTCCAATCCAGATCCATTATTTGAGCAATACATTTGGTGGTGTCTCATTAAACTATTTTAATTTGGAGCAACCCATGTTTATTAATTCTTTTTCATAACATTGAAGATTTCACAGACAACTGATTAGAATGTACTACTTCTGAATTTATCTGATTAATTTCTCATAATTAGATTAAAATTAAATATCTTTGGCAAGAATACTGCATAGGAGGTAACTATTTCTCCTGGAAGGAAAGCATGCCTTAGCTACATCTCACCTAGAGGACAAAAAAGATTCTCATCAGAGTGACATTAAGCCTGATCATTTCTTTACAGTTCACTCTGCTGTCATGGTTTCTCCCATAAAAGATTTACAGTAAATGTCTTCGTCCCAAACCAGATCCTTAAATAGTTATTAAGCACCCAGTTATGTAGTAAACTCTGAATCTGGTGCTAGGATTCCATGCAAAAAAAAAAAAGAAAAGAAAAGAAAAAGCAGCATTCTGATAAAGAAACTGAATTCAAGAACTTTGTGGTCTAACTCATAGGGAAATTTTAAATAGAAATTCCTGGACTGATGTCTGCCGGAAACTTATCCTAAGAAACATGATGGGCAGCATCTTCCCTGTGGTTCTCCAGCAGAGCCGCGTCGGTCCTCATGAAGAGCCTGGGTCACAGGGCTCCTGTGCTCTAAGGAGAAGGGCCCCATGTGTTCTGGATGCCAGATGTGACAGTGGGAAAGCTGACAGTTTTGAAAATGGAGGAGCCTGACTCCTATTCTTGGCCAGATGGTGAACCCCTCGCCTCAGCAGGGCCGTGGTTTATCTGTGGTTCTCTGTGTACTATTTTCCAAATACAGACCCCCAAATTAAATAAAGAGTGGCTCACGTCTATCATTGGATAATAGTCAAATATTCCTGAAATGGAACAAAAGATGTATCTTATTTAATTCTGAAAATGGCACGTGGATATGATGAAAAATTAAAACAGGCCGAAAAGGGCTTATGAAAACTTAATCTGTCTTCTATGCACGTGCTCAGTCCTATGCTTCGTAAATAACCACCGTCTCATGTATTCTTCTGGGAATGTGCCCGCAAGTACACATACCCATACCGTACATAGGTTAATAAGAAAATTATTGGAGCTCTCTATACTTTTCTGTTGACTTTTCCTTCTCTCTCTACAACGTACCTTGGATATTTTGCTGTATCAGCTTATATACAGATTTTCTGCTTTTTAATTGCTGCATAGTACTCCATTAGATACCCAAAATGTTTGGCTAGTGGCCCATTTCCAGTTTTTCGTTTTCCTCAACAATGTTGCAGTCAGCATCCTGGCAAGCACATGTTTGTATATGTTCCAGAATATTTGTAAGATAAATTCCTAGAAGAAAATCACTGGATCAGTAAAGGGATGCACTGAAGATGTTAACGGATCTTGTGAAATTGCCCTCCAAAGAGCTTGCCTCCAGTTACACTGTGAATGACCTGAGTACCCACATCCCCTTCTCCTGGTCAGCCGGTGTGTTTACAAGGCCGAGTAATCTGCTGGGTCAAACATGGCATCTTCTTTGTTTTTTCTATTTTGCAGGTGTTTATAAGGATATTGGGGTTTCTTCTTCTGCCTGTTTGTCTTCTGAATGTTTTCCTAATGGTTTACCTTTCTCTTACAGGTGTGTGGCGGCAAAAGTGAGACCATGTTTGTCACGTGTGGGGCAGTTTTTTGCCATTTTACCATTTGCCTTTTGACTTCGTTTATGGTACTTTGTTGTTCAAATGTTTCAAAAGGTTTATGTAGTCAAATATATCTATTTTCCTTTATAGAATTTAGGTTTTGTGACTTGAACAGAAAGACCTTTTCTGCTCTGACATTATTAAGAAACAACATAAAAACAGAGCAAAGATTTCCATGCTTTTTTGGTGCTTTTCATATTGTATGTTAAAATTTTTAAACCAGATAGAATTTATTTTGGTATAAAGAGTGAGGTTTGGATTTGAATTTGCATTTTTTCCAGATGGCATTCAGTTGCCATAAATCTACTTATTGATTGGCCCATCTTTTTCCCATTGCTTCCATGTTTGGTTTTCATCTTTTGAAGGTAATAATTCTCGATAAAAAGGCTAAATCAGACTTCATTAGATCCTGGGTATGAACATTTTTCAGTTAGTTCATTCAATTTAGAAGCTACTGAAAAAAATTCCTTTTCTATACAACACTTAATCCATTCGGCAGTTTGATCCTTATTTTTCTCCAAACCAAAGAACCAAAGAAATCATATGTCATAAATGTCGATGAAGTTTTCTTTTTTCTTTTCTTTCTTTCTTTCTTTTTTTTTGAGAGAGCGAGAGAGAGCGAGAGAGCATTGGGTCGGGGACGGAGAGGGACAGAGGGAGAAGGAGAAAGAATCTTAAGCAGATTCCTCACCCGGTGCGGAGGCTGACATGGGGCTTGATCTCACGACTCGAGATTATGACCTGAGCCAAAATCAAGATTTGGACGCTTAACCAACTGAGCCACCTAGGCACCCATTAATGAAGTTTTCTTAAATAAAATATACTTCTTCATCTTTCATTTCTAAATGATATGGCTGCAATTCTAAGTGAAGGATGAGAAGTTTTCTGCAATGCAGAAAAGGATAACAATTGGGACGCCTTGGCGGCTCAGTCAGTTAAGGATCCGATTCTTGATTTTGCTCAGGACATGATCTCAGGGTGATGGGATCGAGCCCTGCATGGTGCCCTGCACTTAGTGAGGAGTCTACTTGTGGATTGTCTCTCTCCTTCTGCCCCTCTCACCCTCTCCCCTGCTCTCTCTCAAACCAATAAATAAATCTTAAAAAAAAAATAAAAGGCTAACAATAGTCCATTTACATCATTACCCCTAATCATTCAAGAATTGTCTCTATACTGGAGACAATTCAGTGTTTTCTTTTTTTCTTCAATCTTTTTTGGAAACATTTCCTAGGTTTCAACTAAGTTTCGTCAAAATTAAACTTATGAATTAACTAAGAGAGTCATGGAAGAATTGCATGTGAGCTCATCATTACTTCTTTGTGATCCTGGATACATCTGTCGTTAGCTGTTGGCTAGTCTCGGCATCACCAGATGACTTAAATGTCTGCCCTCATAAGAAGATAACACTTCACGGATTACTCCACCTTGAGGAGACCTTAAAAGACTCAAAAAATGCCTCTTAAAAAATAGGGTGGGGAAGAGAGAGCATGAACTTCCTGAGCCCTTGGTAGACATCACTGATTATTATGGCTCTATTTTTGTTTGTCCGTCTTGTTCAACTCTGTATCATTCCTGTTTAAGACAGTACTTCGCACATAGCTGGTGTATAATTTGTTAAGTGGAAGGAAGGATGGGTGGCTCTGGGGTCCAATCAATGGATGGGTGGGAGGCTTTGCCAATGTCCACAACATAGCGGTAACTGTTAATTGATCAGTTAACACTGGAGTGAAATCTATTTACCTTGTTGCACGGAGGTTTTATTCTCGACTCATTTTTCCTGACTATTCAATGAAAGATTAGGTGCATTAAATAAAGCATTTCAGTCAGAAAAGCCCACCTTGCTTAGCATCCTCATCAAGATGATATATTTTTGCATCATGATGTAATTAAATAAACCGTTTTTATATCTAGAATTTCCATAAGACTCCTAAGCAAAAGTGGATCAATGTACTCCCCGTTTCAATTAGGGACCACTCAAGGTTTCTTTCTTTCTTGTTAATTACAAATATAAGCCATATTAGAATGGGAGCTCCTCCCTTCATCAAGGACAAGGAGAAGTGTCTTTACAATAATCATGGTTGCAATATTTTAAAGTGCAGATAATTAAAATCTCAGCATGCTGCCATCCAAACCACATACAACAAAAAAAGTAAAACCTTACATAGTATTTCAAAGAATGAGCTACGAAACTCCTCCCTCCCCTCCTTTCTGCAACAGGCATCTAGTAAGGACCTGGAGGAGCGTGATGGGTGACCTGGAAGTGGTGAGAAAGCAAAGGTGAGCAGCTCTTTTGTTCTGTCGGTTTGCGGACCGATGAGCAGGGCGCGCAGACAAGTAAGCAAATATCTCCAGTAGGACATGGCAAGGCCTCGCTAAAATAGTGAATGAAGAAGTTGATTAAGCATGCTTATTCAATTTTGATAGGCTGCCTATAACTCGAGATGAATTTCTTTCTGCCTGATCCCAGGTTCCCCTCAGCAATGTTTTGGTAGCAGTCATTTCTCCTCTAGACCCAACACCTACCGCCTATCACAAACCCTTCTTTTCATTCATTTCAAAGGGGGCTCCCTGATAAGACAAAATCACTCTTTATACTAGATATTTGTAATAACAATATGGATCTTGGTAAAAATAATTTGATCACTCATTCAACAAATATTTATTGAGTGCCAACGATATACTAGGCACTGTGCTCGCTATCAATGCTGGGGCTCCGATGACTAGAGGCTCAACTCTTCGCCGGGAATTCTTTGTATATTTTTACAATATTTAAAAAAAAAATAACTATTAGACTCGAAGACAGGGACAAATAAATGTGTAGGTTGGGGGTTTGCTGGAGGTCGGCAGAGATCATGGGGCACTTGGTGTGGAATGAAACCAGCGGGATTGGAAGAAATGTACTCAGATGATGTAAATGTGTTCATGAAAACTCATTCCACAGAAGAGCTCAGGGGGTTTGCAAAGATGTGTACAATTCAAAAATGATGAAACGAACCGAGTCAGGACAAAGAAATAAGGATATAAAAATAATAAAGATAGGAGTAATTTTACCATTTAAAAATGCATACCGAAATTCATGCAGTTACTAGGAAATGCCAAACACTAGTGATTGCCAAACTGAAGGTAACTTCGGGGAAGTCTGTTCAACTCGACAATTAGCTACAGAAATAGGAAGAGCTCCGTGCCCAGACAACAGAGAGGTCTTTATAAAGTGATTGGCCCATTTGTGGGAACCAACAGAGGAGAGAATCCCAAACTATTTTAGGTGGATAATAATAAATACCTAGGGAGTCTATAATAACATTGAGAGAATAAAGCTCAGACAAAAGGTTGAAGCATTGTGCTGGTATCCTAAAACAGAGATATTTGCAATAGCGAATCGGAAATCGAGGTGTGGTCCATTGCTGTGGTCTTAGGCTTTTGACAGTAGACGTGCTTCGGGAGTCTGAGGCACACCGGGGAGGGAGGTCACTCCTGTCGTTGTGAGACCACTAAATAACAGGGACTAAAAAACAGGTTTAATTCTAAGGGAGTCTGGTTTCGGCCACAAAACACAAGAGTCGAACGCAGTCAGAGAAGGCACCGCTGGACATTCCCTAGGTCTGGTGGGAGCTAAAGTTTGTCTCATGTATATACCATTCTGGCACATTCTTAGAAGAGGCATCCTGATAGGTGTCTCTGCCCTAGCTCCTCCAGTGGTGTGACCCCGAAGTCACGACGGGCCTCCCAGGAATGGGCAAGTCCCCTTCGGAATCCCTTCTGGCTAAAATGAAAGGTGGGTGGTGTAAGAGTCCAGTCCACTCCCTGCAGCTGAGCGACGTAGGACACCTCTGCTTTCAATCTTTCACACAAGGTCCCTTGCTCTGGGGGCCCCGCCCATGGGGCCAACCTGACCCCGCCCACCCCGTCCTCCGCCATCCAGAGAAAAGAAACCAAGAGCCTCAACCTGCCCCGGGATCAAAGGATCCTGCAGCACCTCGGGTGCCACCCTGCCAGCCCCGTGTTTCTAAGGCCGCCCAATGAAACCCAGTGCTCCCCGCCAACCCTTCCTCCGGGCAGGACCCCCGCGGCCCCCAAGCTGTCCCAGTCCCAGCCTCCCTCCCGGCCCTCTGCACGAAGCCGTGCGCTTACCACGGATCCCGCGCCGTCTTTCTTCCAGCCCTCCTGGCGCCTAATGAAGAGCTCATACAAGCGCAATTCCAATTAGTATGAATTCCAATGTTTTCCTTTTAAATCTATTCACTTAAAGTCAAAATGACATCTTAATGCCACTCAGCAGAGCAATTTGCCCAGAATAAGAAGTGAGCTGCATTTTTGGAAAGACTTACTGCTAGATTTCAGTCCACATTTTTTTTTTTAATTAAAATACATGGATTGTCTTCACAAACTCTTCCTGAATATTTCATGTGTTTTGTGCTTTACTTGCTGTACATATCTTCACAGCATGCGTACTATTCAAATATTCCCAACAGATGGTCGCAAGTGCTACATACTATACAGCATTAAGTGAATAGCTTGGTAAACAAATGAGTCAAGGATTAAAATATTTTACAGCTTATAAATCATGAAAGATGTTCAATAACAGTACATTAATAAAAAAATCTTTAAATGTAAACATAAAAACATTAAATGCCGCTATTGGATCAGTCGACCGTTTATGACAAATGAATTTTTTCTTAAGACAGGTGGTCGTCCAGTACGGTGTCAGATCAGAACCTAAATTAATCTGAGGCCGGCAGCTAGCTCACCTGCAGGCCCGGCCTCAACCGCGGCCTCCTCCACCCACCTTCCGCGGCTTCCTCTGCCGTCTTCCCCTCATTAACACCTCCTTCATAACTAGGAAAGGAAAGGAAAGACATAAGCCAATTCTGGGAGTCTTTGGACTAACTTGAGCAGAATTTTGCTGAAAGAGGTTCAAACGACAAGTTCAAGTTGAGGATTCTGAACTGGCTGTGACTCTAATGCCCTGAGCTCTCGGTTCCCCTTCCACAATCGGCTAAGCA
Organism: Potos flavus; assembly: GCA_028534135.1. Lineage (NCBI taxonomy): Eukaryota > Metazoa > Chordata > Mammalia > Carnivora > Procyonidae > Potos > Potos flavus. The sequence goes on along the minus strand of CM052894.1, from coordinate 10,832,159 downwards.
GGTGTTTGGCACTGATGTCTCCACGGAGAAAGCAAACAAAAACAAACAAAACAAAAAAAACCCCCCAACCCTACAACTTTTGCCAGTGTTCAGATGGCTCTGAATCCGTTTTACGCAGTTACTGGTCTAGCCATTATTCCACTGAGGAATAAAAACAAACAAAAAAGCTCTCCTGCTAGATTCTCTCTCTCCTCCCACCCTTGTTTTCGATGATGTCACTTAAACCTCAGGCATAGTGACCTTTCCTAACTCGTGGGCATTTCTAGTAACTGATGCGGGATTTTTGCAAGACTTTTAAATTTTATTCTAGATTTCCCTGGAAATGAGAACTCAACCCAGTTATGACTGAAAAGAACACAAGCTTTCATAACTATTGGTGTCTGGTAGATAGAGACTCTCACCTACAGTCATGAGCTGGCTGCAGTTCTCCTGTTAAGGCTCGTTACCCGATTTCACACACAGAGTTAGACTTTATTCTAGTACATTCCATCATGCGGTCGTGTTCTCTATTTCTTCGCTATGCTCGAATCTTTGACTTCAGATAAAGGCCTCTCTGAGGAGAAGGACGTTGCCCTCCTTAACCAAACGTGGAATAGCCACGTCACCACAAAAGGAAGACAGTCTTGACATTTTTGCATGGAGGCCCCTAGTCCCAATCAGAATCCCAAATCTTACTGCACAAACCAAAATATCGTATCAATATATCCACAGTATTTATTATGTATCGACTTTGCATAATGCATTGTGCTCATCTTAACGAACATTCTATTATATGACGTTTCATCATACTCGAAGACTAAGTTTGTTTAAAATACAAAATGTGGGGCGCCTGGGTGGCTCAGTTGTTAAGCGTCTGCCTTCAGCTCAGGTCATGATCCCAGGATCCTGGGATCGAGCCCCACCTCGGGCTCCCCACTCCGCAGGAAACCTGCTTCTCCCTCTCCCACTCCCTCTGCTTGTGTTCCCTCTCTCGCTGTGTCTCTGTCAAATAAATAAATAAAATCTTTAAAAAAAACAACAACGAAATGTTCATTTTACCAAAAAAACACAAAAAAAACCCCAAAACCAAACTAACAAAACCAAATAAACAAACAAAAAAAAACCCTCCCAGATTCATAAATTCAGGACTGGCAAGAAAAGTTACATTAACTTTAAAAAAAAAAAGGTTTCTCTATGACAAGCTACCAAAAAAAAGGTCAGGGGCTCTAGCTCAATGGTTCTCAAATTTGAAAGTACACTTGGAATACCTGGAGGGCTTATTAAAAGAGGATCTGGGTCCTTCCCCCAGAGTTTCTGATTTAGTTGGTCTGGAAAAGGGCCTGAGGATGTGCATTCTAACAAATTCCCGGGTGACAGTGACATTGCAGCTTTAGGGACAGCACTGTAAGAACCCGTGGCCTACACTATTCACCTTTCCTCATCTGGCTGGAGTCAAATATGGTAGAATTTTTTATTTTATTATTCTTTTTTATTATGGTAGAGATTTAAATGGCTAATGTATATTAATGTAAATCAAGCAAACTATGGAATTGGCAGCCATTATATTTTCCATTGAAATATGTATTTTACATCCTAAAAAAACAAATGAAAACACATCAACTCAATACAAAGTAAGTACTACTAGCAATTGTCATATGCCTTATGACCTTCACACACACAGTATTAGGTGCATAACTGAGCTTTGGGACACTGAGCTTTTTGGTTTCTGGGGTTTTTTTTGGTTTTGTTTTCTGGGGGGTTTTGGTTGATTTTTTTAAGATAATTTTAAATGCCATATAGTTTTGTTGTTGTTTTTTAAAGATTTTATTTGACAGAGACAGAGAGAACACAAGCAGGGGGAACGGCAGGCAGAGGGAGAAGCAGGCTCCCAGCTGAGTAAAGCCTAACACGGGGTTCGATCCCAGGACTCTGGGATCATGACCTGAGCTGAAGGCAGACAGATGCCTAACCGACTGAGCCACCCAGGTGCCCCATGTTTTGGGTTTTTTTTTTAAAGATTTTTAAAATTTATTTGAGAGAGCATGAATAGGGAGAGGGGCAGAGGGAGAGGGAGAAGCAGACTCCCCACAGAGCAGGGTGCCTGACACGGGGCTTGATCCCAGGACCCTGAGATCAGGAGCTGAGCCAAAGTCGGACACTTAACTGAGCCACCCTGTTGTCCTATGTTTTTGGGGGACACTGAGAGTTTTTATACACCTTTTGCCAAAAGCAAGACCATCACAGATATTGACAAATCATAATTACCACAAGAAGGGCACGGAACAGATCCTGAGCTAACTTCTAAAATGCTTTGAACCTGAGAGCAGCGGCCCTCTGACTGTAATTTGGATTTACCTGCACCGTTTTCCTTCTTAAAAGCGACTGCAGGTCAGGCTCAGGGACAGGCTAATCGGGGAAAGTCTTTGTTCTTTATTGTAGTAAGAAAATGTAATGAGCCCCAGCCTCTTAACAACGTTTTAAGTGGACGAAACGGTGCTGTTAGCGACAGTCACCGGTTTGCCCAGCAGAGCCCTAGAATGCAGTCATCTAGCAGAATGGCAACTTCATACCCATTGACTCCTTCTCAACCCCCGCCAGAGTCTCGAGCTGGGGCTCTTACATCCCACGCACAGCCCACACGCCCCTTGGCCAACCCAGTTTATGATTAAACTGGGATTCATTTGTGGGGGAACTAAAACTCTGACGACGACTAGATGGTACATTAGGAATAGTGACTCAGGGTGTCGCACACTGGTGGCCCTCAGCTTTGTTTAAAAAAAAAAATGAATTAGTTGCTAGCATTTGGAAATCGTATTTCATATAGAAATCCGTATTTTCATTTTCTCTAGGAAGATCAGGTTTAGCAATCCCGGCCTCCCCTTCATTTCCACGTGGCCACATGAGCCCGAGCTGAACAGCTGCCGTGCCCTCTTAGAGGAAGAATTGGGCTCTCCAGATCGCCCCGGCCTCCCGGCTAATTCCTGCTCTGCTTCGCCTGGCCTGCCTGGTTATCCATCGTACTTCCCTGGCTCTATTGACTCTGCAGTTTGCAATCCCTGCACTAAGGCTGTCGCACAAACAAGGAGGCTGGCCGCGGACTGCAAATGACCTGTAGCCTTGGCCTCCCACACTCCCCTGTCCCTTGCCAGAGCCTAACAGGATGCAAGTAACATTCTAAGGGTGAAATCTTGACTCTGTTCTAATTCGTTAGAAAAAAATAACTCGTTTGCAAACTTTGGTACTAATGTTAGTAACAAACTGGACCACAGCTTCCATTTGGCCACAACACGTTATCCCTGCAAACCTCTGATAGAGAAATTAGATTCTGTGCTTCCCAGCATCAATTCTGCCTCCTGGGTACGCCTACCAAATGATGAACCCGTTGAACGTCTAACAAATTTTAGGGTGTGAAGAGTAAAATAATAGAATCAAGCCTTTCTAGTTCATGTAATTACAGGTTTCTGAAAATGTTGCTTCTAAGTAAAAATGTGAAAGCTTGACATTTGTGTTATCATGTAAAATTATTTGGGGGAAAAATGTAGAATGCTAGGTAGGCATCCAGGTCACAAGGCCATTACCTTGAAAAACTGAACAGAAACATTTCTGAGACAGGCACTGCGTTACAACAAATCCTATGGGGAAAATGGCCACTTTAATATGTCCCTATTCTCAAATTACCCCAAATATCTTTGTCTCAGTAGACTAAGGAAACACAAACCTGGGGAGAGGCAGAAAGGGGAACAATCTAGGGATATACTGGGGGAAGTACAGGGATGTGTTAAACGGGCCCCCCAAAACGGATAGCAGTTCAAAAACAGGAAGACGTTCTGGCCTTGCTCCAAATGTGTATGATTTGTGTCCAAAAAACTACTGCATAGATCGCGTGTCCCCGTCTGCAGGAATGTCCGTACACAGCCTCGCCGCCACGCTTCTGGGCCTTTCCGAGCCCGCCTCCCGCAGCCAGCACGGGACGGCCAGGTGCGCCCTGGGACTGCTGGGCTGGTGGGGGGGGAAGGGGTGATCGACGAGCCACTTCTGCATGAGCTGGACAATGAGAAGTGATGAGAAATGCCATGGGTTTGTCAACTCGATTCTTGGGTTTCAGAATAGATTTTTCATTCTTTGTCTTACATTTCCTCTGAACCCCTAAATGGTTCTTACCTTGCAGGGTTGTTGCGAGGAATAAATGAAATAATGCGTAAATAGAAAGCATTCGGGCTCGGCCTTAGCCTCCATCTAAATACTCAAATGTCATTTTCTACCCAAACCACAATCTCCAGCCCTCCGAGGGAGGGCATTCACACCTGTTGAAGAATGTCCAGTCTCGGGTGCTTGGAAACCACTCTCTGAGTAACTTTTCAAAACTACTTTCACAGTGAAGTGAGTTTGTAGGTCTTACAAGACGCTCGCTGTGCTACACCAAACAAGAGGCATCCTAAGAATTTTTCAAAGACAAGCAGGACTCATGTACATATGCGTGCTTCGTACGGTCTCATCTGAAATAAGAAACTACGACAACTGAATTAAGGTTAAACACTTTAATCAACTATAATAAATTGATAATTATATATTATATAAAAATTCTGATTCATGCATCAGATTACATAAATTATACAACTGTCACATTATGCAATGCTTACAGACTTTTGGGTTTGTACCTGTAAAAATGTATACAAGTTACCAGAGCATTTTACTTAATAGGATGTAATACTCTTCAGTTATAAATAATGCTTGTATCTTTCAAGTACCTGCTAAATATATACATTTCTAGATCTGCAGCATTTTTTTGTACCTCAAAATACAAACCGCCTGGAAGCTTCAAAGATTAATAGGTCCAATGTATCGTTTTTTACAGACCTCAATTCCACCGTAAGAGTGGAAATTTTCGACACAGAAAATAAATGAAATAAAACGTCAACTCGAGTTTAATGCTTGAAAGCTTCTACACTTCTTATTAAATACATCAGAAAACCCTTCATATGCAGATTAATTAGTTAAGGTGCTACCTATTGCATATTAAATACTTCCAATGATTGCATCTGTATTATTAAAGTTATAAATCTGTGAAAATGGGGGCTTTCGATGTGTGCTGACAGACCCTTACATCTCCGTGAACCAGCGGCACTGTGGTCCTTTACCCCTTACTTCAAAGAGATCGAGTGAATGAGCATGCTTTATACTTCACTTACACACACACACACCCCCACGCGCGCGCGTGTGCAAGCACACACACATATGACACCTACCATATCTATAAGACATATGAGTACATGGACATCAAAAAGTTTCAGCTTGAATTACAGATCCAAAGTAGGTTGCTTCTCCTAAAAAGCTACAGAGGAAAATAAAAGCTCTAGTGTAACAATTACTAGATACATTAAAGACAGTAGTTTTTTGTTTTTAAGATTCTCCTTGCTAAAGAATAAGCACCCTTATGTGGGAGGCAGGGGGGGGGAGGGGGTTAGGGGATGCGAGGATAGCGAAGTAGGTGAAGGAAGGATGTGAGGAAAGCAAGTCTGTCACTAATGAGCTGAGTTTTACTTAGGTTTCCATTCATGAAATCCTTTTAAACACAAGGCAACATTTTCACAGCTGGAAAATTACAACAAAATCTTCATTTACTGGCAAAAACAATAGATAGAGTTATGCATAATCTATGGATAATACTACATTCGTGGGAGGGTGGCAAAACTAGGTTCAATGCACAATATAGCAGCAAAAAGCAATACTTGAACGTTTTTCATGAATGGGTGACACGTCACTTTATATACGATTCTAAGCTACAACCCTGGGATTCGGAAAGTGCAGTTTGAAGTCTAAGTGGTAGGACAGTAGGTTCAATACTGTCAAAGCCAAACTTCAGAACTGGCAGGGGAACTGGCTGGAAAACAATACTGTTTTGAAAATAATAGTAGAAATACTTTAGTCAGTAACAGAAATATGTTAGCTTAAGATCGGTTTAGGATAAGTATCGATTCTGTGATTTAAAAAAAATTCTCTTACGGTGGGAATATTCTTCAGCATGCATGGTTTAAGCGTAAAAGCAAAATCTGTCCGTAAGTCTACTGTGCTTGTGCATTATTTAACGAGTGCATGTCTTTTATTTCTATGTCTAAACTACTAACAGAATATACCATTAGAATACTTAAAAGTTACATTTTGGAGAAATTAACTAAAGGTGCTCTTTTTGGCTTTTTTCTCCACAATCCTAGAACCTAAAACTACTCTGTTTGCTCTTCTGCCCAAACACAGGAAACACTGACATGTTTGCTTGGGAATTCATTTTTACTTTTTGATTTTTGTGTTTTATGTTGACCAAATTATGAAAACACATAATAAGTTTGACTCCAGGTCACGAGCGGAAGTGCATGAACATTGGGACAGAACATTTTCAGGCAGGGACAAGTGCAGATTCGTTTTCAGCACAATTTTTGTCTCAGGTTGAAAGATAAAAATACTGATTCAGTTATAACCGAATCATTCACGTCTGATAAGCCTAAACCTTAACAGTCCCATCCTGGCAGAGATCCTCTCCTTAGAAATGAATTTCCTCATAAAAAGAATAGTAGTATTTGAACAATACTTTTTAACGAATTCTATTTACATAAAACAAATCCCCGATACAAAACTGACATCTTGGTTCATTTTATAAAGAACAAATTTGGCCAAAGCATATTAAAATATCTGCAGATAGCCTGGCATAATACTGAAAACGCATGGATTTTAGTATTTTAAAAAGTGTACGAAGAGCTTCAGTTATACTAACAGAAAAAAATGTTAAGAATTTCATAATATTTAATAAAACTAAAAATGGCACTGTGTTAAAAAATAGTAAGTACTAAGACCTCAATGAGAAAATAGAATTCTAAACCAGATTTTGAGGTTTAGTACAGAAATTTGTAAGTGGGGAAAAAAAAAAGTTGGTAAAAGCTACTTTTTCTTCTCCATTTCTTCATTTTAAAAAATTATTTAATTTTTTGTATTTAGGAAAAGTTCCTAGAATTTCAAAACGTATGTTCCCATAGGAAAACGAAGGAAACTCAGAAAATACAAATGAGCAATTTTAGCTCACGAATATACACTTGGCCAAGTATTATCTGATTCAGAATATTAAAGTGAGCAAAACTATTCTATCTGCTTTGTACCGAATTTTTAATAAAGTCTTTATGGAGATAAGTATTAGACAAAAGTGCAGTTCATTAAAAGCCTGGAGAATATAGGTCTCCGCACATACAGGTGAAGTTTTTTCTTTTAAAACCGGAAACACGGATTCAGTGTTTCATAGTAAATGTATTTCAGATTTTTAAGGGAAAAAAAATAAGCAGATGACTAGGAATATTTTCATACCATTGTTTTCCGCTTGACATTTCAGGCTTATTTTGTACAAAGCTATAAAGATAATTCAAGGACGTAATCGATATTTTGGGGGGAGCAGACTTAAAAGAGCTGACATATAATTTTGCGATCAATTTTTTTTTTTTTTTTTTGCAATAAACCAATTCTTAAGGGTGGATGGAGAATAGTGTGTATGGTGCCATGCTAGTGGAGTGCTCCAACAACTCGCTCCTCCTTTAGTGACCCAAATGCAACCATCTGTTTTATTATTTACGTGACTTGAAACCCAGCCGAATTCTTCCTTCCTAGAATTTGCCCACTGCTCTGGGCTATCAGACAATCACCTACTCCCCCCCACCCCCCCCACCCCCGCAAAATTCTTTTCAGATCTAACTTCCTAATAATTTTCTTCGCTAGTGATTTAAAGGCATTCAGAATCTCAAGAGAACAGACCACGTTAGCTTCTCTTCTACTTAAACGAAACGCAAATGTTAAGATAAAAAATTAATTCAAGAAATTCGTACCCTTGTGATGCTAGTAAATTTTCCTAAAATATGTCATGCTTAAAAAAAAAAAAAAAAAAAACTTGGAATCATTCTTTTTAGAAAAAGAGCAAACATCTGATGCTGGGATAATCTAAAGGAGCAGCTCTCCTTGTGAAACCAAGATTCACAAGGTCAAGAGTGATCTGAAGCAGCTTCCCTATAACAAACTTACTAGTAGCAACGATGACTTGTTTTGCATCGATAGAGCACACACGGATTTTCAAATTAAGAAACTGGTATCCTAATTTTAGAGGCAATCAGTTGTTTTTAAATGTTCTAACTAAAACACATGTATATATGAGGTATATGCATGTATTTTATATACAAAGATATATGGACATATATTCATGTACATATATATGCATATAAAATGGGAACTTTTTCCCTAGTGTTTATAATGAACAGTATTCCTGCAGCTAAGTCAGTCTACAAATTGACTTCTGAGAAACCAGCCCCAGCATGGATTCTGCTTTCTGAGCTCTATTCCTGAGGAATAAGAAGTCACGTACTTCTGAAGCTATCCCTAGGCCTACGGCAGGTTAGGAGGCCGGCACCAGCACCTAAGTGAATCCGAAGGAACTGCTCATTCATTGAGAATCTGGCCCGTTTTCACTTTAAATGTTTAAATTATTTAGCTCACTTCAAAGGTCACTCTTGATGGTCCCTGCTAATATTTACAGGTAAAATAACTTTGTAATGAAGTGGAGTATCTAATGAAGCCTGATAATGTAGTTTCTTGCAGTACCAAGATTTTCTTCTTTTTCTCTTTCTTTCCTTTTTGCCCCTAATCACGAATGCAGTACAACTGGCTGATTAACTGTTGGCGAATTTGCCAGCTTTCCTGGACGGTTCGTATGGCACTCTGAGGATACTGGGCGTCTCCTCCATGACCCTCACGAGGAGGTTGTCGATGTAGTCCTCGAGTTCCCGGATGTGGGTGTCTTTCCTCCGAAGGAGCTCTTTGTGCTTCACTAGCTCCTGTAGGACCTCCTCGTAGGTCAGACCACGATACCCCGCGGTGGCATCAAAAGGGTTGCTGTCCTGGAACAGGAGAAAGATGGGTCACTTTAGGAGACAGAACATGGTGGGCGGGCAAGTTCAGAATTATTTTGAACTTCAACTTTTGACTTTTCAAACCCTGATCAAGTTTTTTCTGTGTCCATGGCTAGAACCAACGCGACCATTGATACCGCGGCTAGCCAGTCCTGAGGCAAGAACTAGGGCAGATGCACCGAAGCCTTGACTGTAATTCTAAATCCTTCTAGAACTGTTTTTTTTTTTACATTGTGGACAATGTTCTAATATATGAAATTGACCATATAATTTAGGATTAAGAGATGAAATGTTCTATACCAGATATAACTAAAATAAATTAAAACTAAGGATCTCTTAAGAGTTTACCTGGAAAAAGACTTAAGAAGCTACTAAGAACTATACCTTTGGAAAATGGCTTCGTCCTTATGGAACTGCTTCCAACAAACTGTGGTTTAATGTTATGACTTCGGCTTTTTATTGAGAATGGCTTCAAGAAGCAGCAGTATCAAATGTGCTTCTCCACTTTGCTACGAACTGTTCAAGGCCTCCAGAATTAAATCAATGAGCAGCCTTGGGAGAAGCCCCATGGGGGTAACTTCTGTTTAATTTAGAGTTAAACGAAGCTTTTTCTCCCCTGAGGAACCAGTCTATTTCCTCCTCCTAGTGCTAATCCTTATATAACTTATTTCCCTTTTTGCCCCAGTTATTGGGAAACTCAGAATTCAACTACAATCATGTGAAGGAACACTCAGGATCAATATATCTGCGTTCCCTCCTTTCACTTATTTACTTATTTCCCTAACCTTACTCCATCGCTATTCCTTTTTACACAAAAATACGATAAACAAAACAGAAAAAGACACTGATTTAACTCATTTTTATTACAAAGCATTCTAACAGTAAAAGAAAAACACTTGTCAGAAATTTCATCAAAACGGCATCAGAACATCATCTACGGTGTCTAGGATTTAGATTTTTCGTTATATAAACACCCAAATGTAAAGGAGCAACCTTTATGCCTTTTTATACATAGTCCTATACTTAAAGCTCAATAGCTTAGCTACACTTTCTTTCGAAACATTTCCATTTGGCTTTAAGGAAAATAAACTGAAATGCTGAGGAGACAGGTCTTACTCTTAAGGGCGAACTGTTTCTCATCTATTCTGTGGAGGACGGAGAACAGGGAACGGCAGGTGAACGCGAAAAGGCCTTTTTCTCTTTTTCTTCCATTGGATTAAATTTGTCTTTACTCATTTTCAGGATCTACTTTAATCTGATATATGTCTAGTGCTCATTAGGAAAGCCAAGGTGCAACTTTCGTCCCCTCCTCCCCCAGGCACCTCGACTCCGCCGTCCAGAGAAACACCTGAAGTACAGGCAGCAGCTGGATGCTTCTGTTACCAAAGTCACTCCCTTCTCGAGGGAAAAGGGAAAAATTCAGGATCGAAAACTGCTCCAACCTCATGGAATCTCTCATGTTTTATGAGAAGACAGAGCTCACGCCAGGCCTTCAGGGACTCTGCCAAGCAGAAATGGATAACAGGCGTCCCAAGCAGTGGGCTCTGCTTGTTTCAAGGAGGAAACCAGGTTGAAGGCACGGCGGGCTCAACAGCAGGTGATCGGGGAGAACGGGCGCCGGAAAGCAAGGTTCAGGGCAGGGCTCGGAGAGGCTGAGATGGGAGGTTCCGACAGACCGCCAAGGACGCCGGATTCTCGCAGTGGGCGACGGGAAGCCACTGAAGGCTTCTAAACAGGGGCAGGATACGACTGAAGCGGAGTTCTAGGAAAATTAAAATGGCAGCAGTGCCTAGGATCATTTGGAGGGGCTGAGATTCATCGTAAAGCTGCTGAAATGTTAAAGACAAGTTAATAAGAGCCTCCACTAGATTAACAGAATGAACAGAGGGGATGCCAATGGAAAGTGAGCTTAAATTCTGTAAGACTATATTTAAAACAACTTATGCTAGCATTAGAAACTGGGAACAGATACAAGTTTAGCGGTTGTATTACCTTTGTCCCTAAAAAACATTTAAGAATATTGCTTTACCACAACTCTGGAGACAAGTGTTGGTTTACTTGTCTTCTCCCTCTTAATCTTTTGTAATACTAAGAGTATACACACTACACACACACACACACACACACACACACACACACATTCATGTATTTACTAATTTATTTAATTGGCATGAGCAGTTTAGAGATATCAAACTTACAATTTCCTAACCACGCTCTTATTAAACATTTATAATATTAAGCAGATTTCTATAGAAAAGATAAGACACAGTATTGGGGTAAGTATATTTTTAAAATTTATTAAAAATAAGCTAACTTTCTTACTGTAACCCAAGTAATTCTGCATAGATTTGAGAGCGATACCGGCCTAGGCCTCACTTCCCTTATCTGATAAATGAGATGTTCTCCACGGTTCCTTTCAACTCTAAAATTTCCTGGTCTACAAAGTAATTTTTTTTTCTGAACTGCATTTTAGAAAAGTAATAACATCCAACTAACATGATTTCATTTACCTAATAAAACATATACTGGAAAATGGGTGTTCTTGTGCGAATTGCAGGGGTTAATGAAATCAAACTAAATGGGTTTCATTACTGATTAGCTGACTGTTTTATATGTTTTCTTGGTGTAACATAGTAACAGCGTCTCTCTAATCTTAATCAAATTACATATCTATGAACTAATTTCTCCAAGCTAATTAAGTGATGATATTCGGTTAGAAAATCATTTATATTGTTACATTTAACCACACCAGCACTACCAGATAATGTGATTGAAAGTTTTTTTTAAACATTTCTCTAAAGACAATGAGGATGAAAGACAATGTTGAAAAATTCTTATTCTGACATATGTAGTTTACATTAATGCCATGATATCAATCAATCTAACAATTTAATCTCTCAAAATAGTCATCATCCCAGGATACTGTTCAACGCTTTAAAGTCATAATCTAGAGTAGAAAGCCATTACTTGGCTTATTTTTCTCCCTCACGATCATCTAATACTTATGTACAGACAGATTTCCTGGAAATACATTTCTGACCTTTTCAATACATTTTCCATTTATCCTTTTATGTGAAAATTTTCCCCCAAATTTCTGCATCAAGTTTCTAGGCAGGAAAACATCTTAGAAACACATGTACTATAAACTATATTCTGGAAAAGAATATAAAATAATTAAAAACAGCTTTGTGCTTAGTTCCAGGTTTTATCCCATATTTGAAAAGCATTTAACCCTTCTAATTTTAGGCATAAGAGTCTCAAACTGACTGATTTACTCAATACATGTGTATAGATCTACGTCTCCTTCTGTTGTTGATACAGTTCCCCCCAAAGTAACAAGGATTAATATTAATCCATACAATAGAATATTAAACAATTTTCTGGTCACAAAAATTATTTTGCTTGAAGAGGAAAACTCTCAGGCAAATACAAAAATTGGTTATTTTCCCAAAAGATACTTCTAATACTGTCCTCGGAAAAACTTCTAAAATTGAGAAACCTCCGAACTGGTAGAGACTCACGTGGGACTCCGAAGTACTTAATATTTACTCTCCTGGCTCCACACAGATAGCACATGTGTTTTTAAGATGTCTTCTTATATTGCAATTTAATGTAAATTTGTCTTTTCTCTTCCCCTTTCACAACCAATCCTTTGTCATTCCCACCCAACCTCTGTTCAAAATTTCCATATGCAGATATCAGAAAATAGGGAGTGGGGGAGCGATCAGCAGAATTATTACGCGAAGTTTTCTGATCGGAATTTTAAATAGCAGACTTGTACAAGAGACTTTGGAGAATTCCTAGTGATCTATTTTTACTTCACACAGAGCCTAGCCTTTTACACTAGGAAATGTATATTTTTTGCAATATTTAAATTTCCACAAAAGCAAATTATCAGGACTCAAAATAACTGGAGATTTAAAGAAAGGTTGTCCTGGTAACCAAATATTGGTGGGGCACTAACCGACATCCAAGGCAGCTCGAGGAGAGAGAGAGAGATAAGAGGAAGGCTTGGCATTCTCTGATCATCTCATTATTGTTCTAATGAGGAACTTTGCTCTGGGAATATCATCTCAGCTACTTTCACATCTTTTGTCCTACTGCCTTCATCTCCCTTTCAGTTCTTAATTAGGCCTTAAAGAGCTCGCACTGCCCTTTCAACTGGCTACTGGTCCTGTTTAAACACTGCGCTTTCACAGACAGGTGTTGGCAACAGCATGGAAGACGTACAAACTTAATTACAAAATACTACGTCCAGAAGGGGAAAAAAATAACTTGGTGGATGGCTATTATCGGAGAACTTAATGTAAATTACTTCAAACATCTTATAATCTTCAACACAAAAATCGTTCAAATACTTTCTCTCAAGAACGCTCGCTGGAAGGATGAGCTGTCTCCTCTTAATTGTGTCCTGCAGTAAATTAACAACACCTAGTAATCCTTTCGCTGTCATTTAGAATAGTTAGTATTCCGCAGAAAAATAATCACACATCAAGGATTCTTTTATCACCTTTAAATCCTTTAACTAAAACAATTTTCACATTTTATTTCTTTAAAGAATTCTGAGGATGCTTTTACAGCAATAAAGTACAAGATTGGGAAAAGTACATTTACAAGCACAGAGAAATTGTAATTAAGGTTACTTAATAAACAATAGCTGCACATTCGATTGATTTTTTGATGTTGCATTTGGTTTGAGATTAAGTAACCGCCTGATAGAATTCATTTTACTATCTGATCAAAGGCTGGCTTCATATATTCTGTCATTTCTCACCAGACTGTCATATTCTAAAGATGAGTATTTATGAAACATCAAAACTTATAAATCATTTACATAAAACAGCAAAAACGCAGTACAAAGTCCTCGGCTTCTACAATGTTTTCTACAATTCTAAGTACAAATAACTACATTTAGAATGGTTTATACACCACACCACACTGTCTTCTAGGCATATCACATCACAGAAAACTGCGATATGTTATTGCTTTAAAAAATTCTTATTATACATCTGGATCACACACATTAAGGACAGATGGTTCAAACAGCAACCACCAGCCTCTTGGAATAAAGGCTCTATTTCTGTTATTCAGTGAGAATCCAATTTTCTACCAAGAACATGTGCCCATATTTTTGTAAAGTAACTTACTCTCTAGGTTTGACGCATTTAGAATTGACTGAAGATGCAGTGGAACTCAGAACAGAGAGTCAAACCTGGACTTCAAATAATAATAAAATGAAGTTAAGATATCTGAATAGTCCTTGCAAAATCTGTGAGTTAATTCGGCTGGTCGCTTCCCAGCCTGTTAACATATTTGGTTTTGTTCTAAGAAGGTAAGTGTCCTAAAGGTTCTTTCAAAGCCTTTCTCGGTTAAGTGGATCTCTTGCCACGATGCTTTTCTTACTGTTCAATGTTAATAAGGCAGTTTTATTCTTTCTTTGATTTTTGCCACAACAACAAAACATGTTCATTTTCTCCACGTGCTCTTATTTCCTAACTATCATGTTGACACTGACATACAGCTTTCACATTAATTTTAAAACAATCTGTAAACAAAATATGTGGATTCTAAATTGGCTTCATTTAGAACTACCATATTTGCTTGAATTTCTATAGATCATAAAGTCACACCCTAATCGTATATTAAAGACAAAGTTGGAATTTTGCTTTTCTTCTTTCTCCCCAGATCACCACAATAAATTATAATCCAAAGGTAACTGACGGATTCAAGATGAAGATCTTTTTAAAACTGTGTACCAGACAGAAGGCCGGCTTGTGGCTTCTTTTCCCGTAATGTACTAAAGCCCTCTGCAACTTACCGGGATTTTCCTGAGCTCCTCATTACTTGTCGGATTCATATGAAAACTAAAGAACAAAAGACAAACACAAATGTTAAAAGTGTATCGCACAGTCCGCGTGCCTGAGGAACATAAAACAGAACCTTTCTAACCAACACTGCAACATCCTAAATGATGTGGATGAATGAAACTGAACCCAGGATGCAGGAGAAAAACAATATTTACTCAACATTCTAAAGCAGCTACAATTTTAAACTTTGTTTTTTTATTTATTTATTTATTTTCAATTTTAAACTTTAAAGGAAAACCCTTCAGTTATTACCAGAACTGAAAACTGTACCTCTATATGTACAGTTTCTAAAAATCTTTAAACTTGCACGATTTTATCACTTATTATTCATTTTATACACACACACTCACCTGAGGCCCTTCTGATATAAACTGTGGAGAATTCAATAAATTTTAGTTGGAAAGACTGTAGAATGCCAGAGTTAAAGCAATCTTTAAAAAAAAAAATTATATAGGTATTAGAAATAATAACTTTTAAACATTATCCTATCAATGAGTTCAGAGTTGTATGAACTATTTCTGTCATTAATGTGATTTCTAAGTAAGTGGTCTTCAAAATTTAAATACCCAAATGGACCAAAACAAAATGGATTTCTTCCATGCAGACAGTAAAGAACATCACAGCTGACTGCTATAATCATTTTCTTCTTTGAAACATGTCCATTAGGAAGGGGCTGCAATCAAAACGAGGCTAAACTTCAAAGCCATCTGATGAGTAAATATTTCATCATTGCTATTCAAGTTTAACTTTTACCCAGCACTTAAGAGTATTGGACATTAGAGCCTCTACAAACCATTACTGTCCTAGGAACCTTTTTATCCTCCTCCCCTCCCAAAAGAATACTTAATTGTAAAATAGACATTTTTTTCATTATCTGTGTTTTATTAGCCAAATAGACGGAATCCTCTGAAGAAATTCACTTTTACAACTTGTGATGGTGCGCACGAAAAGTCTGAACACTGGCTATAAGGTTTGGACAAATTATTCCTACAGGCCCGTGTCCCAAGCTATAAACCCATGGGGCACATTTGTGTTTCTGGCGTGAGGGAAGGCCTCACACGTCCAACATTTCATTTGTTATGACTAAGATCATAGTACGAACTTCCCCAACTGATGACTGACCACTTCTAGCTAGAACTCCTGTGGATAAATTGAGTATTTCAGTAGAGCTGGGTGACGTGGCGGAGAAGATTAAAGCATGTTTTAAGTACCCACAAATGAACACCCCAGCAAAAGGCTGATGCCGCTGACCCACTTCTCCTTCGTGGTCTTTATGGTGTTCTGTACGGTTCCAGACTAGCGCCAGTGTCCCGGCAGAAGCCTCAAGAGCCTGACCGAAGAGTGGCTGAAAAGAAATTAACAAAAATAAAATCCAAAAAGCCACAATCATATGGCACACACAGGTCTGGAGAGCCGTGGCAGTGGCTGCTAACACATGTGGTCCCCGTCCTCCTGGATTTCCAGTCCAAGGCGGTCAACGTCAGCTTAGTCCCGGAGGGCTAACCTCTCCGGCCATCCCCTCACGGCACACTGTTTTCTAATAGGTCGCACGTCTCTCCATCCAACGGAGATATTCTCATGGACAATGTGATTTCCATTCAGGTCTACGGTACACACCATGGTTAGAGGAGAGAAGTGACCGATGGCCCTGGGGCCAAGGGGCGTGAATTCACATCCCACTTCTGCCCTAATCTTGCTGTGTGACCCTGAGCAAGTCACTTAACTCTGTGTCATCTGTAAAATGGGCAGTGGCAAGAGTCCCTGCATAGGAAACTACTGTTAAGATGAAAGGAGTTAACTTGTAAAACACTCAGCACAGTGACTTTCGGAATATGCTCAGCAAATTATTTTATTTAATAAACATTTACATGGCACTTAGCCTGTGCCAGATATTCCTCTAAGCACTTTACCAAAATTAACCCATTTAATCTTTAGAGCCCATAAGGGAGGTATGATTTTTCATTTTCAGAACAGGGGACCGAGTCACAGAGAGGTTCGCTAACTTGAGTGTGGCCACACAGTCGGTAAGAGGAGGAGGCGTCCAGTTCCAGACTCTGCCCTCCAAACTGTGACACACGGCCTAGCCCCGCTCTCCGCACGCAGATGTGCTGTGAGCGCCGGCCACGCTGCTGGAGGCCTGGACGGACGGGACACACGGACCCCTCAGAACACACCCCCCTCCTTTCGAGCAGGCATGTGGCAGAGCTGCACCTGTGGAGGGAGGGGCGCACGCTCGAGTCTCATTTTTAGACCACATGGAAGAAGGGAATGTCCCATCGCCGCAATTAGCTAAGGAAGGCCAAAGTCAAGGAAAAAGGAGGATTTGAAATTACACGAAAGATAGGTTTGGGGGGGGAGGGAGCTCTGAAGATAAGACGAGCGGGCTGGGGCTGTGAGACAGCAGCGCCACTGCAGGACACTGAAGAGACTAGAACGCAAGGCCGTGGGGAAGAAGCAGCCCTTGAGGACTCTTGATGAGAAAGATGGGGCTCTCGGACCTGATCCCTTAGAGCAGGGGGCAAGTTTTTGACAACTTACTCTTCTTTCATAAATGCTATTTAGACAGCTCGTGTCCGGGTAGCATAACCCATACCATTACGATTGACAATAACGATGACTGTATGAATATCATGAACAATATTATGACTGTACGAATATTATTCTATGTCTCAGGAAGAAAGTATTGAACTGAGAAACAGAAATGCTGGCATTGTATTTATTGTAATAAAGATTTTTTGAAAACAGACACTGAGGACACAGATTTTACCCAAATCTCAAAACTACCGATATGTAACATCCAGTAGCTTTAGCCTGTGGAACCGAAGTGAGACTCAGCGGGCAGCCTGAAAACTGTGTGCGAATTCTTAAGAATGCTGAAATCACAAAGGTCGCCCCCCGGGGAAGGGGAAAGGGTGTCGTGCGCAGCCAGCCCCAGCTACCCCCCCACGACTGCCGGCAGCGTGCAGAGGGCCCTGGCTCGGCGCATTGTCTGCAATCCAAAGGCACAGCCCCTCCCTTGTGGTCGGCTTTATTTCCACACACTGACGTGTCAAACACATGACACACTCAGTCATTCATGGCTGCCTTTTTTGATCTGTCCTTAAGGGGGGGAAAAAGAGTTAACTGAACTGGATTGAATTAGCTTGGTGAAAAATAAAATGTCTCTATTTATCGAAGTGTGGCACCAATTTGTGTTATCTTTCTCTTTGGACTGCTGTCCTCCTGTCAGACAAGA
This sequence comes from Potos flavus, assembly GCA_028534135.1. Taxonomy (NCBI): domain Eukaryota; kingdom Metazoa; phylum Chordata; class Mammalia; order Carnivora; family Procyonidae; genus Potos; species Potos flavus. Next base: position 10,814,145 of record CM052894.1, on the reverse strand, counting down.
TATTGAATAACGCAGTCTGACTGCTCAACTGAGTTGTTGACAGGTTAAGGGAAATGGTGTTTTTAATCAGGTGTGAGAGACATGCTCCTACTGAAAAAGTCTACACAAATTTCAACTTCATGATTAAAAAAAAATTAATCTTAAGAGATCAAAACTGGAAAGAGTTTGGGGGTCACGAAGAACCTAAAGCAAATTTTAAGCTGATGGAAATATTTTAAATTTGTATTTTCAAAAATATTTTAAGCTAAGAAGATGTTTTCCCTGAACGTTCTGAAGTTTTTATGTTAATTTTTTACCTCATGATTATTTCCCAAATTTTAAACTTTCCCAAGTAAACTCTAATTTACAAGTTTAAATGAATACTACTCAAATATATTTCGAGGAATCATTAGTATCTCTTCTATAACGTCACTTATCAGTTTATTTTGAAGTTAAAATACTGAGTAAGGAAATCATTGGTGAGAACTTGAAAACAGCCGCTATGGACCAGCCCTCCATGCATAGGCCACAAAGGCCAACCAACCCTTACAAAGTGCTAAAACTAACCACTGCACGAATCACTAAGGCATTTGGCCGCATTCATTTTCTTCTTTGTCCTTCCTTTTCTCTACCAAATACATTCTTTTAGAGCAAGAATACCTGAGAAAGAGTAGAGACTATTGAAAGTGAAAATGTATAAAGTCCTTGTCAAGAAAAAAACCAAAAACCCCACAGAAGAACAAAACTGAATAACTAACTGTCTTGTTCGCATAAGACAATGCAAACTGTGTCAATTCCCGGCTCTGGGACTTTAAATCTTTCAGTGAGAAGTCACTTAACAACACTTGCAGCTCTTCTGAAGGCATTTAAAAACAAGTATTATTACATCTTCCATAATATCTCTTTCCAAGCCCCATTATTGCTGAAATTATAAAGCTAAACGCATTTTTCGCCTATACCTTGACCCATTTTGTGTGTAATAGGGGAGTTCAAGTTATTTGCAAAATCCGGCACGTGACCCACCTGGCGGGAAGGGGGCAAAGAAGGAAGAGGGGTGTAGCAGAGGAGTAACTTTCTCAAACGCAATTCCAGTCCTTATTGTGTATGGGGAATAAGTATAACTCTAAATTATCACAGAAGAACTTCGAAGATCATTTGCGAAGGACGCTCTCCTACTGCCCTTCTTGTTCAACCGTGAGAGTAGGCACTAGGGACCCAGCGCTTCGCTCTGGTGACAAATGTACTTGGGAGAGGAGTATAAACGAAGAGCTCCAATGTAACAGAAAACTTTTAAAGAATCAGAAAAGAGGAAAAGAAAGAACACCCCACTGACAGTGAAGCAGGGGCAAAGAATGACAGCAAGCCCTGCGACGACCGGCATTTTACGGCCTGTAACTGTGCTACCGAGCGCCCTTCGGAGCACTTTACGTGTTAACTCACAATCCTTGTAACGTGCTGCTTTTATTTCCATTTACAGCAGCAGAAAGAGGCACAGAGAAGTTAAGACGCTTACTCAAGGTAACACAGTTATCGGGTGGCAGAGTCAGGATGCAAAGAAAGGCAGCCAAAGGCCACAGTCCAAGCTCCTTGGCCAAGAACTGGGCTTCTTGCCCTCACGTGTTCTAAACCCTTCAGTCCCGCTGTGAGCTCAGAGAGGGTTCGCTTCGGGCAGGGCACGATAACTTCCTGAGGTTTCTCCCAGTCAGAAGTGACTAAGAAAAGTCCAAGACAATCTTAAAAGAGGTAGAACACGGGCTGCAAAGCAGCAGGTTTTGAAAGAACCGTGCCCACCGTTTTCCGTTTGCCCTCCCTGCTCCGTGTTCTGCCCCTCCCTGCACCCCAGGAGGCTGACATCTGCAGAGTGCAGTCGTCTGGGCCGCCTTCCCCAGTGACTTCCAGTTACTCTCTGGCCCTGGGAGGCACCTGCAAGCGAGTGCGGACAGGAAGGGGAGGCAGGGGGCAGGGCACGTATCCCCCCCAAGCCCCCACTCCAGCCCCCGCTCACTGCTGCCTCAGGCCCTCCCTGCTGTGCTACAGTTTTAAGCAGTGGCTTCTCTATAAATGGCCACAGATGAGCTACTGCTGTCCCTTCGCGTCTAACACAGCAGTCCCTTCTAGACACTGCTGGCTCCTGGGGCTACACCTTCCTTCCTCGGTGTCCTTAATCCCAGGCACCCCTCTGTAAATGGCCTCTCACTAAATGTTCTTGAGTTACCCAGCTTGAGTATGTCATTTGGTTCCTGCCGGGACTCTAACTGATACAAGAATATTCAATAAATGCCATGAACTATTAACTTCATAATATAAAGTGGTTAAGGCCAAAGGTTTGCCCTATTTATCAATTAAAAAGAAAGAAGAAAGAGCCAAAGAAAAACAACATCCCACAATTATTCATATGAATTATGTACACTTCCCTTCTCCCTTAGACTTCTGGCTTTTGCTCTCCAACTACTTATTTTACCACTCTTTTCTTTCTTCCCAGAACATACACCGTCTTCTACTTTGTAAGTGATAATTCACATTTAGATGCTGGCCACAAAAAAGTTCCTGGCCTTCATTTAACAACACTTTTCACATTCACAGAGCTGGAGTACTTTATGTTCAAAATTATTTTCAATTTAGAATTACATTATTAAAGACTGCTCTTGCAGTTTTGAAATGGTGTAATTGCTTACAGTGACTTGAACTTGAATAATACCACCTCGTATTTATGTACTGCTGTACAATTTATAACACATTTTCCCAAACTGAATTTCTCTAGACACATTTCCAAAGGAAAAGTAACCAAGGTTGGAATACGGCTAATCACGGTCAGATCCATTCAATCAAAATCCCATTTGATCAACTTCGTCTTCAGATTCCCCCACTCGCTCCCTCTGACGGACCTCCTTTGTGGACCCACTACCATCCCAATTGTTCCCTCATCCACTGTGTTTACTCACCTCTCCCCCCAGAGCATGCTGACAACCTGTTACCCCTCCTACACTGCCCCATTTTTATTTTGCCAATTTCTAATCCCTCCTGAGTAACCCCTGCTGACTTGTTACTCACTCACCTCTGTAACCTGCAACACGTCCCCCACCACCAACGCTCGCTGCTGCTTTTATAAAGGTCACCAACAAACTATTTTTATCCAAGGCAAGAGCCTCATTCTCTTTCATCTCTCAGCTCCACCTGATACCAACGACTATGTCTTTCTTTTTGAGACTCTCTTCTGTGGTATCTGGGAGCCGAGATTTTCTCCTACGTTTCCAATTACTCCCTTTCCTTGTCATCTTCGTCTTCTCACCCCTGCGAGAGAGACACTGGATATTTCTTAAGGTCCTGCTTTCAGGCCTCTTTGTATTCTACCTTGGTCATTTCACATTCTTCCCCCCACCTCCCCCGACAAAGCGATATGGACTGGTGACTGCTCAATCTTCGATCTTCCACTAAAGTTGTGTCATCCTTTGAATACCACCTTTACAAATTGTTTAAAGTCTCAGGCTGGATATCCTACCTGTACCTCCAAGTTAACATGTCCCAAACGAACCATCATCTTGACTTAGGTATCGGCTCGGTCTGATTTTCCAATTTCTGGCATAACCAAGTCTCCTGGTCGCTCAAGGTGAAGCCTTCAGGGATGCACTGGACTCTAGCCTTCATTCAGCTTGACGGCTTCTGCCTCATCAGTAAGCTGCTGGATTCGCCCCATTCCGCTTCTGGACATGGATGTCTCACATTTCCTTGCTACTCATGGTCACTGCTCTCTTTCTGATCACAAGACCACATCACCCCCAGCCCAGACTACTGCCAACAGCTTCTCACCAGTCTCTGCCAGTCCTTCCTTGTCCAATCCAGCCTAAGCTACATGGCTGGGGGGGATACGCTGAAGCTCAGGTCTAACCTTGTATTCATCCGTCAAAAAACTTCTGGCCTTCAACTTTCTCCTGAATAACATATTTCTTAGCCTGGCTTTCAAAGCCTATTGGCTTTGACTCAAATTATCTTTCCAAACTTATTGCCTATTACCTAGCACCCAGGTAAAACCTACTTGCTCCAAATTTTATATTTTTAATGAAGAAATAGAGATGCCGCCTATTTCAAAAAATTAGGATTGAAAGAAGGTTAAAAGAAATGAATGTGAAATGTTTTTTATGACAAAGTGCTATTCTAATGCGAGGTAAGTAAACCTAGACACAGACCTTACTTATATCCTTCATAAAAATTAACTCAAGGGGCACCTGGGTGGCTCAGTTAAAGCCTCTGCCTTCGGCTCAGGTCATGATCTCAGGGTCCTGGGATCGAGCCCCGCATCGAGCCCCGCATCGAGCCCCGCATCGGGCTCTCTGCTCAGCGGGGAGCCTGCTTCCCCCCCTCTCTCTCTGCCTGCCTCTCTGCCTACTTGAGATCTCTCTCTCTGTCAAATAAATAAATAAATCTTTAAAAAAAAAATTAACTCAAGATTGACGACAGGCTTAAATATAAAACATAAAGCATGAAATTCCTAAAAGATAAGAAAGGAGGAAATCCAGATGACCTTGAGGATGGTTATAACTTTGTATGTAGAAAACCAAAGGCATGATCCACGAAAGAACAAACTGATAAGCTGAACTTCATGAAAAATTTCTGCTCTGTGAAAGGCATTAAGAGAATGAAAAACAACCCACAGACTGGGAGACAATATTTACAAAAGTCATCTGATAATGGACTGTTATCCAAAATATACAAAGAACTTTTAAAAGTCAACAATAAGAAAACAAGCAACCCCATGGAAAAATGGGCCCCAAATCTCAACAGACACTTCACAAAGGAAGCGATACAGATGACAATAAACATACGAAGAGATGCTCCACATCATATGTCATCAGGGAAATGCAAATTAAAACAATAACGAGATACCATTACACACCTATTAAAATGGACAAAATCCAGAACACTGACAACACCTAATGCCAATGAAGATGTGGAGCACCGGGAACTCTCATTCACTGCTGATGGAAATGGAAAATGGTACGGCCACTTTGGAAGATAGTTTGCGGTTTCTTACAAACCTAAACCCACTCTTTTTTTTTTTTTTTTTAAAGATTTATTTATTTACTTACTTACTTACTTACTTGAGAGAGAGCGCGCACACACACAGGGAAAGGGACAGAGGGAGAGGGAGAGAGTCTTAAGCAGACTCCGTGCTGAGTGAAGCGCCTGATGCAGGGCTCAATCTCATGACCCCGAGATCACGACCTGAGCCAAAACCAAGAGTCGGACGCTTAACTGACTGCACCACCCAGGCTCCCCTCTAAACATGTACTCTTACAATACAATCCACGCACAATGACAACAGCACTCCATAGTATTTACCCAAAGGTGTTGAAAATTATGTCCACCCAAAAACCTGTGCACAGAAGCTTTATTCGTAACTGCCAAAACTTGGAAGCAACCAAGACGTTCTTCAGTAGGTGAACGGATAAACTGTAGTACATACAAACAATGGGCTATTAGTGTTAAAGAAGAGATGAGCTATAAAGACATGGAGGAACCTTAGATACATATTACTAAGTGAAAGAAGCCAATCTGATAAGGCAGGCTACAGACTGTATGATTCCAACTACATGGCATTCTGGGAAAGGCAGAAACTATGGAGACAGTAAAAAGATCAGTGGTTTTCAGGGTCTGGAGGAAGAGGATGATCAACAGGCAGAGCACATGGGACTTTTAGGGCAGTAAAAATACTCTGTATGATCCTGTACAGGTGGATACATGTCATTATACATTTGTCCAAACCCACAGAATAATGTAAACTATGGACTTTGTAGAATTACGATGTGTCATTGTAAGTCCATCAACTGTAACAAATGTACCACCTTGTGGGAGTGTTGACAATGGCAGAGGCTATGCATGGTTGGGGGTGGGACACTTACAGGAACTCTCTGTACTTTCTGCTCAATTTTGCTGTGATGTAAAATGGCTCTAAAAATAAATTTTATTCAAAGTTTGCCTTTTGTGCCTCTATCTTGATGCCTGGATTCCCCACCTCTTCTGCTATAAATTACTTGAAGAAAGGAATATTTCATTAATCTTTTCAGTCCTGGCATCTGACCCAGTACCTAAGTATGGCAGATGCTTAATAAATATATTGAATAAGTCAATAGCCAGTGCTTAATAAAAATTTCTAAGAACTGGGCTAATAGTTGACTGAGCAAATCGATGGTAGGTCAATATAAGTTTTAACAACAAGATATCACGTCCTCAAAGAGCAGAGGAAATTGTTTTCGCTGAGTAACAAAGCTTAATTATATCTAGACCTGATAGTGTATTAATGGAATGTTTTTCAGTTCTTTTTAAGACAGGAAGAATTATTCTGATACTTACAACTGCTAATATGAATTGAAATAAGTTTCAAATTGGTGACCTGCAATGAAATCAACTCAACTAGCCAGTTCACGCAGTTTACCAACCTGGTCTACCAGTTTAGGTATTTCACCACAATACAGATTCATTTTGAGATTTTTCTGGTAAATCCTGAAAACATTTATTCCACAAAAGCTCAATGGAGTTTAAGGAAATGTTCTTTAATGATCCTCTTTACAAAAGCCCTAAAAAATAAAGTGTCCAAAGAGAGATCCCACTAATGAACACAACCCAGAACATATTTCAGTTTTATTACACATGCAAAAGGGCTTAAGAGACAAGGTACAACTCAATATTGCTTCTTCTTTCCTTTTAGGGAAAGAAAAAAAAGTTAGCACAAATCAAATTAATGATATTATAGATTAAAATATTACATTATCTCTCCTGGGACTGGGCACACACACTGAATACCTGAATGGCAAAACAAAACCTAATACATGAATGTCTATGGGGATTAACTGTAATTTACTTCTTAATATTCTCACAGGATGTCTTTCATGAGATCTCATAGGCAAGACAATTAAAAACTGTGGTCAATGACACCAGAGATCATGGACAGCAAATTCAGAGCAAGCTGCTTTTCAATCATGAATAGTAATGAATATGTCATTGAAGAAGTCCTAAAACTTGACGACTTAAAGAAATCTACGAAGTTAAGGCATATTTCGTCAAGAATATCATATTCAGGGGCGCCTGGGTGGCTCAGTGGGTTAAGCCTCTGCCTTCGGCTCAGGTCATGATCTCAGGGTCCTGGGATCAAGCCCCACATCGGGCTCTCTGCTCAGTGGGGAGCCTGCTTCCCACCACCCCCTGCCTGCCTCTCTGCCTACTTGTGATCTCTGTCAAATAAATAAATAAAAATCTTAAAAAAATATATCATATTCAATCCAGTTTAAGTTACCATTTTCTCTTGGTGAAGATATGAAATAATTATTTAAATACATTCCTAAATTTCCAAACATAAGCCCTATGGCTTGTGTGATCAAGGCCAACCCGAGCACCCTGATCAGCCCTTTCCTGTGAGAGGCTGAGGGCTGAGAACGACCTGGGCACAGGGAACTCCTCCACGAGGGGCGGGCAAGGCAAGTTGGCCCTGGGTCCCTTTGCCAAGGCAAAGAAGGCCGGAGAGCCCACAACATCCTGGGCCAAGAGCACTCCAAGCTTGCTCTGTACCTGGGACGAAGCCATGGTGCCCTCTCGTCACCAGGAAGGCCCCAGATGTTCCAGAACAGCCTGCAGTGAGGCCCCTGGCCAGAAAGCATCTGCTTCCCCAGCCTGTCATCTCTGCTGAGTCTTCGAGGAGGGGCTCCCAAGGCAGCCAGACCTACCGGGGCCCCTCCATTAGGTGACACAAACCCCAGACTCCCACGCATACTCCTTGGAAGCAGAGCTGCTGGGGTGACTGGGAGATTTCTGGCCACTCGACACCCTCAGCTGAGAAGCCCAGCCTTAAAAACCATTCTTGGTGATCAAGAGCTAGTTTCACGGAGCTAAGAAATTATAAAATTTTGCTGGGAAAGAATATATTGTTTTGTATAAAAATACGCTCCCTAGCCCCTCCGAAAGTAGATGAATATAATGATTTTATTGGAAATTGCACATTATACTGTATGCCTCAGCCAGCTTTTTCTGAATGGTTCTTTATTTAAAAAAAAAACTAAGAACACTTTAAACACAGGCCCCCACTGGTTTTTTTAGAGTGTACCTTGTCATATTTGCAAATTTCTGCTGCCACAATAACCTCCCCTTTGTCCTGTTCCTCCAAGCTATATAAAAAATTACTTTTAACTGCAAACAGTTTTTATTCTGAATCTAAAAATCGCACTTAGAAACAAGCTCTCTCTGGCATCTTTCTTTGATTTCGTGAGTGTCTCTTCCTATTCAGGGCCACATTATATATGCATTACCCATATCACTGTTCTCTGGGTGTCCCCAAAATTGGTTTTCCATCACATCACTCACAGGCCAAAATATCTTATTATAGAATTAGAGGTACAAATTCTTAATTCTGGTATGCTATATTCCCCTAACAAGATATAATCTCCGCTGTTACCTCCAACCTTAACGATTTCAGGTAGGCTGGGTCCCTGATAGCCACTTAAAAAACCCATTTTTAACGCACTGCCTGGTCTCATGTTAATCACCATTCATAAAAGCACTTTTCTCTCTCTCCATAGATCCATCTTTTGAGACTCCCAATTCTACCTTTTCCATGATGCCTAGACTGCCCGACCCTACCCCTTTAATCTCCTGTTAGTTGTAGCTGTCAGAGCATTTACTAACTGCATCACCAATTAGGACAATTAATTACGTATTTTGTATCTACCTGCCTGTGATCTAAAGACAGATACATCGCCTGATGCATCTCGCATCTCTGTTAACAATTCTTATATAAGACAGGAGAGCAACGTCCACACCTTATGATCAAGTTCTAAAACTAGTATCTTTTTTTAGAATGTCGCCCTAATACATATTGTCTCCTTGTAGTCTAAAGATAAAAGGTGACATTTTAAGACCCTACCCATCCCTATTATTCCATAAAAGAAATTGATGGCCATACAAAAATATCTTACATGTAAATTCTGGTTATATTTTCTCTTAAGTGAGGAATAGTTTTTAAAAGAGGAATGACAGAATATTAAAAATGAAATTAATATTATTTCAGGCATATTAAAGAATCTTGAGTCCAGAAATACCTCAAGCAGGATCTTATATTCTTAGAGAAAACCAGAGAGAAAAGAAGGCACTCTCCCTAACAAAGAAATGAAAGAGCCCACCTTCAAATCTTGGTTAGAAGGGATACGCTGGTGCCTGTGTGAATTTCCTAAGACAGAGACCCTTTTCCCAAAGAGGACTCTGAAATATTCTTATGGAGTTTTCCATAAGTAGCATTTATCCTTCTTATAATGATAGTTTGAACTGTCTTCTTTAATAATTTAATCTAAGCTCAGCCACGTGAGTTTAGAAAATTTTCATCGTGATTTAAGGAAAAGCCAAAACTTAGCTGTCTACCCTGCACTGTCCTTACTACCACTATGCAAGAATTTCTGAACACAGAATTTTATAGCAATATTGATTATAATACCTTTCCCTTGTAAAGCAGTAAAACAAATTTTCTACTTAATCCAGGGAATATTTTACTTAATCTCAATGTGGTTTAGTTAATCAAAGATTATTACTGAACATCTCTCTTGAAAGAAACTAGAAAAACTATCAGGTTTATTATTTTCTGCCAAATGTATATATCCCCTACCGGTCAGTGAGAAACATGAGCTCCTAAATTCTACTTTGAGTTGAGAATACATTATTTCTTGGAAGTAATTTCATTTAACTTATTTAAAGCAATTATTACATATTCTGTAGACGCTGTGCAATAAGGTCATAGTGAGAGCTACCATTTCCAGGCTCACCCTTAGCGCTCTATGTGAAGGACACTATTTAATCCCTTCTAGAACATATGATGGTTACCAAGGTCACCAAGGCTGTTATCCCATTTTACAGCTGAAAAAAAAAAAAACGAGGCTTAGAAAGGTTACATAAGGTCATACAGCTGGCTATTCAGACTCAATTCCAGACCTGAGTCCAAAATTTGAGCTCAATAGCTATCCTATACTTCCTTTAGAATATTCTACTATTACTATATTTACATTTTCACATTATAACATCTTTGAGTGGAGGAAGGTAATAAACATACATTCTGAATCAAGTATTAAATTATGTTCAGAATGATTTCCATTTTTCATTTATTTGGGGCATTTAATTTCTTTGAAAATGAAAAGATCTATGTGAAACAAAATATATTGTATACCTCTAGTCAACAAAATGTGTGATTAACCTGAACACCCCCATTCCCACTCCAGGATCCATAACAAAGAGGTCATTATACCTGGCAGAGCCCCGCTGCAGGGCACTCACTAATTGGCTCCTTGGTAGCCTAAAGTAGCAAACATACTTCCTCAGGAACCTACCAGGCCCGGACTATAGCTCCGTGACTCCAGCTAAAAAAGAAACGGTAGAATTACCAAGTAGTGAGTAAAGAGCTAATGATACAAGAGTACATAGTCATTATTTACTTGGAACACTGAAAAAAATTTAAATTAATTTATATTAAAAAAAAATAAAAACATAGTCATTATTTATAAAATATTCCTTCAAAATGCATCTCGCAATTTTTTTAAACAAGCTTTCCGGCTATTTACTGAAATAACTGTCTATCCACTCATTTCCCCAACTTATAAAATCATCTTTGATGGTCAAGAACAAGCTCAAAGGTTTCTTCCTCGAAGAAGCATTTCCCAATTTCTAGCAAAGCGTTCCTTCACCTTTTCTACAGTAAATTCTGCTCGACAAAGTTCATTCTGCCTGGAATATGAGTCACTGCTTAGATGTTCCTCTCCCTGGCTTGTGTGGCTACTAGGACTTTGGTCCTCTATGAAGCCTATCTTCAAGCCACCGCCCCTAAGCCCTGGCAGAGCTTCACATACATGTCTGTTAAAACAATTTTTAAAACCCGGCAATTTGAATTAAGCTTTACGCTAGGCCGAGTTGATTCATGTAACTGCTATTTAAGTGGTATTAGCACTTTTGTCAGAAAGATTTCTAAGGTTAAAATAAATACATAAAAAACATACATTTTTACCTGATATAAAATGATAATTATATTTCATATATAATATATATTTATAGGTCATATTTTAATATTTATATTACAATTATGTTAAATATTATTAATACTAGAATATGTTTAACACATCGAATCAAAGAGCGATAATTTATCCTTAAAATACAAATTCAAGGAGACAAGTGTCAAATGCCTGGATCCCAATATTCTTAGAAACTAGCTAAATGTGTCAAAGGAAAATCATTTCATAATCAAATTAGTTGCTTTATTTTCTATCGCCAGCAGCTATTTAGAACACGCCTGCCACAGGTACCACTACTACCATTGATTAAAATATAGAAACAGCACATGTATTTCAAAAGTTAAAGCTTTATTGTTATGGCAAAAAATAACCGCAGGTGATGTAGTCATAGTGGCCCAAAAGGAAGTGTTCCAAACATAGAGAAGCAGGGCCTGGAAAAGTAGAGTTCACAGAAGTAGGGCTAAATATAAAAGAAACAGAAGTTATTCTCTTGTGAGAAACTAACAAAAGGGGTCCAACAGGGACAAGGTTTAGTAAAGCCAAAACTGCTGGAGAGAAATACATGTAGTAATTACAATTCTAAGGTGAACACACTCTAAATGCATTAAATCCATAAGCAATTACAGAAATTTGCACTGTTGTGTTCAAAGAAGCTGAGTGTGTTTCAGCATTCAAAAACAAACTCTCAAGAACTGCAATTAGTGTGCCGATTCTAACTTGCTTGTCTTCAACAACTCAAAATACATAATTTCCATCTGTAAAACAAAGTTCTAAAATAAACAAGACAGCACCTCGTTAAAAAAAAAACAAAAAAACAAAACTCAAACCTCTCCATCAAGACGAAAATGCCAACTTTGATTCAAAGACAACAGACTTGATATTGTTGTTAATATAGATCTTCCCTGACTCACGATGGGGGTTACATCTCAATAAACCCACTGTAAATTGAAAATACTGTAAAATGAAAATGCATTTAATACCCCTAATTTATCAAACATCATTGCTTAGCCTAGCCTGTCTTAAATGTGCTCGAACACTTACATTAGCCTACAATTGGGCAAAATCACCTAACGCAAAGCCTATTTTATAATAAAGTGGTGAATATCTCATGTAGTTGATTGATACTGTACTGAAAGTGAAAAACAAGATGGCTGGATGAGTGGAGAATGGTTCTAAGTTGTTCGCCCTCGTGATCGCGTGGCTGACTACAAGCTGCGGTTGCTGCGGCTGCCCAGCCTCACCAGGGAGAATTCTACGGCATATCCCAGGCCTGGGAAAAGATTGAAATTCAAAGTTCTGAAGTATGGTTTCCACTGAATGCGTATCACTTTACTACCATTGTAAAACTGAAAATTTTTAAGTTGAGCCATCATAAGTGGGGGTCCCCCCACTGTCTGTACATTTACAATGCTGTTTCATCAAATTTAAGACACTGATTAAAGACACATTATTGGAATAATGCTCATTGCTTCTTCTCCTTTACCGATCCCCCACCATCCCGACCTCCACGTACAAAAGGAACATATCTCCAAGATGTTCCCTTCTTTCCATCCTCACCACCAGTAACCTCCATCAACTCTCACCTTCACAGCCGTACTTAATAATTAGTTTTCCTGCCCCAAGTCCTCCCCCTTCCCATTCCTGTCCCCACTAGACTCCCCCATGCTATAGGGCTATCTAAGATGCTACCCTGATCATATTACAACCTAACTTAAAAATCTTCATGGTTCCCCACTGCCTCTACAATGTCCAGTCCTTAGCATGGAATGGAGACCTAATATTTAGGTGCCCATTTCTATGAACTCTAAGAGCAGGAATTTGTATCTTAATGAACCTCTGATTTTCTTGTATAGTAAATATTCCAAAAATAACACAAATGAAAGTGTCATCTGAGTATCAGATCTGAAATTCAGAAAAAATCATCTGGAAGGACAGTAGTCACATGGAGGAGGCAATGGAATGAATCAGGAGACCTGCAAGGGCTTTCTTTTTGTTCTTAATCTTCAAAGTATAACATGTTTATTATAATAAAGGTCTGCTGACTGTGGGAGTTTTCTGAACCAAAACTTGATTCATACCCCAACAATTTCAAATGTATGCAGGAAATAACTATGCCGAATGTCTGAAATTGGGAATATTAAGTCTCAAACTAGAAAGTACCATAAGAGCAGGAGAGGAGCTGTGCATATCACATAAAAACTACACTGGTAAAGAAGAGCCTCCTCTCTGGCCTAGATCCCAACAGCTTTAAAAGCGGATAAGGAAAGTAAGGTCAATTTGGAATAGACAATTTTAGCCAACAGGCCACTGATGAAAAAGAAACAGAACAACAGATATCTAAAATAATCTGGAATCATATAATTTTCTGTCTTTCCAATATATTGTTCTCAAAAGATACATGTTCATTCATGGCAATTAATGAAGATTATTAATCTGCATGTAACAAGCTTGTTGGTCCGACAAAGAAACAGTCCTCTTGAATTCTACCTTAAAAGTTAAAATTTACATATTGATTTGCACTGGGGTCACTGGAATATAATCTTAATACTTTCCTATCAGAAACCTCAGGAGGACTTACATACTATATCTTGTGTTTGATCATATCATAACAACCTGTTCTCTTTAACTGTTGGACTTGTCGTGCTATCCTGTGTCCAGTGCCTAAGAGCTCGTTAATTACCTAAACTATATCTCCATAGGTCTTGTTAATTACCCGTCTCCTGTCTCAGAGGACCTTGTTAATAACTTGTACAGTCTCTCTAAAGAGGTCCTAACAACACATTAAAATTAAAGATGCTTTTCTTTTAGCACCTGTCAAGTGCTGTAAATTGAGAAATTTTCACATCAGTTTATTAACCTACAGTAGTTTCTGTGGATTTTTTTGGCTGGTTTTCTTCTCTCACAAAATCTCCCTGTATCTCAATCCCTCAACTCAAAATAATAATAATAACAACAACTTAGCAAAGTTTTGTCTTTTTTTGTTTCAGAGCTTTTTTTGTTTTCAATTTTGAAGTCTATAAATATCAATTTGCATTAGTGAGTTAGCAAAAGGATGGCATGGTTGGTATCTGCAAATTAACCCATTGGGAGATGTACCAATTAATGAGAGCTATTATAATGAGTATTAGGATGACAAAGGGTAAAAAAGTTTCAAGTAGTATCTGGGGAGTTTAGCATAAAAGTTCTAGTTAGTGTTAAGGGAACTAATCATATTGCATATTTCATGTTCCTAGTCACTGTCTCATTGGATACATTCTGCAAATCCCTAGGCACTAATGGATTAATGGCTCTAAAAATCATCTCAAAAGTTTTTGTTTTCTGTCTTGTAAATGAGGCCACAAATTTTCAGCTGTGTAAAAGATTTATGGCCTGTCATGAATGAGAGGCAAAATTATCTTTAATATTAGACAAATATGAACAAAAAATAAATACTGCTATTAAAATAAACCTTACACATGTTAAGGTTTATTATACCAGAGACTGAGCTTTAAACTCATAAAGGGGGGGGAAAAAAAGGTCCATACGGAGCGTTATAAAAATGAAGGTTTTAAAAACTATGAATAGGATCATTTCTTTTGGAACATTTGTTTACTCTAACTTCTTAAAATCTACAGTAAAGTCTTCTTTTTTCATGGACGTTATATAATTTCATAATAATGACTACATGCTTATAAGCCTGTGGTGATTTGTAAAAATTAGAGACACATTTAAATATACATTCTAGGTAACTGATTTTTTTGTAGCTTCTAAGAAAGGTATGATACAACCATAGGCAGGAAGTGATGAGTTAAGGAAAGAAAGAAAGGACGAAGGGAAAAAGGGAAGTAGGTCAACCTGATCCCCAAAGTAAAAGGTATACTGTCATGCAAAATTATAAAATATTAGTGATAGACAAGAGTTCTCGATCCTAAACGCTATTTCTGTACTGGCCTAAAAAATAACTGTTTCACCAGCTAAGCAACAAGCAGGTTTTTCCACAGTAACTACTATAAATGGAAATATATGCATATACGCCCTAATAAAATCAGTAACACCAGGAATGATATTATAAGACACATCATTAAGTTAACATACAGCAACTAGGAGTTTGCTACATGGTATTCACAACGATAATAAGACAGAAAATAATGAAGGGAAAGCATGTTCTTTGTATGAGTCACATATAGGATATTCCCAAATCAAAATTCTCTGGTAAATATACCTCCCATAAGTTCTTGCTCTCCAATGAGCTTCCTTTCTAAAATCAAACATCAGCTCTTCATACAGAGCATGCTTATATTTTTGACTATATATGTTTTTTTACATTTCAGAATAAGACATACACAATGAATTCTCTTGACTGGGGGCAGTTCTTCAATCCTAAACCTTCTCGTGGAGCCTCAGAAGAACACATCACAGAGCTTCTTTTCAAGTTATGATAGGTAGCGTATAAACACAAGCATATTTTCTAAGTGCTGTTCATCACTACTGATGTCTAGGTTTTACTTGAACTCTGAGAAACAATTCATCCATAGATGCCATAAATATTAAATACTCAAGACATTTCTGCCTGGTCTTTAATGCCTACCATAATTTACATGTTTCTTAGCTATTCGGCCAAATCTCATACTCCTCTCCATGTCCCTGTTTTAGTCTGGCTGACCTCCCTACTGTGCCCTCCACCTTACCTAGGGTCCAGTGACTAAGTCATCTATTCAACTAATAAGCTTACCAAAACAACTCCAGACTTCTATTCATCAAATTAGTACTTACTGAAGTCTTATGAAATACAGGATATAAAATTAGATCAGTAATTTTTAAACCTGACGGAGAATCAGTGGGAAGTTTTAGAAATGCTGATATTAATTTCAGGGCCCATTCACACTAAAGATTCTAATTTAGTCTGAGACAGGACCCAACAAATTGTAGTTGAAAAGAAATTCCCAGGAGCCACTGATGATCAGCACAAATGAGGACATGCACTCATCTAGGCGGTATGGGGCACCCACAAAAGAAGATTCAGCACAGCTATTAAGAAGCTTAGATAGCTTAGTAAGGAAGACTAAGACCCAGACACAACAGATATCCTAGAGCAGTTATGTGCTATATCAGAAATCCAAAAGGAAACACCATGTTACTAATCAAGAAAGAATTAAAGAGTTCTTAGCCTCACGGATAGGTTGAGCATACTCAGAAGAGTTAAGCGGGCATTCCAGGACTGAGCCAAGGAAAACCAAGGTTTTACAAGGGCCTCAGGGGAGAGAAGTAAGGATATTAACTTACCTAGAACAGAGAGACAAGGAATAGTAAAACAAAAGTTGGCGAAGCAAGAAAAGGCTAAAATACAGTAAGTCTTGAAAGTTAGAAGAGTTTGGATTTGGTGTTACAGATCAGTGGTTCTTAAAACTTTTTTGAACTACACTCTTCAAACAGACTAAAGTTACCATGGCTCGTGTGCCCTAAATACTAAGTAATAATAATGCTGAGTGTTGTGATAAATAAATGCGAAAAACGCAGTTCACTTACTACTCTCAGAATGTCTCATTCAGATAAGGTTTAATCAGTGATGCTTGGTTAGGTGGCCTTCCACTTTTAGCGACCCAGGCTACCTGTTTCGTAATGGCTCTGCCTTTTACAAAGATCCCCCATTCAGTCAGCCTGGGGCTCAGCAAACTATTTCAGCAAACTTTGCAGGCCACGCAGTCTCTGTTACAAGGACTCAACTCTACCGCTATGACACAAAAGTAGTCACAAACCAGTGGCTAGGCTGTGCAAAGCTGAAACGTTACTTACAAAAATACGGCTTGCCAACCCCTGGCCTAAGGTACTGAGAAAGGCAGGCAATATAGATGACTGCACAGGACATTTTCATGGACCAGACCTGGACCTGGTAGACCCCTCTTCCACTAACTCCAGTAAACCAGAACTTCGTCACCTGTCCCCAGCCAAGGCTCTAGCTGTGTCTCTGTTTTTTTTTTTTTTTAAAAAAAGGACATCCTGTTTGCTGAACATACCCACCATTTCCACTTTCCACTGGAAGACTAGCCTGGCATTAAAGAAGACGTGGCTGTGAACAAATTATTAAAAATGGCATAACGAACACTCGGGTTTTTTTGTTTTTGGAAAATTATCTGTCGATGCAAACAAGCATTACTTTAAAAATTGTGGAGTTAACCACACATTAGTTGAACCTGATGATGCCAAACTACCTGTAATTTATAATTAAAAAGCAGGAGTAGCTGCAATTTGAAAACACAAACTCCATACCAGTCATAAACCGATGAAACACTTTCCTGAAAATGGCAAGAATTCCAACTACACTTTCCAGCGCATGTGCAGTACGGGTCGTGCGGCATGCCAAGTGTTAGGCGGTATCCAGACTTCTAGAACCGGCGCAGACCACACACACAATGCGGCGCCCTCGGCACACCCAACTCAGCTTCTTCTGGGTCCACGGCCGAACCGGCTTTCCTCACTGGCTGCCTTGGGGTTGGGACACAACGGACTCTGGCCAAGGGGACATGTGTAGAGGTGATGCACACACCGCGGCCAAGCCTGACACAGAGACGTGCCACACGCGACCCTCGGCTCTCCGCCCCTGCTGCAGGACCCTGCCGGCCGGGTGGTAAATGGGGGCACCACAAGAAGGAAGGAGCCATAACGGTGTGCGGCTGAATGACCGCATGGAGCAAAACAGCCACTTCCCTCCGCCCCGCCATCGTAAATCAGGCGGCGACAACGAGTGACATGCTTCGACTGTGAAAAGCCACCAAGATCTGGGGTTGTTTATGACAGCTGATAACCTACTTAACACGAAGTTCTTAAGAAACTCCAGAAATGTGCCACACGTAGGGTCTGAATATTAAATTTTAAGAGCCCTTTAACACCCATTGAGATGCCGAATAATGCTTAGTTTTACATAAAAATGCACCTATTTGCCTTTGTGGGTCTGTTTTCGGTGTGCCATAAGATCTTCACAGCCCACACTGGGCTGGAAGAGGAGCCTAAAGGAATAAAAGCACATTTTAGGAAATGGGTCTGCTATCCTGTGTTCATTGATTCAAAAACGATTTTCTCTAACCCCTACTACCTACCAAGCATCAGGCTGGAGATTAAAGGCGGAAAGATGAATGAAACGCAGGTGCTGCCCTCCAGCTGCTCCTGGTGGTGGATGGGACACCAGTGACTGGTCTATTAGTGAACAATGGGATGCCCATAAAAAGTAAGACTTGCATAAGAAAAGGCTGTCCCAGAAGGATCAACTACCTTTCCCTATGAGAGCAGGCAAGGCTTCAAAGAAGAGGGGCAGGTAAGAGGAAAGAAGCTGCGAATTAGTAAATGCAGGGCAGCAAAGGGTTTCAAAGAACCCAGTTCCTTGTTGGACTAATCCAACGAAGAACTGAATCCATTTCTTCTATTGGTTTTATGCAAGACTATTTTTTTTTTAAATTTTATTTATTTGGCAGAGAGAGAGAGATCACAAGCAGGTAGAGAGGCAGGCAGAGAGAGAGGGGGAAGCAGGCTCCCCGCTGAGCAGAGAGCCCGATGTGGGGCTTGATCCCAGGACCCTGAGATCATGACCTGAGCCGAAGGCAGAGGCTTAACCCACTGAGCCACCCAGGCGCCCCTTTATGCAAGACTATTATCGGACCTATTCCAAGAACGGAAGCGAAAGGTGGTATTTTTTGTGGTTTACAAGGTGATTTTTTCAGGTGGATTTTACTTTTTCTTTACTAAGAAATAAAAACTCTGACTTCTAAGAAGGCGTTCCTCAGTGCTTTCAAGTTTTCTGGAATAAAGAAAATTCTCCCGGCTTAATCCCACCGTCCGCGCTCGCGGGGCAAGAGCAGGTTTCCCTGCACCTGCGATCCCAGGTGAGCGGCTCCCTCACGGAGAACACGATCCAGTTCCGCAGCCTCGTGGTTTACCCCCAGCTCTGCCCGGCGTTCTCACAGACGTCAGTCGCAAGAGTCCAGGAGACTCTAAATAGATCTATTTAGCACTACTGGAAAAAATAATCCGCAGCGCATGTCCTAGTGATGGGTGTCTGTAGCTTCCAAAATGCATTCGGTTGAGATGTGAACGTGAGAAATCTAAAACGTCTCCCGTAACTGAGGGCTGAAGTCGGCAGGAGAAACAGGACACACGGTTACGTACAGACGAAACTCCCTCGACTGTATCCTCCCAAATTCCACTCAAGATCAAGCTGCTTTCCAGAACTTTGAGCTGCACTCTCTTCCTAGATCTACTTATCGTCAATCCTTCTTTTTTACACTATAAACTAGAGCGACCCCTTAATTGCAAATGCATTAACCACGAACACGGCCTGTGACACAGAGGGAAAGAGCACAAATGTTGTCCTCATACCTGGCATCCCAAAGAACACGAAGAAGAGAAAGACTTAAAATTTAAAAATCTTGCTTTTTATACACTCGCAAACATTTTATGCATTTATCAAGAAATAGCTCTAATTTTGAAAGAAACAGCATTTGTCCTGAAGTCACCCAAACAAAGCCTAAATCTGGCAAAATGCCACGCTCACTTTTAAAACCCGCAGCAATCCACGTAAACAAGTATAGGGCAATTAAAGATTTGAGGATACTTATTTTTCCACATGCCTCCATGATGTAAAAACATTATTTTCTTACTGGGTCCCATTTTTCTTGCTTTTCTTTGACTTTAAAATTATATAAATTACCCAATCTCCCAAGTTATTTCGGACAGTTGTTTTTAATTATCTTCTTCAAAAAAGTTTAGCGAAAGGGAGAAAAAGCAAATATATTGCTATTTACCTCTGTAATTTAGGACTTAAGACAATATGCAGAATATGCTATATGAAATACCAACATAAAATATGTGAGTAGCGTAACAAAACTGAGGACTCTTCATTAAAACATTAATGCCACATGATAAAAATGCATTTTTTGGAGTACAGTTTATAAAGAAAATTGAACAATACTTTTTAAAGCCACAGCAAATATTTACTGCTAAAAGAAAGTGAAAGAAATACACGTTTCCCTTGAAAATGTTAAATGCACCCCTCAACTCATTCTTAGAAGATCAGAGGACAACTGGGAGAGCACCGTCTAACAGGGTGCTTGTTAATACTATATTTTTGGTTTATGGTGGGACAAAACAAAGCACCGTTTTTGAATAAAATATGACATGACAGTATAGAAAACATGGTACCAGCCACCATTCACTGGCTTTATACCATGTACTTGATGTATAATTTATCATCACCCAGTCCTACCAAGCAGGCATTCCTTTCCTTGTTTCAAAGATGGAGACGATGAGGTTCATAGAGGTCACAGACCTACTGAGCCAGGATTGCCCCTCACATCAGTATTCTATACGCTACCGCCTTGAGGAAAAAAACATCTACATTCAATGGCAAACACTCTACCCTGCTATTCTATAACTGCTTAGGATTCCAATATTGTTTGATTAAGTTTTCTTTAAACAGCTATTCCACCGTTCACTTCTGCAAGATCCATAATCTCATTTAACGGTATATAGTTCCAATTTGTACTAAGGAAGAAGAAAAGTACCGTTATACATGTAACTGAGAACTAAGATTTTGAAAATCTAATCTTTATCATGATAGTGATTATTCCTATGACCGTAAGTCATCATATAGAAAACTCTGATATATTTACAGTACCCACGAGGGCCACAAAATTCCAGTAAACATTCACAAATAAAAGCTACTTCTAAATAGACATTTGATAAGGGTAGTTAACACCTACAAGGAAAATCATTAATACTTAACCTAAGCCAGTATTTCTTAAAGAACAGCCCATGGGCTGCTATTGGTCCACTAATCCTCTCCAGAGAGCCCGTGAACTAATCCCTGGAAAATGATATCTAGAAACATAACATATCACCTAATTTCTGGCCTGAATTAACACCCAGTGGTGATTCACTCTCACCATGTCTCATCAAAAGCTATGCCGTTCTCTTCGTAAGTTTCAGTGAGTTTCTGGATCACATAAGTAGAAATAGACTAGGCTGGGGATTAAGAATCTTTTATCCTTGTAAGATAAAAAGTTCAATTCCAAAGATGTATGCAACGTTGCCTGGCTCCATAATTAATTATAAAAATAAGATAAGAATTTTGCTTAAGTCAAATATAAAAGGAATTTAAAACATTCAAGTATTTAAAAGGGATATTTGATACTTTCAACTACAGTATTTTTTAAAATAGCACAACTTCCCCCATGTTAGGCTTACCTTGAAGATGGCATTATATTTGAAGCCCTGAATTTTGTTGTAAACGGATTAGTTGACTCATAATCAAAATAGTCCTGACGATTTTCACTAAAAGCGTTAGGTGATTTCAAGTCACAAGGGCTATCAGATCCCCCATTGCTAAGTTTATCAGATCTTCGGCTATCTTTTTTTCCAGTCACTCTTTCAAACAGGCTAACTTTCTCCCTTTTCTCTCTTTTATTTTCTTTTCTTACTTCAACAGATTTTGAAAATAAATTCATGCTGCTGTCCCATGATTCACTGCTTTCTTCAAATGGATTTTTCTTCCTTGGCAGTGTTGCAAATTTTTGGGGTAATGAAGCAGTCACATTTGTAAATGGGTCATTTTGTCTTCCGAAAGACGATTCACCTTCATCCACACTGCTGTCAGGTTGGTTCATTTTAGAAGTATCAAAGCTTAATGTTCTTCTGTGTGGAGATTTGAGACTTCCTGCAAAACAATTTTGTAGTTAGTACATAATCAGTGACACATTACATCACACTACTTGACACATTCTGTGTGCACACTGCTGCTTTTAGAATGAGAGCAATTAGCTATTTAAAGATACGAACCTTTAAAATAATCAAGGAAAACAATCTTAAAATGGTAAAGTATAGCAGTCTCAAGTAGGTAGGCTAATAATAATTAGCATATTGCTAGACAATCAGTAATTTACTCAGCTCAGAAAAAAATAATCACATAAACTATAATGTCAAAACTAGAGGTTCTGGTGGTCATAATGGTGCTATAAATTCTCAAAGACTTTTTTCATCATTAGCATTAAATATACTTTGCTACTTCTGAACGTACAAGATTTTTTTCTAGGAACTTTCTGATTAAATGGAGTATTTATTTATGCTTCAGGCTTTCAAGACCAAAGAAACAGCAGTAAAAAAAAAGACACCAGGCCGTGAAAAGCAACTGGGACTCATTTTTGTTATCATTTAATAATATAAACACAATACTGAATGCAGACAAATTCTGCCTTTAATAAACTTACCAATTTTGAGCATACTCAGCACTCAATAAAGAGTTGATGACTAAACTTAGAAACTACCAAGAAATTGCAATTTTTATTTTCTAACTTCATAAGTTTGACTTTAAAAATTAAAACGGTAGTTCGGATCACTAAGGATATGATTAGATAGTGTCACTTACCGCTTTCTGGAACCGCTCCAAAGGCATCCATCTGCCGTCCGAGAGGATGTGTCTGACCGATGGTGCCGGACTTCAGTTTCTCAGAAGATATGTGGGTTCCAGTTAAATCAGACATTGAATGTGCTGAAGAGAGTCGCTGAGGACCCAAAAGGAAAGGCTTTTTTGGTTTGGATTTCATCTGTATTTCACCACTTGAAAATTCAGTATTGGCATCGGGTATATGAGAACTTGGAATGATCGCAGAAGACGTATCCGAAAACGTCCCATCATTTTTTCTACCTTTCATCTTATCTTTTAATTTTGCAAAAGGAGATCTTGTTTTGTCCTTCATTGATAAGTCAAACATACTTGCTGTCATATTGTTCCTCATGAATTGAATATTGATCTTTATCTCACCCCTGTTTTTGGCTCTTTTTCCTTGTTTGGATTCTAATCTAAACCACCTTAAAGAGAAGGAAAAAACTGGGTTGTAACACATAAGGAAGAAAGGATATAAGCTTGGTATATACAAATAGCTTTTTAGGTTAAGATATTACACATCAAGGCAATCTAAACACGATAGCTATTACGTATCCATCTGACATAAGTGTTGCTAGTGGCCTAAGAACATCTGTTAATGTTAAAAGACACTGAGGTAAAGGCTCTGAAAGAATTCATCAATACGCTACTCTTGAGCATTATACAATAATGACCACATTTTTAATAATTAAATATTTAGCCCGTTTTTCTTCTTGTAAAATCTATTGAAAGAATCTTGTTAACATCAGAGACCACTGCATTATAGTTGGCTAACTGTGAAAATTACATAAGATGTAGTTTAGATTCATATAAAGTGGGCCAAAGCCTTCTCCTGAATAAAATATGAAAAATGAGTAAAATGTAGGAAGTGACAAATAGTCATAAATCCTGTGAAGTTTTTGAAAAAACAAGCTTAAATGCTTCCTGTTAGAATCTATTTGCTTCGTTTACTATTGCTACTGTAACAATACCAAAGAAAACTTATTTTAATTGGAGCCAAATCTTGTGCTTTCAGTCAGTTCGCTGAATCGCACTGCCCATCGTCAAATGATGTTACAGTAGCCCCCTCTTATCCACGGTTTCGCTTTCCATGGCTTCAGTTACCAGCGGTCAACCGCGTTCTGGAAGATCCTCCATCTGACATATCCTCAGAAGGTCAGGAGCAGCGTCATGCTATGTCACAAAGTCTGCGACATTCACCCTACTTTGTGTCAATACAGAGCCATTTTATCATCTCATGTCACCACATGAAGGGTAAGCACAGGACAATAAGGTAGAGAGACCACATCCGCATTACTTTTATTACATATAACCATTCTATTGTACTACCTATCTCTTTATTGTGCCTAATTTATAAATTAAACTTTATCATAGGTATGTACATAAAGGGAAATACATAGTATATCCAGGATTGGGTACTAGCCACAGTTTCTGCCCCCACTGGGGGTCTTGGGACTTATCCCTGTGGATATAAGGGGGCTACTAGATAAGCCAAGTTTATTTTGGTTTTGTTCACAGTATTTTTATCCACGAGAAAGCCTCCGGTGGTCAGTGTTACAAGTGGTTATTCTACAAGGAAACAGCCAAAAAAAAAAAAAAAAAAAGGCAAAATCAAGCCTAGAAAAGAGTTTCTACAGTGTTTTCATGTTACTTAA
The DNA here is from genome assembly GCA_028534135.1 of Potos flavus. Lineage (NCBI taxonomy): Eukaryota > Metazoa > Chordata > Mammalia > Carnivora > Procyonidae > Potos > Potos flavus. The sequence continues at coordinate 10,790,074 of CM052894.1, read as the reverse complement.
CGATGAAGCGTAACCTGCAGACAGGTTATTACTTAAATACAGCTCTAATCAAGTGTAACAAATTTTCTTAGCTACAAAGGAACTCTGATCTAATTTTACATTAGTACTTTCTCTCCTTGTTACCAGGAAGGTATGCCAGAAGCTTATGTTTATTATCCATCAGGTGGAAGACTAGTTCATGGGTCTTTCCAGGCAGGAGAGAAAATTGGCACAGTATCCATACCACTTCCATCTCAGCAAGTAACACACAAGAGAAATATTTTCCTCATTAATTTGAAGCAATTCAGTCAATTAGGATCTAGTTGCATCAAAGCAAGCAGTTTTTTAAAAATAAAATATTTTACAGTAGGAAGCATTACCCTAAGACCCTAAATTGACAAAAGCCCTTGAAGCAAATAGTGAAATCTGAAGACACAGAGACTAGAAATAAGAAATGACAGCAATAAACTCTATGGAATACAGAACCTCGAACAAGACAAAATTTAGCACTCAAAAGGCAAGGTTATATCCCCAGTTATTAATTCCCAGTTCTGGAAAATAAAGCCATTTTCAATGGGGGAGAAATGCTTCTGATGGATAGTACATGGGAAATAGTCTGAAACATCTAGGCTTTACACAAAATAAGTAAATATACTTTGCAAGAAGTGAACCAAAAACAAAAAAACCTAAGCATGTCCTCTTCCATGTATGTAACAAATCAAAGCAAATCTGAGAAAAAAATAAACCAATAACCCAATAGATGGAAGGAGGAGAGAGTAATCAAACCTCATTGAATTTCAGAAATAAGACCAAATCAATCATCTACTTTTAACATCCATTTTTCATAGATGAGGGACTTGAGGCACAAAGGCTAAGTAACATCCCAATGTCAGATTAAAGTCAATAAGGAAAATTTCCAAGTTGATGAATAACATCTGCATGAAAACAGAAGTTCTTTACAATTTGATGAACCACATATGTTAATAAGGTGAAAGGCAGGGCTGGCCATGTGTCACAGGAAGTTGTGTTCAATCAGGAGGCAGTGACAACCAAGGAGGAAGGCAATGCAGGTTTTCAACTGCTAAAGGGTAAGCTCCTTGAAGGCAGTTTGCCTTGCACTCGATAAATATTTACTGAATATTTTTTGCTAAACCTATACTCTTAACACAACCAAGTTACAATTCTGTGTGTGTGTTGTGTCGTTTTGTTTTATGGTAGGGAACACTACTCAAGTAAGCTTTAAAGAATCAAGCAAGTCGGTATTTGAATACAAACTCTAAATACAGTATATTTTCAATCCTCCCCCTACCCTTCAAGATAAAAAAGAAAAAAAACTGCAAAGAACTTTTAACAAATATATAAAACTTAAAATTTAGGCATGACAAACTACATTAGCTGCTTTGTTTTGAAAGTGATATAATGGGGAAGTCTTAATGAGACCTTCAAGAATCATTCCAGAGATAGCACTTATTTTCCCAGGCTTCAAAAAGATAGAATGAAGACACAGCATTTGGGACTTAGTGGATTAATGCTGATTTTTTTCACCTCTGGAGTGCTGTTTTTAAACTGTATATGGCCTCTGTTCAATTTTTAGTGGGCACAGGTCCATGTTCAAAAACCACCACACATGTGGGAACTATTCCCAAGCAATTGGTGCTGTGTGGTCAGAAACGGGACAAGATTGGCAGGAAGGGTGCCAGAGGCCAGGACACAGGTGCACTGCAGAGACTCACACAAAAGTCCTAAAATCTGCATGTGTTTGAGTCATACCTAACTCTAGGGACTCTGATTGTTATTACTTTTCATGAGCATTAAAAAAAAAATCAACATCACCCATTCCTGTTGTAAAAAAATCAATAGATATTACATAACAGCATGAACGATTTTACCATTCTATTATTAAACATTGTATTATTTCCTTAAATCTCATGCCAGAACCAACCCAGACACTCATAAAAGTGGGAGATACAGAAGTTCTCTTTCCATGCCCCATTCAAAATGTTCTGGCTCAGGCCCTTCCCCTCGACTTAAAGGGGGGAAAAAAAAAAAAGCATTTAATTTCAAATTATAAAAATAAGTAAAGTAATAGTTTTAGCCATCACACTTCTTTGCCTATCATAACACAATTGGAAGAGAAGCTGTAAATACTTGTCTTCAATGTCAAGAGTATAAAGTGTCACACCCAGCAGTTTCATGGGACTTCTAAATCAGCTGGTAGCCTTCATCACTCATACCGATTTTCTAAAAAGCACTGGGGGATATGCCGACAAGGCTCAGCACTGTGCAGAATATTAAATATCTTTCTTGCAATACATCGGTGGCTCAAGTTCATCTCATACTGTGCCACATGCACAGCTGTGCTGGAAAAGGAAACTATTAAATATATTAAAAAACTAGAAATATTACCAATAAAGATATCTCATCAAATCTGTGGTCCTCATTTATCCACAACGAAAATGGGATTTAGTAACATCTGAAAATCACTTTGCATGCAATAACATCACAAGCCCTGTTGAGAACATTTAAAAGCATTTTCCCCCTGAAAGTTCTAATCAGTTTTATATAGTAGCCAATAGAGAATTTCTGTAGGGAGACCACGATAGGAGAGTTGCTTACGGCCAAATATACTGTCATTAGGATGCCGCCAAAGATAAGGAGTAAAACAAGGAGAAATTTTAAAAGCTCATTTCATCCTCTGAATCTCTGGATTCACAGCTGGGCCTACTTTCACTCGGAAAGTTTAGATTTTAGAGAAGGCCTGTAATAAGTCACTCATTAACATAAAAAGTATGAAAAAAACGCAGATAAAATTTGCAGTTACAATATACGTAAAAGTTTACATTCAAAACACTTTAAATATGAGAGTAAGTGTCATCCAAAATTGGTGATTTGAAGCAAATTATTTAGTGATTATCCATTTTTAAGTTTCAATTTGATGAAGAACTCCTCAGAGGAAACAATGCCATTTTGGAGGTAACAGTTATAAAAAATCATCAGTATATATTCAATTTTACATTTTTTGAAACTTTTCTCTCCTTTTTCTTAAAATATTGTTATCTCTTAATTAAATATTTACCATTTTTCCTCTTGCATTCCTACTACTTATCTCTCTACTCTTTTACCCTTCATGTATTAAATCTTACATGAAGTCCTGATTTAAAAAAAAAAGTAATAAAAATTCTAATCAAGAGAAGCTTGCAGGAAGACGTACAGAAAATAGTAGGACACACTTGTTCTAAAATATAAGAAATTAGCATGAACTTCAAGAAAGTTAACAATATCAAAAGTTTTTAAAAGGGCAAATAAATTTCAGTTATGACTGAAAGAAACACCAAAGCTGCTTTGAAAACTTAAAGTCCGCTTATAAATTCAACCTATATTTTTCTCTCATTAATTCCGTTAATCTTACGGTTCTCTCAGATCAGAATAATTACAGGTTTAAGGAAGGATGATTATATCAATCTCTAAAAACATATTATTTTTCAACTTAAGACATAATATCTAAGTGCTCATTTACATTATCCTTTTTTAAATGAGAATGTATCTATCCTAAGCTTGAAAGTCGTAGGTTAAAGGTCATGTTTGCAGTGAAGATGTCATTAAATCACTTCATCACAAGAACTCAATCACTGTCTCCAATCTGAGAGCACTGAACATAGTCTAAACACGCTGGCTTTACAAAACTAATTCTGAATACACTAACTCCAATACACTGTAAATTCCAGAAAAATGATAGAGTGTATTCAAGGTTAAGAATGTTTGTACACACTTTTAAATTTCTTTTTCTTTTAACAGCTTTGGACTCCATCAAGATGTACTGACCCTGAAAGATGGCTGAGCTAAAATAAAGGCCAACTTGTGTTTGTAAAGCTGCAGTGAAATATTAAGCTCTAAATTTGGTAATTTATCTTTTGACAGCTTCAGAGTTCAATATGAGACCTTATACTGGTAGATTTAATTTTCTGATGTTCCATTTCCTGGCAAATTGTAATATTTAATGATTACAACAATTTGAACACATGTTAAGTTTTGGTTGATCAACAATGTGATCCAGTCCTCTTGTAAGTAGTGAAACAATGTCAGTTTACTTAAAATTCAGTGCAAAATATTCAATTATTTAAGATGTTTACCTTAAACAAAAACGAGAGAGTAATGGATCATTAACGCCTCCGTTTAAAAAATATTTCACAAGGGCTATTTTTACTTCAGATTCGTGCAGATATGGTGCTTAAAATTAGGTCATATTTCAATCCAAAAACCAATGCCCCAGCTATACAAGTAATTTCCAAGAACAGAATATCCATGAATAAGATATAATTAATCTCCCCCAAATTCAAAATAAATTACATAACTTACTCTGTTTTCCTTCTTTGTTTGTCCTCAAAGATGTCATTGAGATTGATTGCCACCTGCCCTAAAAACTTATCCAGACCCACCAGGGACCTGTGCATAACTATGAGGAAAAGAATGTATTTTTCTGGATTCCCCTGCATTAACAATCCAGGTAGTTCAAAAGAGGCCTCTTCCTTCCACACTGGCTCAAGGGTTTTCTCAGCTACAGAGGTGGAGTACTTTTCCTTGCCCAGCTGAATTATAGTGTATGTGTCATTGGTGCCACTTTTGCCTTTTGGCTTAAGATCTTTGGCTTGGAGCACTGTGACCTGCACGTGGGTAGGAAACCACTTTTGGGCTTGCTCGGACAGCATCATTCTGTCCTTTTTCTCTGCACCGAGTTCTCAAGCGCAGGCAGTGCCCCTCCCGGAGGGAGAGCCTAATTCCTTAATCACTGCATCCTAAGGGCACTTAACGGCGACAGGCAAACTCACAGCTGCCCAACTTCCCCAGGGTTCGCTGTTAAGCGCCTCGCTGGGGCAGCCCGGGGGCACAGCTGTTCTGGGGGTGCCCTCTCCGCTGCATAAGCCCAGGGGCCCACCATCCCCTGGCCACGCCACCCAGGCCTCCGCGCGGACCCCCGCGCCTGGTGTCCGCACCTTCACGCGCCGCCGGCCGCGGGGACGGGCCCTGGGCGGTGGCGGGCGGCTCCCGGGCCTGCGGGCAGGTGAGGCCTGGCCGCTAAAGCCCCGCGAAGGGCTGCGGTGGAGGGACGGCGACCGCCGCCCGGCCGCCTAGAGCTCTCCCGCCCAAACTCGCAGCCCCCCGGCCCCACGCCTGCCTCCTCGCGGACGGGCCGCCCCCGCCTCCTCCGCGCCTCCCGCCCGCCGGAGCTGGTCGGCGGGCCCGGCCCGGCTCCTCCTTCCGACCCCGGTAATACGAACCGCCGGCGGCTCGCGCGGCCTGGCTCCCTCTCGCAAACCTCTCCCTCTCCCTCCTCCTCCTCCCCCTCCTCCCCCTCGCCTCGGCTCCTCCTCTCGGGCGGAGGCGGGGGCGGGTCGCCTGGCCGTGGAGCGGGACGGGGGCAAGGGACACGGTCGCCCCACCGCCGGCAGGCCGCGGGCTGCAGGCGGTGGGCACGGGGCTTGGCCTCGCCGACCGGCTGCTCCTAACACCCTTCGGGCGGCGGCGGCGGCGGCACTTCCGGGTTGGCCTTCTCCATGTTGATCTCGGGAACGCGACGGGGCGGGGCCGGGCGGGGCCGCAGGGTCAGGGGTCAGCGCCTCCCTGGTTGCCGTGGCGACCGGGGGGCGCTCGGCGCGAGCTCCCTGCCCAGGGCCGGGTGCTCCGCCTTGGTTTCGCGCGCGCTGCTGGGGCCTGGCACGGCGCTGCGCCTCGGGGAGTTGGGGCCCTGCACAGGCCAGCAGGGGGGCTCTCGGGGGAGCGGCGGAGTGCTCCTGAGAGGTGGCAACCGAGGCCTGGGCCTGCCCGGTCGAGGGAGAGACCCGATTTCAATCTTTGAAAACTAACACAGTGTGGCTGTACCCTGATGCCTGGCGCCTGGTACGGAGCGGGGGTTAGATAAACGGTGGCAGGATGCATCAGCCCTCTTCACTGACCGAAAACACGCTTTTCCCCAACTCCTTACCCCCTCTTCCCTAGTTCCCTGGAAAGATATCCCCCGCCCCCAATGGAAGAAGAGAGGAAAGCAGATAAAATATTCCAAAACCAACACAGGAATTTAAAAAGATCGGGAGAGACACTGGGCTAGAGTTAAAAGACCTGGCTCCTACCCAATGTCTGCCATCATCAGTCTGTGTGACCTTGGACAAGTCATTTCCCCTGCCGACCCTCAGTTTCTTCAAGGCCAAGAAGACTGTGTCTAGGGACACCCTCTGGGCGCTCTTGTAGACAATCCAACTGCCGAAGCCAAAACCAGAGATGATTCTCCCTCACCAAGGGCTACAGACTGTTGCCTTACCTGCGCCTGAGAGTACAACCTGACTGGACCAGTGCTGTTGGAAAGGAGGGGGTTTTTTAAGAGAAGGAAGTGGAGATGTGTTAATACCGAGGTTTTCCTGGACTAGCCAGATCTAGTGGGAAAAGTACCCGTAATAGCTGATGAGTCAGGAGACTTCTGCCTCTGCTGGAAATTCAATATGTAGCCTGTGATGGGCACTTAGCTTCCTGAGGCAAGGAATTGAGATTCTGGGAGCCTCCATCTCTTTGTCCATACATTGTAGATAAAATGGCTATTGGACTGTAGATAGCTTTTTATTTTATTTTATTGTGACTAAAATAGCTTGGAGGAGTATTCTGAGGTAATGTACATTTCCTAGCATAGTGTGGCACTGAGTCTCCTTTTGCCCCTCTATTTCTCAATTATAAGAGACATTTACTACTTTTGTTGTATTTATTTCTGTTCATGTCTTATCTACCCAAGGAAATTCCGAATTCTTTAGACTGCCTTGTGTTTCTCGGATCATCCCTTCACAGTGCCTAGCATTCAGTAGGTACTTGGTTTATTGAATGACTTAATGTCTCTTCTCCCTTTATAGGATGAATTTTGAGAGTAAAACATTTTGATAGATATGCATATACTTTTCCAACTAAAAATGGCCATAAAAGTAGAATAGAGTGTTTATTATTTTCAGGCAAGGTTCAAAACTTTTCCATTTGAAAACATTATGTTCTCCATGTTCCTCAGTGTCCCATGTTTACAGGATACTAGCTTTAGCCCTTAAAACAAACAAACAAGGGCCTTTTCATTAAAAATTTTTCGAATGGAGGTATGTGAGGCCCTAATATATTTGTGTCAGAAGAGCAGTCATTGAAGAAACTTAGTGGGGTTGGGGATGACTTTATATATTATTTTAGTCTTGTGGAAGGAAGGTACTTTCCTAACAGTAAAGGGCAACAACACAAACCTCAAAGAGCACCCAGATTCTAGCATATTCTTTCAGGGACCCACTGACACTTGCTAGTGTCTATAGGTTTCCTTTCATGTTGAAAACTCCCAGTTTTTTAGCGCTGCTTACACACAGTGGCTGGTGTGAGTTCTGCATGAAGTGGGTGCTCCAAAAAGAGACACTGGATTAGTTTACCACCAGAATCTTCAGGGACACAAACTATAGATGAATCTTAAATAATCCTAAGCTAGACTCCATCTAGAATGAAAAGACCTGGTTTTAGGTCATTCTAGAGAGAGCATACTATAAAAATGTTTAAAAAAAAAAAAAGCAGAACTTTCCATCTCTTGAGACATAGTATATGAAAAGGCCATGTGTGGAAAACAAAACCAAACCATTATCGTACTGTGAATATAGCATCTGGATCCCAGAGTGTGCAATTGTCAACTTTAAAGAAAAATATTCTTAGGGATTTTTAAAGAGTGCACTGCATAGTCAATGGTGGAATTTCAACCAGCATCTCCAGAGAGAAATGATTTGACACCTGAAACTTACAAAAACAAAATAAACGTCATGAAAACAAATTTCAGTTTAGAATTTTTACAAATTGCATTTTTAAAAGTCTTCATGTCTCTATCAAAGGTTGTAATTAAATAAACAATATGCAATTAATTATAATAATGCATGTGTTTCTAAAGAGCTTAAATTGTTTGGTAAGCTTTATTAATGATTACAAACTTGTTTACAAGTATCGTTTCACTCATCTCTGAAATATAGTTATCTCTAGGGTGGAAGTTGGCAGCAATAGTTCACAGGAACACAATAATATACTCCTCCAACACAATTCAGGGAATACTCTAAAGGCAAGAGCTAAGCAACTATAATTACTAACATCTCCTCCTGTAGCACCTACGTTTCTTTTGAGTTTTCCCCAAAACCTAGCTAGAGCCAAAATTGTTTAGATTTACTCTCTGGCAAGATCGGAAGTTGTGACCTAATGTTTGTAAGCCAGAATAAGAAAATAGCATATTTTTGCCCCAAGGAAGAAAATAAACAACAGCAAAAAAAAAAAAAAAAAAAAAAGCTACATAGAAGCCAGAATTACAGTGTAAAAGTGAAGTCATTTCCTTTAAGAACGTGTTTTTTTTCTTTTTTGATTATTTATTAAAAGAATAAAAATATGTCAGTTGGATGAAATATGTGGTTGGCTCAGAGAGAGAAATAATGGCAGTTAGATCTGGGATCAAAGTGGTTTTGCAAAATGTTTATTGTCTTACAGTTTTAAAAATCCTGCTTACTAATTTTAAGGTATAAAGGGACAGTAATTTAAAAGGGAGAGAAGGAATGCATACATAAAGGCAACATACCAGAGTTGAAAAGAGTCACTTATTTTAACCTGCACCAATCCTATGTCTAATGATATGTGCAGAGATGTTTGGTATTGGGAAACCAAATACCAGGGCTTGGGAAGATAACACGTCTTAAAGGAGTAAAATGCTAAAATTTCTAAGTTTAGACTGTTATAATGCCTGTTGCAATGAGTAAAAACAATTTGACCAGAAAGTAAAAATAATCAACATTTATTCTCCAATAGTGGAAGATTTCACCAGTTGAAAATATTTACTAAGTGCTGCGCCTTTAAGTCAAGTCCCATAAGGAGACTTATTCCAAGCACTGTGAAAGATTTTTCCCTTTGGGCATCAGCATCTCCAAAATTGCACCTTGTGAATTGATTGTAGGACAATTATAGTGCTCTTAGTGTTTAATAACCCACTAGGTCACTCCCATGTACATTATATAACAGATATTAATTATTTTCCAGTTGGAGGTTCAGAGACATAAGGGCAACAAGAAGCTTTCCCAAAATATTATCACGATCTTCAGACTTCAAATACACACACACACATTTTGAATATATATACAACTCAAATATACACAAAACTTACATACATATGGCACAACTCCAGAGTTATGTTGAAGGTACATACATACATAGATTAATCTTCACATAACCAGTCAAAAAATAAAAATAAAAGAGTATTTGGCAAGTTGATTTGAAATTACAATCACAATAAGCTAGTATTTGGGGGTTTTGATGATCATTCTATTTTCATCACTGGATTGATTGATTTGTCTTCTGGGGTCACACAATGTATGGACAGTTCGTGGTGCATGAGAAGCAGTGTGGTGTGTAATATAAAGAACTCTAGTCAGCAACCTGGGTCTTAATCCCAATCTGCCTATTACTAGCTACATCTCTTTAGGGATGTAATTTTCCTTCCTTGGCCCTCTGTTTCTTCGCTGTAAAATAAGAGACTATAATAGGAACCACTAAAACATTCTATAATGTTTAATAATTCTAAGTAGTACATCCACAACACGAAGAAGCAAATTGCATTTTAATTTAATTGAATTTGGTCAATGTACTAAAGCAGATTCCCTTTCTATGTAACTTATTAATAAAGGATCCTCTAATTCAAGAGAAAAAATCTTCCAAATGTCTTGAGAGTTCTCTCTCCCAAATGAAAATGATCATCACAGAAAGGAAGTAAATATAACTTTTATTAATAGACTCTGCATGAGGAAATTGACACTAAAAGCTCAAGATTTGGAAGAAATTACACATAAGTGTAAGTGGTTTTGGAAAGACTCAAACTTTTCACTTGTAATAAACATAATTTCTATTCATATTATTTGTAGCTTTTTCAAACTATGAAGACATGCTGACTGCGGAGGGTAGAAACTGATGGAAGAGAATAGATATTTGCACATCAGAATATTTTGTGTGGCTGTCTTTTAATTTCCTCCTCACGCTATCATACTATTATGTTGTGCAATTTTTGTTCCCTCAACAAAATTGACGTTAATGCACAGAGCGTGAATTGATTTACTTTAACTGTTGTATGGTATTGGGCCAGATGAATAAGCCCAATTTGCTCTTTTTCTTTCCAAAGGATGTTTAAATTGTTTGCAATTTTTTACTATTATAAACAGTGCTGCAGAGATCTGTACATATCTCCTATGCACATGTGCAGGGAATTTTTTTTTTTCATAATCATACCTCTTTTTGACAACTGGCAGTGAAATTATTAGGAATTTGTGAATGGTAGGTAGTGGAAAACTCATGGGTCTGAGCATCAGATCTGTGTTCTATTCCCAGGTCTGCAACTGGGGAGTTGTAATCCCGACAAGTCATAATCTTTCTGTGCCACTGGGTTCCCTTCCAGCTTCAGAATTCTCAAAGTCCTTTATATGTATTATATATATTTGTATATTATATAATGTATATAATTGTATATATATAAATATGTACTATTTATATATAACATGTATGATATATAATATGTATTACATAATAGATATGACATATATTGTAATATGTATTATAAATTATGCATATTATATATGCCATATAATATCCATTAACTCATGCTAACTTATATATACTATTTGCTATCTCTTTATACTATATGCACTATTAATATATAATATGCATAATTTACAATATATTTTTAAGTATATCTCATAGATATTAATTAATACGATTATATTTATATATAAAATTAAATAAATTTACATATATATAAAAGTACTAAAGAGCAAAGATTATCATTATGGAAAAAAGTTTTGTGCAACTTAGATATTTATCGTCAAGTTTCAGTTGTCTCATCCTCATGAGCCTTTCTGAAATCTCATAGAACACTGCAACCTGTATAGGCAAACGTATGTAGAGGTTAACAGAGACCGGATAATTTTGAATAATACTGAAAGTAATGTTTATCACATTTATCACATTATATAAATTTATCACCTTTTACCTTGTAAACATGCTAGCATTTTTTCATTTTCAGTTAAAATCCAAGATGGTGGATTTTTAAATGAATAATAAGGGATTCAAATTATAATATTTCTGGAACTAATATATATGTTCACTTGGAGCGCATTAAACTAGTGGGCAGTTGGCAAAAACATTTGGTGGTTATGTTTTTTTTTCCCTACGTAGGATCTAGTAATCTAGTAGTCTCTCCCTTTCTACTTGTTTAATCTATGTTAAACAAAGTAAAGTGCTTTAGAAGTATTTGAGATATATCTCTCTCTCTCTCAAATATACATACATATATATACACATATATATATACACACACACACACATATATATATATGGTGTGTGTGTGTGTGTGTGTGTGTGTGTGTGCGCGCGCGTGCGCGTGTTGTACCAAGCCTGGCTGGGTGATGTGGGGGATTGCATTTTGAGGAATAGATCCAACTCTTCTTGTTCCAAGGTCAGATTTTATACCATTTCTACTAAGCAATTTTCAACCAGCCTGAACAGTGTTTTAGCTCATCTGAATATCTAATAATAAAGATAGTTTTGGCTTGGAACTGGGTGCTTATCTTTTACCCAGCCCCAATTAGGTCACCTTCAGAGCACTTACAGGTTAGGATATAGGGAAGGCCTGTTATAAGACCGTGTTATAATCATTTTCTAGTTATCGGAATCATTTATGATACAAAATTAACCATAGGACTTAGCTTGGCAAGGTAGACCTAAAGAAATACCTGCTTCCAGGAGGTTAAGTAGTATAATGGAAGGAACATTGAACTGAGGGAAGTTGTTTGACTCAAACGGCTAATGGCTTATATGACCTTGAGCAACTTAAATTCTTCCTTAATAAAATAGTGGCTGTAAATTTCTTTTATCGCTAGACTTGGGTCTCAGATTACCCAGAACATCTTCCCAATAGTCTGACATCAATGAGCCACTGTGTTTTATTGTGGTTGCTTATCAAGCTTATGCAGGAGGATAAGGTATTTACATTGTGTAATTTGTGCCTATAACTGTGCTCTTATAATCTGAAGTCTTAAAAAAAATCGAAGTTGAAAAAAAAAAGACCACTCCCATCCAAGTATGAAGTGCATCGTGTGAATTTCTAAGTTAAAGTTTTGCCAAATCATCTTTGCAGTTTTGAGGGTTTTTGTTTTCCTTTTGTATATGCAGTTGGACATTGGAACGGAACAGAGCAAACTGGCTTCGCGAAAGTCTCGTGCATTATGCACTTCAAGAATCAAGGGCTGGCAACGTTTTCTAACACAAGATTTTTCTCCAAAGTTCCCTGGATATAGACATTCGCTCAACTTTCCTTGAGTGCCTAGCTCTGCATAGGTGTCATCCCTGGGGCACTAACTACCTTTGTGACTTTGAGCAAATCATGCCAACTCTCTAAATTTAGGTTTGTTTGCTTACAAAATGGATTGTTGGGAGGATTAAATGAAGGGTTGGGTACAGCTCAGGGAGGGCCTGGTACGTAGGACGGGCTCAAAAGATGTTTATTGCTGGTGGGCTGATGGTGCAACTCCACTTCTCTTTGCAACTGCTTTCCTCGTATCCGAAGGCAGATACTGGCCAGCACAGTTGTTCTGGGCTGTTTTTCACCATGTAATTAAGGATCCAGGGCTGCAGCAGGTGCCCAGCAGGCGAGAGCCAGTGAGTGGAGACCCTGAATTACTTTTGTCTTAAGCCAAACCCAACGTTGTTAGATATTTTTTCCAAACAAGAATAGAAATAAAATAACACCTTAATAATATTCAAATCTGCATTTGAAATTTAACAATGATCTGTTAAACTATCATTTTAACGTCTTCATAAGAATTAATCTGATTTCCGAGTTGCAGAAAAATAAGGACTCCCTAAATTACACAGCTTCCATCTCTCCAAGAAGCTGAGTTAGAAACTTAATAGATCGTTTATCAGATAATATTTTCATATACTAGATTTTCACATTGAATTGTGAAAATGATGAATTTAAAAACAAAAGTATGCCATCCTTTGCCACACTTAGTAACAAACATTCGGCCACTAATCTGTGTTTTCTGACTCCCATGTAGTACTCTCTCATTTTAAGCATGTTCTCTTTTTTAATAAAAACAATGGCTAACATTTGCTGATTGCTCACCTTATGCTAAATTCTTTCACATCACAATCTCGTTTCATTTCAAAGAGGTAACACTACAGTCCACACAAACGTTCCCACTGTGTTTTCCTAACCCATCACGAAGAATGAAGGGAATCTGTGTGGTGAACTCTCCTCTTGATGCATTGCTCTCATCAGGATGAGGCAGGAAACTTGGGAACCAAATCCTTCATAGCCTTTGAACAACTCTTGTACTTCAATAGGCTTTAAGCGTTATCATAATATCCTTGACACAATCCTAGAGCCTAGCGCTGCTTTAGTGAAATCACAGACAAGCAAGAAACAATTGATGTATTTTACAACTCAGATCATCTTCTGTGAAGCAGCAGCTGGACATCCATGAACTCCAGAGGGATTGAAATGTACTAGTGAATACATTGAGAAAGAAAAATCACTGTTTACATTACCAAATTCTTGCACTTTCATAATCAAAAGACAAAATATTAGTACGTAGTCTCTTGTGGACAAATACTGGGTTCTCATTCAGGAGTACAAAACTCACACACCATCTCAACCTACCAATTACATTTATTGGACATTTGCTGCAGAGTAAAACACAATACTGCATGTAAAAGCATTTCATTAAACTTTTTATAAATATAAGAATTTTATAAATTTTATCATAATATAAGAATTTTATACAGTTAAGAATTTTTGTAAATTGAGAATTTTATAAATATAAGATTTTATCATAATTTTAGGTGTATGTCTATTAAATATATACCTCTTAGCAGTCACACATTCTCTTAGCATCAAAAGTTGCTTTAAATGATTAAGAGTTGAACAGATTCCAAAGCAAGAAAATTCTAGTTTGCCATCATTCAACCTATGTTAAATCCAATCAATTTTATAAGGCAATGGATAAATAAGAACTTGATAGCTGAGTGGATAAATATATGTGATAGATCAAAACTGGTTGACCATTGCAAAAAAGATAGATTACATTGTATTGACAGATTAAATTTAAATTTATTGTGAAATGAAAAGCCTAGTGCCTTCTTGGAAAAATACACTTTCACAAGCTCATGTGGCTGTAAGGCTGATAATATGTTGATAATAACTGATGTGTTTTTCATTCCCAGTAGTACCCAGTCCTCTTGTGACTTTCCTCTCAATTTCAGTCAACATCAGGCAGAGCAACTCACTGCTGCTCCAGAATCCATTCTCAGAAGCTTTCCCATTTCAAAGTAGCCAGGAGGGGAAGAGGTATAAAAACCAAAGTTCATGCAGTAAATGATGAATTTTGGAAGGAATGCAATTGATGAAAAATGTCACTGATCAGGGAGAAGGCAGAAAAAAGGAGACTGGGAGAGAAGATCAAATTCGTTGCATATTTCTTTAAATATCTCCAAGACTGTTCCCTTCTCCCCTTGTTGGCATGGGAACTGGACAATTGTTGATAGAGCCTCCAGACCAATTTGAGCACACCAGGAGCCATTAGTTGTATCTTGTTTTCTAGGAGGGTCTTTGAAGATGAGCAAGGTCCAAGAGCAACCCCCCCCCCCCCCCCCGCCCCTCTGCTCCCAGTGCCTTGCATCATGCTGACTTGGAGCAGTGACAGTGGTAGTAGATTAGCAGGGCAGTGAGGCTCTAGGCAGAGAAGATTGCAGGCAACCCCATGAGCCCCCTGTTTAAAATGAAGAACCACAAAATCTCTGGGAATTTTATCTTTCCCAGAAAGGTGTGAAAATGACTAAGAAACAACTGGTAGACCTCCATGACTCTCCAAGTCAGGATCTGGGAGATCTGGAGAGCAAGGATCAAGGACCAGGGACCACCCAGGATGGGACTTAAACGTCTGTCTGTACACAAGGAGAGGCTAGTGGGAGTAGGTGCTGACAGCTATGGACTCAGCCTGGCTTTTCCCCGGGAACCTCCACTTCTGTTCAGCTCTAAGAATTTCAGTTCTGTCCCAGGGAGGAAAATAGAGAGGCAGAAATTCTTACCTTACTGAGTGTAAAACCTGAAATGACTGAGCATTTACAGTGAGGATGTTTTCTGGATGGATTTTGACAGGAGCAGAAATGGGAGAATCCAAACAGAGATTAAGTTGAGTGACAGGGACCTGGAATTACGGGTCTTGCCTATCACCTGAGCATGTGGCCTGAAATCCTACACTTGCTAGAAGGCATAATACACTGGAAGAAAAGTGAGGGAATTGCCCATGGATTTGATGGGCCTCTCCACGATGTTAAGAGATGATGCTGGATCTCCTTTTCTATCAGCTTATGGTTGTACATTAGGCCTAAGTATTAAAATGTATTAATATATATAAAGTATATTACAAGTGTATTATCCTGAAGTGATATCTCTAATGAACTTGGTCTTAAAAAATCACCTGCCAGTGGACTGGACAATCTCTCGGCAGCCTACAGGGAAAAAATGGAGGGAAAAAATGTTGATCCTAACTGCCACTGAAATTGATAGTGTGGTGTAGCATCTTCCAAAGCTAATGTAAATTTGGGGAGCATTAATGGAAATATAGTCCAGGAAGGTGCCCCATACTCTCCTTCCCTCTCCTGTCCGGTAACAGCGATCGTCCATCGGTGCTTTCATCTGATGATGGTTCTGAGCGGTAATTGAACTCATCCCTTCTCGTGTTCTCAAGATTTTGTATCTGCCATTATCCCTTCTCTCTCCTCCTTCCTCAATTGATTTCTTCCCTGCTGAACCGAATCTCATCCGTATATATAGTCTTGAATATTTCTCATATTAAAACAATGATTCATTTGACCCTATGTCCCCTTCAGCTACTACCCTGCTTTTCTGTTTCTCTTCGGAGAAGAATTTCCTGAAAGACTTGTCTATACTTGCTCTCTTTCTCCCATTTTCTCTTGACTATGCTCCCATCAGGTTTTTGTCTTGGCCATTCTACACTTACATATTGCCTGGGTCAATTTTCAGTCGTCTTCCTTGGCTGATTAGCAGCACCGGATACAGTTAATCACCTATGTCTTTCACCCATCGGGTACCATTACTGTTCAAGTTTCTAAAGCAAAGACATCTTAGAAGAACACCGACGTTCAGATGGGTGCCTACCCTGTTGTAGCATTTGGTGTTTTGTAGCGTAACGTCACTGTGACGCATGATGGCGAGTAATGAAAACATAAACCAGCTCACTGTACTCATATTCAGGAGTACATATTATTTTTTTGAGTACATAAATATTTCATAATTTTTAAAATTATGCTTAAAATACGTTTAATATTCATTCACTGCTCTGACCGTAAAGTTTATTAAATAACTTGAATCAATTGATTCTCTAAAACGCGTGATCACTAAAGAGAACTGTAATTTGATAGTTCTAACAAAGAACTTGGGGCTTGGACGTCAGGCATAGATGTATGAGTCTTGGGCCCTTTCTCATATATACATATATATGAGCCTAAAATGTTATCTATCTAATATACAGTATATAATAGATATGTGGTTACTAATATATTTAATATTATATAATATATTATTATAACTATATATAAATATAAGCAATCACATAATATAATATTATATACCAATTATTATATTATTTATAAGCTATGTATGGGATATGTATAATTAGTATGCATCGTTTTATACTGTGTATGTAGTTTATAGGTTTTTTGGGGCTGTGCAAACCTGAGATTCCTACCAGTTAATTTGCTTAGGATGGTTTTACTACATTGATAAACGTGGAGCAAAATTAGAGATAGGGAATAGAGATATGGATGTTGTCTGGGAGCCAGTTCTGGGCTTGGTGTGCCCCGGAGATCAGAGCTGGAGCGGGGGACGTCTGGGATTCTCAGCGGCGGAGTTTATGGCTTGCACCTGTGATCCACCACCTACGTGCCTCTCAGCTCGGGCTCTTTTCCCTCTAGCTGTGTTGCTAACTACCCACTCCTGCCCTGGACTCCGTATCTTGTCCCTGCCTCATGGCTCTCACATTTTCCTCATCTGAATGCTCCTTCTCCTTGCCAGGGCTTAAGTTCATGATCCGGAGGGAGTCTTGTCAACCCAGCTCAACTTTTCTGGAGGCAAGCCACATCACAGCAGCCCAGGCTCCATCACCTGTGCGTAGCGAGGGTGGAAGGAGAGAGCTGGGGACCTTGCGGGCTGCATCAGGTTTCCTCTTCATTAGGGATGTGGGCGGGGCCAAGTCACTAGGACTGGGCTGTTGGGAGGCAGATCCGATTGTTGACATATAAAACACACTAAAACGTAGACACTGAAGACTTTTAGTGCGGTTCAAATTTCAGGGTCAAGCTTCATTTAGGAACAAAATACATTCTACTTCTTAGCTTAAATGAAATAAAGTGTTCAAAATCACTAAATGTAAGCTCTTGGAACATAGATGTTGTATGATAGAAGCATATACTACTCCAAGTATTTCTTTCTATATTCTATTAATGTTTGTAAATTTTTTTCTTTCAATTGTTGGCCTAATAATGACTGCAAATTATAATTGCTAATATTCTCTAGAGTAGAAGGCTTTCAAATCACCTTCCAGCATTAATACCTATTAAAAAAAAAAAACAAAAACGAGTTGCTTTTGGAATTTCCTGGATTCTTCTGTTTGTCATGCAAATATTCAGTTCTGCTCTTTTTATGATAATATGAAATAAAGTAGTTTCTCATAGTAACATTGTAAATCATTTGCTTTCTATTACTTGCAGCTGGTTTTGTTACTGTAATGATTTTCTATGAGTGCATATTGCAGAACACATAAGATGCAATGTGATATTACTTTATTCAGAATTTATATGCAATTATTGTTTGCCTAGAAATAATGAGACAATTTGGAAATATAGTAATTTCTTGTAATACATTTCTTTTTAATAGGAATCTACATTGAGTGAAAAAAATCCTAATTTCTAAAAATGACATGCCATCTCTTTTTGTTATATAGACTAGAGTTTTCATCTCACTGAAAATTCAATCTCAAAATTAAAAACAGCTGAGGTAGTTACTCGGGTGCCTTCCTTCAGCTTATTCAAAAGAATATGGGATGAACGGTAAGAATTAAGTAAACCACAAATTGTTTTGGAGTGTCTGGTTTATATTATAAATAAATTTTTCACTGCTGGTTGTTTTTTCAAAAATGTTGACTGTATTTTTGATATTCATTCCTGTGATCTAATGTAAACTATGTCCTACCAATTTAATGTATTGTTTGTTCATGATTACATTTTTTATTACTCATATGCTATAAATATTTCTCACTCTGCTCTTTTGGATCTCCCTCAAATAGCCATAGTATTTAAGACATGTCATGGGAAATGTTATTAAGAGAACTACCCCCTTTCATGTTGGCACATACTAATTTCACACCTTGAATAGAGACTAACCACATGAACAATGAAATACCTATTTTTAAGAAACCAAATTGAAGAACATTTATTAAAGGGCAACAACAAAAAAGTCAAAACAGAATATCACTCTGGCATCAAAATTTTCTTCCTTATTGATCTGAACTAGAATTTTAAAATACTTGGTAAATTTTCATTAGTTTGCATTTTGATGACATCGAAGTTGGTTAGTTTTTGGTTTTGAAGTATAAACGCCTGTGAATCTTTTCTTATATTCTTAAAGTTGGTAAATTAATACAATATCTTCACATTTCATTCTTTTTTTTTTTTTTAAAGATTTTATTTATTCACTTGACAGAGAGAGAGAGAGATCACAAGTAGGCAGAGGCAGGCAGAGAGGGGGAAGCAGGCTCCCCGCTGAGCAGAGAGCCCGATGCGGGGCTCGATCCCAGGACCCTGAGATCATGACCTGAGCCGAAGGCAGAGGCCTTAACCCACTGAGCCACCCAGGCGCCCCTTCACATTTCATTCTTAATTATGAAAGTACTATTACCAACACAATGCATTGTGTAAAATAGGAAAGAAAGATTACCAGTTACTATCTACGGGCTACGTATTTTAAAAGTATGTTTAATTCTCAGAACAATGTTCCATTTTATTCTCATTTTCTCAGTGGTTCCTGTGTCTCCTTACAAAGGAACACAAAGTTTATAAGAGAGAGAAGGATGGGGAGAAAATACACCAAAATGTTTTAGAGCTAGGAAACTGGTAAGAACAATCCTCTTTCGGTGGACCATCAGTGTGACACTGACTCTGCTCAAAGAAAGCCATGTGCACTATCTAGACTAGGGTCCTCATATTGCTGGACGTAGAAACACATGGAACCAGCCAGAGCAGCAAAATGACAATGAAACTCTCCACGCTGCTGACTAATGACCATTTATCCACAAAGATCCTTCCTCTTCCCAGAGCTGTTACATCTTTCAGCAGGGGAAGGTCATCACAGACTGCATGTCCCCTCGCCTCTTGTCCCACCCCCACTGAAAAAGAAAGCCAGGCTGCCTCCCTATCTCTAGTCCCTTGAGCCATTCACCTGGGGTAAGGTAAAGCTTAGTTTAAGGGTTTTGAAGAGGATATAAATTGAAGTTTGTAAACCAGACCTTAGTTCCAGAGTGGCCCATTAGGAAACCTGCTGCAGATATTGTTAAGGAATGTGCTGACCATTAACATCTTTAAAAACCACCAGAAAAAGCAGCTGATCAAGCCAAGAGTAGCTTATTAGATCTATTACAAGAAGAGTGAACACCACCTTGACACGGTCTCAGGAGTGTCTCAAAGTGGGGAAATTGGGAAAGGGGTTAGAGTCTGCGCTGGTGATATTGAAGGGAGTATTGCAAGGCCGGAGTAGAGGTCACTGGGGGATAAGGGGCAGGCTGTGCCAGAATGGCTCTGAGAAGTGCAAAGCAAGGCTAGGGTTTTGAAGGGAATCTTGTTGAACAAGTTGCTAGGCTTAATCAGTAAGCTATTTACAGTTCTACAGTCTTATCTTCCACAATGGGTCTAGAGTCTTATCTTCCAGAACAACTGTTTTCTGGATCAAACAGTCAAGTTATTTTGCACATTACCATTGCAAACAGATTTTTCACTGGAAAGCTTTTCTCCTATGTTCAAAATCTTAGACACACACGCACACGCGCGCACGCGCACACACACACACCCACACACGGTGTCTCAACTGCATCAGAAATAAAGATAAAACTACAGAAACATTTGTAAAACAAAGACCAATGGGCATTTCAGCTCCAAAACCTAGGGTAGATTTTGTTCTCCAAATGGTAATCAAAGATGGCTGTCTCCGCCCAACGCCCTGTGAGACTAAGACAGAAACTCATGGGATGGTGGAGGCAGTTCTCCATATATGGAGAAAGAGAGAAGGAGAGAAAGGGAGAAAGAGAGAAAGGGAGAAAGAGAGGGAGGGAGGGAAAGAGAAAGAAAGAAGGAAAGAAAGAGAGAAAGAAAGAGAGAAAGAAAGAAAGAAAGAAAGAAAGAAAGAAAGAAAGAAAGAAAGAAAGAAAGAAAGAAAGAAAGAAAGAAAGAAAGAAAGATTGATTCATCTCTTACATCACAGGGAATGGAGTGAAGACAGAAAAGGGAGAGGGTTGTGTTTGTTTCCCTGAGAACATTCTTCGGAAAATATGGCCTTTTAATATTTCCTTATCTGCCCCTCATCACCTCCACATACACCTTCAGGCTAATCTCCTTTCATTCTTTAGGGTTGCCACAAAGACTCATGTAACTTGATTTTTCACCTGGATTAAAATGTTAGTAATTGGAGACCTTATGAAAAAGTTATTTCCTGAGGGCCCCTCATTCATCCAGAGACAGCCAGAACTACAACCATTTTGATGAAAATTACGTGCTTTCCGTAAGATTTTGAATTGTTAAAAGATGGAGGAAACATGCACAAGGTGGCCAGTGGTCATTGGGTGCTTTTGGTGGTTTGTTTTGAAGCTTAGTGAAACAGACAGATTCTATTGTCAGCATTTGGATGGTGATCGTGGACTGCTTTTTCTCTGAGGAGGTAGCAAGGTGGTTAGAGATGGCTCGTCACCACCACGGATGGGCACATCCACCCAGTTAAGAACTTCAAAACGAATGGCAGTAAATGAAATATGATACATTTATAGGCGTGAAGACCCAGAGTGCATTTCACACTCTAAAAAATCATTTGTACTTTTTCTAGTGTGCATCAACTAGCAGAGGAGAATGGAAAGCTAGATAATTATTTTAGATATAAATGCTTTGATTTGAAATTATCTAGATGATATGTGTTAAATTTTTGTGGTGACGTCGAAGTGATTCTTTGAATGATCTAGGAAACAGCTTTAATTTCCATTTTCCTAAGTGAGTGGTTTCAATGTCAAACATCCAGGGACTTGAGAAAATATCCAGGCTTATGTGAGGATAATTTTCAAAGCTTTGAGATGGCAGCAGGGCATGGATCCTCTTATCTGACAGGTGAGCCCCCTCACCCCCCGCCCCCAAGAGGGAATGTTTTCCTCTATAGTCTGGCTATCTCTTCCTTCTTCTCTCTTCCTTCTTCTTTACTTTCTCCACCTGCCTCTACTTTTTATACAAACTCACTGTTTTACTGTTCCGAGTTCAGAATGCTTCGAATCGTGTAGACAAAGCATTTTATTGTTTGACAAGGAAATTTCCATTTTCATGCGAGGTCACATTCAAGTTACAGCCTGCGGCATTATTAGAGCTCCTTCCTTACGTATTTACCGCGTCTGGAGCTTCTCGTGTTAAACCATAACCTTTTAACAAAAGATAAACTGAAATCCCTTATTCTGGGTGGGCTTGGAGGGTTAGCTTGTTATTGCGAGACCCTCCCCAAAGCCACCTAAATGGCCCAACTTCTTTTCCGACTGAGACGGTCCAAATACAGAAGCTCTGCAGAGAAATTGGCTCTAAGCACTGGGTGGCTGGGAAGGAACGAATACCTCAGTTCTGAAGAATGTCACCTATTTGGTTTTATCTCCGTTTGGTTTTCCGGGAGTTGGCCTCCATCTTGATAATGGCTCTTGACCTAACCTTCTGGTACCAGGCCCTTGTTTTTGTCTTCTCCGTGCCCACTCCCTTCGTCCTCTTATTTTAACCTCACTGACTCGGGCTACACAGACCTCTAGCGGGGCCCGGAGGGCAGCTGTACCCCGCCGGTAGGCGCCTGCCCCTCCTGATACCCACCGCGGCTAGCCAAGGCCCGGGCTAACCCAGAACAGACCCTTGTACTCGCCTAGCATCTCCCCTCAGGGAGCCAGAGGTGAGTTCAAGTAGGTTAAAGCATTACATTTGTAAATTTGTAAAGGATCAAGTTGTGAAAAGAAGGGCAAGCTTGTTCTTTGAGACTTTATTAGGCAGTAAATGCAATATGATACATTTATAGGAGCGAAGACCCAGATTTTCTGAGCTTCACTGAGCCAGAGAGATGTGTTTTATTTCATACAGTTTATGGAATGACTGAGCATCGCTACGTTTTTACAAGGCACTACATTGACTTAAGGTAATCATAAAGTAAAAATGGGCAATGAGTATGTTCAAGTCTAAGTATAATTTATATACATATTTGCCCAATCAAATCCAAAGACCCAAAGCCATATGTTTCTAATTTTTGGTTTAATTTTTAAGCTCTTTAGTCGTTTCTTTGATGTAAAAAAAAAAAAAAAAGTTGGGCTCGCTTTTTAGAAAATGTTGCTTGTATCATAATAAAATGCACCAACTATGCCAATAAACACTCATATCAGCAAAAAGTGACATGAGGCCACGTTAAAAAATTCTTCACTGTGACAAAATAAATGAGAATTCTATGGCAAACCCCATGCAGCTTGTTATCATTTTGCTAAGAAAACAGAGCTACTGAATCTTTTCTACATGGAAGCCGAATGTAGACAAGACCGTTTTTTCTGATGATGCCAAAATTCTAAAGCTGTACTTTGATAGAGTTCTTCTATTGATTTTCTTATTTTTGTTATTGTATTATTATTCTGCCATTCTTCTCTTGTTAGTTCATGGCTTTTGAAAAATAAACCTTCTGAGGGGAAAAAGGTACAAATTTGGGGACTGGCAATGGGCAGTCCGAACTATTGAGGAAAGGCAGAGAGTATGGATAGCGGAATAGAACAGAGAAAATTGGTAGAAAGATAGATAGATCAATCAATAAGTAGATACTAGAACTTTCCTTTTATTTTATTTTTTTTAAGATTTTATTTATTTATTTGACAGAGAGAGAGATCACAGGTAGGCAGAGAGGCAGGCAGAGAGAGAGGGGGAAGCAGGCTCCCTGCTGAGCAAAGAGCCTGATGCGGGGCTCGATCTCAGGACCCTGAGATGACCTGAGCCGAAGGCAGAGGCTTTAACCCACTGAGCCATCCAGGCGCCCCTAGAACTTTCCTTTTAATTTTACATTTCTTGCTTACGTTTATCATACCCCAGAAAATTAGCTGACTCAGCAAGAAGTTTGCCAAGGAAGGACAAAAATACATTTAGGTGGTTGATTTTTAAAATATTTATTATTTTTTCATTATTGAAGTTTTTTTTTTTTTCCTATTTAGAATGGTAAAGAGAAAAGTGGTACCACTTTATTTCTGTTCTCAATGCACACGAGCCGAACAAATCAAGTTCACAAACAAAGCCTGAGAATCTGTCCGGTCACCTTCCTGCTTCCACATCCCACTCATAGGTGGGGGTGGTTGAGATCCAATGTGTGTCCTTGCAATTCTCTTTCCATGTGCTTCACACACGCATGTACATATCTCTGCATATCTTGTTTACATATGCACGAGAGCATGATCGATACATTATTCTTTAGTTTTTTTCCCTCCAGGTGTCATGGAACTTTTTTTAAGGTAAGTACTCACAAATCAACCTCTTTCTTTTTATTGGCTACATAGAATTTCCTGACGTGAATCTATCACAGTCAGTTCCTTATTATAGTACATTGAAGTCATTCCTGGTGTTTTACTGTTATAAAATTCTAAAATGAATATGCTTTTTAAAAAGCGGGAGTGTTTCTTTAGGATACTTTCCCAGAAATGAAATTGCTGGGTCAAATCGTAAGGCTTTTTAAAATTTTATAGGTTTTGATAAATGGCCTTCCAAAAAGCTTATCTTTTCACTAAATATATGAGTGCTTGTTTTCTCATATCCTGGGAAGCTCTTGAGATTACAAATCTTCTTTTGTTTTATCTTTCCAATTGTGTGAATGATCATTTATATTTATTATTATTTTGATAATTCATTTACTTAATTATAAGAACAATTGAGCACTTATGTCCTTATTTACTGTATACATTCTTTGAGAATTGCATTTTCATATTTTGTCTATTTTTCTTTGGGAGCGTTTCCTTCTTCTGCAGTGATTTGTTGAAACTTTTCATGTATTTTGGATATTAATTTTCTCTCTATTAAATATGTTGCAAATATTTTCTTAGTTTATGTTGTCTTTTTTTTTTTTTTTTAAGCTTTTTAGATTTCTTAAACCTTGTTTGAGCTGTGAAAAAATTGCAAGCAAGGCTGCACCTGGGTGGCTCAGTCGGTTAAGCGGCCAACTCTTGATTTCAGCTCAGGTCAGGTCATGATCTCAGCATTGGGGTCATGGGATCAAGGCACCCGCCCCCCACCCCCGCACTCCCATCAGGCTCCACACTCAGCGGGGAGTCTGCTCAAGATTCTTTCTCCCTCTCCCTCTGCCCCTCCCCCTTCTCTAAAAATAAATAAATCTTAAAAAGAAAAATTACTAACACATAAACATTTCAAGAAATCAGTTAACTAACGTATTCAGTTGACTTAATTATTATTTAATTTTTTAAATATAAATTTGAACTATATTTACCATGTTTTGGGTTTACAAAAAGCGCCTTTAAAGTTTTTTCTCTTCACCTTAACTGTTTCGGTCTCCATTAAAAGCATTGTTCCATATTATCACTTTCACCTACTAAGTTATGTCTATTTTTGACATATAAAAAGGTACCTGGAATATGAAAAGTTGATTTTAGTAGCTGTGGTAGACAGAGCTTAAGACCACGCCCCAATGGCCCCTGCCCTCCGGGGTTCACATTCTTGTATAATCCTCTCCCTTTGAGTATGGACAGGAGCTGTGACTTGCTTCTAACCGTTAGACTATGACAAAGGGGATGGGGAGTCACTCCCATGGTTACGTCACATTATAGGAAACTCATCTTTCTAGCTCTTACTTTCGCGCTGTTCTGGAAGGAGTGGCTGCCGTGCTATGAACTGCCAGTGGAAAGGCCCTGATGAAGGGAACTGCGGGCAGCCTCTAGGACCGAGCGCCTCTGTCATACAGAGCCAGGGAATGAATTCCCCCACAACCTGAATAAGCATGCAAGTAGATCCTTCCTCACTTGGGTCTTCGGATGAGAGCGAGGCCAGCCAATACTGTAATTGTGTCCCCCTCGACTCTTGGAAGGGGACCCAGGCAAGTTCTTCCCAGATTCCTGAACCACAGAAACTTTAAGATGATAAACTTGTATTGTTGTAAGCTGCTATATTTGTTGTAGTTTAGTAGATGGCAATAGATAACTTATATAGTACTAATATAGCATTTGAAATCGACCAAGACATCTTTAAAGAAAAGAAGTAGAAAGCACGAGAGAACTGAATTATCCGTTCTTTGGCACTATAAATAACTATTAGAAAGATGTGCTGCAGGGTATAATACTTACGTTGGAAATGGTTATGCTTTTCTAGCCCTTAAATATAGTTTCAAGATTGTACTATTACAGAATTGTAGAGCAGAACTTAGAAATGAGGGAAAACAGTTAGACTAAGCTTTAAAACTGCCAAACTATATTGGATAAAACGTCGGCACAATTAATGATGAGTCTGACGACGGGAATTTCACCTGTGTAGACGTTAAAACAAATACAGCCACCACCCTGGAGCTTTCAAACTCACAGTGATTTCTGTGTTTTGTGAGCAAAGCTGTAAAGTGACAATAAGAAGTGAGAAAACGAACTCTCCTGTTCAGTGGAAGAATTTCTGACTTCTTCCATCACCAACCTTTCTCTGCCTTCCTCCCCACCCCCTAGTACTTGCAGTGGTAACTTCTGTGATTTGTCTTTCCTTTCACATGCTTCCTCCTTTTCTTGCTTCTCTGTTTTTTTTTACTCTTCATTTCTATAAATCCATGTATTGAGATACTGATATTTTTTAAATTTCCTGGCTTTAAGGATTCAGCATAAAAAAATCCACTACCAAATAATTCTATCTGGTCAGAGTCTATATATATATATATATATATATTTCAGATTCAACATGTAAAGAAGCGTCATTGCTAGCCTGCTTAAGAGTACAGAGATAAATGATTTCATTCCCTTTGGGCTGTGAGGACCCCCGAGACGTGTGTTCTGGTTCATGTCCAACCTGCTAAACTTGCTCGAGTTTAGTGCATGTTTATTTCAAGCCTGACAGGCTTTGCCTTTCTCCAGACTTCACCCTTGTCGGTCTTGATATGAGGCTTCCTTTCTATCGAAAGGTCTAGCCAATGAATCTCATGCTGCTTGACATCTCAGTTCTCACCTTTTCCAGCTTTACGTGTGTTTGTAGGTGTCAGAATAAATTTCCAGCTCATTTTCCAAACTTTGCACAGCACTTTTCACTTTCTACTTTGCATTATTATTATTTCTGCACCTGTCTTATCTGGACTTTATGGAGGGCAGAATCCCAGAATGCCTAAGACTGTGCTTTGTGAATAAGAAGCCCTAAATAAACCTCTATGTGAATGAACAACTATTAGAATTTAAAAATGCTTTAAAGACATTTAATCTAGTTGGATTTTACAGGTTGGTGAAATAAGAAGGAAAAACATGGGGAGGAGGGTGACTTAGAATTGCCAGTTTTTTATTTTGCCAAGAGTTTTAAGTAAGCAGTTATCTACTATCATCATTATGTCATGAAACACAGTATAAAAAACAAAATAGAGTCTAAAAATAAAGTTCGACATTTACCAACAAAATTCAAAGGACATAATTTGGGGATAAAAAATTGATCCTCACCCCAGATGGATACATCAGATATAAAGCTACTTGTTTGCTTTATTCTCCGTACTTTTCTTGTTCATAAATGCAGCAAATCTTCATATTTTTTTAAAGATTTATTTATTTGACAGAGAGGAGAGATCACAAGTAAGCAGAGAGGCAGACAGAGAGAGAGGGAAGCAGGCTCCCTGCCAAGCAGAGAGCCCGATGCGGGGCTTGATCCCAGGATCCTGAGATCATGACCTGAGCCGAAGGCAGAGGCTTTAACCCACTGAGCCACCCAGGCGCCCCATCAAATCTTCATATTATCCTGGCACAGTCCATGTACTTTAGAAATCACCAGGCTCGTCTAAACTTTCACTCAATTCAAACATCCTCTTTAAATGATTTCAAAGGGGCGCCTGGGTGGCTCAGTCGGTTAAGCATCTGCCTTTGACCCAGGTCATTATTCCAGGGTCCTGGGATGGGGCCCTGCATCTGGCTCCCTGTTCAGTGGGGAGTTTGCTTCTCCCTCTCCCTCTGCCCTTCCCCTTGCTTGTGCACTTTCTCTCTCTCTCTCAAAAACAAACAAACAAACAAACAAACAAACAAACCAACCGCTTGGAAGATCTGCTTGTTGCACATGCAGCCCTCAGATAGCGTCCCGACTCTTGCTTGTGATTACTGACAATCAGGTGGGAAAGAGGATCACAGCAGGAGTCCCCCCAAAATCTGCACCTACCTCTTTGGCACTTAGCGAAAGGTGAAAGAAGGCAGGACTTTTTATTCTGCATTATAATATATAGTAAAACAAGGTGCTGTTGAAAACTGAGACTTTTTCTACATTCTTTGTTGTTTTATTCTTCCATTTTTGGAAGAGGGCAGCAGCTTTGGTGGAGTGAGCCAGTGTCTTAGAGATCGTTTTCTACTAGTCTTACCAACTAAGCCCCAAACTTTAAAATTACTCAGAAAGTTTACAAATAATCCATTACATATTTCAACTTTTTCTTTTGCAATAATTTAAGAAGCACAAGAAGTTGTATAAGCACTGCAGAAATTTCCCATATATCCCTTATGACATTGATACAATGCGATGAAATAAACTACAAGCTTATTCAGACTTCATCAGTTTTTGCATGCATTCTTTTTTAATGCGTAGTATTATGAAATTTATCATATATATAGATTCATGTAATGACCATCACCATCCAATACAGAACTGTTTCATCACCACAAAGAAACGCCCACAGCTACCCCTTCACATTATACATTTTTAATAATTTATTTTATTAGCAGAGTGATCATAAACATATTCCTTCAAATGTAGAGGGGAAGGATGGAATTTTCTGGGAATTGGAGTTGAAGGGTACACCTTGAGCCACAGAGAACTGGTGTAATATTTGGGGTTTCCAATGGTAACCCTTATTGCCCTGCATACCCTTCGATTTACCCAAGGCATGTACAGTGAATCAAAGATCATGAGTAGTAGTTGGGAAGGAAGGAGTTAATCCCAGAGGCCAAGCTACAAGCAGAGAAAAATTGTGCCGGAACCTTATAGATAGGACTTGTTTAGGGGTTGTTCCAAGTTTTGTGGGGCTTAAAACATAAATGATTTGAGAAAATGTTTATTTAGAAGGGATTCAAGCCAATGAAGGACCCCAGAGGTTAAGTTTCATTAATTCATAGCAAATCTGCTTCTGGATTAGTCTTAAACTAAAAATTCTTGACTAAATAGATCTATTAATTTGTATCCTTCTTTAAAATGATAAATACCCACCCAGAAGGACTCAAGCCGACACCTATAGTTGCCGTAAAGTAGATTCATCTGCTTCTTTGGTTCACTTACTAGGTTGGGGGAGGATAGGGGGTCATTTTTGAGCATCAGAGATGAAGTCCTTGTGCAGATCACAGGCGACAATACAATCTTGCCCGTGGGGACAGAGGAGACAAAAACCATGATATACAAATGACATAAATCTTTGCCTCTCTCACAGTTTTGACTGTAGCTGGCCTTGTTTCTAAGGAAGCACATGGTTAAATGCTGAACATCAGCCACTCACACACACTAGAAACATTTGTGAGATGCTTTTGTCTAAGGTAAAGACATCAGGAAGCATGTCTCTTGGCTAGGAATCGGATATTACAAAGCCGGAAGAAGTCAAGCTGCTCATGACTCCTTGGGAAAGAGTATCAATGCCTGTTCAATAAATAGGATGGTTACAAATACGTTGTACACTGTTAAAAAATTAAATTAAAGATAATATCTATAAAGCACAAAGCCTATCGTATAGTAGATCTTCATAAGTCGTAGGTATTATCATCATTTCATATACATATGATCTCCTTTAATCCATACTGAAACAGTGGGAAATACTCATCATAATCGCTATTTTTGCAGAGGTGGAAACAAGGTAAGAAAAATAAACACTTGCCATTAGATCACAAAGTGAGGTTAGACTTCTCTTCAGTCTTCTGATTCTAGTTTTAAATCCTGTTCCCCGGCACACAGCAGTCTCTCAGAATTGGTGACCTCGTCTTCTTATTTCCCTTATTATTATAATAATAATTTCCTCATTAACTTTCTCCATGCATAAATATCTTTTAATCTCAGATGATATATATTCTTTTTTTTAAGATTTTATTTTATTTAGTTGTCAGAGAGAGAGAGAGAGCACAAGCAGGGGGAGTGGCAGGCAGAGGGAGAAGCAGGCTCCCTGCTGAGCAGAGAGCCCGATGCGGGACTTGATCCCAGGACCCTGGGATCATGACCTGAGCTGAAGGCAGACACTTAATCGACTGAGCCACCCAGGCATCCCATATATTTTATCTAGGAGTCTCTTAAGGAAACAAAGAAACATGAAAAGTCCACTCTGCCTTGTCTCCAAAACTTTGCCTTACTCTACCCACAAGAAAGGCTTGCTGACCTGTGTCTCTCTCGTGTCATCTCCCCTCGCGTCTCCCTCCAACTCACTCTCTTCGGCTTTTTCATCCAACAAACCTCGATCGAGCACTATTACACCTACACACTGAGATGCTAGAGATGAACAGATGCAAGACGAGGGCCCTGCCTTCCACGATTTTCAACTTAGTAGCAAGACAGATGCCCACACAATTAAGCACAACACAAGGAAGAGGATACGATGACGTGGAAGCATGGAGAAAGCAATGGATTCTGACAGGACGAAGGTTGTATTTGTGACAAGACCCGTGAAGTGGCCTTTGAGCTGGTCCTTGAAAGAAGAGGAAGAATAAGGAAAAAGGGCGAATGGGCAGCAGAAACAAAGAGCGAAGACCAAGAGCGAAGTCATGAGCAAGCCACACAGGCATGGCCAGTGACCCAGCACACTGAAGCCCAGGGCACAGGAGGGAGCGAGCCTGGAAGGGTGGGTGGGACTGAGTCACAAAGGTCGTCTGTCTTGCTTAGGAGTTGGGCTAACGTGGTTGGAGCCCGTCAAAGGATTTTAAGTAGAGATGTGCTATAATCGCATTTTTTTCCCCCTAAAAATAAAGACCATTCGGGTGTTAGTGTGGAGAATGGATTAAAAGGGTGAGAGATTGGAAACTGGAAGATCACTTTGGAGGCCGGCTTTGACAATAGCCTCTTCCCTCTAGGAAATAAACTCATCTACCTCCTGGTGAGGTTCAAATTAGGAATAAAAGGGTGAGTTCTTTTTTCTTATGAAAAACTAAAGATGAAAGAACAGATGCCTCCCTACCATGAGGGCTTTAATTGAAGTCCCTTCTGGAAGGGACAGTTTCTAAAACCTGCAAGTAGCTTCAGTTTGATTTTTCAGTGAGATAACTTTTTCTGGGACCTCTTGTCTTCAAACATCTTCCTGGGACTTGTGGGGGGAGGGGATGTGCAAAAAATGTCTTGGGAGAATCTTACAAAATTAGCCTTTTTCTTTTTTCTGGTATAAATAGCACGTCACTAAAGTGCTGAAAGAATGATTATTTTTAAGCAGAAGAAGAAAGTTTAGAAGTCATTCTTTCGCTTCAGCTGGAAGGCCTGATTGTTGCTTTTCTCCTACCTGATGGCATCGAGTTTTCTGCTATTTCTATGCATCTGCCTCTCCAGCGAAGCCCCCTAAAAAGCACCTACCTGAAAAATCTAGCGCGAATGGCTTAATTTGACAATTTGTAGATGGTATTCTTATATTACCCTTTAAGACCTTAATAATTAGTTTTTCTTTAGTGCAGTATCAAAGCATTAAAGGTCATAAATTCCACAGTCACCTGTATCCATTTATTGCTAATTTATTATGGAACATATCATAAAACTTTCCTTGACATACAGACCTCTTCATAACTATAAATCTTTTTTCAACTGTTTAGATAACTTATGCTTAAGTTCAAGAAGAGACCTCGAGGAGCAAATATTTAAAACATCTATTTATTACACATTAGCGGTGCAGGGCGGGTAACCATGTGAAGTCACTGAGAAGTATTCACTTACGTTCCGTCTATTTATTACTTCAAACCCTTATAAAGATAAATTTGTTTTCAAGAGGAAAAAATGTTACATGTCAAGTAGCTGTTTTACTAAGTGCTTTAAAATGTCCAGCTGAATAAAGCTATCTTTCTAGTTAGTATAGAGCACACAAAAAATGTTTCCATTGAGAATAAAGTTGTCACTAGTAACTTCCGTGAAGCTTAAAGATGTTTCTAACTTGAAGGTCTCTTCAGATGGCAGATGTATCACGTTCTTTGACCAAGCCATTATTTTCTTCTGTCTCAACTATGGACATGATACCCAGTAAAAAGGCTCACAGTTTACTGAATGAGTTTACCTTCCTGCTTAAACTTCTGTATGGATATTGGTGGCATACACATTCAGAAAGGGAGAGGAGAAAATCAGCTTGCTGGAAAACCAATTTGTGGAATGAACCATTTGCTGAAAATCAAATAGTTTCCCTTCATTTTGTCTCATACTGTCAGTAACCGTGATGCATGAGGTGGTTGGAACACTCCTGGGGATTACTTTTTTCTTTCAGAACTTTCATTTGGCTTGAGTTTTTCTGAGCTACAGTGGTTAGCCAAACCAGAGTATCACAGGCCTCACTATACTCCAATTCTAGAAACTAAAAATATTCTTGTATATTTCAAATTACCAATATAATTGTGAGGACTGCCATGATGTATAAGCAATGGGATGGGTTTTTCTATTAATGTATTTTCAATCCAGCTTTCTGTACTTCTCTTAATTCATTGTGTAGTTAATCAGACCAATGCAATATGACCATTTCCATGTGTTTGAAGCTTTTGGGAAGAGCTCAATGTCTTAGATGCTCAATGAACTTGATATATAACTGAACCACACTGACAAATCCATTGCAAATGGCTGGGCCAAAAGGGATACAGCAAAACATAACCAACCAAACCGAACCAAACCAAAACTAAAACCAAAACTTGGGTAAACTCTTGAACACCTTGTTATACAGTTTGCTGAAATCTTGCTTTCTAAGAGGAACCATGAAGTTATGTCATCTGGACAATATGTTATTATGCAGAAATGAAATGAAGATGCTAAGAGGGAATTCCAATGTGTGAGTAGAAATTCAAAATTCAAAGTTGAAATACATTAGCCATAAATAAAGAATTATTCAAGGGGCGCCTGGGTGGCTCAGTGGGTTAAAGCCTCTGCCTTCAGCTCAGGTCATGATCTCAAGGTCTTGGGATCGAGCTCTGCATTGGGCACCAAGCTCAGCAGGGAGTCTGCTTGAGGATTCTCCCTCTCTCCGCCCCTCCCCCACTCTTTCTCTCTCTCAAATGAATAAGTTAATTTAAAAAAAAGAATAATGCGAGAAAGAGTAAAGTGGTAACAAATCCTTAAAGAAAGCTTAAAGATGAAAAAAGTAAGGCAAATATAAAAATAACTAGGAAGATACAGGGGCCACCATATTGCGGATTAAATATAAACACAACACGTTGAAGTTGCCATGTGACTTGAGAAAATGACGAAGTAATCCTATAAAGGGCTAAAAGGTTTCTCAAAATAGAATAAGTCATCAGAATAATTTTTAAAAATTGGTATTGTATTATTCTGCTAGGACTTCCATAACACAACAGCACAGACCGAGTGGCTGAAGCAACAGGAATTTCATTTCTCACGGTGCTGGCGGCTGGAAATCTAAGCTAAAGGTGATGTCAGGGTTGGTTTCTGGTGAGATCTTTCTGGCCCATTCTCGCTGTCTTCCCATGGTTTTTCCTCTGTTTGGGAGCACTGCCGGTAGCTCTTCTTCTTCTTGTAAGGATACTAGCCTTATCACATTAAGGTCCCTTCCTTATGAACTTATTTCACCTTAATTACTTCCTCACAGGTCCCATCTCCAAATACAGTCACATTGGGGAGTTAGGGCTTCACCTTATGAATTTGAGGGGACAGAATTCGGTCAATAACAGTATTAACTACAACGTTTCTATATGAATTAAAAGTCATAAGTCCCACGGTCATGTATACCCATTTACGGCTTTTGGTTCCTTTTCCGAATATTACATATGTTCATGAGATTAAATTACCCTGAAAAATTTAACATTCTTTTCAAAGCTATAGAAATCACCCCCTCCATTACTGATTTACGTAAACTTTAGCATAGGCAAAATAATCAAATTTTAAATAATTTGGGTGAATTTTATAAGTTTGGCAAATTGGTGATTCAGAGAATTAGTATTATTTGTAGATTATCCTTTGGCCACAGAAAAGCACGTTAGGAATAATTGTTGTCTCACCATATCACAGGTGGCAGGAGAGGGGTCTTGTGTA
This sequence comes from Potos flavus, assembly GCA_028534135.1. NCBI lineage: Eukaryota > Metazoa > Chordata > Mammalia > Carnivora > Procyonidae > Potos > Potos flavus. The sequence continues at coordinate 10,756,300 of CM052894.1, read as the reverse complement.
TGGTGGTGGCAAGCCTAGATGAGGTCTCCAGAATTCTTTGGATATTATTTTAAATTTCCCTAAGAGTTATAAGTCACAAGAATAGAAAAGAGTGCAAGATTCCCTCAGGTTCGATAGAAAATGCATGTGTATGTCTAAGGTTTTCATGGGATCCAAAGGTCTTCAGTATTTTAGAAGACATGTAGGGGTGCCTGGGTGGCTCAGTTGATTAAGGGTCTGGCTTCAGCTCAGGTCATGATCTCAGGATCCTGGGATCAGGCCCTACATTGGGCTCCCCACTCAGTGGGGAGTCTGCTTGTTTGTCTCCCTCGGCATTTCCTCTCGCTCGTGTTCTCTCTCTCTCAAATAAAAATAAATAAAATCTCTATATAAAAAAAGAACCTGTGTATAAATCATGAGTCAGACAAATGCAAAATCTTATCAAGGGCTCAACCTAGACAGGAGTTTCAGATTTCTGTGGGCAGGGAAAGAACTAGACACTATGGACTCTGAGAACGACCACCTTCACATTTAACAAAAGCATTTTTCACAGCCTTATTGACATTGACATATAATTCCCTTATGCTACAATTCATCCATGTTGAGTGTTCAATTCAGGGGTTTTTAGGATATTCACAGATAGATACAACCACCACTACAGTCAAGTTTAGAACATTTTCATCACCTCAGAAAGAAACCTTGTACCCTTGGCTGTCAACCCTCCATCTCCCATCACTCTCCCTCAGCCCTAAGAAACCACTAATTTACTTTCTGTCTTTATAAATCTGTCCTGTTCTGAACTTTCATACGAGTAGACTCATAGGCGAGGCAGCCTTTTGTTACTAACTTCTTTCACTTGGTATCATGTTTTCAAGGTTCGTCCGGGTTGTTGCATGGACCAGCATTTTATTCATTTTTCTTCTGGCTTCTTCCAAGATAAGAGTTTTTTTCTAAATCTTTGATTTTCTGCAGCTAGAATATGATATGCCTAAATGTAATATTTTTGGCCTCTGCCCTGCTTGATATTCTCTGAGTTTCCTGGATCTGTGGTTTGGTGTCTGACACTAATTTGGGGGAAATTCATAGTCATTATTGCTTCAAAAATGTCTTCTGTTCTTTTCACTCTTCTCCTTCTGGTATTCCCGTTATGCATATATCGCATCTTTTGTCCAACGGTCCTTGAATGTTCTGTTCCATCTTTTTTGGTCTAATTTCTCTTTGTTTTTCAGTTTGGGAAGTTTCTCCTGACATATCCTCTTATGGGAGCTCTATGCATAATCATCTGAGCAACTGCCAGACTCCCTTCCAAAGTGGTTGCCCCATTGTGCCGTCCCACCGGGAGACCATCAGGGTTCTTATTTCTACACATCCTCATCAGCACTTCTCATTATTGAACATTTTGATTCTTAACACAAATAAGAACAAATTTAATTTTTTTTAAAGATTTTATTTATTTATTTGACAGAGAGAGAGATCACAAGTAGGCAGAGAGGCAGGCAGAGAGAGAGAGGGAAGCAGGCTCCCCGCTGAGCAGAGAGCCCAACGCAGGGCTCGATCCCAGGACTCCGGGATCATGACCTGAGCCAAAGGCAGAGGCTTTAACCCACTGAGCCACCCAGGTGCCCCAAGAACAAATTTAATTTTTAAAATTTTAATTTAAAACACACACCATGAAAGACTTACCCTAGTAAGCACTTTCAAGCATACTGTCCAGGGATCTTAAGTACGCTTACATTGTTATTCAACCACTCTTCAGAACTCTTTTCATCTTGCAAAACCAAAACTTTATACCCATTAAACGTCAACTCCCCATTCCCTTTACTCTCAGCTCCTGGAAATCACCATTCTACATTTTGTCTCTACGAGTCTCACTACCCTAAGTACCTCGTAAAGATACGATTGTATGATATTTGTCTTTTTGTGACTGGCTTATTTCACCTAGCATAATGTCCCCACGATTCATCCATGTTGAAGCATGAGTCCGAATTCCTTTCCTATTTAAGGCTGAATGATATTCCATTGTATGTGTATTCCATGTTTTGTTTATCCATTCATCCACTGATGAACACATGGGTTAGTTACTTCCACTATTGGGTTATTATGAATAACGTTGCCATGAACGTGGGTATTCAAATATCTCTGGGAGACCCTATTTCCAATTCTTTGATGTATATACCAAGAAGTAAAATTGCTGGGTCATACAGGAATTCTATTTTTTTATTTTTATTTTTTGAAGAACTGTCCTACTGTTTTCCATTGTGGCTGTGCCATCTCACATTTCCCCAGTAGTGCACATGGGTTCCAAATTCTCTACATTCTTGCCAACTCTTGTTATTGCTTGTTTGTGATAGTGGCCGTCCTAATGGATGTGAAGTATTAGCTCACTGTGGTTTTTATTTGCATTTTCTTAACAGTTAGTGCCATTGAGCTCCCCTATATGATGAGCCCAGGAGATTCCAACCATAAAACAAGATTCAGTGAGACTCATCAGGATCTTTTACAAAAAATCCAATGCCCGTCCAGGCCCAAATCTGTTTACATGTAACCTAAATTACCTGGGATGGTAACAGACTTCCTTTAGTGGGTGAGAATCTTTTAACCCTGGGAAGATTCAGAATTAGTATAGAAAAGATTACAATGATTAAAATTGAAGTATTACTATCCAGAGGTTAAGAAATAAACCATTCATTTTGTTATTTTATGTACTTGGCCTACTTGGAATGACAATCTTGTAACATTGATTGAAAATTTGTAATTGTGTGATTTTTACTTGGGATTACCAACTTGTCCTGATTTGCTCAGGACTGACTTTGTTTTTAAATTGAAATTCCTGCATCCTGGACATCCTTCAGCTTAAGATGATTGGATTGGTCACTTAATTTAGACTTGAGTTTTTTAAATGAAATCTGACTAAACTCATATACAATATCGTATCATCTAAGAGAACTTCAGTGTCACTGTGTCTTTAAATTTAATGTACTAAATATACAAAAGCTATGTAATATAAAAGTAATATAAAAGTATATGCTGGGGTTTCTATAATTCAGATAATTGAAATACTTAAAATAAAAATAAAATATACTAAATTTATAAGCCAAGTTTAAAGTGAAGGTGTTTAACTAATGAAACCAAACATTATTTGAAACCCCTTTAAAAACGTATTAACATTTGCTATACGTATACATGGACTAAAGAGATTTTTAAGTTTAAAATTTTCCTTAGGTAAATTGGTCACCAATTGTTTAAATCAAAAATAAATTGAGAAACAGTCCTTTGAATACTCAAAAGCTATTCCAAAGAACACCAGAAACTGGTATCAACTATAACCCAAGATGTTTGAAAATATCTCCATTTAGGGAGTTTCAGAAGGAGTCAAATTATCCTGGTAACTTGGGGCCCATTAACAGTTGTCAAGTAAATCAACAGAACATGTCAATTACCATAAGTATATACACTTTTGGAATGAAAACACATCCTTTTTGAGATTAAGAAGGGCAATCCAAACTGCTTTATTTGTTGTGTTTGTTTGTTTTTTTAGGAGACAACTTACTTTAGCCATTAAGAAATCAACATTTACCAAGCTTTTCAACCAAAAAATAGACTCAGCACTCACCTTCTCTTAATGAAACACTGTCTCTGTAATTTATCAAAGACCAACTAAGCTGGGCATCCATTTTGATACTTTGTCAACATCATTACAATTTGGTATTTTAGAATTGCATATACTTTAACCAGCCTGACAAGGAAATACCCTTTTAAGACTTACAATTGCATTTTTACTTATTTACTTTTATTCTTACTTCTTTATCTTTTATTTCTCTGACAGAAATGACCTTCAGAAATGTGGTTCATCCTGCAGGCTCTCCCAAAGTGGTCATTTCAGCAGGAAATCTAAGGAAACGTGCTGTGTAAAAGAACCACGGAGCTGAAGTCAGCAATATTTACAGATACTTGGATTCATGCAAGATCTTTTCAGGCCATGACAAGCTTCAGACCAAGTCTCCAGCCTGTTATCCTAGTTGGGGAAGGCTAGTATCGAATACTTGCAGGAGGGATCACGACCAGATGACCAGTGACAGCTGCTTCCTAGCTACTTCCTTTTGTGATATGCCCATCTCTAGAGTATGTTCCATGAAAGCATGATTCATGGCTACTGGCCTATTTAGACCACAAAGCAAGAGAAAGCAAGCATTGTGACCTCCTCTCCAGTCTATGACACCACGGGCAGTGTTCCTGTTGCAACGTTACAGAGAAGGCTTGAATAACTCACCATTTGCAACAAACGGCCACTCTGTTACCCCAGAGGAGACTGACTGACAATCCGCAAGACAAATATCTCATTTTATTTTATGTTGCTGAAACCGGACCATAAGTATTAAACTCAAGGAAAAATTATAACATTTTAAAAGGTGGCTTATTTTATTTTGAGAGAGGTGCTATTGCATTAAAGACACCTTCTGCCTTCTAAATTCATCCTTAGACAACTGAAGCATATCTTGGAGAAAGGAAAAAGGCTAGGTTAATAGTAGAAAGACATTTTTATCAACATCATGAGTCTGAAATGTCTTTGAAAACCCTGCTATATAGCATATTATAAAGGATAGATTTTCCAAAAGATTAATATTTATTTTTACAAAGGATGATTTCTTAAATTACAGTTTTAGAACATTAATAATTGCCAGTGGTTTGGAACAGACTTCCTTTTATCAACGAGCTGGAATCTTTTGGTTCACTAGACCTCCTTGATCTTAGTCTGTATGCACTGTTTAGTTTTATTTGGTGCCACAGAGACTCTTCCAAACTTATCAGGAGCCTCAGTTTAATACAGAAAAAGAGAGGCTCAGAACATGTAAATATAATACTGTTAATGTTTTCCACGTTTGCGATTCCAAGGTCAAAGTCAAACTTCTTATTGTATTAATAATAGCAAAGCAAAAATAGGCTTTGTAGTTGTGAATTCGTGGTTTTAAAGAATAATTTCCCTATGTCTTTATTAATTCAAGCCATCCATTGAACCATTCAAGGATTCTATTATGTATTCAATGATATATCTCATATTGTACCTTTACCTCTGGGAGACTATGAGAATGGATATGCGTGTGATTCTTTGCGGTCATCAACATAAGATATTTCCTTTGTTCAAAAGTTATGTCAACTTATAACATTAACAGTGGTATTTAGTAAAATAAACTTTAGAGCTTAATAGTGAAATACTTATAAGCCAGTTTTCCCCCACTTGTTATTTAAAATGGCATGGTTTACACTAGAGTTCACATGCCGTGCGTTACAAAGCATGGCCATATATTCTGGATTCTGATGCTATCTGATCTATAGACCAGCAATCATCAGAATTATAATAAAAAAAAGCTCCAAGGAAAACTCAGACAGCTTCGGCTCACCAAGCCCTTTCCTTTTGAGAGCATAGTGATTTCATGTCCCCTTCAGCGGTGAGTCATGAAGAAACCAAACCAAAGCCATAGGTGTGTTGCAAGAGGCCTTTGTTTGCCCCAAGCCTTCATTTAGGACAAAGCTGGCATTGATGTCCATCTCGGGTGACTGGGAGTGAACATGGAGTGATTCAGCAGCTTCTTTTTCTACCCGTCGGCCTTGCTCCTTCCGTCACTCCCACCTATCATCCTTCCCCACCTTCAACTTGAACTTGGTGGGTGGGAGTAAGAATTTACGATATAGCTGAAGATGCTCAGAGCTTCCTGTTCTGAATTGCAGACCTGAACTGCACGCCTCTCAGAAGGGCAAGCTCATCTTCCTTATTCTCCTAAGAAATACATCCTCACCTAACCAAACCTACTTGCCTTACTTAAGGTCATAGGCAGGCACGTGCAAACAAGGAGGGTTCCATGTTCAACTTCGCCCTGGAGTCTGTCTAGATCCTGCTGGTGACTGTGAGGACTGTGGCAGCTGGAAAGACTCATGCATGCATGGTAAAGCCCAGGTTTCAATACTCGGGAGAACTGAACATTTCTTAGCATCCCTCCCTCAGGAACTTCATGCTATCCTTTGTCATGTTGTTTTGCCAACGATGTACTTTGTGGATATTCTGTTGGGTTTGTATCTCATGAATATCAATCAGAGTAGTTAAGTTTCATTTTTAAGACATGGCAAAGAATATCTTGCCTCCTTCCTTTACCTTGTGGGTGAGTCAGATAGCATGGGAAGGATGAGAATTCAGACTCACTCCATGTTAACTTTCTCCTGAAGCTAGAGGAGTATTTTCAAGTATAACTCCTTTTCGCGTTACAACATTCTGACTTGTAAGGAACCAAAGAAATGTTCTGCTTCAGCATTAGCCAAATTATGTTCTGAACATACTGATTGGTACATGCGGTCAAGTAAGTTTGAGAACATAGTGTTAAAGAAAGCTAGAGAAGTTTCTTTGCCGAGTCACAGAAGTGGCAGACCAGTTACTTTCAGGTGACAAACATTTTCTGAATATTTATCTTTTCGATATGTCATATTTCAGAAAAATATATATTACATGTAAATATAATATATAGATTTTATAATATATCAATAAACACGTTTATGTAATAAATATATTACTATATTGTATGTATTTGTTATATATTTATGTAAAATATGTAATAAAAATAGTTTTATATTTATATGTAAATATAATGCCAATATAATATATAAAATATACAGATATAAAAATATATGTTTCAGCAGCACATCTGTGTATGGCAGCAAAGGATATTTTCCCCTTAACGAAATTAATTCATTTAAGGAGTTTTTTTGTTTGTTTTCCCATGTGTGTCAAATAAGCTAACAAGGATTAAGTAATGAACAAGCTAAGGATACTTGAATATGCCAAAAATTCCGAAGCTCAGATGTGAATGACAAGTTTAAGAAATATATCTTTACAAAGAGCTTCTGTTTATGGTTTTATCTTTCAGCCTTTTAAAGCTAAACAGTATGGGGGAGAAATTCTGAAGAGCGTGGGGATGTAGTTTCAGCAGAAAGGACTTGAAAAGTCAAATGCCTGTGCCCCTCGTCATCTCTCCCTCTCCAACATTCTGCCAGGCCTCTCTTCCTCCCCAGTCCCTCTGTGAATGGTGTGGAGGTAGAGGGATGAATGAATGACTACCAACCACAACAAAGCATACCACTCCCCCCCCACCATACACACACACTTGCACACACACCTATTTTCCTTATCTGTTGTATTGCAAGTCATTCAATATAAACTAGGAAAAAATATCTTGGGACAAAACTGTCCACTTGGAAACACATTTGTGATCGGTTGATTAATTTCATAGTTTTACATTTTTTAAACAAGGGATCCAGGTAACTCATAATATATTCCAGTCTAGTAACATTTCAAGAAAGTAACAATCATTTCAGAAGTGTCTTCGGAGCAAAGCAGGTTCACTTTTCAGAAGAATAAAACTCTCCTGGGCATTTCTGAATGTTCCACTCAAGACTGAGATGAATCCAAAAGGGGCTTCACAAATGTGATTGTCGCCGCGTTCGGGGCCGAATTCCTCTGAGCACTGAGAAGTGAATGTTAACATAAAATGTGAAAGATCTTTCTTTCCGTGCAATGCCCTGCTCCAAATCTCCAAAGCATTTGTTTTGTAAAAGCCTAAGTGGAAACACATTTTGGTGCCATAATTTCAAACAAACCATCTCTTTTTGAACTCTGCAGCCTTGATGCATTAACACAATAGCATATCAAGTTCACAAAATTTCAGATAAACCACGTTCGAGCTATAAAACGACCCAAAAAAGTCTTAATTTTTCCCACATCTCATTTCCTTTTCCCACACTACTTTAAAAAAGTCCAGCTTTAGTATCTCTTGGTAAGCAAAGTTGCTGCAGATATGTCTGTGGCTGGATGCTGGCTGGATAGCTACTCACAGTTTAGTGTAAGTTACCTTTCCCAGGCACCCTGACAGCCGAGGTGAGGTCATCTTGACCACATTTATCATTTTGTGAGGCACTAAGGAGGTAGTAGTGAGTAAGGGAACACTCCAAGAAATAAATGTTGGATTAAAATGGGGTGCATTAACTGTCATTCATAGAAGAACTCTGTTCGGCCAACGTGTTTTTTGCAACTGTCTTCTGAGATACCAAGAAAAATATGAAGATGTAAAAGCATCAGGTTCTGAGCCCTGCGTTTTGCCTAAGTAGAAGGCTCAAAGCAGTTAAACATTGTCACGTTGCTTTTTAAACTCAATTTAAAATATCGAAGTTAAAATATATAAAGTTCGATTAAGTTCACTTACTGGAAATTCAAGATGATGACGATAATTTGGCTAAACATGACTATCTTTGTGTTGGAAATAACATCAGAGTAGAATAATTTGAACAAATGACCTGAATAAATAAAATGACTTGAAAATAGCCCAGAATCTTTGCAGAGTAGCGAGAGAACCCAGGATAATTCCTCTTCAGTCGGGTACCAAAGTGTTTTCTTATTATACCAATACCTTATAACTATATCACAGAAGCTTAAAATTTAAGTTAATATAGACATTCCTTAGATCAAAAAGGTGCAAATGTCTAAGTAGTAGAGGAAAAAAGTGATTTATTCTGTTTTTCTAGCATTGCTAGTTTCCAGGTGTTCACATTTTGATCTGGCTACAGGCAATGATTTTCTGAAATGGTTTCTGATGGTGTCTGACATCATTTATTGTACTCTTGAACAATCTTGTAATGTGCTAAACTACACCAAATTAAGTGAGTTCGTGGCCAAACAGATTCCAATAGGCCCATGGGTGTCATGAGTGTTTTGCTACTTGCTGTCTCTTGTATTCACTGCTCAGACGGAAGGAATGAAATTTCTGATACTCTAAGACCTCAAGTGGTGGATTTGGTGGAGAGCTCTAACAGATCTGGGGCAAATCTGAAAGGATTCAACAGTCTTAAACATGTGGAAGTTTATAAGTTGGCAGATTATGTCCTTTTTAGTCATTCATTCCTTCATTCAGTCACCAAATATCTATTGAGGTACCACTCTCCATAATGTATGACAAATTATGTTGTGTGAAACTAAAGATGAGAGATATTGTAGCCCTGAGCCTTAAGGAGTTTATAGTCAATGAGAGAAATGACATATATATATGAACTGCCTCAAAGATGGCTAATGCGTTGACTTGTGAAGGAATGTCATGTATGAGTTCGGAGGAGGGTGAGATTTCTTCCAGCTGATTTAATCAAGAAAATATTCATTTATAGATCCACTGATTTAACACATATGCTTAAGGGCTATTGTAAGCAAGATACAGATAAAGAGGCAGTTAAAATTCATTTATCTGAACAGTCGACAAATATATATTGAGGGTCTACCGTATGCCAAGTATTGCTCTAGACTCTGAGGGTTGTTTGAAGAACAGGCAAAGCCCTTTCCCTCCAGAGTTTACATCATAGTAGGGGAGACACTCAATAAATGAGTAAGCATATGATAATATGATTTTAGATCATTGGTACTATGAAGAAAGTAAACTGGTTTAGCAGGATAGATGACAAAAAGATGTGTCATTTTAGATAGAATGTCTAGGGAAGACTCTGGAGGAGAGAGGTCTAATGGATGAGAGAAATAGATCAGGAGAGAACCTTAGAAATGAGCCTTTCAAGCAGAGGGTGGCAAGTGTAAGCACCTGTGAGAGGGAGAAGCTTGGTGCTCTCGAGGAACAGACAGGTGGCCCGAGCAGCTGGAGAAGAGTGGCCAAGAGGGAGTGTAGTGGGGATGAAGTTGGGCATTAGCAAAGGCCAGACCGTTTGGGGCCTGTGAGCCCATTTTGGTTCCATGGTTAGTCTGCTGACCTGAGAAACCACTGGAGGTTTCGATCAGAGATGAGATGGCATCTGAGTTTAGGAGTGCCCTGTAGTGGTTCAAGGAAGAAGGAAACCAGGAAACTACATCGGAGGCGAAGGCAACAGTCTAGAGGAAACACGGCAAGAGACTGAAACTGTGTGGTAACAGCTGGTTTGGCGATAAGTGATTAGGGTTGGGGTCATTTGTTAAAAATAGAAAGGATACATACAGCTTATGGATGTGAGGGGGAGAGAAAGAGAGGAACCAAGGATTACTCCTGGAGGTTTAGACCTGAGGAATAAGGTGGATTTTAGCACACTCGACTAACTTGAGAAAGATGGGAGAAAAAGTTTTGGGAGAGGAAACAAAAAATACTGTTTGGGCATGATGTTTGTCTCCTAGGGCTGCTGTAACTCATTACCACAAGTTTGGTAGCTTCAAACAACAAAAATTTATTCTTTTACACCTCTGGAGGCCAGAAGTCAGAAATCAAGACGTCAGCAGAGCCATGCTTCGTCCGGAGGCTCTAGGGGAAAATCCATCTCTTGCCTCTTCTAGTTCCAGTGGCTTCAGGCATGCCTTGGCTTGTGGCTGTGTCACTCCGCTCTCTGCCTCCATCTTTCTACGCCTTCTGCTCTGTGTCTCGATCTTCTCTTCCTCTATCTCATATGAAAGAACATTTGTCATTGGATTTAAGACTCGCTAGATAATCCTGGATGATCACATTGTGAGATCTTTAGCTTAGTTACATTGGCAAAGAAACGTTCTTCCAAATAAGGTGACGTTTACAGTTTCTGAGGGTTAGGATGTGGACCTATCTTTCTGGGGACCGCCATTCAATCTACTCCAGGCATATTAAGGAAAAGATGCCTCTTAGGCATCTAAATGGAAATGTCAAATAGTAATTGGATAGAGCATTTAGAGCTCAGGGTAAAGGTCAGGTCTGGAGATATACATTTGGAAGTCATCAGCATATAAATGTATTTAAAGCCCTAAGGCTAGATGGCATTGTCTGGGGGGAGGCAAACATAAAGAAAAGAGAAAAAGGCTGAGGACTCCAACACTTAGAGGTAGAGGAGTTAAGAAGGTTGAGAAGGAACTGACAGTGAGGTAGGAAGAAAACTGAGACAGCGTAGTCTCCCAAAGCCAAGTGAGCAAAGTGCTTCAAAGTGGAACTGGTGGCCAGCAGCAGCAGATGTGGCTGAGAAGCCCAGGACCATGAGAACAGCCGATTCATCACTGCGTTTGGCAAGATGGTGACTTCGATGTGTGTGATTTCCACAGAGTGGTGGGGATGAAAGCCTTAGTGGCATGAATTACAGATAGAATATGAAATGAAGAAAGGGAGAGTGCTGGCCAACTTGTCTCCATCAAGGAAACAGAGTATATCATGAGAAAAATGGGGGGCAACCAAGACTTGAGTGGACAGTCAGAGAAGGATCTCAGGGAAGCTAATGTCTAAGCTGAAGCCTGAAGTCTCAGTATAAGTTAGCCAGATGGAAAAAAAACGAAAACAAAAAAAGGAAGAGTTTTCTAGGCATAGAGAACATAAGAAGCCAGCAACAGATTTTAAGTAGAGCAATGATTTGAACAAATTTGTATTTCAGAAGCATTACTCTGACCGAGGATGAGTAGTGAATGAATCAGAGACTGAAAGCAGGAAGAGCAGGAGTCATGCTCCAATCCAGGCAATACTTGGTGGTGGCCTGTACTGGGAAAGAGGTGGTAGACAGCGATGATATTAATACTTCACAATCAGGGCCTTAGGGCACTGGCCAATCAAAATGAGCACTGGCTATAACACTCCTCGTAGCTGCGATGGTACGGACCAGCGGACGTCTGTCTGCTTGTGTGCATGGCAAGGACTGGATAGATCCTAGAGCAATTTAGAACTTAGTGTTGACAAGATTGGTTCATTGATTAGATGAAAGAAATGAGAGAGAGAGACAAGGGCCAGGGTGATTCTGGTGGAGGGTTGGTGACATTGTTTAACAAGGTAAGGGGCTCAGCAGGAAGAGTAGTTTGGTGAGCGGGAGTGGGTTAAGTTTTGCATTCTGTTCCAGTCAAGCTGACATTCAATGTGCTTTGAAGTCATGCAGGTGCAGACATCCACTGGGCCAGGGAGAACACTGATTTGGATGTGGGGTATGGATTTGGGAATCATTAGCATAGAGAAATGGTAGTGAAAGCCAGAAGAGGGAATGAGCTCCCTGGAGGAGAACCAAGGAATCAGAAGCGAGGGAGACCAGAGATGGAAACACCTTGCAGTCTAGGCAGAGGAAAAAGAGACTTCAAAGAAGTGGGGGAGGGGAATGGAAGTGGGGGTAGGAGGTAGGACAGGTAGGAGGGTAGAGAGGTAGGACAAAAGCCAGGAGAATGCATTGTCACAGAAGCAAATGGAAGAGAGTGTGTCAGGAAGAAGGAAAGGGTCAAAGGAATCAAATGCTGCAAAGAGGTTCAGACAGAGAAGGAGGGAAATATCAGACAGAGAAGGTGGAGTGACAATGAGGTGATTACTCAGCGTGGCAAGATCCTTGGTGGTTTAGTGGCAGGGAGGTGTGCAGGGAGGGGTGGAAATCACATGGTGAGGAAGGGACAAGTGAGGGGGTGAGAACACAGAGCTAGTGAAGGTAGAAGATCTTTCAAGGCAAGTTGGGGAAAGAAAAGCAAGTTGTATCTAGAAGGGAATGTGGAGCTGGGGAAAATCTGAACATGCTTAAATGCTTCCTGTTCTCCATCCTTTTGAAAAACGAATAATGAAGGGGCTGAAGACCCTGAGAAGCCGGGAGAGGACAGGATAGCCCTTGGACAGGAAGAGGACTGTCTCCTCCCTTGCAACTAAAGGGAAGAAGCCAAAGATGATCGCCAAGATAGATTTGAATGTTACATGGCAGAAACTGAGGGTGTTACTATCTTGGGGCTTATTTTTTTGCAGTCATATTGAAGAGAAGCTGAGTCTAGGTGGATGAGTCAGCCTTTGGCCCCCATCCCTCCATTAGAACTGCTCTTGTCAAGGTCACCATGACCTCCAACATCGCTGAAGGTTAACTCTCAGCCCTCGTCTCACTTATTAGCAGCACTGGACACAATTAATCATTTCCCGTTCCCTGAAACACTATCTTTCCTAGCTGTAGCAGGTATATTTTGTGCATTGCTTCAAACTTTCTGGGCCCTCATTCTTACTCTAGCCCTTGCTCTGGGAAAAAGTGACATGAAGGTTTCAACCAGTCTTGGGCATGTGTGAGCTGAGCGTGTCTTGCGTCCGTCGCCTCCTGCCCTGGGGCTTCTCCGACACCGTGGAGTGGGACATCCCACAGAAACCGGGTGGAACTAACTCATGGGTGATCCAGAAGTGTAGGGGAGTTAGCATTCCTTGGAGCCATCTCTGACTAACCAAGGATAGGAGCCAAGGGGTAAATGCTTTTTCCATTCTTCCCTGAGCAGACGGTTTGGAGACGCATTTTGTACGGCTTGTGTGAAGGTCCTACCCGTACTCTTCTGTTTTATGATCCTGATCCCTTAGTCCTGCTCCATGAGGTTCACCTTCCAAAATAAACCACCTGTGCTAGGCCTTTTCTTCAGTTCCTTCTTTAAGGGAGTCCCGGCTAAGATTCTTGAGGTAAGGCAGAGGAATAAACAAGCCTACACGCATAAACTAGACAGATTCCTTTCTAGGTCTGTCTTCACAACCAGAGCCTGGGTCTAATTTTAAGCAATCTCTCCTGTGGGTGTGTGATATGCAGGCATCTTAAGGTGCCAGAGAGCCCTTCAGGATCTCACTACATGACTTACATGGATAGTTAATGACCTGAGCTTTTTCATTCTTCCCCTTTTCCAGATTTCTATAAGCACTTAACAAAGGCCAGGCCACTCCATAATCTATATAATTATTATTGCTTCCATAACATTCAATTGCCACAAATAATTTTTGCCTATATCTACATCCAAGGGGTGCTCACCACCCCACTTACCACAAGCAATGAGATTCTCATCCTCAAATGGCTAGTGAATGATCCAGCTACAAAATCCTACCCCGAAGGTCTGCTTCCTAGGGTCACTCTTGGTAACAGGAGTCTTCGCCTGTTTCCTCAAAAGACACAGCTGAAACAAAGACCTAATATAGGTGGCTTATTTTGAAATGTGATCCCCAAGAATCAGGAGTTAGGGACAAGGAGAGTAAAACAGGGGAAGAGGAGAAACCACTATGGATGTCTCAGTCCAGCAGGACCTGCATAAAAACCTTATGAAATGTGTCTCCAAACTGTTCACTCAGGAAAAGCATTTCACCATTCCAGGCTAGAAGGATGACAGGAGATACTTCATGGAAACAAGCTCCCTGGGAATCATGGGAGTCTGGAGTGGCGGAGGCCAGGTGACAGCTCTTGGTCCTTAGAGACAAGACGTATGTGGTTCCTAACATGGGCTTTGAAGCTGGAGCAGCAAGCTCGATGCCTTGACCTTAGAGGGACCTGTGGCTATGGCTAATAAGAGTATGAGCTATGCGAAAAGCCCACTGTCAGTTACCCAGCTGGTGTAATAATCATAATTTAAAAATATGAGCCGGTAAGCAGAAAGCTGATGTCAGCACCGCTTTGGAATATCATGGTGCTTCACCCAATTTCCAGATCTGAGTCAGTTTGCCCATCCAGAGTCTGCTGATTGAAAGGAGGCTGGCTCCTCTAGCAATGTGGTTCTCAACTGGAGACATTTTTGCACCCGAAGGATATTTTGGGTTGTCCGAACTGGGATTGGGGGCAGCAGAATGCCACTGACCTCCAGTGGGTAGAAAGCAGGGAAGCTGCTAAACATTCTATAATGCACAGGACAGCCCCCCACAAGAGAGAATTATCCAATCCCAAATGTCACCTGTGTCACAATTGAGAAACACGGTTCTGGAAGAAGGTCCTTGCAATGTTACTGTAATATATATATATATTACATATAATATATTATATTATATATAATGAATCATAAATATAAATAAATAAAAATAAATCATAAATATTCCCCAAATCTTTTTCAGTGGGACCTGAAACCAAGGAACCTGGTGAAAGGGAGGAATACTCAAGACTTGGGAGGCCTGATTAGAGACTAATATCTGGGACCCAGAAATGCCATCATGATCCCCTACTTGGAGTAGGAGCTAATAGAGGTCATGTGATAAATTGAGTTTAGGGCCAAGTCCCCTTTGTGGCTCAAAGGCTCTGATCATGTCTGCAGTTCCCGAGTGTGTAATTAGAATCACTTAGTAGGTGGCAGAACCCTCATCCCGATTCCCTGACCTGTGGAGTAAGAGCTGTGTAGTAGAAAGGGCTGCTTCCCTGGGTCAAGACAGAATAACAGAAGTAACACTACATCCCAGGAGGAGTTGTTGGGTTACCCTCAAAGATTTGAAGTTGCGACGTTAGTGGTCCCCATTATACCCCTGTGCATTCCACCTGTCTGCCAAAATGTAAGGGACCATGGTGGACACAGCAGACATGGCGGGTTACGATAGTGTTCCCCTCAGATCCTCTCAACTCTCTTTCTCCATTTTTTGTGCACTCTGTCTCACATTTTGGTGTGTTTTTGCTTCCAACACCCAACACCTGAAGTTCTTTGGAGGGTGGCCCTTGCATTACAGAGGACTGCTTTGCCTGCAGGAGATGAGAGCTGGAAATGCCTGAGAATTTCTTTTCTCCACTAAGGTCCCATCTATGAGGCAACCAATCTGGAGCTTGGGCCAAATGAACAAGCATAATCTGAAGGCAAAAACTCTGTGGCATCTCTGGAAAGTCTTTTGGAGCAAAGTCCTGCCTTCTATGACAGAGAATCTCTTGTCATTTGTAAATTACCTCCTGGAGGTGCTACTTGGCCCTTGTAGAAACTGAGCACTTGACTGCAGGCCATCAAGTGACTGTGCATACGGAGCCTTTCATCATAAGCTGGGTCCTGTGTCATAAAGCTGGGTGGGCATGGTAGCAATCTATTGTGTGATAAAATGCTGTATCTGGGCTCAGGCCAAGTATATTTAGGACTGTGTCCGGAAGACATAAGTATATTATATAAACACATAGCCCAGATGTCCATGACATTCACCTCTGTTGCAGCAATACCTCTCCTTCAGCTCACACCTATGACATAATGGGGCAGAGGTAGGGAAGGTACAACCTACTTTCAGGAAAAAATGCAGGCTTAGTTCACAGGTGGGTTTGCCTTATGTGTTGGTGTTAGCCTAAAGTCATTGGAGAAGGAAACTTCTTGCGGTAGGTATGGCTGTGAGCAGTATGCTTGATTGTTCAGTTTGTATGAAGGCAGAATTGCCCTGAGAGGTATGGATAGACACACACTTTTGGGCAGAAACAAATAGCTTCACCATTTGTCAGGAGCCTTGAACGAGTAAAACTAGAAGATCGGAGACCCAAAATTCTGGAAGGGGCATATGGATGGACGTTTGGAAATGGACACAAAGCATCCTTGTGTCTCACAGGGATGTCCACCAGTGCGAATTCATGGCAGAGGAAAGAGATGACAGCTGAGCAGACAAAAAGTTGGTCCTGTGCCTACCGGGCAGCTTCTTTCCTTGGCCACGTGGTGCTGGGGCAGGTCAGTGAAATGGGGACAGGTGTGTGGGGGAGAACATAGTGGCAAAACGGATCCTAAGCATGGGACGAGTAGCCTGGACTTCTCTCACCAAGTCTTACCTCGCGATGGCCATTTAAACTTGATATCATCCATCTCTTTCCACTTTCATGGAAGCTCCATGAGTGTAGGCATTTTGTCTTTAGTTCATCATCCACCACCTAGATCGATTGTCTTGCGTAGAATATGGTTTCAGTAAATGTTTGTTGAATGAATGATATGATTCGCTTATGCAGCTATCGATATGAAGAGGACAACCTGGGTGCGAGAAACAGCTGAAGCAGGGACCAGAAGGCAAGAATTTTCAGGCCTTGCTTAAGGTGTAATGATTGTTTTGTTTGGAATAATTTGACCTGCAGAACTACTTTTTCTGCAGAACTTTTGGTCAATTTCATTGTATGACAGCTTATCATCTGAATGTTTTCAAAGGAACAAAGGTAGAATTAAACCTGTGGGAATTACATCTGGGCACATACCAAAACTTTGTCCAACTTCAAACAGGCTTCCAGAATATCTTCTGCCACTTTCTGACTGAAAATATGATGTCATTAGATGACTAAATTGGACAAAGTACCCTGCTACTAAGGGAAATATATCCTCTTCCTGTATCACTCAAATTGGCTAATAGCAATTCTCCAAACATGCTAATTCACTTCTCCGTATTGCCTGTGCTAACAATTCCTTAGGATACTAATTCTAGAACTTTAATAAGGATAATGAAAACAATTTTTAGGGCTAAAAAAATTAAAAACAGAAGACAAAACCCAAGCTTCTATAACTTCTTAAGTATTTTCTGGAATCCACGAGCAGATGATAGATGTGATAAGCCATAGCAATTCTTTCATGACAGTGTCTGTCAAATGTTCTACGGACTTGGAACAAATCTGTCTTCTATTTATTTTTACTCAGCAACTATCTCTGCTTTGGCATTGCTCAGAAACACAAGGTCAGCTTGCATACCTTGCAGAGAGCTACATTTCTGGCAAAAATTTAGCATGCTGGCTCAAGATCTGGCATCTGGTAAGAAGCACATTCTATGTCCTGCTAGGTTGAGGGGTGTTCCTTGAGTTTGGGAGCTTGTTCGTCATCTTGGAGGATGACATGATTGCTGATCTCCCATAGTGATGCCTCTGATAGAGGCTGTGCTTCCAAACTTTCTTCTTCCTCTCTGGTTCCCTCCCCCTGACATTTCTGTTTAACTCAGTTAGTCAGTTAATCCCTGGGGCTCCTGGGAAGACTTATTACATCTCCTTTTCCATTCACCTTCTTGCAAGGCAGGAAGTACAAATGAACGTGGACTAGAGCTTATTAATCCTGGGGTTACTTCTTGAGGTAATTCTAGTACCTTCCAATTGAAAAAAATAAGTGAAAACTTCTGAGGCCTTCGGCAGCCTGGTTGAGTCAGAGGTTATGGCAAAATAGGACAGAACAAGGATGATAGGTGACACTTTCAACATTTCTCTGATAGGAAGAAGCACATCTTATCATTTTTATGGCATTGCGTGGAAATCACTGCCGCAGTAGCATATCTGTATATACCACACAAATTCTTATGTACATTTACTTAAAAAGGAAAATTCATGTCACTTTAATGTGCTTAAGGGTTGGTGTGGTTCTCTTTACTTTGGCTGAGGCCCTAAAGAACAAAGGGTCTTCCTTCCGTGTGAGGAACTGTCAATAGATCGTTCGGTATGGAATAATAATTTCTGTAGCTAGAGCGCTTCTGTGTATTTTTGCTTGGTTATGTAAGCTACTTTGGAAATATAAAAGTAATTTTTAAAAGCAAGTTGTCCACTGTTGTTGCAGAGAAACAGTTACTACTTCCTGTCCAAGCGTTCTGAACCGACAGTCCCAGGAGATCTCTAACATTTAGATCAATCTGATTTAGTTTATAGGTTTGGTTTGACTAGGAGAAGAATACGTAACTTCTTCTGCTATCGCATTCTTGTACCTCCCAGACTGGAGGCATTTCTATAAAACAATAAATATCTGCATAGAGCTTTATTTATCAGTCAACTGAACCAACTGAAAAATATTATTGGTTACTCACTTGTTTATTGTTAGCAGGCTTTATTGTTAGTCATGGAGAGTATATACACACACACACACATGCACACTCTCCTGTCCATTCTAAAGCTTTAATGCTAGATGTGAATTCTGGGATTATGTAGTCCAATTCATTTATTTCACAAGTGAGGAAATTAATTCCAACAGAATTTAAATTATTTGCCCAATGCTATAGAACTAATTGGCCAGAAGGTCAGAATTAGGACCCAGGCTTCCTGACTCCGTTCCAGTGATGTTTTTCTCCTTGCTATACAGCCTCCAATCTATGGGCAGTGAAAATGGAAACCATGGCCTCAGATGACTTAATTCTTGGATTAGACTTCTTATATCATGAGGCTATTAGGTCAATAAAGATACAAGCATTCATTCCCATAATTGCCTCTCCTTTCTCATCTCTGCTTTTGGAGCTATCAGAGTAAATGTCTTTGGCATCCATCAGATTGTGGCTCATCTCCTAGGTATTAGTGATAACGACATTCAAGGCTTAGAATTTAAGACGTAGGAGATGCAGAAATATTTCTCTTATGAGAGCCTTTTATAAGAAAAGAGTAATGATTTTCGATAAAATAACTGTTAACATAGCTGTTATCAAACATGATGACACACTAGTAAAATTTCCGCTTAACCATTCCATCCAAGTATTCCATTTTCTTTGCAGAATAGGGTGCATTTACATCTATTTTGGTCATTTCAAAAACACCAATAAGTCTGAAGGTAACCACGCTTGATTTCCCTCAAAGTGTTGACAGGTATTTAAAGGCTGGGGAATTTTGAGGGGGTGGATGGGCAGGAGGCCATCCTCAGAGCTTAAATGTAATCAAGGTGGAGAGACAGAAAGAATGTTAGGGTAGGTGCCAGCGAGCTAAAGGAGAGTACCTGGGTGCACAGATAATATTGTCCTTGAGCAATCATCAGATTGGGTTTACTTATCAAAAGTAGAAGAGAGGGGCCATTTTAGTTCAAGGAATCTTCTACTCTTAAACTGCAAGTAATAAAATGTATGATGATTATGAATTTAAAGATTTTGGTGGCTGTATTCACAGAAGGTGTTAGTTTTTTTCAGATTAGACTATCTTTGTGATCATTGGGAACTTTCCAGAAAATGTAACGTTTAGGAATTTCAGAGTCTTATCTATATTCTCATGAAAGAGCAGATTATGGTTATTTCTTTAGGCATATATGTTACATCCTTCTAACAATAAACTACAGAATTTCCTGTTATATAAAACATATATATTCAAAAGGGAGAAAAATCCTGTCTCCAGCTAATGTTTTTCTTCTCGTTCTTATATATTTTTTCTGGGCATTCATTTCTTTACTTATATACTAATTAATTCCAAAAAAAGACAACTTACCATAAAACTATGCTCTTCTTTAGAAATAATTAAATCTCTATTTTGTATAATCAGACAAGAATATATAACAAGAAAGACTGATGAGTTAGGTTTTGGAACTGGTCTTGGAGATGGCTGTATGAGAACATCTATAACACATTTCAGCACAAGACTCTAATTCTCATTTTGCAAACAGAGAGGTACTCCACATGCCATTAATTTTTCTGAAAGACATTTATTTCTATACCTATCGAATTTTTCCCGCAGGTCGAAGCTGCTGACTTTGTTCGTAGTGTGGGACCTGAGAATCTGCCTTTTAAAGGAGCACCGTGGAAGTTTCCAAAGCAGGCTGAAGATAGAGAGGCACTACCCAAGGGAAATATTCTAACTCTTCTCCTTGAATGTAAGTAAAATAAAAACAAAAATTTGCGATGTCCCTGAGTTTTGAATGATTTTTCTATTAAAAGGAGAAAAGGACTATAATCAAGACTGGAAAAGTGTCTACAATAGTAGTTTCTATAGGGACAAAAGAGCTAGTTGAAAAATCAACACTTCAGATCTTTTGTCTACATAGAGCCAAAATGCCAGTCTGTTTTACTGATGTATTTGATGATTTGGCTTTTTCCTACATTTATTGAATTAACAAACTAGACACAGATTTATATATACCGTGGGAAAGCTCTCTTCCTGGAGTGGGCACTGTTGGATTAGAAGAGTCTACTGGTGGACCAGAAGGCTACCTTATCTGGAGAGGTTGCTTGAATTGGTCCTTCGAGATCCTGATATGTCATTTATACGTACAAAGAGTTTTACTTATCTGAACACCAAATTCAGACTTCCTTGCCATTTTGGAGAATTGCTTTAAAACACATTCAACATTTGCTATTTGGTAATATTTTTCCAGAGTATGTCTTAAAATCCTTCAGAAGGAGGATGATGATGGGATGTGTCTACTCCTGGTGCCTTGCCCTTAGGTCGTCAGAGCAACCCCCTGACCGTAGCCTCAGGGTCCAGACACAAAGCAGTGCCGGTGATGGTAGGGGAGAGGAAATGTCTTCAGACCGGGGTTTCTCATACACTTCCCCACCCTTCTTGGACTCAGATCATAGCCCTTCTCGTCCTGTCCCTTTGGGACTTGGTAACCTACTCCCATCTATTTCACATATGACTTGGAAATCCGGAGAATGCGAGACCTGGGATTTGTTTTCAGACATCCTTGCCTGTAACCTTGACTATTTAACATTACTGTAGCCTGTCCCCAGAGAGGCCAGTTACAAAGCATGGAATATTAACACAAATGACAACAATGACCATGATGGGGATGGCTGCGTCAGCAACAATGGGGACACAGAAATAACTTACAGCGTGTTTACCATGTGTCTGACACTCAGACACATGGTAATATATATATATATATTATATATATTACCTCGTTTAATTCTCACAATAGCCACATGAGGCAAATCTTATTAGTATCTCCGTTTTACAGATGATGACAATGAAGCACAGGCAGATTAAGAAACTTGCCCACGATTAAGTAGAGAAGCAGAGTTGGGGTTTGAACCGAGAGAGCATTGCTCCCGGAGTCCACCTGTGACCCACTTCCCCATGCTGCCGTCAACTAATCTTAAACCGAGTAACAATAAATAGACCTCACATTTCTGTAGCTAGAAGCATCACTTTTATATGATCTGCACAAGAGCTCTGAAATGGCTATAATTATCCCATTTTAAAGTGATAATACCACGAACTACCTTACTTATTTCAAGCAACCCTGCGGTGAGCAATGGCATAAATATTTAATTACTTATATTGATATTCTTTCTACATCTATGGAAATTTTTCTTCCCAGTCCTGAGATGTTAACAGAGACAAAGATTTTTCAATTTGCCTCTTTGATTTTGTTTGATGATAGCTTTAAAATTATTTTTTAAAAACCCCTCAAGGTAATCTAGTAGAAAGGGTGAGCTTACTTGCTCAGGAAAACGAAATGCCATTCAGTTCCTTCAAAGAAATTTGGGACAGATGTGTCTTTTCTTCATCTTCTTCAATGAATCCAGAAGACGAAAAATGTATTCTATTTCTTGTGAAATGCATTTTCCTGTTCATCTCTGTATGTGGGACTGTCAAAGTTTGTAAGTTTGGCAGGGTTCTAACGTGGCCGTTCTGTTCTCCTTTAGAAACTTATTAAATCTATATTTTTATGAAAACCAGAACATGGCAGAAGATTTTTTTCATCTTTTGACATTTACTTGTTGGTTAGTGTTTTTAAGTCATGCTAGATCTCAAACCAGAATGACAAAACATCCAAGACTTAAGTGTTTCCAAAGCTTGTTTGAAAAGGGGGGGCCTGGTGAATGACAATGCCCAGGACTTCTGTGCAATGTTTCATCTGAGAATCGACAATGATGTGAGAGTCCTTAACTAACTCCTTTAGGTCGATGGAGGTTTTTCAGAAGGGGAAAGCGAACGGATTTAACCCACTGAGCCATCCAGGTGCCCCCGGATTGCCTTTTTTTCCACGTTTCTTCTGCTACAGTGTTGCTAAATGACAATGTGTAAGCATCATGGGATTTCTAAAACTTTGGGTTTGGTCCTTCACGCTCCAGTTTTAATATCCCAGTTTTGCCTGATACACTAGATATTTTTAAAGAGCTTCAGAGTTGACATTAGTTGTGTCCTAGTGCATTGAAGAAGTTATCTTATTATCTTCTGGATTATTGTACTGGATGATTGGGTTTAACCGTCTCTAAGAGGGTTTGTCAAGGTTTTAGTTTCTTTCCCCTGTGATCACTGATGGTGTTTTTTCTTTCTTTCTTTTTTTTTTTTTTTTTCATTTGCTGAGAAGCCTTTTTGCATTAGAGGAAATGGCTAATTGTGTAATTTCTATTTTTGGCTCATTTTACCTTCCTTCTTATTAAAAATCTACCTTTAAATAAAGTGACTCAAGAATCATAATTATTAAAAAAAAAGAATCATAATTATTTATACAAGATATGTTAACCAAATCATAGCAATGAGTGGTAGAGTAGATTTAATATGTATTCCATACCTTCACATGAAATTCAGCTTTAGATGTGGTTCCCATCTTGCAGTTCACCTCTTAAACCCGTGAGGCTGACAGGGCACAGTTCGAAGCAAAGCATGGAAATAGAGAAAGAATTCTCCATAGACGTACATGAACATTCATATGATTGGGGGCAAGGGGGGAGGAAGAAGGGAGGAGTTCTATAAGTTCTTTCTCTATACTCCCTACACTTTAATAGGCTGAATTTCTCGTGCCCCAGTATTTTCTTGTTGGGTGCAGGAGAAAATAACTATTCTACAGATAGCTCACAAAAGAGTGCCCAACAACTACAGTTACACAGAATGCTTTTGCACAAATTTTTCCAGAACCCATAACTTGAATGAAAAGCTCTTTTTTCCTATGCTCCACTGCGATGAGAACAGTTTGTTTGACTCATACCAAACCAAATCAAGCATTTCTGTGGGCACAAAGAGGAATGTGGAGCAAAGAAAGATTTTCTTCCTCAAAAAAGAATATGTGCATGGAAAACAAAATTGCTTCAAATTTCACAACATCCTTACCATTAAACACTGAAGGCAGACTCGGGTCAGTCCAATTTCCTTTGCAGATATTTGACTTTAAAAATCACATATTCAACTTTTAAAAATGGATTTGTGAGAAATGATATATAAAAAAAAATCCCATGATATGGAAGTCATGATGAGTTTCAGCTTATGTTTAATCTCTGCCTCTTCATCTTTAAGAGATGCAAATTGCCTTCAGGCAATAGTGGAGATGTCCTGCCCTATTTGCTCCAAATCAGCCCCTAAAGACGTTTACATTAGAAACTCGGACTGACCCTGAAATAAATGAGTTTCTTCAAAAGGCTGGCTGCCCCCTCTCTAGGAAATTAAAAGTCATTGGGGAGAATTTTATTTTAAAAAAGCAATAACAGATAAGTACACAGTTCTCGGTCTCTCAGCCCAACCCTATTAGTATATTTTAGTATCGCAAATGACTGATCCTGTTAACTGTGTGGCTAATCTACAGAGGGAGAGCAAAACTTTTTCTAAAGCATCCAAGTATCATAGTCTCCCGGTTGTTCCCAGATCTCAGATTTGTGACTGTACTGATTCAAAGAATGCCATGTATTTGCTTTTCTCTTCGAGAACATAACATTACCAATGTACTTTAGATTTTATTTGATTCGAAGCTACAATAATTCCCCACACGCAGTGGAGAGCTAGCTACAGATGTGAGCATTAGAGTTTGAAGAGATTCTCTTTTCCCTGGTCCTTAAAGCAAGGAAAAAACATCATCCTACCAACCTTCTCACAAGGCTGCTGTGGGCACTAAAATTATGGAAAACCAGGGAACCAAAATGTAGACTGAGTCTCTGATGGTTGTCCTGGCCCCATCGCCCTGCTCAACCTTGCAGCAAACCTTGAGACATAAGGGGGGCAGGTGTCCCCATTACTATTCCTATGGTATAGATGAGGAAACCAATGCTGAGCAAGGAGGAATGATTTGCCCAACATCACAGAGTCAGCAAGTATGAGAACCGAGATGCAAGCTCAATGCTTTTGACTCTCATCTCCATGCTCTTTAATAAGGGGCCATAAAATTCCTTTATAAACCATGAAGTGCCTTACAAATGTGAGGTATGGCATTATCAGACCCCTTAAACCTTCTGGGGCCAACGCCAGGAAAATGGGGAGATACTGGAAAGCTAAACCACTGGACTTTTCATAAAACAGTTCAGGAGAGAGGCCACAAGGAAACCATAGCCACATACCAGATATTTGGAGCAGAAAACGGAGCCATTGGACAAAGACATTAATTGAGGAAAAATAAAAGTCATTAATTGAGGAAAGCAGTAGTGAGTTGACAGGTCTCGAGAAGGAAAGATGGCTGAAGCTCTCCCACTCCTTAGGAGTAGCAACTCTGAGCACATACTCTACCTTGGCTTCTGTGGGGATTAAGGTCCGGTTATTTACCATGGTAAGTCACTTGATCATGCTCCTCTTTTGCTTGAATTACTTCCCTGCCCTTTTTTCCACTTCTCTACCCGTGCTTCCTTTATCTTCCAAATAAACCACTTGCACCAGAATCCTTGTTTCAGAGCTGGCTTCTGGAGGAACCCAAACAAGACCCATCTTGCTGAGGGAGGTCATTGCCATCTTGGGGACAAGCAACAGCTTGTAGGAGCAAGGCCAGTGACCAAGGAAGCTAAGGAAAGGACCGGGAATATAGAAAGAGGCTAGACCCAGAAGTTTCACGACAGCTAAGAAATTCATGAGAAACAGTAGGTCGGAGCCTGTTGATTGACAGCAGACTGGGTCCAGAAGACATTGAAAACAGAAAGCGGTTGAGGAACCATGGTCTAGAGAGAGTCAGAGGCCACAGGCCAGATAGGATAAAGAGGGAAAAGGGGCATCAGCCCCTAACAAGAAGGAACTAAAATCCTGAGGGGAAGGGGCGGGCTACCCAGGGACTGTTTATACCTTTCTTAATAGAAAGAGTCAATTCCCAAGGACAGCCGGAGTGTACGAGGAAATATGCTGACCATGGTGGTTGATGCCAGAAGGAGTATTGAAGCAGAAAGAAATTCAGTGCTAATTAGAGCCAAACATGACCTTGGGCAAGATTTAATCCACCCTCTCATTCTACAGATGAGGAACTGAGGATCAGAAAGGATGCATGTTTTTACCCCAGTCGGGCACACAACACTTAGAACCAAGACTAGAATCTGTCGCTGGTATTTTTTTTTACCCCTCCATGCTGTCGTGGCAAGTGATCAAGCCAGAATTTTGCTTCTTAGTCTTAATAGTTATTTTGGAAAAGAGTGCCTAGTCCACCAGAAATGGAAAAATTCAAATTAAGTCTCAATTTCCTCCTAAGTGCTGGCACCCACGTGGAAAGGCAGACTACAAGGTCTAAAGTCTACCTATTTTAGAAGACGTGTATAATAAGCCTCTGTCACTAATGAGAACGCTGCTGTGAGTTTTAATTACTATTCATTAAGGGCACAGATGTGCTCTGTTAAATGAAATGCTTTAAATGAATTTCATGATAGTTTTACCAGGTTACAAAGAACTGACAAACTCTCAAGAGCCCAACTCTTTCAGTCAATCCTGGTGCTGTGCTATTATTATTATTAACAATATCATCTTATATATAATATCAGGTATTATATATGACACATAATATTGTGTAATATCACTATATAGTATTAATAAATAAAAAATAGGAAATGGTGTATTGCATTGTCTAATCTCTCTTTAAATCCAAGTAAAAAAATATTTACTGTTGAATAAAAAAAAAATCTATCTTCCTGATGAGTTCTAAGATTGATTTCAAACATGAAGCCCGAGCAGCACTGTGCCCTCAGAGAACTTCAGAGGTAAGAATGTAATAGTCTTACCGGTTTCCTTCCTTCTCATAAACGGCACCAAATATTTAGGGAAGCGTTGCACCTTGAGGTACTTTACTCTGATAAGCTCAGCGTCCCTCCTGAATGCTCTTTCCAAATATCAAGAACAAGCTCTAGAGAAACAATGATGGTCTTAGTGGAACTAACTTAAAGTGACTAATAGGGATGATATGTATATACACACATACACACACAGCCTGACAGAATTCTTTGAAATATTTATTTATTTGTTTAAAGATTTTATTTATTTATTTGAGAGAGAAAGCGAGAGACAGAGCATAAGCAGAGGGGGAGGGACAGAGAAGGAGGAAGAAGCAGACTTCCCCTGAGCAGGAAGCCCAGTATAGGGCTCGATTCCAGCACCCTGGGATGACCTGAGCGGAAGGCAGATGCTTAACCGACTGAGCCATCCAGGTGCTCCTCTTTGGAATAGTTAATATACTCTTTAAATAATGTGGCATGTGCCTCTCTCTCTCTAGGAGACTATGTAGTTATAAATAGGATAAGCAAGGAAACACTGGATTCCTGGAAACAGAAGACTGGTTAATTTCCAAATATTAAATGTCAAAAGTGGACAGGACTACATAGATCATTCTGTTCAATGTCCTATGACTGAGAAGACTCAGGCCAGAAGGAAAGGACTTACCAAAGGCCACCCAGCTCATCAGTGGGGAGCCAGGTCTTCTGAATCTCAGTCCACATCGTTCCTCTCCCCAAGACCAGCTGGATGGTTTCTTTGTCCTGAGGAAGGAGAGTATGCACTGGTTCCTTCCTGGCCATTCTTCCTTGGTCCGCAGCACCTCTCCAAATGCCACTTAGATGAAAGTCTTCCAGGGGGAAATCCTGTGTTTTGAGAAGAGGTGCAAGTTCTCCCATCCTTGTTGATACCAGTCTGTAGAGATATTCGGGATCAAAAAGTGACAGCCTTATGGAATGTTGAAACATTTGTGAAATTGTTACCGTGAAATGCAAATGAAAGCATTTTGCAAACTGTCCTTTACCCTTGTCATGAGCTCCACCGAGGGGGTTCTGAATGTCAAGTTGCATCTTTTCAACCCCAGGAAAGGATGGTGCTCACTCCATGTCCAGGAAGCCATTCATCAATTTCTCATCCTCGTTCTCAGAGGATTTTCTAGGTGCAGACAGGCAGATCAAAAGGCACTGTGGGCTGATCTGGGCTATTCAGCAAAATGATATGATAGATGAACATCTTTCTCTTTCCACTGGAGTGTTTGGCAATTGAGGTGACCTTCAACACATAGAGGAGGTACCCCCCCCCCCCGAATGCCATGATTTCAGGGACGTAGGAAAACCCCTCCTGTACTCCTATACCCCTCCCATGCCCTCGAACATCTTGGCTGGCCTCTAAAAGGACACCGTTCGTATCTCTTTCATGCCAGTTTCAGATCCCTAGTAATGCAAAAGTGCCCCTGGTGAGAATAACCTAAACTATTATTGGTCATTTTTTCCCATAAGCTCAATAAAGTCTTAAAGTACGAGTTTTTATAAGGAAGGAAAAAAGCGCACAGCAGAGGACCCCGAGTTCTTCCAGCTGGTAAGTGGAAGTGAATGCCATTCAGGGAGGGCAGCTGACCAGGGAGAGGCAGTGCTGGGTTGACTAAGGAAAGCTGTACTTCGGAGACTTTATCTCACGCCGTGAGCTGTTCTCAGCGTTCTCAGAGCTTAATTCATACAATCTTCTATCTTATGAGGTAGATACTGTTAAAATCATCTCCACTGGGGATGAGGACGTGGACACAGGGAGATGAAGCAACTTGCCCAAGGTTACATAGCTCATAACCAGCAGATTTCAAATCAGTCATCGGGCTCCAGAGTCCGAGCCCTGACCACTCCAGCTGCATTACTATTTTGTCATTGTGATGACCTGATTGATTATCTGGTTTTTCCTCACCACTGAAATGGCTCAAATGAGACTCTTCCCTGCCTCCCATCTGGATGACCTGATGAGTTTGGGACTTAAAAGTCCCAAAGCTACGCTGTCTGGAAGATCCCTACAGAACACTGTTTGCCCTCGATTTGGGGAACCTTCGAGCACTGAGGTTTTGGCAGCCCCTCTGTAAATGAATTTCTCAGCAAAGAGCAGAAAAGGAGGTGAAAGAAAGGCCGGGTGCTGGGCCAAAATGGAAGGCTCCTTATTTATAAGAGATGCTAGGGAAGACTGGACCATTTCTGCTGATATGTACTCGGCCCCAGAATCATAACAAGGGCTTGTCTCTGTGGACGAGTAGGTACCACCCTGGTTCCGAGGCTCGATGAGGGGAATGAGGTAATGGCTTTTAGATCTGAAGCACATTAATAATACAGCCTTTAGGATGGACAGCGCCACTACCCTGGTGTTCTTCTCCACATACAAACAGAAGACTGGGGTTTCTGAGCCATCCAAGGTAGCACTTTTCACAAATATCAAGCATAAATAATTTAAGAGGCAATGTTTAAAAACAGGAAAGACAAAATCCCAGGTGAATTTGCTGTTTACCTCCCTCTCGGAGTCTCTGTCCCTCTTGTACACCACGGGCTGTGTGAGACCTTTGAAACACTGTCATTCTGACATCTCACTTAAATTCTTTCAGATGCTCAAATGCTTTTTGTCACAGTTTTGAAGAGGGTCAAATAATACAATAATGGATTTCAAAAGTTTATCTTAGATTAACTACTTTGACAAAAAGAGGAAAACGAAACGTCAATGAATTAGGTAGAAAAGTTACCACTCTCTCTTATAGAATTTACTTGTTGCCTGGTTGGAGACCCACCAAAATAGAGGAAGGTCCAGTACAGCCTAGAGAATTAATTAACTATCACATGAATCACTTATTTTTACAAGGATGATATGAAACATCTGTGATACAATCTCATATACAAAACTCTTTACATTTAGATGTAATATGTAAAACTGAGGGACTTTTCAATTTCTCTAGCAATGTCAGGTTTGAAATTAGTGATAACCTTCCTTCGCCCCAGTAGTAACTGAGACACAGCGTTAGTTAATAAAGTTAGAAGGATGAGCTCTGCCTTCACATCTGTCAGTTCCTCAGGTTAGATGGGCCTACTAGCAGTGAAGGCCAGTCCCTGTCAACCGTTTAAACCCAACATGTTGTATATAGTATATACAATTAATTGCCTGTTCAGTGTTTAAAAGAAGAAGACTGAAGATGTATAAATTATGCCACACCTGCTAAATTACCTTGTGTCACAAAGACTTTTCTGCATGACATATTATGCCCAACAAAATCATGTTTCATTAATACCAACCTAGCAATTAAATCTCTAACAGGAAAGGCCAGTGTCAGATGAGAAGGACCAAAATGAACGAAGTTAACGTTTCTGGTTATTTTACATCCGATGTGAGCATGCGCCAGAATCTTGGCAAAGTCAGGAATGACAGAGATGATAACAGAACTATGATTATGTCATGAAACTTATCAGACACACCCCTTCACCAAGTAAATAAAGAACATGGAAAGGACAACCACACCCGACAGCATGGGACGAGGGGGCAGACAAGCTGGCGGAGAGAGGATTTTTGTTTTGTTTTGTTTGTTTTTTTTTGTTTTTTTAACTCCACAATATCAAGGGAAAGCAAACCAGACTGTCAAAGCAAAATCGGATGCCGCCGAGCACCGAGCTTGGCAGGCCTGGCGGCCGGGTCACGCTGTTTTGTTTGGGCCGCCGTGTGTTCTTAGACCTTTGAAGAACAACCTCACGGTGGGTCACAGAGCGGTCAGCTACTCATCTCTACTGTTGTTCCAAGTGGCCCACCCCAGCCACGATGGGAAGAAGGGAAAGATTTCTTTAAGGAATTGGGCTATTTATAAAATAAATATAAAATCTCCTATCTATTATGCACAAATGATAGTGCAGGAGAGCTCCAGCGGCTGTCTATTTGCTGAACATCAGCCTCCCGTGCGGAGAAATTGCCCCGTACTGGGGAGAAACACAATACGGTTCACCAGAGACTTGGCTGCAAGGTAGAGGTGCTTGTCTGTGGGCAAGTAATGACTTGCGTTTTCAGCTGCTTCTTGGTAAGAGCTTTAGTAATTGGAATCAGTTATTCAAAACATCGCTAAATGTGATTTAAATGGCAAGGATTTAATAACAGAAAAAGAAGCCATTAAGGGGGTTCAAGCAGGGGAGAAGGGAATTCCGTTTTTTAGAGCAGAGGGAGAAAAATAAAGCAATTACTTGATCTAAAGGCCAGAAACAGGACTCCCGCTGTCAGGGAGAAATCAAATCTGTCAGCAATTAGTGGGATCTTAGGAGGTAAAGAACTCTCCGGTGCTGAGCAGTGAATAAGGGGTTAGCAATTATATGAACTGATAAAAGTGTTCTGGTTTCCAAACAGCAGGTTAACAAGCCTTACTTTTTTCATAACTTGATGCAGATGTGATGAGTCACACTTTATGATATTTTTCAGGGGTCCGCCAGGAAAGTTCCTTAATAAGCGCATTGTGCGGCCTCTTTCCGTCTCAAACGGGGTTCGTGCTACCTGGCCCCAAACGACGGGCTGGAAGGCGTTTTGATAGCAAGGCTCTTCTTTAATTAGAAACTGGAATCATAATTTCCACGAACATGTGGTTTTAAAAAATCAAATAGGAAACCCACATCTCTGCCCCACTCTTCCTGTGGGGTTGGTAGTTTACTCCTATTTTCCACGCAAAAAGAACAGCATTGCACGGTGTAAAGCAGGGCAGTGTTTCGTCAATGAAATAAGTTAACTTTACTATGATACGCTCCTTATTATGTTGTGTTGGGGGAAAAAATATCAATTACTTATATTTATACACAGATGTGGCCCGCAAATGAGCCCTATGCGAGCTTTTTAAAAATCAGCGTGTATTGATGTTTGTGGTTGTGAAACAGCGTGGTATGGGAAGTCATACCAGAAGGAAAAATCAATGGGTCTGTCACAAAAACAGTTACGGGACTTTTAATTCCAAGATCTAGTCTCTCTGCTGAGAGAGCACTCAGATGTCGATTAAAAAAAAAAAAGGAGTATTTGAAGTCAGGTTATTTGAACAGAATTCTCTTTGACCCACTACGATGGTTACCTGTTTATACGTTCGCTGACACGTATGCTGTTTTGAAGGCATAAGGGAGTGCATCTTGCAACAATTCTGCCAAGCAAGGTCTCTCCTCCGGCACACGCTCCAGACGAAAGACAAAAACAAGGATTTTTCTTCTTCTTTTTTCCCCTAAGAAATTCAGTCTTAATATATCTGGACATCGAGGACCTTCCTGCTTCCCCTCCAAGCACTGTATAAACTAATCGTTAAACCATTTTTAATATCCAACTGATGTATCTCAAGGGCTTTTCTGTTTTGAGCAAAATTCCTTTGACCAGAAAGAGCTTACCCCTCTTTTCTGGCATAATCATCGTCACAGGTCTGTAGAGCTCCCACTGCCAAAATAGCTAAGTGCCCTTAAAGGCCAATGATCATAGAACATCTGTGAAACCCAAAGTGACTCAGAAACGTAGGACTGCTGGAGTGGAGCCTTAAAGGGCAGCCTTCAGTCTGGCTCTAAAATCAATGTAAGTTTTCTAATTTGCCACTTTTGCAAATCAGCTTTTGGGTTTGTATTGTTATTATTATATATTCTATGTATTGTTTTATTTTAGCATATCTCGTTGCTCCATTTTCATAAAAATTATATTGTTTTTATAGGGGAAGGGAAGGAAAAATAAAATAAGATGAAAACAGAGAGGGAGGCAAACCATAGGATTCTTAACTATAGGGAACAAACTGAAGATTGCTGGAGGGGAGCTGGGGGGATGGGGTAACGGGGCGATGGACATTAAGGAGGGCACGTGATCTAATGAGCACTGGGTATTGACTGCAACTGATGAATCGCTGAATTTTACCTCTGAAGCTAATAATACAAGATATATTAATTTAACTGAATTTAAGTAAAAAATTTTTAAAATAAAGAAAGGAAAAATACAGGAAAAAATATATTGTTACATGCAAATTTACAAACAGTATCTAGTAGACTTTGTTGGATAGGTTTGAGGGGAGAGCAGGGTATGAAATTGGGAGCGAGGGGACATCAGGTTGAGCAGCTACAGTTGTCTGCAGAGAGCGAGAGCCGTCTCTTGGTACTGCTGTCAGATACCCCCAAATCACACCCCACACGGGCTCCCAAAGATCCCGTACCCTGATGCATCTAAATGCACCAAGTGTATTCATTTGTGCTTATGTTTTCATTGCTAATAAACTGTGAAGAGTTTTAAAAAGATAAACAAGTGGCATTCCCATCACTGACTTGTTAGTTCACAGACACACATATATGTATTTAAATTTAGAGAACTGCAAGTTTTGGACCTCCTTAGTTAATTCCTAATTTTTTTTACCATCTCCCATTGTCTAACTACGAAAGCTGCTTAACTCCAAAAGCAGGGAAAGCAACTGAGTTAAGTGGTAAAGATGAAAGACGTAAGAATATATATATATATACACTCAGCACAGGCAAATGCTCCTTTGGAAGAGTTTGCCTTGTACATCTGTGGTGTTTTTATAATGACTATACCCAAATCCTTATAGCCGATCTGTCCCTCCCTCCTGGGCCAGGCTGATGGGAGGCTGGATCTCATCACAGCGGTCTCATCACAGCGAGGAGGAAGTCACAGTCCAGAGTTTTAATGAGGGGCTGTTGGATTTTCCTATGACCTTACCCCAGCTCTGCCATGGATAGGCTGTCCTTCCTTTGAAAAAAAGTCCTCAGTTTCCCCATCTGGAAGCAGTAATCATAACACTTAACAGAAGGTCCCTGGAGTTTTCTATATCCCCTGGAAATTATAAAACAATAATATTACCTTGACTTAGAAAAAAAATGGAGTAAATAATCCCTAAAAGGTAGGGAAAACAAATACGAGGCTTTTTACAGATTATAAGGTTTTCCAGTAATACCTCATAGATTTTACTCCACTAAGGTTTAGCATCAATTCTGATTTCTCATTGAAAACATCTGCAAAGGGCCAGAAGCAAACAAGTGGCTTGTCTCAGTAGAATATGGTCGTGAGACCCAAACCGTTATTAAAAACAAGCTTCATATGACATCATGGAGAAAGCTAAAGGTATTTAAGTGACATATGGGAGGGACTCAATATTGTTCAGAGCAGGGTATAAAAAGCCCAAGTAAATATTCTACACGACTCATCAAGTTCAGAGTTGTTGTCATCATGTCTTTACTAACAGCCACGAGAGCATTTTCGTTAGCCAGAGGTAAACACCAGGGAATGTTCGAAATCCAGCTCCCAGGCTTTGCGAACCGCCCGGGAGCAGAGCAGGTGCCGATATTGCTTCGCTGTATTCTGGCCCACGGTTGCAGCTTCCAGCAGGAGGCGGGGAGAACTCTGCCCGAGCAATGACCCCCTCGTGGGTGCCAGTGACACACTGCAGCGAAGGACCTCGACGGCATGGCGTGTGCCCTTCGCCCCAGGACCAGGCGCTGGGGTCGTCTGAGTGATTATGCAGCGTGGCTGTCGCCAGACTCGGAGGTTCCGACAGCCCTGGGGGGATCTGTGTGGATGTGTCACTCCTCGCCCTGAACTGGGTCCTGTTTGCGGGAGCTTTCACGAATCGGCCATCGGTGAGTGTCAAACAGGACCCAAGACCTTTGCCACATTATACATCTGAGTGTGTCTGCTGAATTAGAAAGCAAATCCTAGTGGTTTGCTGGTACGGGAGCCTTACTTGGCGGCAAAAGGGCAAACGCGAACTGCCATTTTTTTCTGAGGATTGGGGTAGGGAGCCTTTCGGGATTTGGTATAAAAGGCCTTGCTAAATCGCTTCCCCCAGGTTAGCGGAGGAGTGGCCCTCTGCCTTTCACATTCCCTTCAAGTCCTGGATCGGGCCCCGGAGCAATTAGGACATTCCTTCTGTTAAAGGACATGATTGAACGCCGTCTTTTAATTTTGTGATTTTGATCTACTTGCATTACTGATTAATCAGCCTTCCAAATAGGCACTCTCCCACCTGCTTCGCAGCAAACAGCAAAGAACCCCGGAGTTGCCGGGCTGGATGCCACCATCCCTGTCCTTCCGGTTGGTACCGCAGGATAGAAAGCAAGGTAGAACAACCCGGGCGGGCGCTTCCTTGCCAAATGAACTATTTCTTACCTTCTTTGTATCCCTGTTGCTATCAAGGACTGTTTCCTTCAAGTGACCTCAAACTTCGCCGTCACGGTTGGACGGACAGCCTCGTAAGGTGTATCGCAGGTGGCCACGCTCTCTGAGGGGCATCTTCGTACTGTCCAACTGTCATGACCTCCCAGAGATGAGTATTTAAAAGCCACCTATACCATGAACTCTTCCCTATTTTAAGAAAACAAAAACAAAAACAAAAACAGGCTCTCCTCAGCACAGGAATTTGTTTTATAGTATTACTTTTATTAAGTATTACCTAGGGGGAAAAAACCATCTTTCCATGCAACAAATCTTAACTACAATGTTGGATAGTCATGTGTAATTTTGCCGTTTTTGCTTATTTTCACCTAAAACAAATGTTATGTATACGTGGAAAGGGCAGAAACTGTGAGATTAAACAGAGGGAATTAAATGTCATTGGTTTCAGCTATTCTTTTAATATGAAACTCATGTTCTTAGTTTGCCTTCTTTCCTTTGGGTTGAACTCCTTTTAGCGTGGTTCTTATTGTGGGTTTTTAATAGTAACAGATTCCTATATGGCCTGGTGGCCCTCCCCCCCAATATCTAAGAGATAATTACCAGAAAAATGGATCATTAGAGCTACATTTTTCCCCCTGTAATCAGTGGTGGGACCTCTGAAAAATAAATGAGAAAATTTTGATGCAAAGCATGATTCATTGGATGTTATCCCAAAATCTTATTGATATAAGGACCCACTTTAGGAGTAAAGACTGGTGAGGCTAATCTAGTCACTGTCTCTAACTAGTTCTGTGATCCTGGAAGAGATAGGACATTTTAAAAATGGGACCGGAGGATTCCATGTGTTGTGTTGCTGTTTGGAGACAGCACTGAGGTTTTCTACTGGCATAGGGATATTCTGCAAACCGGTATAATTCTTACATCCAGGGTACGTCCTTGTTTCAGCCCTCTCCCCCCTCCCTCTCCCCCTCTGATAGTGTCCTGAGTCAGTACAAATGGACGTTGCTCTGAATTATGTTCATGATGAAGGAGCCAAGGAAACAAACCCCCACAGAACGAAACGCTCTCGATGGAAGGTGGGTATGGTTCGTTAATAGCCTTGAAAAAGTGTGTTCAGAAACGGATCATCCCGTCTTAGAGGAAGTAAAAATGAGAATGCTTCTTACCCTTCATTAACCAGTTTCTGGAACATTTCTATTTAGTCAGCAAGTTTTTAAAAGGGCGTTTTCAAAAAGGGGGAAATGCAAATTAGAGGCATTGGTCATTACCCAGAAAATAAAGGAACTGTCAAAGAAAAATCTAATGAAATGCCAATGGCTCTGTGGACCAGACATTGATGGAGACTCACTGTAATGTCATCTGTGGAACTGGGTCAGAGGTCCATGTAACTGTTGAAACTTAGAAGAGAAAGTTCGAATCTGCCTTAAATGGGAAACAAAGGCAATAATGCCTTATCCGAATTCCATCCTTTGGGTTGTGATACGTGCAAAATACCAGAGTGACTGTAGTTTAGAGAATGTGTGAAAGTCTGGGTGGCACCCGGAGGTGAGGACTCACTATTATTGTAGATTCTTTCCTCCCATACGGGCAGAAAAATTCAAAATTAGTTATATGTTCGCCACCTTCCAATCATGTAATGTCTCTTATTATGAAAATTCATCATTGATTTACAAGTAATTCAAAATTATCTTGATTTTTTTCATTTTCCCCATTTCTGATAAGAAATCTCGGCCGGTCTATGTATCCTCTCACTTTATTTCAAATATTTTGGATCCTGAGGACATACTTGTGAAGTCACCAAAGGAAAGGAGGGCTGTGGTTTGTGGCTATCAAATGAAACAGGACTCATTTGGTGGCAATTTTTGGTTTTGTTTTGTTTTAGAATTCAGCTTACAGTTATTGCTGTCTTTGACTTTATCAGTACCATCTTCCAAACAGTTGACCCAAGGACACCATAACTGCACCTAGAGACTTTTAGAGTTATTTAGAGACTTTGTGTTCCAAGTTAAATTTGCTATGGCATAATGGTCAGTAAAATCAACCCCAGAAGATCCAGGTTCTAGCAGAGGTTCTATGACCATCCTATTCACACAGAGCAAGTAATTCTCCATGCTACGGTTTCCTATTTGCAGAATGGGGATAATATTACCCGCCGCGTCTACTTTACAGGTTTGTCATGATGAACAACCGTTGAGGTAATAGGCATTATTAACATAAAAACAGTAGGAGATGATATATTTCGGAAAATGAACAATGCGGATAACATAATGACAGTCTCAGGTCTCATTAGACATTTTACTTAACCAAGTCCTATGATATACTATTCTCCTTCTTATGTGATATTAATGCGAAGTCCCTAGTGTTCTTGCTTCCCCAAAGTCACATAAACTTAATCAATGGCCATCCATCCCCGATTTTTTTTTTCCTACATCAAAGCCCTATCATATTTTAGCAATGGTCACCTACCGAGTGCTCTCGGGGTCTGTTGCCCCTGCACACGTAGCCTGTCTCCACCGGGAACACCACGTGCATGGTGGTCTTTGTGCCTCTCTCATTGTTATTCTCGGGTGCCGTAGTCGCTTGAATACTTGAGCAGGGGGAGCAACGGTCCCAGCGTCAAGTCACTTTCAGCTCTTGAGATCTGAAAGGCAGCCACTTGGAGTTCATTACACATTTCTACTCAACACTCCTGCCTTAACATTGGAGCGCACAAGAATCCCAAATTCATTTTGGCTGCGTTACAAGGCCTGTTTTCTGCCTGGATGCCCAGGTCTCTCTTTCTTTCTATTGTCTCGGGTTGGTGTCCAGGAATAAAGGATACTTAACATTTAAAAAGGCAGAATTGTTTGCAATGAAAATACTTCCCACTCACTGGCACTCTGAGAACTTTAAAGACTCAAATGAGGACAGTCACTTCCTCTGGAAGCATATTTATTTTTATGCATCTTTTCCGGAAAAAAAAAGTTATCTCTTTGTGTATCTTGCTCATCATTATTTATGTTCCCAGGACATGAGAACTTGGCAAAAAGAGAATTTCTTAATGCCAAAAACTCTTTATGGAATAGGGGCTTTAATGCTTATATACCTGGGCGAATGTCTTTTCTGTATGAAGACAGAAACCTTTCTCTCAAGCTTCCTGTGATGTTCACACTGGAACAATGAGCAGAACCCTCTGAACACACAAATGTCTTTAAATATGTCTTGGCATTTTTTTGTTGTTGTTGTTGATAAAGGTAATCGACTAGGAATTAATTCACTTCCATTCTGTTTATTGGACAGGGTAAGCAATAGTACTGTGAGCTTTCATAAAACCCGGATGCCTTCGCTTTTCTGTTTTAAGTGCAGCGTATCTAGAAAGTATTCTTTGTAATAGTGTGTGATTTAGAGACGTATGTCTGTCAGCTTCAGAAAAAGGAAAAGCATTTAACTGCTTCTTTTGAAAGGCTGAACAGCAGCAGCGGTGGGCTTAGGGAGGTGGGAGGGAACAAGGCCCGCCTGCATTTTTGAGCGTGCGTGTGCGTGTGCGTGCGTGTGCGTGCGTGTGCGTGCGTGTGCGTGTGTGTGTGCGTGGGCATGTGTTCCTATGCATTGTTTTCCACAGGGAAAAACTAATCTCTTGGCTTAGATCCACCTTAGTATTAGCCTCAGTGCTTTCTCTCCCTCCTTTACTCTAAATCATTATTAAGTTTATTACTTCTTTTTTCTTTCGCTGGAGAAGATTAATGGCTTTTCCTGGGCAGAGGGAACTGTGCAGAGCCCAGTGGCTCTATAAATAGCACCTGCTGCTAATTCTCCAGTGCCTGGTATCTCCCCAACACATCTTGGTCTTTAAACAATTTGTTCAGAAGAAGAAAGCTAAGGGTCACTGTGCACTTTGGTGTTACTCAAAACGTGTTTTATGGATAGTGGGTTTTTCTCCAGGAAGTTTGGCCTGGCGGGTCCTTTAGAGAAACTGGGCGTCCTCGCACCTCCCCAGGGAGGCATGCCTCACTAACCAAGCTTGCAAGGATATCACAGAACCTGTTGGACCTGTGGGGGTGGCGCCTTGCTAATAGCTTTTGCCATTAACTTCCCCCTCTTTTTTCTAATTTCTTCTTTCTCAAGAGGTTTCAGGCTCAGCTGAACTGCTCCAATAGCCCGGGGGAGATGTGACTTCATGGAGTTATAAAACACGAAAAGGGAAAATGCTGGGAAAATTGCAACGCTAAGGTTCAGTAACTTGTGGTTTCAGAAAATGGAATGCTTCTGGACGACGGAGACTGCAGGAAGGGCCACGGTCATTGTTTAAAAACCACCTTCACCTGTAAGGGTGGCGATAGGAACAAGAGAGCCGCTAACCTCTAGGGCACATAGCAGGTGTTCAATAAGTCTTCGCGGGATGAATGGATGAAAGGAAGGATATCTCTTGTTACCAGAAATGTGCCCCTCTGATGAGCTGAAGTCAGTGTAGTTGCAAGTAAAGTAGTGAGTTAAGGAGGCCATGTCACCTGTTGAGGCAAAAAAAGGAGGGGGGAAGAAGTTTTCCCTTCTCTGCTGTTCAGTTACTGCCCTTCAACGGCCTCTCCTGGGTAGACCAGATCACCAGCAAGAAAGGGCCAGTCATGATGAATATTTTGCTAGATACCTTGATCAAACCACGAGCTGTATATTTTGTATGTGAAACACAGAGTTTTTTATAAATATCTTCCATCGTGATTCAATTTTGACATGTAACCTTGAGAGCAGTCAGTTTTTTCTCATTGGCATGTTTAGTTT
The DNA here is from genome assembly GCA_028534135.1 of Potos flavus. Classification (NCBI taxonomy): domain Eukaryota; kingdom Metazoa; phylum Chordata; class Mammalia; order Carnivora; family Procyonidae; genus Potos; species Potos flavus. Next base: position 10,717,186 of record CM052894.1, on the reverse strand, counting down.
AGTGAGACTCATGAAAGATCCAAGGATGCTGTCCAGACCTTGGATTTGGAACACTAGGAAGCCTTCACTCTTCGTGTATTGGCTTACTACATGGATTGGGATTGGATGTTTCCATTCTCCTAGAATTGGAGTCCCATGACAACCCCAGCTAACCTTTAGGTTGAGGATTTTATTTACCCTTGTCATGGATGCAATGCAAACATTTTCTCACCCTGTTTGTTTCATCAGTATTATCAGATAATTACACAACCGCCTCTTACAGCTGAGAGCTAGCTCAGAGACCATTTAAAATAAGAACTGCCTCGTGCAGATGAAGAAACTGAGGCCTGGGGAGATGAAGTACCCCCCCCTACAAGGTCACTCGTCTTGTCAAGAGCAAAGTTGAACTGGAACCTGAGCTTCCTGTCTGCCTGAGTCGCATCCTCCCCTTACAGCCTGTTGTCCTCCAAAACTCACAGCAGGTGCTATATTTGGTTTCCGCTGTGGCAATGTCAATTCCTTAAACCAATATCTTTTAAACTTTTAAAAAAGAGATCCTTTCACATACACGATTATAGGTATGTAGCTAAGAAACAGAAATGCCTTGGAGTCGCAGAGGGAGGGCTAGGAGGACCTGAAGCCCACCACGCTAACACTTTCCCATCTTCTGTCACCACCCTGGGCAGTCTCTGAGACAAATCCAAGGAACCCAGGCGATCAGAGACTCAGTCTGAAATATCACTACTTGTGCACAAGGAAAACCACCTTATATCTATCTGCACAGAAGGGGAGTTTTCAATCAAATGAGCTTTCAAATGCTTGGCTCCATCCCCTTGAAAATCACCAATCAAGGACTCACAGAACAATATTATCTCCCGATAGCACAGAGCTTGGCACATCTTGTCTGTTTGATAAATTCTGCTGAATGACTAAATTAATGAAGGGTAGCAATTCAATCCCTGGAAACACTTAATTAACTTCCATTGTCTATTACTCTTTTCCTCTCCTGTGTTGCCCAAATGTATCCTATATACCTTTGCTAACACACTTTTTTTGTTGGTATATTTGTTTTCATCAGTACCTGTTTCTCCTTCTGGACTGTGAGGTCCTGGGGAGCAGAACTCTCGAGTCTCAATAGCAGGACACACTGGGCACAGAGTAAGCTTCTGTAAGACCTTCTTGGTAAATAAACACTGATTAGAAGTACATTAGTACTTAGTACATTAGTGCTTAGTACATTAGTACTTAGTACATAGTACATTAGTGCTTAGTACATTAGTACTTAGTACACAGTACATTAGTACATTAGTACATTAGTACTAAAGCAGAGTTTTTCAACCTCAGTATTATTTATATTGAGGACTGGATAATTCTTTGTTTGGGGGATTGTCCTGTGCATCATAAGATGTTTAGCCGCAACCCTGGCCTCTCCTCACACCTGCCAGTAGCAGCCTCCCTCTTCCTCAAGTTGTGACAACCAAAAATGTCTCCAGACATTGCCAAATGTCCCCTGGCCGGCAAAATCTCCTCTTATTGAGAACCACAGAGCTAAGGGAAGTCTTGTTTTCTTTCCTCTGAGCTTCTATTTCCAATGGACTCAGTCTGAAATGAGGCCATTCTAAAATGCAAAATGACTTGGTAAGTAAAGATAGGGAATGGTGTTGTTCCAAATCTTGGAATTTAAGAATAGTCGGCCATTAAGAATATTGTCGGCCATTAATTTATTTCATCCTCCATATATTTTATTTTGAGGGAATTTTAGTGGAGATCACAGTATTTGCTAGTTCAAGAAGATCATGTTCATTTCATAATGCCAGTATTCTCTTGAGCCATTGCTCCGAAGTTGGCCAATGCCACAGTTTCAGGATAGAGGTCAAAAATGGCAGCTTCATATATTCTATCATCATCAAGAAGTTGGACTGGAAAACCAGTTGTTTTTTCCATGTTCTTCCCCCTTGGATGGTTTAGTGGAATGCCCTTATGATTTTAAACAGATGCCCAGCCCTCGTCCAGGACTCCAGGGCTATGAGATTTAATGGTGCCTGTCTACCTTATCTTAGATGTTACATGATACCTACGTGTCACTTGATACATCTTCTTTTATTTGAGAGAAATGAAATGTCATTGAGTATTGGTTCTTAATAATGGAACTGGCCCTTTCCACTTCAAATGTAATCAAAAGTTTAAAGAACCATCTAAGAAAAATGTCCCATTTCCCCCTCCGAGCAACACATAAGCAAGAGGCAGACGTACGAAACATAATTCTCTAAAATCAGCATCCTCAACTTCTCACTCTTCTTATCCTCAGCCTTAAAGTATCCTCTTCATGTTGATCATTTCCCAATATCTAAATCTTAACAATTTATAGCCTGGATATCCCCAACTCCTACAAGCTTCTGGGAGCTTTCTTCTTTTCTTTTTTTTTTTTTCTTCTCTTCTTTTTTTACATTAACTTAGTTAACATACAGTGTATTAGTAGTTTCAGAGGTAGAATTTAGTGATTCATCAGTTGCATACAGCACCCAGTGTGGGAGCTCTCTTTTTATTAATACCCCAATAAAATGACTTGACACATCCCTAATACTGCAGGCTCCTGAAGTCAAGCATTCCTATCCCAATATTTCCAGAAGTCTATCCATTCATGCATTCATTCAACAAATATTTATTGAGCATACAGCTCTTCCTCGCCTTATGATGGGCTTATATCCCAAAATGCATTGAATATACCTAACCTGCTAAACTTCATAGCTTACCCAAGCCTGCCTTAAAAGCACTCAGAACACTTCCATTAGCCTACAGTTGGGCAAAAATCATCTAACACAAAGCCTGTTTTGTAAGAAAATGTTGGTTCTTTCATGTAATTCATGGAACACCGTACTGAATGTGAAGAACAGAATGGCTGTGTGTGGGTTGTTTACCCCCGTGGTCGCATGGCTGGCTGGGAGTTGTGGCTCACCACTGCCCGGCATCATGACCGCAAAGTCTCTGCATATTGCCACCCCAGGGAAAAATCAAAATTCAGGATTCAAAGCATGGTTTCTACTGAATGCATATCACTTTCACACCACCATAAAGTAAAAATTTTGTACATCAAACGGTGGTAAGTCGGGGACCATGTGTACCGTGTAATTACAATGTACTAGATTTCTCCTCCGGAGTCCTCCCATTATATTTCCATCCTGCCTCCCACTGTTCACCTCTCTCCATCTACTTTACCTTGTGTCTGGTCACTATGTCTTCTTTATTCTCCAAAGTAGCACCACTCAAGCCTGCTGCATGACACAGTTGCAGAAGTTGATAACATTGAGAAGATGACAATCTCTCACACAATAAGAAACTGCTGAAAATTAAATAGGAGTCATCACTTTTTCTTCAGAGACTCTTTCCCATCCCCATCAGTGGCGATGGCTCACTGACCGTCTCCCTCTTCAGGATCTGCTTAATAGGCTGCCATGGGGCCAGGGCCTGTTCTCTCTCTTCCCAGCTCAGAGAAATCATTTCTCCAAAGCTTCCTTCCCATCTACGGCCCAGGAACACCTCTTGGTTGTGGTTCTCGTTGCTTTTATCTGACGTAAATAGGGTCTTTTGTACCAACCATCTCCTTCCAAACCTTTAATCATCAAAGGAAACCTATCAAAGTATTTTTTTTTTTTTTTGCAAAGGATTCTACACCCCGAGCAAGGCAAAACGTGAATAGAAAATTTGCAATTTTATTTTCCCCTTTAATTTTCACCAGTTCCTATTCTTAGGTAGAGTTCGTGAGTAGCACAACATCCTTTGTGATGAAATAAAGGCAGTCAGCAATTTATTTTTCCTTTATCCAGAGCAAAGGTGCTAGGGTAAATTTTTTTAAATCCCATTACATGATTACCCAAGTGTACTCACTTCTCCCTTTCGCTCTGCCCCCCGTGCAAACAAGTGACTCATTCTTATTAGTGCCAATTATGAAAAAATAATGGGTGGAACTGTACCTCTGGCCCACTAGGATTTTCCTTTTGAATAACACTGGAATAAGTTTTCACGAAGGGGGTAGTTGTAACGAATGGGTCAAAATGACACTAGTTGATTTATCCGTTCTCTTTCTGCCCAAGGACCATGGACATGTATGGATTAACTTGCACTTGGAAATGTAGGTTCTATCGGAAAAAAAAAAAATAGCTAAAGCTATTGAATTAAACATTTGAGTTGTTCTCATAAAATTCAAACCATGAAAAACAAGAATCTGTTTTCCTCTAGGAAAATTCTGAACTCCTTGCCAAGGTTTACAGTGGACAACAATGCAGGCTGATTCCTTCTGGGGTGTAAAATGGAAGGGTGTCAGAGGAGAGGAGCTATTACTGGGTATCGTAGACCTAATAGTTGGATGATTATGCTTTCCAGGGCAAGGAGCTGGGAGAAAACTCCACTGTGGTAGGGGTGTGGTGAGGGCGTGGGGACCTGCCTGCCTCTGTGTGCGTATAAAAAATGAATATGTGAATGAACCAAATGGACAATGAAACATTGGCAACTGTGTGTTGGCAACTATACGCAAATAAAATAGGAATACAAATGATAAGGATAGTTTTTTTAAAATATAGACAGAAATATTGGTCTGATATTTCTTTAAGTGGAGTTAACTTTGTTACTGATTCTTATCATAGATGGACACCATTTATCGAGCACTTACTGTATACCAGTTCCTCACTAACCCTAACCCTCAGCACTGCTTTTATCTTTGCAGCAATCCCATGAAGTAGTCATTCTTAGCCCCATTTTACTGATGAGGAAATTGAGGCCCCGGAAAGAGAAGCCACTTGTCCTCGGTCCTCTCAGTGAAGGGTCTGAACCAGCTGTGCTCTTTGCTACTTCCGATTGCCTCTTTTGAAATGAATTTGACTATTTACAATTATTTCCAGTTTTGTCCTGTTTTGATTTTCCTACCTTATTTCGAAAATGATATAGTATTTATCCTCTATTACGTTAAGTTATACAGTGGTCTTCTGAGCTTATCCTGACAATGTTAGCCAATACAGTGAATGACTCTTACTTGCTCCCAATGCAGACCAAAGCAAACGTGATGGCTTCCACAAAAGTCACGTGCTCCATAATTTTGCTAAAGTTGTTTTATCCTCAAACGTCCGGGTACATTTAGAACCCTCATTTACTTGACGAAATAACTCTTTGTTCTCAATACAATTTTAAAATTGGCACTTGTAAATCCCAGTATAATTCTTTGCACATGCTAAGTGTTCAGTGAAGTGTTGTTGACATAAATAGGCATGTTACACTTTTTTGTAGCGTAAAATATGGCCCAGGAGTCCTTACGACCTGTGAAGTTTGAAAATAATTTCAATTCCCAAAATAGCCAGCCAAATTGGTATGATTTGGTTTAAAAAAACAAAATAGTATGTTAAAATGAACTTCCAAGTATTTTCTTATGTTTTTCGTATCTTTTCCAGATCTAGCCTTAGTGGGTTTTTTGTCACTTTCAGATACACACACATAATTTGTTCAGCAAGTACTTCTCTCCCCGCCACTGTATATCAATACAGGGATGATAATAGTGCTACTCTCTATTGCTAATCCAGAGTCTGCCACATGCCAGGCTTTTTTTCTTGATAGTTTTTGGATTTTTTATATTTGAGTCTCATAGCAATCCACTGTGATAGGCATTTCTCCATTTGTGGATGAAGTTCTCCACCTTACTGGAGATCCGTGACCAAAGTGGAGGAACTACAACTCAAGCCTGTGTTGGTCTGTCTCGAGAGCCCCTCTGGCTCTCTTCTGTGACAAGAATCTCTATTCTTCATGCACATGTATGCCACGGAATTCGCTCACATCACTCTTAAGTACCACTTAAGTGAAATATTAGCCATTTGCATTTTATTTGCCTATTGACATTTACCAACGATAAAGGAATGGTCATAAATGAAATGGCTACGTCTCGCTTTGTCTCAAGTGACGTGCCTTCCATAAAGTCATCCTGTCACCCATGCAAGCTCAACACAGTTAATTGTTTTAACTAAATACATACATATGTAATATTTCTACTGGAATTCTTGCGTGATATGGGACTCGAGCTCCCTAGACTGGATGCCTAGAGTCTTCCCTCTGGTCCCAGCTCTACCACTGGGTGACCTCTGGAAAGTCACTTCACCTCTCTGGCTCAAGCTTTTTCATCTGCTTTCTCAGTGGCTTGCCCGTTCTAACATAGAGTGACTTTTTTCAATAACATTAATATCTTTTAAAAAACATACATTAATATATGGGGCGCCTGGGTGCCTCAGTTAAAGCCTCTGCCTTCGGCTCAGGTCATGATCTCAGGGTCCTGGGACCGAGCCCCGCATCAGGCTCTCTGCTCAGCGGGGAGCCTGCTTCCCCCTCTCTCTCTGCCTGCCTCTCTGCCTACTTGTGATCTCTCTCTCTCTCTCTGTCAAATAAATAAATAAAATCTTTAAGAAAAAAAACATTAATATCTTCTAAAAATGATAGGACAAAATAAGTTTTACCTAGTGTAGTGGGCTGGGTGGTTGTTCCCCCCAAAGGTATATTCACATCCTCATCCCTGGAACCTGTGGATATTACCTTATATGGCAAAAGAATGAATATTATCTTGTATGGCAAAAAAAAAAAAAAAAAAAGTGATGAAGTTAAGAGAGGAGGAATATACCCTGGGTTATCAGGGTGGGCCTTAAACACACTCAAATGTATCCTTATGAGAAAGAGGATGTTTTGAGACAGGAGAGGAGGAGGCCATGTATCGGGGAAGCAAAGATCAGAGTGATGTGGCCACGAGTCAAGGAATGCTTAGAGATACCAGGAGCTGGAAGAGGTAAGAACAGATTTTCTCCTGGAGACTTCAGAGGACACATGACCCAGCCAACACCTTGATTTCAGATTTATGGCCTCCAGCAATGTAAGAGAACACATTTATTTTATTTTAAATTACCATCCAGTTTGTAGTAATTTGATACAACAGCCACAGTAAACTAATATACCTAGTTATGTCACAAAATGCTTCTTCTGCTGGATTTTTCTGTAATATTCATAAGGGGAACATTTATAGAGGAACAAGCCCAAGACTTGAATATTAATTAAGCATTCTCAACTCAATATCCACCCTAATGTAGCACTCAGAGACTGTTTCAGGAATGTATTTAAACCCTTCTTTTTGAGGATGTCTGGGTTCTCATCTCACTTGGCTATACTGAGACTAAGCTTAAGTGTTGGGGGAAACTAGTCCTTGGCTGCAAAGTATAGAACAAAGAGGAGTGAAAAGAGTGTTTCTGGCACCCCTTGCAAGAATTGTAAAGGTCTATCCTGATGGCCAAATCCAAACTGTAAATGAAAACAGGGTATGAAGTGAAATCAGTACGCATAGGGTCCACAAGGCAGGTAGATTTAGGCTCCAACTCAGGCCCGGAGGTGTCAGAAGACATTCCCGCAGCCTTGGCCCATGATTATGAAGACTGAGGGAGAGTGGAGTTTGTTCATGGCTAGCAAGGGTGTTGACTTTTATAGAAGGATCTTAAAAGTCTTTTAATCCAACCGCCTTAACAGTTGGTTGAATTTCCTCACATCACAGCTACATTACCACCCAACCTCTAAAAACCTCTAACATCATTCATTCATTCATCCGTCTGAAATTTGAGTGTCTTCCATACACCAGGCCACAATAATGGATAAGGCTAGAAGTTGGTGGTCTTCTGTAATAAGATGTAATAAGAGGAAGTGAACATCATAGTGGAAGAGGACACCATGTGATGAAGCACCAAGGCTGGAATGACTCTGCCTCTGCCTGGTGGACTCAGGATTGGCATCTTAAGAGGTGATATTTGAACCGAGGCTTAGTAGTGACCAGTACTTGCTCCCCTGAGGCAGTTCATTTCCTCTTTGAAAAGTCCTTCCTTACATCGAACCAAAATGTATGCTTCATTAATTTTTACCTAAACTCTGAATGGTCATTATAACCCAAGCCAATGACTCAGAGGACTTTGATCCCAACGGGTGGAAAGACACTAGGAATGTATGAAGTTTGTTTTCAGTAAGTCTTTGCCTTATGGAAGAGCATTTGAAAGAAAAGTACAGAGTAGTCTCATTTCTTGGATAATAAGTTCTTGAATAAGATTTTGTAGGGATCATCAGAGGAAACTACTTAGATGGTTAATATTACAGCAGGTCTGAATTTTTAGGCAAATGGCCCATCTTCCCTCACTCTGCTTCTGGGTAGATCTTCCCCCTACAATCTAGGAAGAAAGGTGGGGAAATAATAATGCAAGAAGTGAGGTGTATCAAATGTGAAAATCCAACTTCTTGAGCCAGAAGCCTGGGAGACAGCAGGGACCCCTTTCCTATGTAACCTGTCATCACTTCCTACTGATTCTAGCCTTGCCTCGCCTCCGTTCATTTCTCCCCACCCCCTTGGCCTCTCCATCGCTCCCCTGCATGACTGCAACAGCTTCCTGCCTTTCTCCAATCTTTACCCACACCTTTCTCCAGCCCATTCTCTATTCAGTACCTGGTGATGCTCAAAACTGCAAATATGATCATGTCCTCCCAGCCTAAAGCCCCTCAGTGCCTTCCCATGATCTGAGAATCAAGTCCGAACCCTTCCGTTTGATTTATAAGGACTGTCGGTGCCAGACCCACTGGCCTGTTCAGTGGCTTGCAGACCATTCTCGCCTTTGCTCTCTACACGGCCACAATGCTCGACTTCCCTTAGTTCCTTGAACACACTAGGCCCTTTACACAGACTTTTCCCCCAGCTGGAAGCATCCTTATCCTTCTCCCTTCCTACATCTGCCAGTGCCCCATCTCTAAACAGCTCTATCTCTCTGTCTCTGTCACACACACACACACACACACACACACACACACACACACACACACACTCGCCTTTTTAGCTTGCCTAGGTCTTGCTCCTCCTCATGTTATGGTTTAAATGGCACATCCAACAGGAAGCCAGTTCCGCCTAACCTCCTTGGTTCCCATCCTCTTCTTAGCTGGCCTTTTCTCTCCCTTTGCATTGCTTTCCATTAAACACCCTTTGCGTCAGTGACTCAGAAATCAAGAGAAGAAAATCCACCAGGCAACCTACCCCCACTTTTCTTTAACAAGACCCTGTGTTAACAGCTTTAGGAAAGGTGAAGAAGGACCACTTAACAAGTGTGACCGTTACCCTGGATTCTTATGATCTGGATTCAGGCCCTTGTTTTGGGATTTTCTAATGATATGATCAGAGCAGGTTACCTAATGTCTTTGAGCTTACTTTATGTGTGTTTCCTCATAGACTTGTTGTAAACATTAGATGAGATTAATACCTGTAAAGTGCTCAGCTGGGTCCCTGGATCATAGTAAGAGCTCGGTGGGTATCACTGTCATCATTGTCAACATCATCCCATTGTGATTGTTGTTATCATCATTGTCATCATTGTCATTGTCATCATTATCATCATCGTTGTCATTGACATCATCTTTGTCATCATCATTGTCATCATTGTCATCATCCTCATCATGATCATTATGCACAGTTCCTCCCTTCAGTTGGAGATCCAGGTCATAGATACACAACCAGTAGCTAACACACAAAAGAGTGGGTACTAAGCATCCAATATTATAGTATTCCCTCTCCCTGCCTTTTCCTTCCGTTCCTCCCCTCCCATTCCCTTCTCCTCTCTTCTTTCTTCAGAGCCAAGGATTTCTCAGCTTGACCAGCTTCCTCCTTTTCTGCAGTCTTCCCCAGTCCTTTGCATTCCTGGAATACTTACCCTCTCCCCTCAGGACTCATGGCAGAGTCACTCATTTGGTTATGAATCATAGATGGCCTTAATACTTCCCATAAGCTTTGTCTTCCTAACATTCACTCCTTGAAGGCAAGCCTGAGGCTTGGGTTTGTGGCCCCCACAGATTACAAGCAAATATTCTTTGAGCACCTATTGTGTGTGAGAGATGACAGTATGGGCTATGGGCACACCAAGTGCCAGGACTGAGCTTAGCTGGATGGATGCTCAGTGAGTGTTTGGTAATAGTATGATCTAGCATTGTTTTATAAGAGGGTGTAAATCTCACATCCGCTTTTGCAAAGAATTAAATTATTTAAGCACCAAGACTGCATGTAGCTTACAGCAAGTAGTCAATTAGGTTACTTAAATTAATTTTTGGCAGCAGCTAAACGGAGCCTCAAGTCTTTTGTCTTTAAGCAGCTAATCCAAAACAAAACGAAAAAAAATAATTATTTCTGAAACAATATTATTCACAGACTTAAAATATAGGGATTTAATTAAATTTGTGTTGTTAATCTTTTTATAGAAATTAATTTCAAGTTCATTCAGGAAAAAAAGGGCCGTGCATACCTTAGGATTCTGACTATGAATATTGAACACTCAGGCTACCAATTCTTGTGCTATATGGGGGTGGGATAGGGATGTCCTTAGGTTCTTCTGAATGAGATCTGGGACTCAGACTTTTTAGCTAGTCATGGTTTTATTTTTCAGATATCTCAGTGTTTGAGACATAAATAAAACCCGGCTTCTTCCTCAGGGATGCTGAGTGAATCTAAAATTTGTAAATGAGACAATATCTAAAATATGGAAGCAATCCAAGTGTGCATCAGCAATGAGTAGATATGCAAACTATGGTGTTTATACGTATACAATGGGATAATATTCAGCCTTAAAAAGGAAGGAAATTTTGACACACGGTTCAACAGGGATGAACCTTGAGAACATTATGCTAAGTGAAATAAGCCAGTCATCGAAAGACAAATACTATGCTATATAGTTTGTATGAGATACTTAGAGTAATCAAAATTATAGACAGAAGGTGGAATAGTGGTTGCAAAGGGCCGGGGGAAGGGAGAAATGAGGAGGTATTGTTTAGTAGGTACAGAGTTTCAGTTTTATGAGATGAAAGGAGTCTGGAGATGGATGGTGGTGATGGTTGTACAACATTATGAATGTATTTAATACTGCTGAATGATACATGTAAAAATGGTTCAGATAGTAAATTTTATGTTATGGGTATTTTACCACAATAGAAAAGTTAATAAGAAATGTATAAATTAAAATCCTAGTAAAATCTTGAACACATGTGCAAAGGTTTCTCTAGAAATCAAGTTTCTGGGTCAGAGGTTACCTCTTAAATTTTACCTGATACAAACAAACTACTCACTACAGTGATTTTTATCAGTTTATCTTCCCATCACTGGTATATTTCAAAATCCTCACCAGTACTTAGTTTTGTCAATCTTTAAAAGTTTTGTCAATCTGGAATGGTATCTATTATTAATTTGTATTTCAATAACTACTAATGAGTTTAAGGAAAATTTTATGTGTTTATTGGCCATTTAAATATTCTCTTCTATGAATTGCCTACTCATATCATTCAAACATTTTTTTGGGGGGTGCTCTTCTTTTTCTTGTGGATTGGTAGGAATGTATATATTCTGAATGCTAAAAATTTTATTGTCATATATATGGAAAAAAATCTTCTCCCGGGTGAAAGCCTGTCTTTTAACCTTGTTTATGATGTTTTATATCTTATGATTTTTTTTAATCTAGCCAGTTTTTTGAAGTATTTAGGGTACACTGCCTCCCCAACCAAAATGTACTTTTCTTTCTCCCAGTTGTTAATATCCATTTGGGATAATTTTAATATAGTGTTTTCTATTAATGCAAAGAAAGCCTCAATATTTCCCTATTATAGATCGTAGGCCCTATCAGTGTATAATTATCAAGAAGTTAAAAACATATTTCTCATCTAACAGATATCTAAGTTATCCATCCATCTTCTTCAAGGTCTATCTATCTTTTTTTTTTTTAAGATTTTATTTATTTATTTGACAGAGAAAGATCACAAGTAGGTAGAGAGGCAGGCAGAGAGAGAGGGGAAGCAGGCTCTCCGCTGAGCAGAGAGCCCAACGCGGGGTTCGATCCCAGGACCCTGAGATCACGACCTGAGCCGAAGGCAGAGGCTTTAACCCACTGAGCCACCCAGGTGCCCCCAAGGTCTATCTATCTTGATAGAAATATCTATCCATTTCCTTCCATTTCCTCTACTGCTGCCTTAATTCAGGCCATTAAAAAACATTTTACTTGGACCATTACAGTATCCTCTTAACTGGTCCATGCCTCCAGTGTCTTCTTCTCATCCATATACCACACTGTTGGCCAGTTATCATCCTAAAGGGCAGATCCAATCATGTAATTTTTATGCCTAAAAATCTTCCATGCCCATCCCTCCATTATCTGAAATAAATTTTCAAATCCTTAATGTGCTATCTGGGCCTCTTCATAGTCTGACCCAAAGATTTTTGAAGCTTCACAGCTCTCTTAAATCCACTTCCCAAAGCATTAACCACAACAGCCTTCTTGATTCTTTGTACACAATGTAAGTTTTCCTGTCTCCCTTTGGGTCATCCTTCTTGCTCATCACAGTCTTTTATTTGGAAATGTGCATTCCCTTCTAAACACCTTCTAAACCCTGGCTCAGAGAACTTCTCCTCCTTAATTTTCCCTTACACACTTAGAATTAATCTCTTCTTGAGCCCCAATTCCATTTTCCTTCATGGCCCTATCAAAGCACTTACTACATATTTCCATTATTCAATGAATTATTTATATCTCTGTCTCCCTTAGGAAATTATAAGCTCCATGATGACTTAACTATGTCTAATTCACACTTGACCATGGTACCTAGAATAGTACCTCGTACATATTGGTCATGCACTTTGATTACATGTTCTTACCTTTGCTAGAAGGGCTTGAATCCAGAGAGGTAAAGCAAATGCTCAAAGAGGCACAAAGGAAGGAGAGGTAACTTGGTGAAAATCTGAACTGGCCTCCTTTTCTCCTTTTGTTGTTGAGAAAGAGAGCAGTTTTATGGACATGAGGAATGATCTCTCCTGAGAACTTGGCCTTACAGCTTGGGGAATGATGTGGTGTGATAGGACAGAGTTGTCAATTTGTATTTTTTTAATGATTTATACATTCTATGTATTGGGACTTTTAAAATTTCTCAAACTCAAAGGATGGTCAAATGAAAACGATGCTGAGTAGAAAAAAATCTAAACATTGTATAGAAGGTATTTTAACTAGTCAAATGAAAAACAGATGTCTTAAATTAAAACACATAAATTATTTGAGCTTAAAAATTTCATATATCTTTGTGATGAAAATCTATCACTCAAGACTTAATAAGATAGATTTTGAAAGCTTACATATTTGTATGTTTAGTTAATTGATGACATTCAATAAAATGTCTCTTTAAAAAGCTGCTTAAAATTATAGGCAACAATGATATGTTGTTATTATATTATTTCCACTTTAGCATTACTATCAAATCTTGTTTAACTTTGGGAAACTCAGAAGATATAGTGCACAGAAAAAAATAACAATCATCTATATTTTCAGCACTTATAATCAATCATTATTAATTTACTTGCTCCTCACTTTTTAAGAAAAATTAGTACATTTTATAAAAATGATACATACTTATAAAGAATTCACAAAATTTAGAAAAGTACAAAGATAAAATAAAAGAATTTTTTCCTAAAAATGTCAATTACTTCACAAATTTATATATTGACCAAGGGCCTATGGACTCTTCTGGGTATAAATTTCGTGTAAGTTTTTAAGCTGCCCTATGGAGTATTAGGATAACTCTTCTGGGAAATATCAATTTCTGTTTACACTTAATAGTTATTATGAAGTAGATTTTAAAAACTTTGACCAGTTTCATTTTGAAAGAATAATGTCTTTTTTCATGCGTCAAAACTGAATAAACAACTTATGTGATAAGAATTGAGAAAACTCATGAATGCCACCAGCTTAAAACTTCAATGATGAATATTCTAATTTGAGGAGATCCGTATTGGGGTTGTTCTATCTGATTCAGAAATCCTACAGAGCATTTGCCTTTTTGCCTATTTGTTTACTGCTCCTAAACTTATTTTCCTAAGAGCTTGAATGTACACAAAGCATTTGCAGCAACCTCAACCCTTTCTTTCCCCAGTGCCTGCTGCTCTGCCTGGGGCCAGCCAGCAGGTCATTCCTTAGAAAGCCAGTCCTCCTCATGCTCATCTCTCCTTCCAGATAGAAAGATTTCTAAGAAGGCATCCAAAATCTTTGGTAACCAAGGCATTTTCTTTTAGGTGTCACTTAAGGAGACAAAAATGCGGTGAACATATGAAGACACGTCCCATTTCCTCTTCGTTGTGTGGGAAAGTGGAAGAAAGCATCTCTCTCTGGCTGACTCCAGGTCCCAGACTTTAGATAAGTGGCAGTTGGTCTTTATTAATCATGGACTGTGTCTTTATTAACAATACTTGGGACATGGGATGTTTTTACCTCGAAGATCTGGAGCAGAACAATACTGCAGTAAAAGAATTTATGCAGCTTAAAGAAACAGGATGCTCTAAGGGGAATACTTGATGGGCAAATGCATCAGGCTGAAATTGCACGTGTAGCTAGGTGTATTTGTTTAGCTGGAACTAGAGCAGGGGTTCCATTTGATGACATAATCCACAGAAATCCATATGAGAGACAGGGACGGTATAAGTACACGGTGCGCATAGGGAACCACACTCAATAGCCTTGTACAAGAAAGACCAGGAGAATTTTTTTTTTCTTTTCTTTTTTAAAAGATTTTATTTATTTATTTGACAGAGAGAGAGAGAGATCACAAGTAGGCAGAGAGGCAGACAGAGGGAGAGGGGGAAGCAGGCTCCCTGCTGAGCAGAGAGCCCGATGCAGGGCTCGATCCCAGGACCCTGAGATCATGACCTGAGCCGAAGGCAGAGGCTTTAACCCACTGAGCCACTCAGGTGCCCCCAGGAGAATACTTTTATTTCTGCTTTCATAAAAAGTCCTTTCTATCTCACCGAGTGACTCTTATTTTTATAGTTCTTCGAAACTAGTTGATCTATCTTTTATATTCAGGAGCGCTCTCTTCTATAAATAGTAGAGCTATTTTCTGTGCCCAAGTGCCTCCCTAGCCAGGATCCGGGGCTCTTCCACTGGTGAAAAACAAATGAGAAATCACACTTAGTTCTCAAATTTTATAACAACCACACTTTGTTTGTGAAGAGCGGGCATTATGACCTCATTTAACAGATGCAGTTAAGGAGCTTATCCCAGGTCACATGACTAGGAAGTGACCAGAATAGGACTTGAACCCCTTTTGGCTTCAATATGTTGCCTCTGACTCCACCAGGCCTGGCCAAATTTGAAAATACATTATTATTCACATGACAGACAAAGATGATATTTTGGTGTTGTTATAAAACCAATCCCATGAGAAACTTATTTGACAACCGTTTGGAGGAATGAGTTTTATCAACCTTATTTTTAGTGGGGCTCCAGTCCTGGCAAAGTAGTGCCCTGAGCCAAAAGGATACTTGCCTTCTCCTATGATCTCCTAGAAATTCAGGATAAAATGAAAAAAAACAAACAGCTAATAGACAAACAAACAAACAACAACAACAAAAAAAAACATAGCTGAGCTTGAAAGAAAGGAAAATCCTCAAATACAAGAGCAAATGCAAAGGCAGGGTAGAAAGCTTGCCAGCTGTTGAGGGTCTGCTGTAGGGTCACAGATTTTCAGCCTGAGCAGGGTCGGAAGCAAGAACCTAAAACCTTCAGAAAGGGTTTTAGAAGGGAAAGATCCAGATCTTATAAAGGAAGCGGCAAGGAGGTGTCTCTCTGCCCGGGGCTCTGCATGGGGATTGGTAAGGGTCCCCCAGAAGAAATTCAAATGAACTCACGTATAGACGCAGAAGCTGAATGTCACTGCTTGCACGGTGTAGCTATTCCGCACCAGGAAATGAATATAAAAACCAGTCCCCAACTTGCAAAGCTCGGCAGATGCAAAACCAAGAGGGTTCTGTGGAAGTATTTTCCAAATCCAGGACACAAGGGAAATAGCCTTGCGGCTGAACATATATTTTTTTTCTTTTAATATGACATTAGAACTGGCGGGCGCTACAAAAGTTTCATTAAATAAATGATTGCCTTGAGAGCCCAATCCCAAGCTAAGTCACTAACCCTTTTTTTTTGAGGCGGGGGTTCATTCCCCCAACCAAAGGCAGTACAGATTGGTCAGTTTAGTTCCTGCCCTCATTATTGTCTCTACTGTCAATTTAAATCTTGAATGAAAAAATAAAGAATACGGCCAAATCAAAGAAAGCTTGTCACATGGACTTAAATCCTTACCAATACAATTTTTTAAATTAATTTAGGAAAACAGCAAAGGACATTTGTAGAAATTACGTTACACTGCTTGTGGAGTTGCTGTGTAGGACTGAGAGCCCACAGGGATATATATTCTTTTTCTCTAATCTTTTTGGTAATTACTTGAGGGCAATATTCTTCTAATCAGGTAGCTTTCCAGTTGTCACTGTCTTCATATAAAACTTTCAATATTGATTGATGAGAGGGATTTGTCCGCTTTGAGTTTCCAAGAGCTTAGAAATATTTCGGTGATCCCGAAAATAAATGTGAGCACACCCCTTTTCTCATCCTCGTTCCGGGGAGGCCTGAAGCCAGGAGGACGGCTTGTTTACTTTCCCTGCAGCCCCCACCTCTTGGCAATCCCACTGAACCTGCCGTGACCTCCTTTGACCAAGCCTCTTCATCCACAAGGCAGCCAGAGAGCATCTTGTGGCCAGATGTGCGCCCCCACACCCAGCGTTCCTGGGCTCGAATTCATAAATCCCCTGCTACCCGCACGGACTGCTTTCTTGCTGCTAACAAATGCCTCTTTGGACCGCTGCTCCCTGACCCACTTCCAAGGCAGGGAGGCGATTGGCCAATTTCTGAAATGGCACAAGATCGATGAGGTGTCGTCATGCCCAGACCCAAGAAGATGACAGTTAGGCCTCATGCCCAAATCCTCCTTCTCCTTTTCTAGCAGGCACCAGGCTGTTGAAGTCATCCTATATCACCACGGGGTCCAGAAGTTTCTCGATCCCAGCAACACGGGACGTATTTTTGTAGCCCGTCCACCTAGGTCCAATACGTTATCATGGCTCCTTAGTGCCCTGACTTATCAGCCAGGATCTATATTTTTCTGTCTGGCTTTTCTTATCTATCAATGCATTAAAAAAAAAATGCTCGGTGATGAAAAAAAGAACACTTGAGGCTAGGACATTAGCTGCAGGAAAGGCTGTTTGGGTTGTGAATATTTCATATCCATGTCACTGGACAGAAACCATCTCTATACTTCAGAGCGTGTTTTCTGCTCCTTTGTTCTTTTCCCTTCACTTGTGGGGCCATAAATGAGTTGACATTTGTGTAGCACTTAACTAAGGATTTCAAACTTGATTCTGCCACGGAATCCTCTCTACGGGGTCGTCTACAAGGTAGTCCTGGTATGTGTTACAGATGAAGAAGGCAAAGCTCAGCTCAGTGGAAGGGACTTATATCATATCACATAACCATCAGTTGATAGGGCTGGTCTCCAAACTCAGACCTTCCACTGCCTAATCCTGTGACTTTCCACTGTACCATTGCCAAGTCTCTCAAGGGCATCTGGTTCAGTCTTCTGCTTGTTTTGCTGAGTGGACTGAGCCCCAGGACGTCTGATGATTTCTCTTTGCTAACAGATAATGGTAGAGCTGGGAGGGGTCAGGTTTTCCTTGCTCTTTGTCCATATCTCTTTCTTCTCCCCTCTGCTCCTGTCCCAGCCCTCCCTCCACTCTACCGTCCCAAGTACCCGTGCAGCAGGCCTGGCTGTCGGTGTCCCTGGCACGAGTCTTCGAGAAAGCTGAGCCCAGGATCCTGTTTCCAAAACTCAGTGGCACTGAATCATCAAAGGAATCTCCCCCATCTCTCATCTTTAGCTCCATGATCTTATAGACTTCTCTCCTTCTGACTCTCGGATGCTTTTGTAGAATAAATCAGCAAGTCCCAAGCAAATGAGTTACTGAGATACCATGGATGTAGACAAACGAAACACTATTTAGGACAGTAAACTGTTTTTTCAGTCTTTCTCATGGGCCACGGTCTCTCATTGCCTTCTATCCAGTTCTGGAAAACTGGCAGTAAGGCATAATTATGAGCTTATTATTATTTCTGAAGCGGGATTTGTCCATCGTTCATCCCTCGGATCGCTTGGGCAACGAAATGACACCTGAATCTTAATGCCAAGACATCCCCCTTCCCGTTCCCAGGATCTCCCTGGGGGAGGTTCTGGAGAAACCTCTTATCCAACTTTGATAAAGAATAATGGTAGCCTCTCTCATCTCCATAGTTCTTCGCAGGTCGTTTTTTTATATAATCCTCGCAGGTCATTTTTTTTAACAATTCCATTTATTCATAATAAAACCGAGTTTCAAAAACCTTAGGGAGTTTACCTGAGATTGACAGCTAACAAATGGCAGAGCCATTGACTCAAACACCAATGCCACAGGGTAAGCCCTACATCATCAGAAGCATTCTCACGACCTTGGTCAAAATCACAAGTGTTTATTGATCGTGTAGGTTGTATAAGAGGCACTGGAGAATATTTGAAGAAGCTATTAGAGGCAGTCTCTCCATGGAATTTTGTCAAAGGGGATGCTTGTTTTAAGTTACTCAGGGTCACAGCCTTGGATGACTCCAACCACTGTCCACCTGACATTTTTGTGAAAATGAGGGTTTTTCTCTAATGCAATCTGGATGAAGTGTTTACAGCAATTTCTCTTACATGAGTAGAATCATAGTTTAGTAAGTAGAAAACCTCTCTCTGTCTTCAGGACGCCGGAACTGGAACTAGCTTGAGCTATTATCCACCCACACCCACCCATTTGCCCCCTAACATTCCTAGCTGCTGGTTTTCCATCCCTTTCTGGAACGGAGCCAGTAGGGAGAAGCTCATTTTTTCACAAAGCAGCCTGTTGGGTTTTGCCAGAAGTCTATGTTATTAGGAATGGCTCTGCTTCTACCTATCGGCTTTCATTTTTAGCCTCATGAAATTTGGACCAGACAGGTGAGGTGTCCTACGTGGGTCCTGCCCCCTGACAGGGCCACCAGAGCCAGCAATGGTGTTACCTACGGGCCTTCCTAAGTCTCGTTCCCTAGACAAGAGCAAGGGTTCAGATACTCGCTGGCCACCATCCGCCATATTCTCTACCGTCCGGATTTATTCTGCGCAGGGCGAGAGCACCTGGGGGTGCTTGGGTATTTCTGAGCGACCAGCGTGCTGACCCACACTTTCCCAGCACTTGTCACACTCTGTAGTCCTTGCTTAATTGTCTGTGAGTTCTGTGAGGACCAGGACGCTGTCTGTCTGGCTTAGCAGCATGTCCCCAGGACCCGCACCACTCGTAGCGTGTAAACACTTATATTCTCAACAAATTAAAAAATGCACGGCAACTCCCATCACCCTTGGGACCTCTGCCTCGTATCCCCCGACCATGAATTTGCCCGTTCTGCCACGGGAGGCCACACAAACTTGTCCCAGAGTGACAGGCTTCTAGTTTTAGACACGCGAGGTTCCTGTGACCAATTCGGTCCTGGAGACTCAAGAGGCAAAGAAATAATTCTCATGCTTGAACTTTTCTTGTTTCTCAGAGATCATTGTCAAATTGTTCAAGTAGAAAGAGTCGGGAGGGGAATATTAAATGCAAATGGACTTTGGCAGGGCGAGTGATTGTCAGGGGGCTGTGAGAACACACTTCTGTGTCCACTCTTGAGGAGGGACGGAGGCAAAGTTTCGGCTCTAAGTGGGAGATTTATTTTTTTAGGTCAGGTGTTTTTTGAAGTTTGCAGATGGCAATTTCATTTGCATTTAATGTCCTTCAGATTATTTCCTTTCTGTTGTGCTAAACACCTCTCTCAGTTGGGTCTAATTTGATGAGGTCATGCTGTGAACCTTGACCCCTCGGATCTTAAATGAAACCATCTGACCAGAAAGGGGAGAGAGCGCGTTTAGTCTCGTTCGCAGACATTCGATATTTGCAGATGTGCAGCCAACTTCGCTCACTACCCACTTGCCAGTTTAGCTCTTGATTGGAAGTGGAACTAGTGAATTATCCACATTTGCGTCCAACATTTGAAGAATAAATGGGTCCAATTAATTCTTTGTCACATTCTTGTCAAAATAAAAGCACTATGCCAAGGGGGGGGGGGAGAAAACACGACCGACCGCCTGTACCTACAGAGGGTAATTTGGGATATTAGCAAACAATTAATCTTGGAAAACACCTAAACATTGCAGTGCACAAAATGTTTGCAGAGTGCCCTGCCAGTGAATTGAGATTTCCTTCGTGAAAGTAAAGACCCTTTCCTATGGTACAGAATGCTGCCCACTCCATTAGGGCCTTGTTGTTATAGATTGGGAGAAAGGGACCAATTCTAACTCCTTAATTAAAACTCAAAACAAAAATTGAGAAAGCAGGTGCGTAAGTACAGGGTGAGATTTTCCCAGATGAATAGCATTTTTATGCTTGGTTAGGCGTTTGAATTGCAGCCTTATAAACAGTTTTGCAAGAATGCTTATTTTTTTCCCCTCTGGAATTTTACCATGCATCTGTCTTTTCAGATACACAAGATTCCACCTTATTCTATCCCTGCTCCAAGGCTGCATGATATGACCTGTGAGGTGTCATTCTGAGAAAAGAAATTGTTACCCCAATTTTCTGCTCAGAAAGACATCTGCTTCCACAGTAATGATGAAGTTACTGCGTGGGCCATGTTATCACTTTGTACTTCTTTTTTTTTTTTAAGATTTACTTATTTATTTGAGAGAGAGAGTACAAGTGGCGGGGAGGGGCAGAGGGAGAAGGAGAAGCAGACTCCCCTCTGAGCGGAGAGCCCGATGCAGGGCTCGATCCCAGGACTCCGAGATCACGACCAGAGCTGAAGGCAGATGCCTAACCAGCTGAGCCTCCCAGGTGCCCCCACTTTGTACTTCTGATGATAGGTCAAGTTCTGATTAAACCATGTCTCAGGGACACAGAGGGAAATATTATTCTGAAAAATGATTTAAATTCAGTTTTATTTTTATGGCGTGTCAGATTTGACCAAAGCTCACTGCATCTTTCCAGGATGTGGATGTTGGAGGCTGCTCAGCGTGGCGGGAGCCTAAGGAAGCAGGAAGGGCTGGGATAGGGAATTGACTCACTCAAGGGACAGAAACCCAGTTGTAGGGAGCGAGGAATGAGACAGAACAGATACGTAAGATGAGCTTCTCGTGGCCTTCATGGTGCTTTTAAATATTTTGCATTAATTACTGACATTTAAACCTGGAGGGATTTAACACTCAAAAGTTAGATTTCTGACTTCTTTGGAAAAAATCCAAAGATCTGGCAACACTAGGCCTGCCTTCCCCCATGGCAGAGATCAGCTGGGAGAGAGGAATGGCTGCCCCATTTAGGCCGAGCGCGTGGCCTCGAGGGTGCCAGAGTGCCCCCTCCATTTCCTAGAACCGGCACCCTATCCTCTTGGCTCATTACCTTTACCTGACCATTCCCATAGCTTCTGAGTTTGTGACCCTTGATGTGGTAGAAATAAATGTAGCTTCAGTGTTTGAAGGGCCTGATTTAAACCTTGCTTCTGCCCCGGATTAAATGTTGCCTTAAACAAGATTTATTTTACTTTTTCTAATTCTAAATGAATACATGCTCGTTTTAGCATGACTGAAGGTAAAGCAAAGTATAAAGCAGAAAAAAAAAGATTCATCCAGTTTAATAACTATAATATGTAGCTATATCACCCTTCATTTTTTTGTGCAATTTCTTAATACGATTGAGACAATACTGTATATATAATTTTGTGCCTTGTTTTTCACTTAATGTCGTTATACCTGTATTTTCCTATGCTTTGATAAACATATTTAATAGTTATATGGTATTACATTATATGTAATATACTTAACCATTAGTCTCCTGCTGGCTCGCTTTCTTTCTTCCTTTCTTTCTTTCTTTCTTTCTTTCTTTCTTTCTCTCATCCTTTCGCTATTATAAATAATAATTTAATGAACATCTTTGTATGTCAGTCTCTATTAATGCTTTGGATTATTTTCTTTAACTAGATTATAAGAGTTGCAAATACTGTGCCAATAGGTATGAATATGAATTTAAAGTTCGTGAGTCACATTATCAAACTGAACTGCTCTCCAGAGGGGATGTATGAAACTATATTCCTACTAGTAGTATGTAAGAGTTCTCACTTTACTTCAATTGCACAAGCTTGAGTAATCTTGCTCATAAGGAAAAAAAAAATTGATGTGTTGAGTGATATCTCGTTGTCATTTCATACACATTTCTCTCACTATCATTTGATCTCTCCCTATAATTTATTATGTTTTCACATTCAATAGCTACTTTAATTCCTTCTAGCATAAATTAGTTATTGAATAAGCTACTTAAATTTTCTTAGATTCATTTTCTTCATCTGTAAAATGGGCATAATAATGCTGCACCTGCCTAGTAGGTTGGTTTCGGGAATTAAATAAGATTGCTTACATAGAATTCTACATACATAATAGACACTTAATATGAGTCACCGTTCTTTATTTCCTTGCAACTAAACATAAGATGAGCTCCACTTTTTTAATTTTTCTCTAGTTAATGAAACAATGTTGAATTGCAGCCCCTTCGAAACTCAGTCTAATCATAACAGACGTGTATGGGTTCCCACTATGTGCGAGGCACTGTGCATCTTCTTTTGGTATTCACGGAAAGTATGAGATGGTCGGTATTAGCCTTGGTCTTCAAGGGAGAAAACTGAGATGTCCTGAGGTTTAACCACCTGCGAGAGTGCAAGAGCCAAGACAAGCTTGAGCCATCTCGCTGTGCAGCCCACCCTCTTCGCCGTCAGGCCACACTACCCTGCGAGGGGTCCTACTCGGTGCTCGGGACCAGCCGTGGGGTTGCCCAGGTTCCCACCTGCTCTGCGCTCACTCTGGGCTCTGATGAGGACCACACCCCAGTTCCTCGCCACAGCATCCACCTTGGGAAGATGAAAGGATTCAAATGGATGACCCTAAAGTCCCATCCACAGGTACATAGGTAACTTTGACAGTCAGGTGTGTGTTCACATCTATCATCCCATTGACGCACCAACAAATCAGACACACACGTGCACACACATACGCGCGCACACACACACACACATCCCTTGAGGAGAGCCAACCCTAGCAAGCCAAACCTTTGGATTGTTCTTCTTCCTAATCGTCTAAAAAATACATATGTATATAATATTATATACAAATTTTATAAAATACGTATACACCAATATGTATATATTATGTGCACTTATATATTTTAAAGAATATACACAATATGTACATAAAATATATATTATGTATATTATATGTATATAAATACACATACATACATACAAATATATAATACATATAAATTATATTAAATACATATATACACCAATATGCATATATTACATAAAATATGTATATACACATACACATATCTACAAATACGCACACACACACATATATACATACACAGCCACGTGTTTGTTGTGTGCCAGACTTTGTTCCACAAGTATTATCTGTATTAATCCACTTCATCCACTCAACCACAATGCTACGAGGTAGCTCTTTTTATCCCCAGCTCCCAGAGGAGGAAGCTGAGGTATAGTCGTGCTGAGTATCAGTGAAAGCATGTGCTTTTCCCCACTTTCCTCCGCCACTCCTCAGAGATAGAGATGTTGCTTTAAGTAAGTTTAAATAAATGAAAAATAATCACTAAGGGGTGCGAGAATGTATGTCTCATCAGTTCGTACATTAATATCATTAACAGAAGACTGATTGAAGAAAGGATAAGGGCGCTTACACCCCCCTCACTGTCATGACTTAAAATGTTTCCTCTGTTCATAGAAGACTGTAATTCAACGGCATGGGATCACAGCATGGCTTTAATTTTGTATTTTGTTTTATTCAATTAATATGACATCATAAGCATTTCTATGCTGCTACATAGTCTGCACAGCCATATTTTACAACTGGGGACTAGGGACGCCTGGGTGGCTCAGTCTGTTAAGCATCTGATTCTTGATTTTGGCTCAGGTCATGATCGCAGGGTTGTGAGATCGAGCCCTGCATAGAGCTCTGTGCTGGGCGTGGGGTCTGCTTAAGATTCTCTCCCTCTGCCCCTCCTCTCTCTCTTTCTCCCCCTCCAAATAAAATAAAATACAAGATAAAATTGGAGACTAACATTTTATCAGGTGACCAACCCATAATTTACCTACCTCTTATTATTATATGTTACTATTATTTCTAATTTTCTTCACAGTCATAAGCAACAGTGCAACAAACACATTTGTCATGTATTCATGTAGCATTTCATTTTTCTTAGGGTTATTTTTAAAAATTAAGTTAGACCAAAATAATTACCCACAGTTGATTATTTTTGGTTTCAAAAATTAATTATGTAATTTATAGTGCTTTCACAGTATTAAATTATGACCAGTGATTGCATTGGAAGGTGACAGAGAAACAAATGAAATAATGAATATGTGTTATATTCTGCACCTAAAATTTGTGACAATAACACAGAAGAGATGCTTTTGGAAGGAGATTTGATATTTATTTTCGAAGCAGCTTTTTTTTTTTTTTTTTTTAAGGGAAGTTCTCCCGGGGTCGGTTTATTTTGCATTGATCACAACTTCTTTTTGAGCTTGCAACCTAAGGGTTCAAAGCTCTTCTAGCTCTTTCTGTCCTCCAAGGACAGAAACTAGACCAAAAGGCTCAAAGTTACCTAGAGGCCAGGTTCTCCCTGTAGCCTCCGTGGCATGCCGTCCCGCAATGGAACACACCAGCTGGCCAGTCTCAGAATATACTCGAGACCAGGTGGGACAACCACCTGCTGAATTCGCAGAAGAGCCGTGGCTCTCGAATTGTGCCATGTATTAGAATCATCTGGGAAACATTTCGAACTCCCCATGTGCAGGGAACATTCTAGAACAATGAAACCAGAATTGCTGAAGGTGAGCTCAGACTTTGGTAGTCGTAAAAGCTCCTCAGGTGATTCAAATGTGAGATGAGGGCTGACGACCTGCGCCATAGGAGAGGCTTCCAGAACTCTCCTGCACATATGAGCCACATTTAAGCCACCACTTACTTAAATGCAGTGGTAATCGGTAGCTCCGAGACCCCACATTTCTGAAAGCTCTCAGAAGATGCTGCTGTTCCGGGGCCCAGTCTGACTGGTGAGCACGTAGCAGAGACTCAGGCATCAGAAGAGGTGGGGAGACCATGCGTCTGGTTTGGAAAGCGGGGTGAACTTGGTAAGTACGACGGGCCTACCCAGCTTCAAGGATTCTCGGGGGAGGGGGGTGGGGGAAGAAACCACAAAATTAGTCTCCTTCAAGGATGTTTTGAAATGTAAAGTTTTCTTTGGAAAATGAAAAAGAAATCTAAAGCCCATCCCATTTACACCACAATGGATATGCTGTGTTTGGGATCCCTGCCGAAACTGTCATATGAACAAATGAAACAATTTAAAACCCAGTCCAGGGGCACCTGGGTGGCTCAGTGGGTTAAGCCTCTGCCTTCGGCTCAGGTCATGATCTCAGGGTCCTGGGATCGAGCCCCACATCGGGCTCTCTGCTCAGCAGGGAGCCTGCTTCCCCCCCTCTCTCTCTGCCTGCCTCTCTGCCTACTTGTGATCTCTCTCTGTCAAATAAATAAATAAATAAAATATTAAAAAAAAAAATAAAACCCAGTCCGTTAATATAAATGATCCTGCCTTCACTTTTTTTAAACGAATGAGAAGACTTGTTCTCATAGATTTGTTCCGATGGCAGAAAATTCCCGTTTCTGCTTTGCTTTTAGATCTTTTTGTCTGAGACGGGACACTGGTCTTCAAGATAAAGTCTAGATCGGAGTGTTTCCCTCTGATGGGTGAGTGTCTTTGGAATCTTTCTATACTTGGGAGATCTGAGCCGGCCAAGAGGAAGAGGCAGGCTCCCTGGTTGTCAGAAACACCCTTTTTAAAGCGTCAGGGGCTATCAGGTAGGAACCCATAGACAGGACTGGGGGCCACGCAGCAAATGGAGACTTCTTTCTGGGGAACATTAAACTCACTCTAGAGCCTCAAAGGCAGCGCGTCCTGCTGGTTAGACCAGGGATCTGATTGGAATCTGAACCTTTGGGTTGGACGCCTGCTTCCATCGCTCCTAAGCTGTGTAACTGCTCATAAATTATTCACATTTTCTAAGGCAGTGGCTGTCCATCCTGCCGGCCCCATGAGGCCATGGTCAGCTCTAGTTTTCTTTCACCTTGGTTCAGTGAGCCCAGTTTTCCAGCCAGAGGGACATCGGCCGCATCATGCCGACACAGGAACGATTAGTGGGAATCCTTCGTTAGCCGCTTTATTATTACTTCTCTCTTCTGATGAAAGGGCTTTCCAAAAGTCTTGTCCGTGTCAGGACTTGGAGGTGGCAAAAACATGGATTTTTTATCTTTTTTTTTTTTTTTTTTTTCATGAATCCCTGACTGGTTCACAAACCCACTGGCCATGTGGCCCCAAAGAAGGAAAGTTGCAGGTGAGAGGGACTCAGGAGGGGATGGGAGGAATCTCTGGAAGAGAGGATTTGAGGGTCCTCTGCTCTGAGTGGGGAGGGGCCTTGTCCTGCCCACCACCGCCCCCAATAGCTACGCAGGTCATTCCTTTTGTGGAGGAAGGCCGCTCACTTTCTAGGGAACTTCACTTACCAACCTCTTACCAACCGTAACTGACCAGCCACTCTGTTCCCCGGGCCTCAATGAAAGCGGAGAGAAAAATCCCAACATCAAACGCCTGAACGCTGAAATCAGAGACAAAGAACAATGTCATACATAGGACCAGACTTCTCAGATGAGAGCGCATTCAACTGAGAAATCTTGTCTGTAGGATTCCTAAATATTTCGAACAAGGAGGAAGGAAATATTGTTCATTGAGCTCTAATTCTTTGCCGAATACTTACGCAGGCCATCTCGTTTCATCTTTCCAGTGAGCTTCTGAAGTGGGGCTCCCCTGGAATTGCCCCGTAAAGAAGGCAAGGTCCATGGGGCGCCCGGGTGGCTCAGTGGGTTAAAGCCTCTGCCTTCGGCTCAGGTCATGATCTCAGGGTCCTGGGATCGAGCCCCGCATCGGGCTCTCTGCTCGGCAGGGAGCCTGCTTCCCTCTCTCTCTGCCTGCCTCTCTGCCTACTTGTGATCTCTTTCTGTCAAATAAATAAATAAAATCTTAAAAAAAAAAAAAAAAAAGAAGAAGGCAAGGTCCAGGGAGGCTGGCTCATTGCCCGAGATGTATAACTAGCGATAGGCCCTGGATTCAAACAAGCTCTCTTTTCTGCTACCGATTCCACGTTTCTTCTAGTTTGATAGATGCTTGTGTGCTGACATTTTATCTTTCTAAGAAAACCAGGACAGAAAGGAACGTTGTGCTCTGTTCCACAGAATCCCCCTATTGCAGGATTTTGATGTGTTTTCAAAGTATTCAGAGCAAGCACGTCTTCCTCTAAACAGGCATCGAGCATAAAGAGAGGCTGTCTGTATTAGGGGTTCTTTCGGGGGTCTTCCAGTCTTCTGAGAAAACGGTGTGAACAATGGATCCTCTCCCCAGGGAAGTGCGTGGCTCTCCGTGCACGCCAACACCTGCGCACGGTTTCCGGCTCCCAGATGCCCTGGAGCCTGCGATTAAGAAATTGTAAAGGACTGGATCTGTTCTCACTGCCCCAACTTCCCTTCTTTGTAACTTTCCGAGAGGCTAGCTTCCAAGGAGACACACTTGTATTCATCAGTCAAGTATTGACTGAGTGTGCCAGGACCTGGGCGGGGCACCGAGAACACGAGAGAAGGGACGTCCCTGCTGCTCTCGGGGCACTTACAGGCTGATGGGGAAAGAAAGAGGGAAGCAGCCCGCCGCAGGGCATCACCGCCGCTGAGACAGACGGATCGAGAAGCGCAAAGGGAGAGCCAGTCCCGTAGAGGACCCCAGATTGTTGAAACGGTGAATGTAGTGGACGCGTGTCACTAATGTTGTGTGCCCGGCATGGGAGCCCCATCCTCTTCGCGGAGAAGACCACCCGCTAGAACAGGCAGACCCAGAAGGCTGCACAACCTTCCTCACCCTAGTGAAGCCCAAAGCACCAGATTCTTGTTTGCCGCCTTCTCTTACTCTTAACGCTCAATCCGCGGTTTCACCTGCACCCATGACAGGAGGGGGAAGCCCTCAGTCTTGAATCCGAAGCTGGTGCCGCAAAGAAGCAGGTTCTACCCAGGGACCGGGACTGGCAGCGGTAGCAACAGCTGTATCCAGGCTCCAAGGGCGGCTGTGACGGTGGTCCCAGGGGCAGCCACTAACACCCGGCAGTGGTGGGGGGAGCTCTGCGGTACAAACTTGGGAGGCGTACTCGGTGGCCGCCGCCGTGCTGTCCCCCAGACTGCCTCTGCAGCATCACCTGGGCCTCGTTCCCGGCTGCCCGTCTCCAGCCGCATTTTCTGGGCTCCCAGAGATCCTGTGATTTACCCAGAACCCATGGAAGCTTAAACGGTCCCGTGTGCGTGGCTGCGCCTTGTCCTCGCAAACCCAACTGATGCGGCGATTTTCTGTGACCAGCACGGAACAGAGCGGTAAGTCTGGGGCATGCACTTGCACTTCCGCGGGCTTACCTCGTTATTCTGTAGAAATTCCGGTAGCTGACACCCAAAGTCTCTCCAAAGGACTAGAACTAGAGCTTACTTCCAACCTTACTTGATTATTTTTCACGGTCCTCTTGCTTAGCACGCACTTTGCTGAACGTTTCATCTCTCGCTTTTTATAGTTGTCAATTTTCTGCTTGAGATCTTTCTACTTTCGTTTTAGACTCGACTGGAGAGCTCAGGGGATGCCCGTCGAGTGAGGGCTTAACATGATTCGCACAGCAAGGGGCAGAGGTCTAAGGGACAGACCCTGCTCTGAGAGCCCTTAAGATTCGGTTGTGAAGCTAAGGCATGTCCACGTGTCCAGATAAAAACCCGGTTCCCTGAATACGTGTTCTCTGAGCAACACAAGAAACCGAGTCATGATATTACACAACCAGAGAGATGGAATCTATAGATTTGAAACCTTCCAAAATACCCTATCGGCGTCCGCTCAAGACTTAACAGCTGAATCTAAGATGGAAAGGCTTTGATAGTTTGCTTTGACGATGAAGTCATAGGTCATTGTCTGTGATAGTCACAAAGCAAGATTTTTGTCTGGTCATCACGGCTCAATAAAATTGTCATTGCTGACATCCGAGAAGGGGCAAGGCAGGCAGGCAAGGCAGGCAGGCAGGCAAGGCAGGCAGGCCGGAGAGAGAACCCTTTGGAGTGTCCATGTTGATATAAAGGGATCCAGAGGTCTTGCTTCAGTGTGAGCCTTAGTGTACTTTGTTATCTGCACAGTGACTCGTTAGCCTTCCAATCTCTCCTTAATCGGTTCCCAGAAAAACCCACGAACAGAAAAGGTTGAGATCTGCAGGCTGAATCAGAAAGCACATTAATCACGTTCCCAAAGAGAAGCTCATGCAACTTTGTCCCTGGATGGTGCCATTAACACACTTTTTTTGTTGTTGTTCTTAGCACCAAATTTAAAATAAAAGTTTACGAAAAACCCGAGTGGAAATAGATTCGATGAGCCTTGTGTTTAGAGATGCCATCTGTTCACTCTTTCACCCTCGCAGAGTGTTAATATCTTCTGCGCGAAGACACCATGTGTCAGCATTTTCTGTGGTTTGGAGTTACCAAGCGGTTCATTTTTTATTCTTTGGCCCAAGTCCGCCGAAATTCCCTGAGTGCAGACGTCTCGAGTTTTGTGTGTGTTTTCAGTGACCTCCTTGTTTGAGGGAATTTCCTTTCAAAAGCCTATTAGGAGAAGGGACAGAATTTGGAACAGACCTGTGTGTAGCTATCCAAGAAATTTTGGGGGAAGGTGCAGAGGAGCAGACTGTCCCGGAGAATGGTTGGTATCTATCTTTATGAATAACTTCAAGAAGACTTAAATGAGTTTTAAAGGCCCTCATAAAAGAACTAGGGAAATTCATCAAGGGGAGGGAACATACAATATTTCTATTGCAACTGCCAGTGATCTTTACAAACCGTAATTAAGCCCGGATGGGGTATAAGATATCCCAACTTTTACAAATGACTCTGTCAACTGGACAATATGCAATGTTCATATTCCCACAAGATTCACATTCATTTTCAATAGCATTTTAGTGGAGGGAAGAATATAAATATTCAGTTGGAATAGTATTTCACTCGAAGAAGAATATAATCTATGGCTTATTTCCGTACCAAGGCACACAGCTCTAGTTTCCTTGAGTTTGGCTCTTCCTCTTGGATCTGCAAAGGAAATCACACACTGTTGCTATTGATAGTGTCACTGTCATGACTGCTTTTAAACCAGTTGCTCTTTCCCCTGCCTTTTCCCACCATCACGGTAGGTGTGTAGGTTTTAAAAGTCATGAAATTAATTTTTTTCCCTTGGCCGGTGCGTTAGTGATTTAAAAGTTTTTGAAATACTGTGTTTGCAAATATCATTGATGGAGATTCAAAACATAATGACCCTGTACCTATTTTCAAAGGTAAAAGGAAAGAATGTGAAGCAACCTACAGTAAAAAAGAAAGAAGTGAAGGAAGGAAGGGGGAAAGAAGGAAGGAAGGAAGGAAGGAAGGAAAGAAGGAAGGAAGGAAAGAAAGAAAAGAAAAGAAAAGAAAAGAAAAGAAAAGAAAAGAAAAGAAAAGAAAAGAAAAGAAAAGAAAAGAAAAGAAAAAAGAAACGAAAAGAACACAGACACCTGGGTGCACAGCAGACAGGGCTAAGTAGTCATAAGAACTGGACAAGAAAGTTTATCCATTAACACAAAATAGATTCAACACAATTTTTTAAATGAGCTCCCTTTAAAAAATGGTATGCACGTTTGAGAGGTGACAGCAATCTCATCTGTGAACATGACCAGGGAAAAATTATGAAGGCAACATGCCTGAGCCACTTTCCCAAAAAAAGCAGAAGTCTGGGCAGTGAAAGGCAGCTAAATGCTAGAGAAGTAAGTGAGCAATCCTTTGGAGGCTGCGATGGCTGGAACTGTGTTTAACTTCCAGGCAAAAAGAGATGCAGACGGGACCAACGCAGACGTAATCCATGGGCTTCATGCACTAACCTGAAGATTCAGGCCCAGGAAGGTCAACATTGGTCAAACCACGTGAGCTGGGGGACATTTTGATAAGGTAGTTTACCTCTGTTGGTCACGAATCCATCCCTGCCCGTGGATTATTATTTGATTAGGACTTGTCTTCCCGTGGGAGTTCTTGTCACCACCTCTGCACCCACTCATCACCGTGGCTTCCACTTGCATATTGCTTCCGCTATGCTCTGTCCTCTCTTCCCTGGGCTGAATCCTTATGCAACATCTCCCCGTGGTCCTTAGAGTAGGTACTATAATTATCTCCATCTTACAGATGAGAAAGCAGGCACAGAAAAATGAATTGATTGCCCAAAGTCATACACTGAATAAGCAGCAGAGCTGGGTCTTAAACCCAGACTCAAGCCACAATACTATGCTCTCAACCACTCTTCAATATGGATCGTGTTGGTTGTTAGTAGGAATATTTCACATAGTGGGCATCTGTTATTATCATTATCAGCAATCAGTGTTGGCCTCTTGTGAAGTTGGTTAACTTGGGACAGTCTTCAAGAGACTAATGAACTCTAGTTTATTGTTCTAGAAAATACCGATCTGGTTGTCTACAAGTATATTCCATGAAGTAGACGTTCAATAAATATTAGCTATTATTAGCTAACATGGTCATTAGCATTATTAGCATTCTTGGTTTCTTATGAGTTTAGTTAGCTTCAGATAGTCTATAAGATGAAAAATCATCTCTGGTTTACTGTTCTAGAAAGCATTCGGTTTCTAGGACAACCAGGCTGAGGACCAGACTTGGTCTGAGTTTTAACCTCAGAGTTATCCTGGGAAGTCTCTGTCTAAGCATGTCTATGACACTTCTTTATCGCAGTGTTTTTGAATAACAACAATTTATAATCAGCATAGCTAAAATAAAGTTGAATAAGATTAGAAAGTACATAAAAAGTAAAATAATTATAAAAATTATACTGAACTGTAACGGTAATGAGATAAATATTTTAGTTGGACCATCAATCTACTTCAGAGTTTCCTGATAGCCAAGGTGAAAAGGAAAATCCATCAAGACACATACCTTTAGTTGGTAAAAAGTAGTTTATACTTCTTTAGGAGGGGCGAAGTTTCTGGTCCTGAATCTTAGAGTTTATGATATATATCTTCATCAAATAACAATAGGGTAATGAATCTCATTAAAAAGTAGTTTTATGAAAGATCCAGACATGTTTGTATTGGTGCTTCTAACTCCAACCGATGATAGAAAGGTTTAGTGGAGGTTGTGTCTACCTCACAGTCTGGTACTATGACTTGCCATCAGCTTAGAGCATAAGAGACTGAGAAGAGCATCTCAATCAAGCATCTCGAGTCTCGGGCATGCCTTTGTTGGGCAATACAGAGAAGTCCATTCAACAATGTGCTGGCCGTAAGAGTTGATTGGGAAGAGTTCTAGTCTTGTGAATGCTAACTGGGGATTGGATAAGAAGATTGATTTTGTTATGTTTATTAAGAAGCCCAACATGCATTTTTGTCCCAACAGAGGACAATTTTAATTACATTTCAGTGAATATCAGTGGGACAATGACACAGTAAGAAAGTATCTCAATATCTCAGATAGCTAGGAACATGTTAGAATGAATTTCTCTACAGTTTTTCTATATAATTTTAAGTAATTTTTCTACTTGCCAAAGAATGTGTGTGTGTATATATTACTATAAATATTTAACAATAAATCTGTCTATGTTTATATCTATACCTCTATATATCCATCTTCATATATATGTATGTATATACGTGTGTATATACATATAACTGTGTGTATGTATTTTGATTCCGTGTAAGATTTTTTGAGTTTCCCTGCTAAAGAAGTTTGAAAACTACTGGTTCATGGATTATTTATATTTCTGCCCAGAGTTCTATTGTCTAAGTTTGAGGGATTTAATTTAACCATATTCTAATTGTTGCCAAAACAATTCATTATTATGCTAAATTAAAATGGTTTATTATGCTAAAATGGACATTCTCATCCGCAATTCTCTACGTACACCTTGACTGCTTCTTCCGGTTGAATGCAGAGAAGTGGAATGGCTGATTCAAAGGATGGAAAGTTTTAGAACTTTTGGTATAGATTTTCCAGAAAAACTAAGTACCAATGTCTCCCTCCAGCAGTGGGCTTGCCTGCCTTTGTGACTCATTGAACAGCAACAGTCAGGCTGATTTCCATCTGCTGGGCACCTGTGCTCTGTCCTGCAGTTTATAGATGTCGCACCAACACCCTTGCGAGGTGGACCATCCCTCCCCACATGGACGAGGGTGTGAAGCTCCAAGAGACCCAGGTGCGCAGAGTTACAAAGCAAGGAACGAGGCGTGCTGGCACCGGAAGCCATTTCACAGGGTCTGCCCGGCCCGTCTGCCTCCCTATTACGAGGTCCTTCCAGCTCTGATTGACAGGCAATATCATTTTTAAGTGAAAAGTATTCTGTTGGGCTTTCCTTTCGATTATGAATATAAGATCAGGGCTCCCCGATCCTGTCTGGGCCACAAGCCAGCCCAGGTCCTGAGTTCTCTTTGTATCCTGTTTAGAGGACCCAGCGACAGAGAGGGCAGGAGAGGATGGGGGAAGCGGCAGCAATTACATTAATTAAAATAAAATACGAACTTTCTTTTGGTCTCATATTCAGCAATAATTCACTTAGTGGAATCAGTTCTTCTTTACTTAGAGCAATACGCCTGACTCATGGGTGTCTCTGCGAGCCAGATTTCATGGTCTGTGTCAGAAATCTCTCTCTAAATCCTTGTAAGTTGTGTTTCATTCTACACAATGCATTTTTGAACGCCCATGGGACTTATCCATAAAACTCTCTCAGCTGGCTGACGTTTCTCTCTCTTCCCACCCCCAAGTTTGGAGAACACAGATCACTTTAAATGCTGGGTTCAATCCAACCCCTAAGATCCAGCGCCCAGAACGCGGACTAACGAGACCTGTCTTGGTGGAGGCACACCCTGGGGGCCGGCTCCGCCATCTTCCCGGCTGGGGAAGATGACTTTACAGTCAACCCAGGACCCTCCTCTTCTGCCTGATTCCGATCTTTACCATTCTGACCCTTTGAGGAACCAGCCAGGCCCCCACCGAGGCCCCTCTGTGTTAGTCTCCATGGTTCAGCCGGGGGTAACTCCCCTGCCTTTGAACTCATCACTCACACACCCAGACCTTCCTCAGACCTTCCTCCTTCTCCGTCTTCTCTGTCGCTGCCTTCTTACCCTCTGGCCAGACGGGAAGCTTTCCTGTCTGTCCAGCAGCGATTCGACCCAGCCCTGACTCACCCCTTCCACACCAGTGCTAATAAACACTGAGCCTTCTGAATGCTGACGGTCGGGGACCAACGAGCCCCTTCAGAGACAGAGAATATCTCCCACACCTGAGAGTCCTCAGACTAATGTCACTTCAATGCCCCCTGTCCTCGTGGCACTTACATTTTATAAGTTGGACATTCTAGCAAGTTCCTGAAAAAAAAAAAATCACATGTCAGGCAAATGTCAACCTTCAGATTATTTAAAAATCTTTTCCCTCACACCATACACAAAAATAAACCCCAAATGGGTGAGAGATTGACATGTAAAACACGAAACCATACATGGACTGGGATAAAACACAGGTGAGTTTCATTATGTAACTTGGACGTGGGAAAGGTTTTCCAACTACGACTCCAAATCCAGATGTAACAAAGAAAACATTGAGTTAAAACTTTGTTTTGTGTGTGAAAAAGATCATAAGTCAAAACACAAATGTTAACCTGGAATAAAATACTGTAGTTGCCACAAATATCACAGACAAAGGTTTACTGCCTCTTATATATAAAGAACTCTAAAGAATTATGGGAAAAAAGAATAAACTTGACAGAAAAATGGACAAAAGAAGTAAACAGAAAATTCACAAAAAGTATATAAATGTATATATATACACACAGGATATACGAATGTATACACAATTGACTTTTGAGTAATGCGGGGGTTAGGGGCACCAACTCTGTGCACAGTAAAAAATTCACATATAACTTTGCACTCTCCTGGGGTGCCTGGGTGGCTCAGTGGGTTAAAGCCTCTGCCTTAGGTTCAGGTCATGATCTCAGGGTCCTGGGATCGAGCCCCGCATCGGGCTCTCTGCTCAGCAGGGAGCCTGCTTCCCCCTCTCTCTCTCTGCCTGCCTCTCTGCCTGCTTGTAATCTCTCTCTCTCTCTCTGTCAAATAAGTAAAAACAATCTTTAAAAAAATAAAATAAAATAACTTTGCACTCTCCAAAAACTTAACAATGAATAGCCTACTGTTGACCAAAAGACTTACCAATAACATAAGCAGTCCCTTAACACATATTTTGTATATGTACTCTGTACTGTATTCCCATAATAAAATAAGCTACAGAAGAGAAAATGCTATTAAGAATATTATGAGGAGAAAATACATTTACAGTGCTGTGCTGTATATATGAGAAAAAAAAAAAATCCATGTGTACGTGAACCCACACAGCTCAAACCCACGTTTTTCAAGGGTCAACTATATACAAATGACCCTTACATGTCAAGAGACGTTTAACGTCACTTAGGTAAGAAAAATGCAAATTAAAACTTCACAGAGAAACAATTTCTCCTGAATCTGATAGGCAAAATGTCAAAAATTTGATAACATCTTCTTGATGAGACTTTGAGGAAATGGATCCTCATACATTGCTAGGAGGCAACATCTAATTATGGATGCATTTACCTATGGCCTAGAAATCCAGCTTCTAGGAACTTACTCTGAAGATATACCTCTAGGAATACAAAAAATTATGCAGAAAATTACTCCTTGAAGTTGTGATTTATAATAGCAAATTATTGGAAGGAGTGTCAATGCCAATACTTAGGAGAATGGCTGAATAAACAACTCACAGGGAAGTAATATGCAGATGTTTTTTAAAAAGGGGTGAAGAAGATTTATAGGAACTGATAACAATTCTCAGGATATATTGTTAAGTGAGAAGAAAAATCAAAGTGAAGATATATATATATATAATGTTCTACTTGTGCATAAGACAGAAGGAAAAATAAGATTTTCCCCCAAAAGAAATACAGGAAGCATAAGCCAAGAAATGAGTTAAATTGGCTATTCACAAGAGGTGGGTGCAAACATAGTTGAAGAGATAAAGCATAAATAAGATTTTTGTGAGTATATAGTTTTGACTTTTGAATAGTGTTTATATTCAC
This sequence comes from Potos flavus, assembly GCA_028534135.1. Classification (NCBI taxonomy): domain Eukaryota; kingdom Metazoa; phylum Chordata; class Mammalia; order Carnivora; family Procyonidae; genus Potos; species Potos flavus. Next base: position 10,680,903 of record CM052894.1, on the reverse strand, counting down.
ACATTGAGTTCAATCAGAAATGATGGAGACAATCCTAAATTTGTATACAAATGGAAATAAACTGATCTAACTATATACGAAATTGATAACATAATCACACAGAAAGAAGAAAAAAATCTAAATAAGTTTTGACCATATTCCTGACTATACAGGGTCAATGGTATATAGTCTGAAGATACAAAGGCATTCAACTTGACTCAGTAGATTAGTTGTTGATAGCAGTACTGATAGAGTGTTTCTGAAATACTGTCTTGTAGGATTGAGGAAATATGTAAATATACCGATGTTGCTGGGAACCAGGGTCCCCCCTGTGGATAAAGGGAGATAAAGGATAGGAAAAGGGGAGAATCATGATTTTGGATTAGACTTGGAGGTATCAACTGTGTGTGTGCGTGTGTGCGTGTGCGTGGGTGTCCCGTTCGCACACTCCTGCACGAAGCGTGGGGGAAGGGACACGTTAGGCTCAGCTAGCCTTCTGGGGAATGGGTCCAAACTGGGTATCGAAGAAAATGGGATGATTATTGCCTCTCTTGAGTAAAAAGCAAGTTATAGTTTGCAAAAAATTAGGTATGAAGAGACACAAAGTCACAGGAGATGAGACCCTATTTTCAGCACATTGAGGTAGCTCAGCCAAGTGGGAAAAGCATAAGCTCTAGAGAGACCCAGAGAAAGGACTTCCAATGCCAGCACGTTTTGTTCCTTGCTCTGTAACTCTGCGCGACTGGGTCTCCCTCGTTGGTAGAGGAAAGATGGCCAAACTTGCAAGATTGTTGGCGGGACTCTAGGAGACACGTCTATGAACTGCAGGGCAGAGCGCAGGTGCCCAGCAAATGGAAATCAGCCTGACTGTTGTTATTCGTAAGTCACAAAGTCCTGCAAGCCCGCTGCTGGAGGGAGGCATCGCTGCTTAGTTTTTCTAAGTTTATCTGGAAGTAACGGTTGAGATATATACACAGAGCTATGGAGGAAGATGTCCATTTATAGCACAATAAAGAAATACTTTGGGGCGCCCGGGTGGCTCAGTGGGTTAAAGCCTCTGCCTTCGGCTCAGGTCATGATCTCAGGGTCCTGGGATCGAGCCCCACATCGGGCTCTCTGCTCAGCAGGGAGCCTGCTACCTCCTCTCTCTCTGCCTGCCTCTCTGCCTACTTGTGATCTCTCTCCTCTCTGTCAAATAAATAAATAAAATCTTTAAAAAAAAAAAAAAAGAAATACTTTAAAAACGGACAAATACAATATGATTAAATTCAATTTCTTATACCTAGACAATGAAATCTAGGCAGACATAGAAATAAAATATATAAAAATAAGTTTATAATGATAGTTTTTTAAGCTTATTTTAGCAGGGGAACCTAAAGATAAAATCCAAATATATACGCATCGCTAAATGGGTAGATATAGAGATAGATTTATTTTTTGTTTAAAAAACATGCAATTGCTTTGGTGGTTAGGGGAAATTAAAATTGTGCAAACTGTAGATACTATTTCTGTCATTCCTTCTACCTTCATGAGTTGGCATTCTTTGGTAAAGAAAATCTTTCCCTTCTCCCTCTTCCCCTAGCACCCAAAGGTTTTTGTTTTTCTTTTTGTTTGGAGTATCGCTATGGAGTTCTGGATTCTTTGTGCTTTGATCTGTAACTTTCTGCCGCTCGAATCATCCTGAATTTGGCGATGGGAACTCCTTTAGCCGGCTCTTGTGTCTTTCTGACAAGTCCCCATCCATCTTTGAGTACTTTCTTGCTTTCTGGCTCAAGATATTCCGGGCTCACCCGGTACTTCTCGCTCCCCTGGCAGTTTCTCTAAAGAACCCTGGTTTCTGTTAATGGAGATTTGGGTATTTAGAAAACAAGATCTGGACACTGGCAGGGCTCATTGCCCTGGAGCATCACTGGTTCTAGAGTCTTCCAAAAGACCCTCGATGGTGTCATTATCTGAATTTCATTAAGAAAGAATTTTTCATTTCTGCATGGGATAAAAAATATTAAGTATAAAGCTGTGATTTTATTTGTAAAAAAATTATACTTTCGTTCTCCTATCCATAAAACACACACACACACACACACACACACACACACACACACACACACACACAAACAAAAAACACCTCTCCAGATTTCAACAGGGTTCAACGGTCCATGTGTGTGAAACCACCATCCTTGCACTTAGTAGTGTCGAGGCAATGTCACTTTCTTTAGTACTTCTCTCTAGAGGACTATGAAACAGGTTATTTGTCTTTGATATCCCTCGACTCTCTTTTCTTTCCCTTTGCCCATGCCCCCAAAGTTTTTCTTTCCCCTTCTGAAGACTCCTGTAAGTTCCAGATCTCTTCCCTCCCCTCTAGGAAAAATTATTCTCGGAAAGAGATCTAATAGCAGTCATTTACAACTCAGAGTCGATTTAGTTCACTAGGTCACCTCTCCCAGGCTCCTTCGATGAAAGAAATAAGGCATTAACACACACTTTTGAGGGGGAGTAATTTTGTAGAAAGAAAGGGCTCTCTGATAATACAGATATTGCACCACAAAGGAATTGCTGACCCTATTTTTGAACCAACATAGGGTCTTGGTTTTCTCTGGTGAGCATGGAGATCAGCAGGGGACGATGACAAGTAATGTATCTGAATATAAAGGACCCATGAAACCTAAATTAAAAGGGCTTTAGCAGAGCAAAGTATGCACATTATATTTTTAAAGATTCCATGCAATGACAGGGCAGTTAAAGATGAATGGGATGGGAAGGGATTTGGCTTTTAGGAATTTTGTGGCCTTTTGAAAACATTGGAAAACGTAGTATTTTCTAAAGGATTTCTTAATCATTCCTGTCTTGTCCATCATGGAAAAAAAGATGTGATGTTTGCATTTTTCTGCATTTCTGAAACTCTGCCATTTGGACTTATTTAGCAAACTCTCTCCTGAGATGTAATACAATGTGAATAAAACACAGCCTGATCCATAGCAAATACAAATCGTATTCATTTATCCTTTGGAGTACAAACTTCAACCGTAACTAAATACAATATGCTGGCTCTTTTTGTGCTTTTTATGAACTTTTGAAGCAGGTTCGTGATGAATAGATTTTATAGGATTATGCAGTTATAGTTTGCTTTTAAATATTTCAGAAAGAAATCATAAACATGACCTCATATGTTAATAAATCAATTATGGAATGCTGTTTTATACATATGTTCAAAATATGACCCTATCCAAAACTCCTTAAATGTGTCCTAAGAAATAACTTTAAACTCTTATTCGGAGGCTCTGGTTTTCAAAACACTGTGTGTTGGAATGCTGCTGCTCCATATAAAGAAAAAAAAAACAGTTTCTTTAACCTAAATTTATATTGTTTCTAATATATTAAATATTAAAGCCATGTTGAGGGTGCGACATTTGCTCTCCATTAGGCCTTTTCTCTCCTTATTTTCTCCTGCCAAGTTGAAGCTACAAAACGAAGGGCAAGAGCAGGAACAAACCTAGCAAATGGGTTGAATCATTGGCAGAGCTCCCAGGCGTCCATGTTCTCGGTTCTGTTATTTTTATATATATGCATTACTCTTTGATTCAAGAGGTCGTGAACCACCCGGAGAAGTTTAATGACTGTGATTTGCCTAAATGATTAGGCTTTATTTCTATAAGACCACTCTCTGCTTCACAGCAGATGAACTTCTAGAACTGTCACTAACCCATTTCTCCATGTGGTCGTCAACAAAATGGCTCCGGGACAGCTCCGAACGCCAACAACAAAGATTGTTTCGTTCTCTATGAGCATACTTTAAGAGTATAGAATTTCATATCTGTTTATTAATCATTGATCTTTAGGCCTCATTATTCAATATTTAATGGCATGATCAACCAAGATGATAGCTCAGCAAACTCATCTTTAAAAGTGGGAATGTCAAATAAATAAATAAGTAAAAGTGAAAATGTCACCACTTTCAACTGGGAGCAGAAAACACTACCTAATCCTAAGTGCTAATTTTAAATCATGGCTGATGAATGTGAATTATGTTAGCAAGCGTCAGGCAAAATAAAAAGATTAAGTCCAAGATACAGATAATAACTTCCAACTTAAAGTCCTGTGTTCAGATTTTTATAATTATAAGATCAGAATTGGGCCTTAATACTTTACCTGCAGAGCACTGAATGCGCAGGTCAGCAGTTTCAGATGTGTCTGCCTTCAAAGTCACGCGGGTGATAGAAATGACTAGAGCAGACTTCCAGTAGAAAGACATAAGGTAGGAGAGAGTAAATGAACTGTGGCAAATGGGGGAATATATCTTTCACCTGAGAACTACAAGTATGATTTTTTGTTTTTTAATGTTACCTTGTTGGATAAATAAAATATCCCAGGAGTGCCTGGGGGGCACAGTCAGTTAAGTATCTGACTCTTGGTTTCAGCTTAGGTCATGATCTCAGGGTCATGAGACTGAGCCCCATGTCAGGCTCCACACTCAGCACAGAGTCTGCCTGAGATTCTCTCTCCCTCTCCCTCTGCCCCTCCCACTTGTGCTCTCTCTCTCTCTCGAATAAATTAATTAATTAAAAACATTTTCTTAAAGATGTCCCTGTTGCTAGATTGAGATAATCAGTTCCCCAGTGTGTGGCCACCAGTCTCAGCCATCCAGGAGCACTGCTAAATATTCAGAATTAGAGAACACCTAGCCTTTTTCAAACCCCTCGTGGTGCTTATTCTGTTGTTCTTGTCGTTTGTCTATTTGTTTGCATTAATAGAGCTGGAATTCTCCCAACATTGAATGGAAACTTCTGCTTTGATATAAGTCTGCTTGTTCTTGTTTGCTCACTGTAGTCAGAGAGAATTTAAATCTTAGCCTATCAAAGTTAAAAGAACCTAAAAGTTCCATTCAACCAACTCTGACTATTGTCTGAACTTTCTCTTCGCTGTTTCCAGTGAGTGTTCATTCTTAGATGAACTCCTGAGTGTATTTTTCGAAAGAATCTTTGTATTCTTTATCAAATTATACTAAAAAATTATTTAGCCTTTTCTTCTTTAGAATAAATCTTCCAGACCCTTTGGCTTTGCCTGGTATGACCCATTTTCTGTTACTTGGTCTGATTTTTGAGAATCCCAGGCATCGTGTCTCTTTTTCTTCTCTGGAGTCAGATGAGACAGAATGTGGTTAGCATTAGGTGAGTGAAACTCAACTTTCTCAGGAACACCTATGTATATTTCTTCTCATTCTTAATTCTTTCAAGTCAAGAATTTCAAAACATTATCATGATCTTAGTCTAGAATACTGCTAGCTGTGTGGCCTAAGAAACTTATATGACCCCCACAAAGAAAACTACTGGTCATTTTGGAAGAGATTTGTTTAAGAAAAAAAACGGAGTTATGGATCTTTTATCAGAATCAGAAGATTGAATGTTATAAGGTGGAAGACAACAACTGTTTCCAAAGTAAATGAATTGGAATATGATGGCAATAAAAATTATAAATAAAAGTGCTCAAATGTTTATGTGCTACAATAGTTGTGAATAGCAAATGATTATTTAAGAAAAGATTTATAAGGAAGAACTAGTCCTAATGATAAATAGGCTTTCAGAGGAAAAGAGAAAGAGAAAGAGAGGGAGCAGTGATATGCAGTGTTGTCAATTTCTGTGGTATAAGGACTCACATCATAGGTCAATTTCAAGCTACCAACATGACATCGTTGGACATGGTGTTGGAAAAAGAAGCACAAAATTGGCTTTTGTGAGCTGGTAAAAGCCAGCTCTAGTGCATCACTGACTGAGGCGCATACAAACAATATTGTAAAACAATATGAAAAATATGTAAAACAACGATTTTAAAAGTATACTATTATTAAAAAGAGAGAGAGAGAAAGAAAAAAAGACAGAAAAGGAGAGAGGAAAAGAAAGATCAGTGTAACATAATGAATATCCCCAAAATGGATTGTGTTCTCTACAAAAGTGTAATATAATGACAAAGAATATATCTCAAACTACTGAAAGAGGGAAGCATTATAACAAATGATATTAGGACAGTGAGCTGGCTATTTGGAAGGGGAGGAAGCTCACGGGAAATAATGTAGAACTTCGTCTCACATTATAACTAAATTCTGGATGAATCGTGAATGAAGAAAAATCAGAGGAAAAAATAAATGTATGTGACTCAGCCTTCTGGAGGAGGGTAGAGCTCTTAATGACTAAAGAGAAGGGGAAAATGCAAATAAATAGATCCATATATTTAACTAAATAAAAAGCATTTGTGTTAAAACAAACCTACAAATTAAAAATCAAACAGAAAGACTTCTACTTCTGGACAGAAGAACATAGAGCAGATTTATGTTCTCACTTAAAAGAACTAAAAACAGACAAAGATACATGTAAAAACAATTTCCAATATCCTCTACATTGAGCTGAACCAGACAGTGACCCTTGAGAGACATGAGGCAAATGAGACGAGCCCTATGCTGCCCCAGGTTGCTGCTTTGAGAGCGTTCCTAAGCTTCAGTACAGAAAAGACGAATTAAGGCAGAGCCAAGGGACATTGTGAGTTGAGGGAAGCACCAAAGCAGTATGAAGAGGGAAATTCATAGTAGAAATACTTATATCAGGAAAGAAGAAAAGTCTCAGATCAATGACCTCACTTCCTATCTTAAGAAACTAGAAAAAGAAGAGTAAATTAAACCCACAGTAAGAAGAAAAGAAATTCTAAGGGTGTCCTATATGTTAACTAATTGAATTAAAATTTTAAAAAACGAAGAAAAGAAATTAAGATCAGAACAGAAATCAAGGTAGTAAAAAATAAAACAGGACAGGGGTGCCTGAGTGGCTCAGTCGTTTAAGTGGCTAAGTCTTGATTTCGGCTCAGGTCATGATCTCAGGGTCCCAGGATGGAGCCCCACGTGAGGCTCCAGGCTCAGCAGGGAGTCTCCTTGAGGATTCTCTCCTCTCCTTCCTCTGCCCCTTCCCCCACCCATGCTCTTTCTCTCTCTAAAATAAATAAATAAAGTTTAAAAAAAAAAAAAGAAAAAAGAACACGATAGGAAAAAAATCAATGGATATACAAAGAACTCCCAAAACTCTGTAAAGAGAAAGTAAACAACCCAATAAAAAGGGCAAAAAATGTGGACAGGCATTTTACCCAAGCAGATATATAGATGACAAGTGGGCACATGAAAAGATGGTGAACGTCAAGAGCCGTCAGGGAAACGTGAACTCAGGCAGAGACCACACATGGCTGGCAGGAAGGTAAAACGGTACAACTGGCATGGAAAATCTCACCAGTTTCTGAAAACATTAAGCGTACACCAAAGTGTATGATCCAGACTTTCCATTCCTAGATGTCTACCTGAAAGAAATGAAAACATGTCCCTGGAAAGAAGAATATATAAATATTCACAGAAGCATTATTTGTAATAGCCCCAAACTGGAACTAAACCAAATGTCTATCAACAGATGAGTGGGAAAACAAACTGGTGGACATCATCCACGTAAAGGAATCCTACTCAGCAATAAAAAGGAATGGACACTCAACTCAATGATACACTCAACTCTATGGATGAACCTCAAAATATGGTGAGTGAAAGACAAAGAGAAATGCTATAATTAAATTTATATAAATTTTTAGTAAATGCAACCTAACCTATAGTGTCAGAAAGCAGATCAGTTGGGGTGGGAGAGTTTGGGGTGGACAGATGAGAAAGGGTTATAAAAAAACTTTTAGGGGATCTTTCTTCATTTTAATCATGGTGTTGGCTTCACAGATGTGTATATACGTGTCAAGCTATCAAGTTATACACTTTAAATACGTGGGTGTTTTGTCTCTCAACTATGCATCAACAAAGCTGACATTAAAAAGAGAAATAATCACTTTTGATTTTTAAAAAAAGGATTGTGAGCAGTACTCCGACTCACTGGGATGTACCATCAACAGCCAGAAACATTGCCTAATTTCAAATCAGAGCACTGCTTTTTTAGGAGACTTGACCTTGTCCCTTGTCCACCAACCTACCCCTCGTGCTGACTGCCGCCTTATGATCATTGTCAACACTGCAGTGGGGACCCACATCATGCCTCTGCTTCCTCCTTCAATGGAGAGAATTTTCTGCGGTCCCTGATTGTTTGAGTCATGAGTTCAAGGACCAAGATGACTGAGGCTGGCAGATGAGGTCTAGGTCAATATGCCTCAGCCTAGCTTTAAGAGAGGCTGGGAGAATGAGTGTCGGGTATTTCCCTTTCCACTCTGGGAGGAGTCTCACACCAAGACTTTTATGCTGTTTACCTAATTTCCTATTGATAAGAGTCTTCTTCACTCCGCTGGGTGGTAGACACTTTACCTTAATTATCTCTGCAGACTCCATTCTGCTAGGAATCAATTAAGTACTCAGCGACCCCTTACGGAATTGAAGGAATTGAACAGAACTGGATTGGATTAAATTACAGGTAAGTGTATCCCTCCCTCCGCTCACCCCTTTAGAAGTGCGGAGGCCCTTCTAAATCTAGGCCGGAAGGCCTGGCTACTGCCTAGATCCATGTTTGAATTGGGTAAAGACCAAGTCTTATTTATGTGTGCCGGTGTACAAACAACACCGGAAGTTTTCGTCCTTACGAACTTCTTAAATTTGCCAAGTTGCCAGAGCATAAGAAACTCAACACATAATCTTTTCAGCTCTTCTTGGACAAATCAACACTTATTAGGATGATAAGCTGAATTAAATCAGATCAGACACACAGAGAAAAGGATTGCACAGACACTCAAACCAAGTATCGAATCCTACTCTGTCCCCATCATATACATGACCTTGAATAAGCTGTCCCAGACCCAGAGCAGATCTGATGTTCCTGCTGCCCAGTTCCTATTCAACTTTCCTCGGGTGACCGCAGCCTGATTTCTCTCTGGGTAGCCAGCCTGCCCTCACTCTCAGCTCGTGGAGCTCCAGTATCTTTGCCAGGGGATCAGTATAAAGCCTGCGACATAGGCCTGCACCAGTCAGACATGACGTCATGGACCGCTCCGGATTGGGCATGTGTGAGAAAGCCGCTGACTCCATTGTTGAGTCTGGCCACTGACCGCCTCCCCCCGGGTGCCCTCCCTACTTACAGCCCCTCCCACTCTTCACCTCTGTGGCCCCGTGGGAGTAAGAGACTCTCACCTCTGTGCTTGTGGGCGTTTCAAATACAGCAGCCTCTAACCCATGCTGGGGAACCCCCAGCCCAGCTACATTCTCAATGTCTCCCACTGGCTTTGCTCTTGCTTCATTCGGGAGCCCTTCTCCTTGGGGAATCCTTTTGCTGTTTATTTCCTAGTCCTAGATTCCTGTGTGTCATTTGTCCCAATACTTAGATAAGTAACGGGGTGGGGTGGGGCTGCTTTATGTCTCCCAATCCCAGCACGGAACTTGGCACAAGGATGACCTCAGATGACTGATTGATGGATTGAAGAAATGAATGAATGACTTTCTGTCTGGATTTTCACCTTCATGTCTGGGCACCACGTTTCGTCTGCTGCTCGTTGTCACAGAAGGAAGGCAACTTCAGGCCTGAGCAGTTAAGTGAAGCCATCTGCAGGGGCTTGCCACACCAAACCAGATTCTTCCAGGGGCCACTCGTGCTCTGTGTTCCAATTCAAGTTTACTCTTCTCACTCTAAATCCTACCGAGTGCATTAATTCTCCCCAATTTTGTTCTGATTCCTTCTAGTGAGAAGAACACAGAGGATGCTAAAATAGAGTGCAACTCCTTAACTGAGACGAACCCCTACAAAATATGTTTTTATTTAATTGTTTGTTGACCAAAATCACAGCCTCGTATATACAGTCCGAAGGAGCCCCCCGGAAAGGTGTTGACTAAAACCACTGTTTGCGTTTGGCTGGACACGGCGGGATTTGATTTGCCGCGATAGGAATGTCAGTCTGATAATTCAACTGCAATCTCCCCAAGCTATTTACCTTTAAATCTCAGTATTACACTTGCTACAGATGATGCATGAAAGTAAAATATTTGCACAGCGTGTGATTCAGTCGGGAGCAGAGAGCACCGCACCCGAGAGGAAGACGCTCAGCTAGCCTCTCCAGGACCATTTTTGTAGGAAAGAAACGAACCGCTGTGTGGTGTACGCTCTGTGGACGTGCCCCGGGGACAGCTACTGACAAACACTGCTGGACTGTGACATAATCAAAATCTCAGTCTCAGTGTGTTGGGGGCTCGGGAGACAGCCGACAGCCATATTTTATTCATCACACCTCCTTTGTGTCTTTGACATTGTCACAGACACCAGTGAAAGCACGTAGTTTTCCTAAATCTCTAGAAGTCTCAGATTCTTTCCTGGGTGTCCCCAGTCTGCCTCTCTTTGCAAACTTGACTAGTGCCCCTTTGGAGTTCCAGCCTCTTTTTCCTTCCCAGTTCCCTGGGCTTGGGGACACGAGGTTTCAAATGCGACATTTAAAAATACCACGTGTATTTAGGGGAGGACCCTGCTTCCCAGATTATGATAGTTTGAAACGGCTTGTAAAAGAAAACCCACTTTAATTTACCCCAAGAAAAGCTCATTTTGTTGCTAATTTAATTTTAGTGAAAGGCCTTATGTAGAGGGTGCCCCAGGAATTTCTATGAGATCTATTTATTCAACCCGGGAGGATTATCTGACTCTTATACGCTAATCCTCTTGAAAAGTATGGCGCAGTTCCGTGAGGAAGCATGAGCTGTTCCTTACATTATGAGTGTTTGAGTTTGATCTGAAATAAATGAAGCAGCTTGCACTCTTGGTCACCTGTGCCTGAGTCATGGGAGATAGGTGAGCTGTTGCAAGGAGCTTTGTAGTTAAGGAGATTTCTTTTTATTGCTAGAAAATCAAACAATGAATTTAATGTGATTGCCACGTTGACCTATAGAAACCGGTCGCAACAAATGCAATCGATAAATATTTATTGAGTTGCCACTGTGTGTCACTTACGGTTGTAGATATTGGGGTGAGGATAAAGGAGCCAGACGACAGAGAACTCTATCCCCAGGAGCTCACATTGAGGTGGGGAAGAGAGACATAGAGCAAATAAACAAAGTGATATGTAGCATATAGGAGTCATGCTACGAAGAGACACCAAGCAGGGAGGAGAAATAAAGAGGTTGCGGGAAGGTTGATATTTTAGGTCTTATGGGCAAGAGTGGCTTCTCTGCAGAAATAAATTTTGATCAGAGAATAGAACGAAGAAACAGGAAGTTACACAAGGACAAGAGGGCCTTCCAGGCACCAAGGGCAGCATGTGCAAAGGCCCTCGGGCAGAAGCAAGGAAGGCAGACCGAAGAGAGGGAGCAAAGGGAAATGAGGCTGACGAGGTAGTTTGGAGGAAACTCAGGCAGGGACTTTTCAGTCCTGGGAAGGACAGGGGGGTTGATTCTAAATGCGAAGAGCCAGTGAATGGCTCACATAGGAAGAAATTGGCTCCAATATGTATTTTAGGTATTGTCATCTTCTATTCTCAGTTTTGTATCGTTTGCTGCTTGAGTCAGATGTATTCCCGCTATTTTCATGTCTTGGCAAGCATCTGTCAACGGTTATTCACGTTCCTAGGTCATGAGACAAAGGAAACAAATTCTATTCTCTTCATATTCATGATGAAGATTGAAAAGCTGGTGCCAGACACAACGAATTCAATCTAAGGTATGTTTGGAGATTTGGGCAGTTGTTTTCTTTTTTTCCTCCGTTTTTGTTTTTTTGTTTTTTTTTCCTGGTTCTTTGGAAATGTGGTCTTAGAGAAAGAGTTTTGGCGGGTGTCAAGGAGAATTTTGATTTTTGAATAAAGTTTATTTCAACCATTATATGGACAAATCCCTTTTACAAATAGACATCATTTTTTAAATTAATAAACCTAGTTTTAGAGCAATTTTAGAACCACAGCAAAACTGAGTGGAGAATACAGAGATTTTCCCATATAAGCCCTGTACCCCCCGCACAGCCTCCCTCAATATGGGCATCCTGAACCACCACAGTGCATTTGTTACAATGGATGAACTTGACATTGACACATCGTCACCCAAAGTCGGTACACGTTAGGGTTCATGCTTGGTGTTGCACATTCTATGGGTTTGGATAAATGTATGACAAGCATCCACCACTGTAGTATCATATAGATCACTTTCATTGCCCTAAAAATCCTCTGTGCTCTGCCTATTCATCTCTCCCTCCCCCAGCCCCAGGCAGCCATTAATCTTTTTACTCTCTCCATAGTTTTGCCTTTTACAGAATGTCATAGAGTTGGAATCACACAGTACGTGGCCTTGTCAGATTGTGTTCTTTCACTTAGTCATATGCATTTAATTTGCCTCTGTTTCTTTTCATACTTTGATAGCTCATTTCTTTTTAGTGCTGACTAATATTTTATTACCTGGACACAGCACATTTTATTTACCCATTCACCTTCCTTAAAGGGTATCTTGGTTGCTTCCAAGCTTTAGCAACTATGGATGAAGCTGCTATCAACATCCATGTGTCAGCTTTTGTGTGGATATAAGTTTTCAGTCCATTTGGGTAAATGTCAAGGATCACGACTGCTCGATCATATGGTACGAGTATGTTTAGTTTTGTAAGACACCGCTGAACTCTCTTCCAAAGGGGCTGCACCATATGCATTCCCACCAGCAGTGAATGAGAGTTCCCGTTTCTCCATATCCTCACCTGTGTCTGGTGTTGTCAGTGTTTTGGATTTTGGCTATTTTAATGGATGTGTATTTTGTTGTTTTAATTTTCATTTCCCCGATGACCTACAATGTTGAACATCTTTTCATATGCTTATTTGCCATCTGTCTATCTTCTTTGGTGAGGTGTTGGCGAACCCTCTTTTTTCTATGAGATATTTATTCCCAAAATTGTAGGTAAAACAAGTTGTAATTTACATCCCCTTTGCATGGTGACTTATATTATATATTAAGATGATAGCTCCATTTTGATTGCTTATGAACTGGCCATAATGACAAGATGTTTCATAATCAAAATTTAAAATGGGAGGAGGGAAATAGTAAAGATATTATTATTAATATTACTATTACTATAAATAGCCCTTTATAGAATTATATGTATTTGTTAGTGAGAATAATTACAAGTACCCCCACTTTTCAAAAGTTCACGTTATGCTACTTCACTTTTATGGAAGACCTACATTAGTATCTGCTTTCACTAACCAAAAAAAAATCCAAAGAGGATCTTTGCTTTTATGAGAAAAGGCAAAAAGCAAAAAGAGTGTTCGGCATTTGTTTTGCAGTCAACCACCAATACAGACGCACCCCCAAGCTCCTCCTTCTGGGAATGACACTCAGCCAGAGCTCTGAACTGTGTCCGTGAGCATCTGTGATTTGTCTAGATTTGTTTTGTGTATCTATTAACAAGATATGTTCTAAGGTATCTGAAAAGTCTAAAGGTCTAGGAATGCTCAAGAAACCTTCCATATAAATTAATGGTGATTGCTTCTTTGCTTTAAACCTGAATTTCAGCTTTATAAAACGTTTCATAGAAACATTCTACTTTGGGACAGTAGGGCAAACCTGTCCTCATTTATTTAACAAACATGAGTGGCTGCAGTGTGCAAAACTCAGGCATTTGAATATATATATATTTTTTATGCTTTGATGATAGCTCTTCATGGTATGTTTTATTATTCTCATTTTACAAGTGAGAAAATATCAGGCCTTATGTAATTATTTTCCATGCATATGATTAAAAAATTTATTTTAAATGTGTTTAATTTTAAAAAATGGGAATACATTGGTTCATGTAACTTTATAGTCAAGAGCTAGAGTGACTAAGTCAGGTAGGGCTTGATCCATGACCTAAATGAGGTAGTTACAATATAATTTATTATCTCCATTTCTCAGACCTACTTCCCCAGTGCTGGTCCATTCTCAGGCTCTGCATGATGCCAATAAGGTTGCTGCAGCTCCAGCTTGGATATACACTCGGGTTATAGTCCTCTACAGGTCTCTTCCTTATTGCTCAGGCTAAAGACTTGGGATAAAGTCTGATTGGACAAATAAGTTTGGCTTGAGTTACATGTTGTTTTATTTGAGCTCCTGTGATTCCCCCTGGATGCTAAAGGACAGGTTTGATCTCTGACCTCATGGAAAAGAAGTCCAAAAAGCAATGATAGACATGAACCCATCATCATTCAGATATAAGGCCTTTGTTACATGTTATTATAAATTCTATGAAACAAAAGAACAGGATGCTCTAAGGCAAGGGCTGGCAAATGATGGCCTGTGAACCCAATCTAAGCCCTCTGTCTATTTTTGTAAGTAAAATTTTATTGGAACCGAACCATGCCTATTTTTCACATAATGTCCATGGCTGCTTTCTTCTACAATTGCAGAGTTGAGTAGTTGTTAGAGAGACCATAGAGTCAGCAAAGCCAAAAATATATTCTCTCTGCCCCTCTAGAGAAAAAGCGAGTTGCCCAGCTCTCAGCACATCTAACAGAAGGAATTTACTCTCAAGGATCAGGGAGATTTTTCTGAGGAAGCAACATTTAAAATGAGACTGAAGATTGAAAACGGGCTGGCCTGGCAAGTCTTAGGGAAGAGTGGAAGGGCTGAGACAAAGTTGGAGGATCTATGTAGTCTTGGATAGAAAGGATAGCATGAATGAAGGTCTTGAATCAGTAGGCTCTTAGTCCATTTGGGGGACAAAATGAAGGTCCGTGTAGCTAAGACATAGTGAGGGTGACGTGCTTGATGAGTGATACAGTCCAAGTGGGGGCAGGGCCACACAATGTTGGGTCTTGGAGGCCATGCTAAAGCATCATGGAGGAACCCACTGAAGTGCTCTAAGCAGGGGTAAAATGCATTCAGGTTGGTGTCTTGGACTGTCAACCTTGCTGCTGCATGGAGAATGGATAGGGAGTGGGGAGAAGACAAGAAGAAACGGGGAGAGCAACTGGGAGGTTGTGGCCATAGCCAAGGATGTGGATGGTGGTGATGGAGATGCTCGAACTATGAGGAGGAGAGTGTAAAGGGAGAAGTGGACCCAGGATGTACTTGGACTTGGTGTTTGGTCAGATGCTTGCTGAGGGAGAGATGGGTGCAACAGGGCGAAAGCAAGTCATTTCCTGAGCCGGAGATGTTGTTAGATGAGCAGACTTGAGAGTGACAGACAGAGTGAGGAAAGGTGATCAGGAGGGCCCCTCCTGGTCCGAAAGTTCTATCTGAGTTTCTAATTAGGTCCGTCAATGAGATGAGGTCTCATTTAAGGGTCAGTTTAGTGCCCCAAACAGACAATATAAGGCAGTAATCTGGAAGACACTGTTTTTAAAGCATTTGTAAAGACTCTGAAGTATTCTTCCCAGAAATCACCTAGAAGCTAACTTCTTTGTGCTGTCAACTTCTCTAATATGTCATGGAAAGTTGGGCCATTGTACATTGCACTGATTTGCCACCACACCCAAGGTGTTCCCGGAGTACTCCACACATGAGTGGGCAATGCTAAGTCCAAGCTGAGATGCCCTTCAAAGGAAACGAGGCTTGCAATTTGGGGGGAAAAAAAAAAAGCCATTTGCCTACTAAAATAGTTACTGACACATAAGAGAATTTCTAAGTTTCTTTCCAACTAGAACATTCTGTAACAATCGAGGCACGATGCAAGGTGAGAGGAGAGGCCAAAGCAGGGTGGTTTTCTGGCCTCTCCCCAGATAACGCAAACACTCCACTTCCCTTTAACAAAGACATAACCCAGAGCCAGCTCATTTCATAAGCTAGAAAGAAAATTACCAATAACTGCAGCTCTTACATCAGCTCTTAATGCATTGCCCGATTCCATTCATCAGGCAATGCATGCTTCGAATTGTCCGTGTCTCTTGTAATCGTCCTGTAAGGATGTTAAGGGTCCGGACAAAAATCCACCCTGCTCCTTGCTCAGTTTCTCTCAACATCTCATCTCGATCTGCTTGGCTGGTGCAGTGTTCTTCCCACTGTGTGCTCCTGAGTCCCCTCTTCTTTCTCCGGCTCCGCAAAGCTGGGTGGTGACCCAGGAGCATCACTGTGTTTCTGCTGTTCTATCCTGCTCGGTGTCGCAGAGACACAGGAAGGGGAGCTGGGGGTGCTCTGAGCCTTCCCCGGCGGGTCGTCCGGAAAATAGAGGCCCACCAATGGATTGGCCTCACTAACTAGAACTCAGATTTCTCCAAATTTCTTTATGCTGAAGGATGTCATTGAGCCATGTAACATTTCTGTGTCGCCCCTTTGTTTTTATTCCCTAAATTCACAGTGAGGGTTAATCTTATGTGTCAGCTGGCCTGGTCTAAGAGATGCCCAGAGAGGCAGTAAAACATTCTTTCTGAGTGTGTCTGTGAGGGCGTTTCTGGAAGAGCTTAGGATTCGGATCGACACACTGAGTGAAGAAGATGGCCCTCCTCAGTGCGGGTGGGCGTCATGGCGTCTGTTGAGGGCCCGGATAGAACAAAAAGGCGGAGGAAGGGCAAATTTGCTCTCTGCTTGAGACAAGATATCAATCTTCTCCTGTCCCCAAACACTGGCACGCCTGGTTCTCGGGCCTTCGAAGTCAGACCAGGCTTACCACCATTAGGTCCCTTGGTTCTCTGGCCTTGGGGCTCGGACTGGATCTACACCACAGACTTTCCTGGGCCTCCAGCTAGCAGACAG